>JAQHUG010000024.1:5283216-5320491 GCA_028555095.1 Dicrostonyx torquatus
TTCTTTGTCAAAAATCAGCTGTTCATAGGTGTGTGGATTTGTAGTAAGCTGCTTGTTTGTTCCCAGCCACCCAGATTCCCGAAATAATCACACAGAAATCTGTATTAATTGCAATACTGTTTAGCCAATAGCTTTAGCGTATTGCTAGTTAGCTCTCATATCTTTAGTTAACTCATTTCTATTAATCTGTGTATCACCCTGTGGCTGTGGTTTATAGCAAGGTTCCAGTTAGCTTCCATCTTTCCCCTCTGGTGGCTCCATGGCATCTCATTGGCTCTGCCTTCTTTTTCCCAGCACTCAGTTTAGTCGTGCCCTCCCCGCTCTGGCCTTGCTCTATTCTGCCCTGCTATAGGCCCAGATCAGTCTCTTTATTAATCAATGGTAATCACAGCATACAGAGGGTAATCCTTTAGGTCCTCGATGTGCTATGAGGGTTGTGTACTTGGGGACTACAAGGCCCAATATTTATAAAGTAGGCTTTACAATTCTCAGGCAACTTTGAGGGCTGAATACAAATCCTGTCTACATGAGGACATCATGCCAATTTGCTAAAAGGGTTTATTTTAGTTTATATGTGTGAGTGTTTTGTTTGCATAAATATCTGGGCACCACATGTGGACCTGGTGCCTACAGAGGCTAGAAGAGGGTGTTAGATCCCCTGGAACTGCCATGTGGGTGCTGGGAACCAAACCCAGGTCCTCTGGAAGAGCAGTGAGTGCACTTAACTCCAGATACATCTCTCTAGCTCTTCATTCTTTTTAAATGAAGCCAGTGTGTAGGGTAAGTCAAACCAAGTAAAGTGGCAAGATTTGTGAAAACGACATTTATCAGCAAGAAAGCAAAGTGACTTAGGCTCAGAGTCACTTTGACAAGAAAGTCCTTTAATACTCTATCTTAAAATAAAAAAAGTCATGTCAAGTGTTATGTCCCAAAGGGACACTTCACTGGAAACTAAGGAGGAGGTGAATGTGTCACGAGGATGTGCCAGGCCACAGGCAGCTCTCAACCTCTTTCTTGGTAGCTCTAGCCTTACAGGGCTTGTGTGTTTGTAATGTGACACTGGAGTCTTACAAGGGTGACAACTTTTGGCTTCTCTGGTCACAATGTTGTCTACAAAGTTCACAAGAACTGCACAACCAGATCAACAGCAACAAAAAACAAAATGCAATAAAAGTCTCAATGCTTTAAATTTCTAGTTCTGTGTTGGGTTTTACATCTTAGGCTGCACTTGGCTCAGGGGCTGCAAGCTGGACAGCCCTGATTATCTCCTATACTAACAGACCAAATCAAAAAGGTTCACATCGCCAAACTGTTCATCTGATCTTCCCTGGGGGTAGGGTGAAGGAGGGAGAAGGAGTAGGGGAGGGCAAAGGGAGGGAGATTCATTATAGCCACATCCTCAAAGGAGCCAGTCTTGGCTACTAAGGAAGTCCCCTCTGATTTAACCCTTACAAAACAGTGGCCTGATGCTGACCACTCCCCCACGCCATCCTGTTTCCTAACACAGTCCACCATCGCCCAGTGGGAACTCTTTCTACTTGGTGGAGTGAAGGCAGCTCTGACTCATGAATCTTGAATCATGATTCATGAAGCAACAGCCAGCTAGATCATTAACTGAATAAGTTACAGTGTAGCCTTTGTCATATACATATATAATAACAATTACTTATATAGCATGCGTAACCAGAAATTGTACCTTTGTTCCTGGCCACCCAGATCCAGATACTCACATAGAAACTATATTAATTACTACATGTTACAAGCATGTTTTACATATATAATAAATAAGAGTTATGTGTGTAATATATAATATGATTAGTAAGTGTAGAGGTACAGATCCAAGAGTGATTGAGAGCTATATGTTATTTTTATATATAATAATGTATATCAGTGTATAATAAAATAGGTATTTATGTGGTATGAGAATAAGCCTGGGTAACATAGAACTCTCAGTCTTTCTGTCTCATTTATTAGTCATATATACAGTTATGTGTTGCTCAATGATGTGACATGTTTGGAGAAGTGTGCCATCAGACAATTTCATTTTTGCACAAACATCATTGACTGTACTTAACACAAACTAAGGTGGCTCAATCAGTCGATGACACACTTCAATGGGTGTACCATTGTACAAGCAGTCTGAGACTGAAACTTTGTTGCAGAGGATACAGCTTCACTTTATTCTTTGCATAATAAGGCATATATAAAATACAGTATAAATAAGATATAAAGTAAATAAATATAATAAGGTAAATTTCAATTTTGTGTAGCAAATAGATGTATACCAGATTAGGAGCTGTAAGTTCTCATATATATATATATATATATAGTGTGTGTATACATACACATATATATGTATGTATACACACAATAAATTATGTGTGTAATATAGAGTATAATTAATATGCAACATTTGTTCAGATTTATATATTCTTTTTTTTTTTTTCCGAGACAGTGTTTCTCTGTGGCTTTGGAGCCTGTCCTGGAACTAGCTCTTGTAGACCAGACTGGTCTTGAACTCACAGAGATCCGCCTGCCTCTGCCTCCCGAGTGCTGGGATTAAATTAGGCGTGCGCCACCACCGCCCGGCTGATTTATATATTCTTTTATATATTCTATGTAGTACATGTATATATAGTGTGCACATTATTTAAAAATCAACAAGCAGTCTGGAGAGATGGCTCAGAGGTTAAGAGCACTGGCTGCTCTTCCAGAGGTCCTGAGTTCAGTTCCCAGCAACTATATGGTGGCTCACAACCATCTGTAATGAGATCTGATGTCCCTTTCTAGCCTTCAGGCATACATGCAGGCAGAATACTGTATACATGATAAATAAATAAATCTTTAAAAAAAATTAACAAGCAAGTCTTTATCAGTGACTTATACTTCTTGCTGTTGGACTTTTCCCAGTTTTGCATTTTTAACCAACCTAATAGTTTATGAAAACAACAATGAAAGCAATTACTCCCGGGAATTCAAAAGTAGACATACCAAAGTATGTTTTCTCATCAGGCTGAAACAAAATCACCATTTTCATGCACTAACAATCCACAATGGAGCTTATACAGAGAAGACATTAATTTTCTAATCTGTGATGACTGGCAATGAAGGTGTATTGTCAGAGATTAGCTGTTAAGATAAACACCCACAGCCATACCTACACCTTTTAGAAACATAAATGTTCTGATTTAATGGAAAAATCACTGCGGGCACAAGAATGAACTGTAAAACAATTAAAATAATAAATCCAAATGGCAGCAACTCCAGATGAGTCTTACAACATCTAACTAAAAACCTGCCAACCTGTGGAGTCTGCCTTAGGCCCTGGGGAGGTGGGGGCAAGGGCAGGCACAGACAGGGACTGGGGTGGTCTCTAACAAGAAGCCAAGGCTGGCTGCAAACCCAGGCAGACAGAGCCAGTAGGACTCAGGAGGTTTAGGATAGAGGCCGCCCACAAGTGATGTTTGCCTACTTCCTCTCATATGGAATGGGCTATGCCACGGATGCCCAGGCTAGGGTCAAAATGAGGAGAAAGCCACAGGGTACGATGCTCAATGGTGGCATTTGCTGAGCATTTGCTAGTGAGCTCATTTGACTGACATGGGTCCTATGATCACTCCCACTTTCATAAAAGTGGACACTGTCCCACAAGGCCCCCAAAGCTAAAATAGGTGCAGGGACCCCCACAAAATAAAGCGTAGAGCCCATTCTCCATGTGGGTCTGGGTTGGGTGGCGGCAGAGATCAAAGGGAACTGCTGCTTGTGCCCGTCTCTGTCTTCTCCCCTGGTCCACAATGCCGGGTTCCAGCAGCTGCTCAGGAGGTACTGACTGCCCAGTTGCTCTCTTGGTCATCTCTGAAACTTTTAGCTCAGAAGTGCGCACATCTTCTTTTTCTTATTGTTTGTGTGCACAGCGAGTGCGTGCATATACACATGTCCCACAGCACGCACAGGGAGGCCAGAAGTCAACCTGCAAGAATGGGTTCTCTCCTTCTGACATGTATAGCCCAGATGTCAAACTCAAGGCAGCTTGGTGGGCTTGACTGTACTCCCTGTGGTCAATCAGGACTGTGGGGATCCCCACAATGGGCATGTCCCAGATGCCAGTGAAGGGTTGTGAAGACGAAGCTGCCCAAGACTGAGCAGGAGAACATTACAGCTGAGTCTGAAGATCCCTGGGATTCTGCCATCAATGACATGCACGTGGCAACAATTACTTAATCTCATAGAGCCTCTATAAAGTGTGGATAACGATATTCACTTCAAAAGCCTCCTGTGATGCCTAAGTGAGATTAAATGGTAAGGTTCGGAACCATTCCTGGCACAGAGTGGTGCTTGGCAGATAGTAACTCTAATTCTCGTTCATATAATTTTCAAAATAGCCTTCAAGAAGTCTGCTTTCTTACTCATCTCTAACACATGAAAATACTCATTGTGTGTTACACAGGCAGGTTTAAATGTCTGCCCATTTTGAGACTATGTTACTAGTCAAACAACAGCTACAAAACCAAAAGACAAAACCCAAAGTAGGACTGTAAATGAGGCAGCAGCGGAGTGGCCTGGAAATCGTAGGACGCTGGCTGTCCCTACCGACAAGCTTTTGTTCACTGTCCACGTGAGCAGCGTTTGCCATAGCGCTCTAGGTGAGAGCTTTGGAAACAAAGGGCATGCTGAGGCTGTCCTCCCTGGACCCCCTGTGGCGTTTGAGGCAGTGGCATGAAGGTAAAGAGGCAGTGGGCTGCCCAGGCCATGATTCCTGTGTCCATGTCTAAGACACATGGCTGTCTTTAATTTCCTTGCTCTTTCTTACTCATCTCCCACTGATTTCCTAGCATTCCTCATGGATCCTGGAGCTGCCTCACGGTTTTCCTGAACTACTTTACTGTGTAAGTGAGCTGCAATCAAGCTTACTATAAAGAACCTGTCACCTCAAGCCAAAATCTCCTTGATTTCCATGCTGGCATGTTGCCCATGATGGCTGTGCCTCACCACCCAAGGCTATAAAATAGGAACCATCAGAAGGCAGTGTCATGCATTTGAGCTTGGAGACCTGCTGGCCATCATCTCTACAGCACAGGCAACTGCTAGCCCTGTTGTGTGCATGGCTCTATGGAAGGGCAGAGACTGATATAAGCAGTCAATGGCCAACATGATCAACACTGAGAGGAGGCAGGGGAAAAATGTTAGTCATCTAACTTATCATCAACACCCAGAACAGAGTTCTCAACCTGTGGGTCACGATCCCTTGAGGGGGTCGGTTGAATGACCTTTTTACAGGAGTTGCCAAAGATCATCGGAAAATGCAGATATTTACATTACGATTCATAACAGTAGCAAAAGTACAGTTACAAAGTAGCAACAAATTGATTTTATGGTTGAGAGGGTTGAGAACCAATGACCTGGAAGCTGATAGGAATCAAGCTTAGAAATAGGGCACAATGACGCTCTCCTAAGTTTCTTTCTTTCTTTCTTTCTTTCTTTCTTTCTTTCTTTCTTTCTTTCTTTCTTTCTTTCTTTCTTTTTAAAATGGAATCTAAACAGTTGTTTCTACTCCAACTTCAAAAATAAAAGAAAATACTGAGTTTATTATTATGATGCAGAAGAATCATCATGCAACGAGCTGTCTTAAAAAAAGATCCCGAGAATCCCGGATTTCAGTCATCTGTGGACAAAGTATCAAAGATGGATTGCTCAAGGACAAGGATCAACGACACTGAGACGCGTAAACCTGAAAGCTAAATAAGGAATCGAAACCGAAGTAGCAGAAAACCCACAAAGGTCCAGGTCTACAGGCTTCCTGACCCTTGAGATTTTTTCCTCTTTTCCTATTTGCTCCTCAACTCTGAGGCTAAAGGTCTGGGAATTTAAAATAGCTCTGACTCTCGCTCTGAAGTTTGAGCGCAGCAACACCCAGAGCAAGTGTGTCACAAACCAAGTCACAGCCATGCTTCCTTATTTGTGCAGCCCTTCTTCGGGTTCCCTGGCCTGTGCTCTGTGGTGACCCTTCCCTGCCTCCATGTCTCTGGTCTCCCAACACTCACTCATTCTCCCAGGTGTCTCGACTGACCCTCTCTGTGACTACTCATGGGATGAGGGAAAGTAACTCTGTTTTGTCAAATACTTTCATCCGTCACATTTGTGCTGTCTTTGGAGGCAGAACACAAGCGAGTGAGCACAGAAGCACTTGTAGGGGAAGTGCTTTGCTAAACTAAAGGCCTGAATAAGTGTCAAAAGATGCAAATGAAAGCATTCACTTTGAGCTCTTCCCTTGCCCTGCCAGTGACTCTCACCGCTTCCTGCAGGAAGCCTGTGTGGACTCCCACAGTGAGGTTCAGTGCCTCTCTTATGGGTCCAATTCACCTGAACCCACCCTGACACAGAACTCATCACAGCGAAATGGGAAGGTCCTTCCTGGGCACTGAGGACCTCAAAGAAGGGGTAAGGAAACACAGTCAGGCTTAGCATTCTGTCCCGAGAGCACCCCTCCACAGCACAGTAAGCTCTTGGTAAGTATTTAGTCTCTAAGAATGAACAAGGACCAAGAAGAGACCTAGAGAGCTCTTCTGGGTAGAACAGAGTCCACTTCTAATACAGCAGGCACTGTGGAGTACTTACTAAACAAAGACCCATTAAGCAAATTTTCTTCTCGGAATGTATTGTTGCCTGTGCTCAAACTTCGATGCCAAGCTAACAAGGCAATGCTGCCTGGAACACACACAACAAGCACCAACCTGCTGAATTAATAGTTCTAGCTTGGCAGTGCCCAGCCTGCTCTTAAATCTGTACAGATGAACCATCCTGAGTCATTTCTAATCATTTAGAACAAGCTCTCCACTCACACACAATAAACACAACTGGATTTCAACTCACTCCATTTCACGGAGGCAGCAGTCAGGCGGTGTGGCATGGACTCTGAGTTTCACGCTTGTGGATCCTAAAGTGAGTTGTGAGTGACTCACGCCATAGGCTTACCATTTGCTTTCCTCAGAGCGGCATTACTCACACAGCCAGGTTCATGCCGTTAGAGACTGGTTTTGTTAGTGTTTACTGGCAGCAATGGGTTTGGGAGAAAGAAATTATCCAAAGACACTGAAATAGTCCTTAAATCAGTAGCACTCATCATAATGAAGTGGTAAGATTTTTCCATCGTCATGACAAAGAGACAATCATGGATCCTCTAGGGCAAGCCTCCTGCCACCTCCTTCTTCACGTCATGGCCAAACTCTGGTTTTATACCCAGATCTCAGAAGTTTTTCCTCTGAAAAAGCATCCAGGGCTCTTAGGCATTAAGCTGTCTCTCCATGGATACATGGATAATGTATTGGGAAGAAGAAAAGCCCAACTCGAAAGGTCATGGATTCATGAGGTAATTTTCAACGAAGAATAAGCATAAAGTAATAGGGTAGAGCCTAGTGAACTTACTGATCAAGTAAGATTTAATGGGGGAAGAGAGTCTCAATGTCTCTATAAATATCGATTGACTGCATGATGTGGGATTCCCCTCTGTATGCTGTGAATACCACTGGTTAATAAAGAAACTTGCTTGAGCCTGTGATAGGATAGAAAAGAGGCAGGTGGGAAAAACTAAACTGAATGCTGGGAGAAAGGAGGCAGAATCAGAGAGAAGCCATGGAGCCCCATTGGACACAGATGCTGGAACTTTAGCCAGTAAGCCACAGCCTTGTGGCAATACACAGATTAATAGAAATGGGTTGAATTTATATGTAAGAGCTAGCCAATAAGAAGCTAGAGCTAATGAGCCAAGCAGTGATTTAATTAATAGTTTCTGTGTGATTATTTCGGGGCTGAGCAGCGGGGAACCAACAAGCGGCCTCCTCCTACAATTGCATTGGCTGTTCTTTAACAGGGAATCTCCAGGGTCTGGAGAAGTGGCTCGATGGTTAAGAAAACATGTTCTTGGTTCCCAGCACCCAATGGTGACTTAAACAATTATCTGTCACTTCATTTCCAGGGGATCTGATGCCATCTTCTGGCCTCCACATATACTGTGCACATACAGTACACAGGCATACATGTAGGCAAAATACCCATACACGTCAGAGAAAAATGACACTTTCTAAAAAGGAAAGGCCTACAGATAATTTTCTGACAGTAGCCAGTATGTCTCAGGACATAGCAATGTCGAAGTGAAAATAACAATAGTGTCATCCAACGGACACTAGGGTCTCTTCAGTAACAGACAAACACTTTAATGCCACTGAGAAGGGCCGGGGTGGGGTTTAGTGTAGAGCACTTGAACCTAGTGTGTACAAGGCTCTGGGCTCAAACCCTAACATCACACAAACAAAACTGAACCAAAATAAACAAAGCAAAACACAGTCCAATCCCATGGAGTGACTTAGTCCCGCTTTGGGTGTGTTTCCCTTTAATTAGCAATGTACATTATGGAGAGCTATTTTTTCATTAACTATCTGACAGCTCAGGGTTTGAAAAGGCACAATCCTTTCCACTAAATAAATAAGAAGAGTGAATAAAATACATTAGAACCTACAAAGCACCCCATTTGCTGCTGACCTGTGGGATCCAGCAGTCGTAAACAGATAAAAGCATTTATCTTCTCAGCTCAGTCACTCCTCGCTTTGGTGTGCTGCTTGGGACCCCCTTCCCCCCATTCTTTAGTCCTCATCTTCTCATGGATCCTCATTCTGGCCCTGGTCCTCAGTTGGAGACAACAGCTTCAGACATGAAAGAGTGTGTGAGCTGCTTATCTTTTTACTCTGCGTTTCCTTTAAGCGGTGTACAGACAAAAAAAGAAATCAGAGAGCTTCAAGTGTTTTCCTTTGTAAAGCCTTTCCTTTCCTTGTACTGTTTTTTTTTCTTTTGACTGTGAACTTGAGTCAACTTGCTTTGTTAAAGTTTAAGTGTACACTCCAGAGAGAGGTTTAGTAAACCTCCATTGGGCAGCAGCATTGTTACAAAGACCAACGGCAAGGTAATTTAGTCTGGCGAAAAGTTCTAGAACCTTCCTCAGGTTTGACTAGGGAGGACAGAACCCCATTTTCCATGAAGAATAATTGGTTTGACGAGGATGCTTCTAGTTAGCAATGGAGGTAAGTACTCATAGGTGCAGGGCTAAAGAAAACAAGATTAGGTGCTGGAGAGATGGCTCAGCAGTTAAGAGTACTGGCTGCTCTTCCAAAGGACCCAGGTTCAACCCCCAGCACTCACACGGCAGTTTACAACTGTCTGTGACTCTGGTTCCAGGGCTTCTGTCACCCTCACACAGACATACATGCAGGCAAAAAGCCAATGGACATAAAATAAAAATAAATTATATTTTTGAAAAAAAAGAAAATAGAATCAGGCTCCAATGCATCATCTGGGGACATATTTAGGTACAGGAGCCCCTGGAGCTATGCACTCTTATCTACTTTCAAATGTGTGTACTGACATGCTCTGAAGGTCTGGTGCTAAACGAGCTTTTTATTAAAAATGGCGGGCCTTGGCTCAGTGGCTGGGTGCCTGCTCATCCAGAGAACCCATGCTCAATTCCCAGTACCCATATGGTGGCAACTGTCAGGAACTCCAGCTCCAAAGGATCCAGCCCCCTTTCATGGCCTTCTCAAGGGCTGTGTGCATGTGGTACACAGAAATGTATGCAGGCAAAACACTCATATACATAAAATTAAAAGAAATAAGTCTCAATTTTTAAAATTAAAAATAAGTGGTGACTAATACATGAGTGCCAATCATGGTGGTGCACGAAGGTCTATAACACCACCACTGAGGTGGCAGAGGCTGATGGGTTTCTCTGAGTTACAGGCTAGTCAGGGTTATATAGCAAGGCCTGTCTCCAAGAATATAAACAAATAGTGAGCACGAATAAGCAAATAAACAGTGAGCATGATCATCAAGCCGGCACTTCTACTAATCAATTGGCCAGTGAGTTTTCAGACATTCCTTTGTAAATCAAGACTATGCCAGGTCTTACAAATTCCCTGTGTTCCCTGTGGGTACAGGTAACATTTCAGGCCTCAGGTGTGGGGCTGGCCACGCCAGGGCCAGGCAGGAGCTTGCAGGAATCTGCTTGTGGATATCAAAGGTTGAGAGGGATTGTTTTGGGCCACCTGCTGTCAAAGCAAACAGAATGAGAGACTCCTGTCAGTTCAGGGTGGAGTCTGTTCCAGAGCACGGGGACAGTCTTCTCTAGACTGATCTCATGCCATAAACCGTTCAGGGCAGTCTGGCTCCAACAGGCCATAAACAACACAATGTCTACAACGAGCACACCAAGGTGGAAAGGAAAGCTGTCGACCTGTGTCTTCTTAATCCTTTAAACCCCAAGAACACGGAACCACGGACTGGTATAAACAGCTCATAAAAGATGCTGAGAGGGTGGAGGAGTGAAGATACTCTGGTTAAGTCAAGTTTTGGAGGTAAAAACGACTTTAAAATACTTTTGTTTGTAGCAAACTTTATATGGCCAGATGGTTTTCCATTGGGGTAATAGATCCAAGTGGCCCAGGGAGACACTGTGCTGACTTAGATGGTAGCCTTTACATCTCTGGCTAAGTTGAGATTTTAACAGTCATCAGGACATAGATGAGTATTGCATAATTAGAGATCACAAGTAGGGGCAAACTGCTATTTACATGCTAATGTTAATGTGCTAATCAGTAACATCGGCTATTCTAGATTAATCACTTTTCTTGACAATATTTATGGGAAATAAAGAGTCATTTGGCTTTCTAAAGACGGTGGCATCCTTTGAAAGAAAGTTCAATCCCTTCTAAGAAACTAAATTATAAGAACTTGCCTCCTGGAGAAAGGAAAGGAAGTGACAGGTGGAAGTTTCTGCTTCTGCCTTCTCTGACCTTTAAGGGTTCAAAAAGGCTTCACCAGCTTGATTAGACCCTGAAGGATATGCCAACTTGCATACTGGCTGCGTTCCACCTAAGGTCCATGGCAACAAATAAGAGGCCTCTTAAACACAAGCTCCCAAAGCCTGGAGAATCACATGACTACAGAACTTGAGAGCTAGAGCAGGAGTTTCTGTCTTGGCATTTTTTAGACGCTCGTGTTGACAGCCCTCTGTTGTAGTCACCATCCTGTGTGAGGCAGCATGGTCTGCATTCTCGGCCTCCATCCTCTCAACCAGAGTGTGCACTCTCTCCTCCCTGTATCTGCCTGGTTCCAATGATCTGAGTGTATCTAGACATTGACAACTGTCTTCCCCAGTGTTTGAGCACCTCTGTGCTACAGGACCTGTAAGAATTACCTGTTCTCATCGAGAGGTAAAGAAAAATAGCCAGTGAGCATCTACAGTGAGTTCAGCACATTTTCTTCAAAACAGGGAAGGTACTTAAGCAACTTCTGCTTCCTACCTGAGCTAGGGAATTGAGTTTCCTAAGTCTTTTGCTGTCCTGCTAGCATCTCCTGGGATTTTATGAACAAAGGGGGCTTGGGGCCTCACAGGTAGACCACAGCATCTCTTATGTCCATGACTTTCAAATTCCTAGGGTACCCACCAAGTGAAAACCAGGAGAACCCAAGATGTCCAAATATGACATTCTAAAAGAGACATCATTATAGACATCGATGAGTCCTGAAGCCAGCATTAAGATGTGCTAAACAGACTGGGTTCTCATCTACCCCTGCTAGTTCCTCTCAGTGGGAACCTAACTCTGCTCTCTTCTGCTCCCCTCCCCTCCCCACTCCATTCCTTTTCTCTTCTCTTTTTTCTATCTCTTTCTTTCTTCCATACCCCTTGACTCTTAAATAGGGTGTCATGAAGCCCAGGCTGCCCTTGGACTTTTTATGTGTCAAGGATGACCTAGAACTTCTGATTTTCCTGCCTCCAAGTGCTGGGATTATAGGATCATGAAAAACTGCTGGGGACCAAATGTTTTTGTGCTAGGCAATCACCCTGCCACCTGAGCAGTATCCTCAGCCTGAATCAAACATTTTCTTCTGTGAGAACAATCAATGTGTTTCTCAGTCAGGCTTGAAAGGGCCTCGAAGCAGGTGTGGCTTCATTTACTAAACAGTGGCAGTTTCTAGGAATGCAACTGTGGACAGTGTCCGCTTGCCCAGCACTAGGACAAAAAGAGACATCACGCTAAAAACCCTGAACCTATCCCAGACAGATCAGAAATGGACAGAATTTGGAATCCATGAATCCCGGGGGCCAGTCAGCCAATCTTTGAACCATTGGCTGTGTATTATACTCACAGAATTTTACTGATGAAAATTTTAATGTCTTCCTTTCCTTTCTCGTTTATAAAGATGAAGTGATACCATTTAGCTAGAGTAAAGAATGCCCTAAAAAGAACTAACAGGCCAGCTTGTTTCTACTGCCTAGGAAGGGGCGGTGGGGGTGGGAGGGGTGAGCCTTGTTTTTCTTTCTTTTTTTTTCCCCCTCTACAAAAATAACAGAAGGAAAGCTGCTGCTGTAATCAGCGGCAATTGAAGGCATTTCCTGCGTTTTTATATCAAGCTGGTTGTTTTTTTTCCATTACATACCCAGTGAACTCCAGTTAGGTCAAGACTGGAGAAAAACAGGACCAATTATGCCTCTAAACCCACAAATCTGCCTACTTAGCTCTGCTAATTTTATCGTGTTGACTGCAGGGTTTCAAGTCAGAGACAGGAAAACCTTGGAGGGCTGCTTGCTCTCCTAGGAGAGCGGATCCCGGCACTTCCTCCTCTGCTACCCCATCTCCTTGCCAGCATCCCAAGAAGGAGCATGCTCCATCTGCTGCTGCAGGTTGCCCAAATGAGAGGATCTTGGATCAAGTTCCATTATAGGAGAGGTTCCCAGGCTCCTGGGGCAGTGGTGTCCAAACTGAGTCCTAAATCTCAGAGGCCAGAGTTTTCTGTGTCACTATCTCCCTGAGAAGAGCAAGGTGTTCTTCCCTGTGCTGTCTCTTCCACCATGTCTAGGTTCTTCCCTGTGCTGTCCCTTCCACCATGTCTAGCTTTAGCTAACGCCATCTCTCTTGTTCTTTCTTCAGAGCCTCAGGCTGCAGAGGGAGTTTGGATCCCAGCACCAGCGTAGGGTATCTCATAAAGATAGGGAACTCCAGCTCTCGGGGATCAGATGACTTCTTGTGACCTCTGTGGGCACCTATGAGTACACACACACACACACACACACACACACACACACACACACACATACACACGCACGCACGGCTTGGAGGGTGTTTCAGAATTAAGACTGTATATTCCTCTTTCAGAGTATTCGTTTGAGTCCCAACGCTCACATCGGATGACTCAACAACTGCCTGTAACTCTAACTCCAGGGAATCAGGCCACTACAGGCTCTTGCATTTGTGTACATACCCCACCCCTGCCACACAAACACATAATTAAAAATAAACCTTTCAAAATTATTTTCTTATATTTATTTTAGTGTGTGTGTGTGTATGTGTGTGTGTGTTTTCATGCATGCATGCATACGACTGTACCACAGGATGCATGTGACACAGTCGGAGGACAACTTGCAGGAGTTAGTCTTCTCCTTCCCCCATGTGTTCTGGGGATCCAGCTCAGTGTGGCGACAGAGTTGGAAGCAAACATCTACGTGCTGACTACCTCACAGGTCTGTCTCTGCATGTTTACAGTAACATCCAACACCCTGCGACAGCCCCAGACCACTCTGCACTTTGCAGTTCACGCAGGGCTCCCACTGCTGCCAGGAGCTAGCCTGGCTTCCAGGTCTTTCTGAGAAGCTAGGAAGCCTCCTTTATCATTCCGGGAGCATGGCATAGCAGGGAGAAGATCTTTAGCCAACTCTGGAGAGTTTCTTTCCTCACCTTGACCCACAGCCACCGATTTATGCAATCTCCTTGGCGGGTGGAATCTACATGGATTCCTCTGAGCCTTGCCTGACTGCTTCATGGGAACAGTTACTTTATCTTCTTAAATGACAGAATCACAGAGGTACCTCAGCGGGTGCTACCTACACAACATTGTCCTCTCGGTTGACCCTCTGAGATCACCTGGCTCGGATAATTTATTCTTCAATTCTCCATGCCACTTAATAACAATTTTTCCCCGGGTGTTGACATGAATCCCTAGTTCTGTGTAATTTGGCATCACAGTTTCACAGAACATTAGAGTTGGCATTGACCTCATAGGGGAGTGGATGCCAGCCAGCCTGGATCAAGAATTAGCAGTGCTCTTTAGCCTTTCTGCGGTTACTTCAGGTGACGCTACTCATCAGACACAGGCGAATGCACACACGAGCTCCAACCTGGCATCCTTAGCATCACCCTCACAACCCTCAAGTGCCTATCTGTAACCAGACTCCATGTCAAGGTGTTTAAAGGGATAACAATCTCTGACCTCTGTGTGTTTTTCCCAAATCTTCTTCTGCCAGCAGCCACGGTAACCACAACACACAAAGGCGCTGCTGCTATACACGTCTTTACATTTTAACTTGTAAGGATTTGTTCTATGTGCCTGAGTGTTTCGCCTGCATGTATATCTGTGTACCACATGTGGGCTTGGTGTTGCGGGAGAACAAGAAAGGGCATCAGATCCCCTGGGACTGATTTGTCCCTTGAGTGCTGGAAACTGATACTGGTCTTCGAAGAGTAGCGAGTGCTCTTAATCAATGAACCACTTTGCCAACCCCCGCCCCAGTTTTTAGGTGAGAAAATGGAAGGTCAAAAGGGCATGCAGCCCCAACTCCTTTATAAGAGTTGCCATGGTCATGGTGTCTCTTCACAGCAATAGAAACCCTAACTAGACACTTTCAATGACAGAAAGGAACCAACATGAGATCATTTGGGTTTCCCAAGTGCAAAGGCTTCCAGGAGTCAGCTACATTTTCCCTCTCCAAACCAAGCTTCCAGCGTATGTCTCGGTTACCGCTTCTCTTCCTTTCACTTCAGCACACAATGTCTACTCCTCTCTTCCCAGTCCATCTTTCAGGGATCCTTCCGCTTTAAATGGGCATCCTTCTCAGAAGCAGCTTTCTTTGTTAGCTGACAAAGGTCTCCGGCAAACCGCAGGGGAGGGTGGAGACAAGTATGTGGACTGCATACTCGCCTAATGGCCAGAGGAAGGCTGCAGGATGTTGGCATAGGCCAAATCCCAGGAATTAAGGGTGTCACATGATGTCATCTGAGGACACAGAGTAGGACTTCTGTGGGACAGGATGGAGGATCACCCACTCAGGGTACTCCACATTCTCATTTCAGAACTGTTCCAAGGTGGCAGCAGGGCCTGGCTACCTCAGTGCCTCACCAAGCTCTTCTTCATCCTTCATAATCATTTTATTTTATTCGAAACTAGAATGACAACTGCCAGGTCATGCTTGCTGAATGGCTCGCTGGTCATGGTGACACTGTAGATTAGATCCTCTGGATTACAGCTGGCTACATCTTATTCCTACCTGTGCGCACTACTCAGAGAGAAGCCCCTCAGAGCATCTAGGCTTGTCAGGTTGGTAACGTGCACTGATTGTCCAAGTTACTCTGCACAGTGCACCCGAGAGAAGAATTCATGGTCCTTGCTATCCAAGGGTAGACAAGTTAGCTGGAAACTCAACATATCCAGTAAAAGATTTTGAGACCGAGCAAGCACTGGATCCCTACCTATACTGGGACATCCCCAAAGTTACTACGCATGGTTCACTGACCTTTTGAGAACACTGCACTCATATGTCCCTACTCTTGGGAGATTACAAAGCAAGTCCCTGCCAAAGGTCAAAACCTTGAACTCACAGAGATCCACCTGCTTCTGCCTCCCAAGTGCTGGGTTTAAAAGCACACGCCACCACCGCGCAACCCTTGGTTGTTCTTTATCGAAGAGAAAACAAAGGTGAAGAAGCAAAGTTTCAGGGATAAAAGAAAAGAAGGTACAGGGTGGCAATTTCCTCTCTGAGCGGATGCCCAGAGTATCCTCCAGGATGGGTGTCGCTGCAGGGAGGAAAGCAGCCTGGGTCTGGTTCCGAAGAGGTTCTGATTATAGCTCACTCCTGCTCCAATCTGCCTAAGGCACCGTTGTATTACAGCCTGGCTTTAGAGCGAGCAGTGATGCACAGAGGTATTTCCACACCTGGGCGCCCTGCACGCAAGCGTTTCCCACTGATAGCACAAGTGTCACAGACGACAAAGGGCTTCCTCTGGGGATGGAAAATCCTGGGGAGCCTGAGGGGGAATGGGCTTCTTGGTGCTTTGCAATCCTTAGTCTCTTCTTCCTGCCACATGACTGGTGGGCTGCATAAATCTCAGGGCAACCCTGGCTGGGTAGAAACTTTCCACTGGGTTTTAAGGAATAAACATTCCTTTGTGTGACAGTTGGCTTTCCAGACTCTCAGCAATGGTGAGGACCTCTCGGGAGCCTGGAGGGAGTGGAAGGCCACTTGTGCAGATGGAAATGCAGGAGGCTGGGAGATAGAGTCTCAGCTGATGGTTGAGTGCAGACAACTTTGTTGGGCTTTAGATAAATTATTTTTCTACTACTTTATCCATAGACTGAAACTGCAATGACTTGCCTCTGGGAGTCACATCAGGGGGAGCAATGGGCATGATCCCCGAGAAGGGCCACTATGAGCAAGCCAGAGCCTTTGAGGAATTGCAGTCTAGTTAGCCCAGGGGTCCTGGGGATCCTTTGTGACATGCAATCTTAGGAAATGGGGTCTTGAGATACATATGTATATGTATGTATATATATGTGTGTGTACATATATGCATATACACATAAGTATACACACACACACACACAAAGTATTTTCCCCAAAGTCAGTCTTCTAGACTTCAGCAATCTAGAAAATTGCTATAATTCTCTCTATATAAATTCATATGTGTGAAACAGATAAAATTCACATTGCCATAATTTTTTCTCCAAATAAGACACAGAGCATATGTATTACATACCCACATGTACACACGCACACTCTGAGCTGATGAAAGTATACTGGAATTCTCAGTGATTCATAAGGCATGACAATGTGACTCCTGGAAAAAAGGGGACGTTTTGATTCCCCTAGAAGCTTTGGGTTCCAGGACGGCCGTGTTTAAAGCATGTCGGCTGAATAACGTCCCGTCTCTGGGAAAGTCACAGCCTTGGCTCGGCGAGTTGACAACAAAGCTCCCGGCCACAGGAAACTTGAAGTTTCCTCGCAGGGCACCCACCATTCCTGTGAACTAGAGCCAAACAGTTCAGGATTTTTCTGTCAGCGCCTCTTCCCTGCTTGTCTGGATCCAAAGGTTCAGACTGGCAGTTCTTCTGACATTCTGACATTAAAATTGTCTGCAGAATAAAGACAACCATTTCCTCCCATCAAACCAAAGCTATAGATCCAGAAAATGGATGTGAGAGAAAAATAAACAAGTAAATGAAAAGGAATAGAATCTAGAATATTTCAGAAGTAAAAACTACACAGGTAAAGCATGGCCATCCAGCTCAGGACACGTAACAGCCAAGGCTGCGACAGACAAGGTACTGATACCGCTTCCGGAGCACTGGTTTACAGTGGGTAAGTAAAGCATCTTACTATCATATTCTCCTGCCACTCAGGGAGTTATTGCCCTGGCCCCCTCCATGACACAAAGGAGAATACAATGCCATCCTTCCCCATGCCCAAGTTTGTGGCTGGAAAACTTAACTATAGAGATCTACCTGTGTAGTTCGGGGTATTTCCTCTGCTAATGTTTAAGTATACACAGACTCTTCATAGGCCCAAAGTGTGTCAATAAGAAGTCTAGAAAGGAAAATGGAGTACAGGGAGCATTCTGCCTGAAGGGGGACATTTGATGACCAGCGGGAGCAATACTACCCATGGCTTGAGCACCTGCTGGATCCTGACCACGTTCTAGGAGAAAGGTGCCAGTACCAACATTTTACGGTGAGGAAACTCCAACTGAGAACAGAGAAGACTTCACAAGGTCAGTTAAGTGACAGCCTGCTATTTAAACACAAGGTTACTGGGCCTCAAAGTCAAGTTTTGTATTTAATGATAGTCTATAAAACAAACAACAAAAAAAAGAGAATGTTCACAGTGACTACAAAAAAAGATCAGCTTAGAACTATATTGTTATACATTTAGGGTAATTACTCCCAAACTTTATGCAGAAATGGGAATGGAATGTGTAAATCAGTTATGAGCTCCATGAAGCAATTAGATAGTAATCATAGTAGTGGCTAATAGCTGTGCTTACTGCCAACCCAAGTAATGTGCTAAGTATTTAAATGCTTTATCTTACTTAATCCTCAAAACCTCCCAGGGCAGGGAGGTTCAGGGCACTGATCATGTCACAGATTCTAGGGCACACTTTGTTTTCATATTTTAACAAATTGGAAATTATATACATCTTACAATTACAAGTGGCAATCTCTCTGTGTGCATGTGTGTGTGTGTGCATGTGCATGTGCGTGTGTGTATGTGTATGCTGTCAACAAGAAATGTTTTAACATGACAGTTCATATAAGATAAAAGAAAAGAGAAAAACAAGTAAAAAAAGAAGGCCATATAATCTGTGGAAACTGGAAATTGCATTTATTTTTTCTGAAAGACTTGGGGAAAGTTTTCTTTCTTTGCTTATTTTTAAGTTGAATATAGAATAGTGATACCTGTAAGCTAAAAAGGGAAGATAAAAGAAGGCTGGATTTGATCAGCACATTCTATATGCATAGATTAATACAGCACATAGAATCCCATTAATGTATACATTAGTACATGTTAATAAGAAAGAACAAGGTAAAAGGAAGAACACCATTGAGATCAATAAGGAGGCTGCTGATGGCTCTTCTTGTTTGCCAACTTGACTGCATCTGGAATTGACTAAAGCCCAGGTGGCTGCGTACATCTGTGAGGGATTTTTCTTGATTGCATCACTTGAAGTGGGAAGACGCACCCTTAAATCTGGGCCACACCTTCTGGTGGCAGCCCACATAAAGGACTGGGGAGAAGGAAGGAGGCTTTCGCTCTTGGCCTGCTTGTGCTTGTTCTCGCTGGCAAGCCCATTCCTCCCCTGACTGTAGAGCCTCCTTCTTTGGGATTCTGGTGTATACTGAAGACCAGCTGAGACATCCAGCCACATGGACTGAACAACTATGGGATTCTTGAACTTTTCATCAGGAGACACCATTTTTAGAACAGTTAGACCACAACCTGTAAGCCACTCTAATAAATCCCATATTGGTTCTGCTTCTCTAGAGAACTCTGATTAACACAGAGGTCAGCTCTTTAAAATGACCTAAAAATGCTAAGCAGCTATGCACCCAATAACAGAACATGTGAAACACATAAAGGCAGACACTAGCAAGACTTCAAAGCACAGGGACATACATAGCACCCACTTAACAAGCAGGGTGGATGGAGACAAGCGCGGGTGATAATCTGAAGGGAGTAGATCCCTCGTTTGCTGTTGGCAGACATCTAACATGGTATTTGGAAAAATAGTCGGGTAATTTCTCTCTCTCTCTTTCTTTCTTTTGTTTTCTTGAGACAGGGTTTCTCTGTGTAGTTCTGGCTGTCCTGGAACTCACTTTGTAGACCAGGCTGGCCTTAAATTCAGAGATCCGCCTGCCTCTGCCTCCCAAGTGCTGGGATTAAAGGCATGCGCCACCACTGCCCGACCTGCAAGTTCTCCAACAACTAAACACTTGACTCAGCAAGTCATGTATACGTACACATCCAAGAGAAAGAAAAATGCATGTTTACTCAAAAATTATACAGTAATATTTTTACTAGTGGTAGAAGTGACTCGAATGATCATTAAGTTATTAATAAATTAAAAAGTATAGCATAGCTACACATGAAAGGATGGCCACAATCTGGGGTGAATTACTGATGCTAGCTACAGGACAGATTTTGAAGCACCATGTTAATTAAAAGAAGCCAGTCACTGAAGATCGCACATTCTATGATTCCATTTATAGGAGATGTTCAGAACAGGGTATTTACGAAGAAGCAGAAAAGTAGCCTCCAAGGCCAGGAAAGGATGGAGAATGGTGGTTTGAATGAATGGAATTTCCTTCATGGCTGCAGTAAGAAGGCTCCAAGATGATTACAGAGATATTTACACAACTTTCTGAATGTACCAGAAACGATTAGCGTGTTAATGGGTGGATTCTAAATTCTGTGAATGGCAGCCCCACGAAATGCTAACAAAAACCACTGAACTGAAAAAAATGAGAAGATAAATCCCCTCCTGCAGTGATAATTCATGTCCACAGAAAATCAGTAGATATAGATGGCTGTGATAGCTGTGAAATGTACTTGACTGAATTGATATTGATACTCTATCTAACAACAATAGACTATAAAGTCTTAAGCTTGCATGGATCATTCATCATGATATATTATTGCCTAGGCCACAAAGGCCTATATTTTATTCAAAAGCATTAAAATTAACAAAGAATAAAATCATATTGGAATAAAATTAGATATCAGTAACAGAAATAAAAGAAAAATTCTAAGTAATACATTTACAAACTATACATGAGTCAAAATCTCAAGAAAAATTTTAAAAATTTTAACTAAAAGTGAAAATACAGCTTACCAAAATCAGAACATGGGGCTTCACCTGTGCCTAGCAACACTTTATCAACTGAATTACCTCTCCAGCCCCTAAAATTGCAGAAGTAGGCAGGTGGCCCAAAAGCTTTGATGTGTTGATAATGGTGCATTTTCTGGGAATTGCTCTCAAACAGTGGGGTGTGGTGGCTCAAACTTGTAACCCCAATATTTGGGAGGCTGAGCTGAGGAGGGCAATCATGAGTTTGTTAGCCTGGGTTTGTTGAGACATCAGCTGCAAAAGGGCAGCAGGGGGCGGGGAGGGACAATGGAGGGATAAATAAATAAGGACAAGAAAACTCCCTCTAACGAAAATTCTCGAAGAAGTACAGATTACAAAAAGCTGAAGTGGAAAAGATCAACACCAACCAGCCTAAGAAAATTGTGATATCCTCCCCCAAAGGGGCAAATACTTCTCACATGCTTTTAAATGTCAAAGTCTGAATTCAAACCCCAAGGGATGCTCTCATAGATGCCTGACATCCCAGGGTCTTTTTCTTCTTTCTGCTTTCCATTGATTCTTCCATGATCTGCTATGTGGCCTGAGGAGGCCTAGCTTTGTGCAGGTGTTCTCAGAGTCTCCTGCCCATCCCTCATGGTCCTGGCTGCACTGTCTGTTTGACTGTAGTTCTTCTAGGCACACTGGCTGGTGGGGCCTGACTCCTGCTATCTGGTGCTCCAGGGACACGGTCCCGCCCTCTCTCCCTAACATCTCTATGCATCACCAAAGCCGCACACAGACCATTGAGGCAACGCTCTGGTGTTCCTGCTGCCCATGCAGGAGGCCTACACCAGCCTGCTGGCCATTAGCCAGAAACGCCCTCTGCAGGAGATGAGCCTCCCAAGAAATACAGTAGATCTCTGCTGAAATTCCTGGCTGTCACCCTGGCTGACAGAACTGAATTTGAGAGGGCATGAAAACCTTCACGGGCTATCACCAGGCTTACATAAGGCGCGAGTGCAGACTCCTCTTCAGGTCGAGGGAGCCTGAATTCTCTGGGCTTGCTGGCAGTTTTGCCCTGCTGAGGATGCCCAGGGTGCCACAACTGAGGGGATAGCAGCTTCTAGAATTTGTACCTTGGACATCCTTACGGACATGATTCCATTTAAATATAAAACTATATAAAATCAGAGGCAGAAACTTTGAGGGAAAAAAAAGAAAAGAAAACAGAAAATGAAGGGACAAGACAATTTGTTAAAAATAAAGCTTGGTTGCAGCAGAAGGCCCAAAAAGAAAAGGAAGAAGATGAATGGGAAAAAGAAAAGAGGTGCATGGTCCTGTTACCAGTGACAAGGATATGGAGGAACATTGATTACACTACTATCAAACATGTGAACTCTAAAATCAAGGAACACTAAGAATAAATCCATGTTCACAAATTTGGTAATTAATGGAATGGACTAATTTCTTGAAAGAAACAAACTACTAAGTCTTATGTAGGGGGAACATAATGCAATCAGGCCTCTATCTGTTTAAAATTTGTATTTATATTTATTTATATTTATTTTGTTTTGTTAGACTAAGTCTTGCGATATAGTGCTGACTGGCCTGATACTCTGTAGCTCAGGCTTGTCTTGAACTCATGGCAATGCCCCTTCCACAGTCCTTTGAGGCATATGCTACCACATACAGCTGAATCAGTAATTTATAACCTTCCTAACTCATTCGAGGCTGCCAGCATGAGCCTAATTTAGAACCAGACAAAGATATTGCTAAAAACAAAACTACAGTTAGCAAATACAGCGGTGAACAAGAAGGAAACCAAGAAGGATTTAGTTTAAGCATTCAATGTAGGAGGGTCCGTCTTCTGTATTTCTGTGCTTTGATTGGTTAAATAAAGAGCTGCCTGGCTTATAGATAGGTCAGCCCTTAGGTGGGCGGAGTAGACAGAACGGAAGTTCTGGGAGGAGAAGAAAGGAAGTGAGCCAGTTGCCATGAGGCCCCTGCCGCAGAGGGAAGTACCGTAGAACGGTCCAGTAAGTCACCCACCTCGTGGTGACATACAGACTTTTATAATGGGTTAGTTTATGAGGTGAGGGCTAACCAGGAAAAAGCTAGTGATAATAAGCCAGGCAGGGTTTAATTGAATACCGTTCTCATGTGTGTTATTTCGGGTGCAGGCGGCCAGCCGCTGAGCGGGCCAGCAGCTGGGGGCTTGGGAGCCAGGCGGATGGGAAACATACAACCCGCACACCTCTCCCCTAATTACAACAATTCAAGGCTGGTTCAACCTCCAGAAAGCAATGCACTATACGTGTCCCAGTCACCTAAAGATGAAAAACACTGTATATCAATTGATTAAATAAAAACACCTAACAAAATTGAATACCTGTTAATGATAAGAGCTTTCATCAAACTAGAAATAGAAAAGAACGAACTGAACTTGACAGAGAACAACTTCAAGAAAAACTCCCAGGATATCTGTTTAAAGGTTAAAAACAAAACAAAAAACTAGGCTACTTTCCCACTAAAATCATGAGAATTTCCTCTACCATCATTAGTGTCCAACATTGTACTGAAAATCCTTGTTACAGTGATAAAATCAGAAATGAAATTTATGGACTAGAAAGAAATCCATAGAATTTACAGATTATAACAGTTATCTGTACAGAAAATCTGGAACAATTGATCAAAACTTCCTGGAATTGATAAACTAATAGAAGGTTAACATATAAAAGTCAACTGATTTCTTGTATACTTTAATATAAGAAATAACATTTTAATAGCACATCTAGATTAAACATTGATTGCCAACCTACCAAAATGTGTGAATAGCTTCTGCATGACAAATTGCACACCTCTGATAAAATAAGTCAAGGGCTATATATGTGGACAGATTTTATAAATTCATGGTTATAAGGTACCATATTATGAGGTCAGTTCTTGCCAATTTAGTCTATAGACTCAGTACAACTTGAAAAGAAATACCACAAAACTAATTAGTATAGTGGCATTTCATCTGTATTTTAATAAATTAAGCTTGCCTGAAGATCAGAGAGTAAAAGAGCCCCACTGGTCAGTCTTACAGACCAGGCAATGGTAGCACACACACCTTTAATCCCAGTAGCCACACTAGTTAGCCACAGAAACCAGTGTATGCCTTTAATCCCAGTGGTGCACACCTTTAATCCCAGTTCTAGAGAGGATTGTAAGTAAGACCAGAGGAGACAGCTCTCAGTCTCAGTCTCATTCTGAGATAATTGGAGACAGGATTGCCAATTTCAAATTGAGGTAGTGGTAAGAGCAAGTGGCTGGATGTTTTGCTTTTCTGACATTCAGGTTGAACCCCAATTTTTCTCTCTCAGCTTTTATTAATTGTGTATCAAACATATATCAGCAGATAAATTCTGATATCTAAGAATTTTCCTGAAGTTTATATTCAAAGGCAAAAGACACAGAATTTCACAATACCAATACTCAGCCTCAATGAACACAGACTTAAAATCATTGAGGAAGTTGGGGGGGTCCCAGGAAGGAATGAAAAGTGTGACAAAATAGTCTGTATTGTAAGTACATACAGCTAATTCACAAAGGGCACGAGGGAGAAAGGGTAGTAACAAAGTACAAAATTAATAGTCTCTATGAGACAATGGACACAAAGATACATAAGCTTCGTACTTGTTATCATCTGAATTCCATCTCTAAAATTCATTCATGGAAGCCCTAACCCTTAGTGTACCCGACTAGGACCGCATTTGGAGACAAAGCCTATAAAGAAATCATTTAATTAAGATAGGACCATCTAAAGCAGACCTTAATCTAACCTGATTGTTTTCCTTCTGAAACAGGACACTAGGACCAAGTGTAAATATTTGTGTGCACAGAAAGACAACCACAGGAATAAGCATGGGGGTGAGAGTGGGGTGGGAAGGGGGGCTGGTTGTCTTACTCAGGGTGGGGATCAGCCTTTTCCTTTCAGCCCTCATAGAAAAACTTTGTCAGCATCTTGATCTTAGAAAATATTAATTCCTGTGGTTTAAGTCACCTAGTCTGGGATATTCTGATATAATAGCACCAATTTAGTGTGCAAGGAAAGAAGCTGTTCCCCACATCCATTTGGGCATCAGTTCTGGTTTTGCCATGCATGTTATGGTTTTAATCCGGAATGGCCCAACAGGCTCATGTTTTTAGTACTTGGCCTGCAGTCTATGGTGCTATTTTGAAGGTTATGGAGTCTGCAGGGGATGGAGACTGGCTGGCTGAAGTAGGCCATTGGAAGCGGTCCTGGCTCTAGCCCCACTCTCCATTTCTGTCTGCCACCATGTGAACAGACACCGCTACAAACAGCTGCCATTCCTTCTCTGCCATGGTGGGTTGAAACCCTTAAGAAACTGAGCAAAAAATACAATTTTTTCCTCTCAACTGTCTCTGCCAGGTACATGGTTACAGCGCTCTGAGACACATTTAGATAAATACTGGGAATGAGCAAGTACAGTGGATAGAATGAATAGCAGATGATAGGAGCCAGTTTTAGCCCCCCACCCTTAGACATTACAAAATTGTCAGGAATCTGGTGAGCTGGTTGTTAAAATCTTGTAGCTAGAAACTGGCCCCAGGGGGAACATTTACGCCACAGAAATAAGAAAATGCTGCAAATCTGGTCTGCTTTGCTTTGTTGGGAGTAGTTTATCAGCACATAGCATCAGAACCCTGGAGTCCTGACTCAAAGTTCTGTCGTTGTCACTAAGAGACAGGGTGGCCTTAGATAAGTCTGAATTTCAATTTGTTCATCTATAAAAAAAATGAAAGGGAGAGTAGCTACCTCTCAAATTTTCTTTTATTTCTAAAATTCTAGGAAATAGCATGCCTATCATTTAGTTCCCATATACAATACACCCTGAGATCATGCTGCGACACTCATGCCAAAGCCCCTCCCACAGAGCCCCTCGCTTCCCAGGTCTCCCCTCACTGCCTGCCAAGCTGCCTTTTGTGCTTTGGGCTCCAGTATATATTAGTTTTTCAGGCCCAGGGTCCATTTGGGGGTCCTTCCATTCCCATCTCCCATACAGACCCTTTGTACACCCTGCCCTCTACCCTTCCCACACACTGACCACCTCTTGCCTACCCCTTCAGGCCTCTCTGGGAGAGGCTACTTCTTCCCCAAAGCCTTCCCGACTTTCTCTGGGCCTGCCCAGGGACCTCACTGTGTTTCTCTGCTGTGCCTATACTCTCCCTATCTTAATCCTTATCAGTTTTATTGTTATGGCTCCTTTCATTGTCTGCTGTTCCAACCCAAGGGCCAAGAGGGCAGAGACTGGATGGCTCCTGTCCTGATCAGAGCATCCTGAAGCACACCTAGCACACCAAAGTGCCCTAACAACCATTGCTAACCTGCTGTCAGGACAACACAGGCATTTTCTTGGTGGCTTCTCAACAACCTTTTTCTTCAAGAGATGGCAGATGAGCGTATTTCCAGCAAAGGAGCAAATGTCACCCCTGCTTCCAAGAGGCAGGTGCCAGTGAGGGCCTCAGTCCTGACAGGACCTAGACTTCACCAGCATGCATCTCTGCCCTTGGCTAGGCGTTCTTGCACACAGGTGTAGTTCAAGGTAGCGCGCTCACCAGAAGAGTAAATACTTAAATTGGCTACATTGGAGCCTTGAAAACTGTTCATTTTGTTAATTAGGGAGCACTGTGAACAAACTGGATTGGGGGCGACCCATCACTGGTATCACCTGCCAATGAACGTCCATGTTCCAAGGAACTACAGGAATCGTGGGCTATGGTCTTTAAGCACCCCCAAGAGGTTACCTTGGATACCAATGTTTTCCAGACCCTCACAGAGATAATGAAGACAACTTTGTTATCTGCCTTTGGGTTATGATCAAGGCATTCTCAGTCTTTGGATCACAAAGCAAGTTCATAAGTTCATCCTGTCTGGCCATCATATTGTATGGGTGGGGAAACTGAGGCCCTTTGAAAGAAAGTAATTTTTCAAGGCCACCCCACTAAGAGCTTTACCAGTTTCTGGTCTGGGTTCTACTCTGGTGTTCTTTGCCCAGCAGCAATGCCTCAGTTAGACACAGTAAGGACATGTGGCACAGGGCAGGGTACTCGAAACAAGTCTGGAGAAAGGCTGGTCTAGCAAGAAGCCATGAAACATTTTACCCTGTGGCCAAATAGGTTTAGTGAACTCCTCTCCCCTGATCTCCAGCCTCCTTGGGGTTAGGCATTTTTGCTTTGTTTTATTTTTGTAAACTAAATATATGCCTAACTTAAGCATTAAGAGATTGTGGTTCATTAAGGGAAACCATCAATTTACGATAATCCATGGGATACCTATAGGATCATTCAACCAAGAAATAGACACAGCTCAATGGGGGAACTGTTTTAATACACTATAGCAGAATCAGTGTGAAGAGAGAAAGAAATGACTAGGTTTGCTGGAAAAGGCCAGGAGAAATGAGCTACCATTTCAAGGATGAGAAGGAGGGAGCTAAGCGAGCAAAACGCACTGTATTCTAGGGAATGTTGTGATGTTCTTCAAAGCTCAGAGGAAGAGGCTGCCTGGGGACTGTTGCTTCTCAGCAGGGAATCAGTGCCTGTTATGCCTGGATGTGTTAAATGTCAGTCAAAAACCATACCTGTTAGGCTCAAAGGTAACTCAGAGGGAAGGTCAATGGGAGAAACAGCTAGAAAGATAGATGGGGACCATCTTGTGACAGAAAGAAACTTGTGTGCAAGTCCCAGTGGCCAATCATCTCAGTGACAAAAAGCCAACAAGAGTCCCGGGGTTGTGGCTGCTATCATGTGAGGGGCCCTAGAACCTCCAGACATTATCCTGAGACAACACAGACCTTATATGCCCTTTCAACCAAGCGCCCCAGTTTCCTCTTTATAAAAGGCAACTGGGCAGCAACAGTAGAAAAGACTGAGGCAAGAGTCACAAACAACAGCACATGACCACAGCAAGAAGGAAAGCCAACTACTATGGCCCTTATGGTCTCTGCTTACTGTGGGACCCTTTCTGTTCCCTTCTCCACCCCCTCCCTGTGACCCAAGTCACCTCAAAACAAACACAGCCAATGGGGAGGGCCACTGAGCCACCTCAGACTTTCACATGAGACTGCCTACTATGACAAAGCTGCCGATGGTTTGCTAAGACAAGTCCCATTTCTAGTAGCTCAATCATTAGCCAAGGGCCTTAAAGAAACAAAATCGCATGACTCAGGCTGGGAGAATCTAGTCTCTGCTTGAATCCACAGCAGTGACGCTCATTCCAAGATTTTGGCTTCTATATGAGCACTGTGTGCTCATAAGGAAGCATGCTGCTATCCAGTTCCCCTTCATAGGTCAGGTCTGACACCTCAGCGTCTCACAGTTGTCTTTGTTTGGAAGACATATCCAGAGGAGATCTTTTTACCAGTCGGCCAACTGGAGGCCACATCAATGGGAACTTCGGAGAACAAAGTGAAGCTTACTAAC
Source organism: Dicrostonyx torquatus (assembly GCA_028555095.1). Classification (NCBI taxonomy): domain Eukaryota; kingdom Metazoa; phylum Chordata; class Mammalia; order Rodentia; family Cricetidae; genus Dicrostonyx; species Dicrostonyx torquatus. The sequence goes on from JAQHUG010000024.1 coordinate 5,311,137, forward strand.
TGTGCACCCAGCCACTACCTTAGTAAGTGTACGTTCTGAGCCAGATGGGGCGGTAGCGTTTTTCATGTGTTAACTCATGATCTTCACAGTAGTTCTGTGGGGGAGAGCTAATCCCTGATCTCACTGATGGAGAAACTCAAAGGTTATAGGTGCTGAATACATAGCGTGACTTGTGTTCTTAACCCTGACACTGGGCTCTCCATCCTATGCTCGGTACCAGGTTATGCACAAATGTAGGAGTCCGTGGCCACTTCGTCTCTAAACACACATTACTAACTCAAATGCTGACAAATCTGATCAGGAATTTCCCTCTGGCTCTACACTTCCTGTTTGTTCTGAATCTCCGATGTCAACAAAATTCAGAATCCCTCTTCTGCTCTGGTTAGCAGTGCCCTGGCTTCCTCGGAGGAATGTAAATATGGCTGTGGTTCCAGCCAGCTCTGTCTGCGTTCTCTCCCCATCATGTCACAGTGACTTGGCCACATGCTAGTACCAGTAGGAAACACTGATGAGAAACCAGTTTAGGGCAAAAGACAACCTTACCCTGAAATAAATCTGGACCCATAAAAACATAGCTCTCTCTCTCTCAAGATAATGGGATAATATTTAGCATGACTTTATTAGAAGATGCATTTTCAGTTGTCAGCAAGGCAGGGGAATCGCAGAGTCTCATGACTGAAGTGCACATTACTTAGGGGCTCGGGATGGGTGTGCAACTACAGTTCATGAATGTGGCAAAGAGAGGCCGAGAGAAAACGGAGATCAGATGCCGAGATGTCCCCACTAGCAGGCGGTTTTGGCTTTTCCCACTCTCTGCCTACAGTCAGGGCAGGGATCAGCACAGCCAGCTTCCAGATACGTCCACGAGTCCTACATCTGTGGAAATGCCCAATCTCACAGGCAAAATAGGTCTTAAAAACTGCATCTGTTTTGAACATACATTTTATTCTTGCTGTTCCCTATACGATACAATATAACCACTATTTACATAGCTTTCACAGTGTTTTAGGTAGCAAGAAACTGGAAGATGACAGGGTTTATAGGGTAAACAGTAAGTTATTTGCCAAGAGACTCCATTTTGCATACGATGCTTGAGTTTCTCGGGATTTTAGTATCTGCAGTGATCCTGAAAGCAAGCTACTGTACATACTAAGTAATGACTACTTTTCCTGTCTTGTGGCTCTAACACAGTGGCTCTCAACCTGTGAGTCACAACCCCTTTGGGGTAAAACAACCCTTTCACAGGGGTCACACATCATATATCCTGCATATCGGATATTTACATTATGATTCACAACAGTAGCAAAATTATAGTTATGAAGTAGCAACAAAATAACATTGTAGTCACCTCAACATGAGAAACTGTATTAAAGGGTCAGGGCATTAGGAAAGTTGAGAACCTCTGCTCTAACAGGAATGAGCTATAATCAAATAAAGGTTCCTTTCTCTGGAATACTGTCCAGTGCTGAGTTGGAGGCCTTGCCCAGATAGGCCCTTTACTTGCACGACAGAACTCCCATGCCTGCCAGGCCATTCACCCAAAGGCAGCGGGGGTGGGGTGGGGGTGGGGCTTGTAACACTGCCTTCATCACAGTCAGTTCATTGGCCGAGCCCCCTGACCACCTCCACGGGCATGCTTCTGTCCACTAGCTTGTCTAACAACCCATGCCAATCCCACGGGTCTTGCCATCCTGCTTCTCTGATTTTACTATTAGCACATCTGATGTATGACGTTCTATGTGAGTGGCTCTTTAGGTGCTTGACCCCAGCTCCCTTGTATTAGTTTGTGAGAGTCGCCTAAATGACCGGAACTGATTTCTCTCAGCTGTGACAGTTAGGTGTCCAGGGTGAAGATGCTGGCAGGTTGGCTTCTTCTGAGGATGTTCTCCTTGGTTTGAAGAGGACCACCTTCTACAAGTGTCTTCTCATAGTCTTTTCTCTGGACTTTTCTAGGCCTCAGTTTCCATTTCTCTATAGATCACAGGTGTTGTGCATTAGAATCCATCCTGACTTAACTGTAATTGCCTTTTATTTTTTTTAAAGAGACTCTATTTTCAGATAGAATCATATTCTGTCATGCTGGCGATGAAAACTTCAACATAAGAATTTGGATGGAGGGAGGAGTTGTTCCAGACACTCTCTGACTCCAAAATCCAACATTCCACATCTATCCAACTAATATTTACAGAACCTTCCAGGTGCCCGGGACATGCACAGCACTTCTGTGGATGTTTTCTCATGCAATTTTCAAAACAGTCCAAATTGGTTTATGTTATAATTCCCATGGCATGGTGAAAAAAAAGAACCATTTCAAACCATCTGTTGATTCTGGTTAGGAAGACACAACAAAGATGGGGCTGACCCAGCCTTCAGCTTCAGTTCTTTGACCCCAAACTCAGCGTCATCTCTAAAATAGAACTCCGCTTCCCATGTGAAACTGGGACAGGGTGACCTGACAGTGACAGTGAAGGTGGTGGGACGGGTAAGAGCGCTCTCTTAGGAAACGTCACAAATATTGTGGATAGTAGCTAGAGCAACCCTAGGCGGTCCGTGGTGGCTCTGTGGCCACTGCTGTTGTAGTCACTGACCTCGGGGTAGAGAGGGCAGATAGGATACCTGCTGATGTTTTCTCTCTTTCCCAAAACTGCTCACAAAGATGGGGAAAATAAGAGAAGAAGCAATAACCATACAATTTTGGACGTGGAAAGCACATAGAAGTGTGGCAACTGATTTACCTAGCCAAAGAAAGCTGAACCCCGAGCCTTTCCTTGATGAGGGAAATCAAGAAAAACTAAATTTATCCCGCAAAGTTCCCTCCCTCCTCCAGAGATCAGGAATAAACAGTAAGTTGTTTCCAGAGAGATGGAGACGGAGAGAGGAGGGTAGTTGAGGTGCAGCTGTAAGCCCAGATGGCCAGGCTTGCCTGGCACCGCCCCTTCACCTGTACTCAGTGGCTTATTTCCTGGAGAAGGGAATCAGTGTGCTGCCAGACCTAGAGGGTGGGTACCAAGACAGTGATGATGGGAAGACTAAATAGAGACCTGAGAGTGATCTCCCAGGCCTCTCCCTTCTCTTTGCTCTGACAGAGCTAGCTGCATCACTCAGTCCCAAAGCACCCTCGAGCAGCCACAATAGGCCATACACTGTATAGTCACACTTCCCTATAGAGACAAGAGTCTTCTCAAGGAAATGCAATCACTCTAAGGGGTGTGTGTGTGTCTAAAAATATCCATAGAATTTTCCCAACTGAGCAGTCATCCAGATAAGTCGACAGTGAACCCAACTTGACTAGTCTCATAACTGAGACTAGTTAGTCACAGGAATCCTTCAGCAATAACCCAGACCTGAAGGGTTTGAGACGATCTATCAGGGGCTTGCACAAAAGATCTAAACAGACCTATACCACATGACTGGGTAAGTCTAAAACCTTGGGGACAGAAAGTCTTTAACACATACATCTCTGAGAAAAAGAAAAAGAAAGAAAGAAAGAAAGAAAGAAAGAAAGAAAGAAAGAAAGAAAGAAATAGGTTCACACAAGGATCAAGAATCAGGATGGCAGCAGAGACAACCCTGAATTAGCCAATAAGAGAATAGTATCTTTGAGTGAAAGCCGGTTTCAGCCTCCAGCATTGCATGGTAAAGACAGGATGGTTTCAGGTAAAAGGGGGAATTCCCCTATGATTAGCCTTGATTGGCATTTAATGGATTGTATAGTCATTTGAGGAGAGAAGCCTCAAGGAATTCCATAGGTCAGATTGGCCTCTGGACACGTCTGTGGTGAATTAATTGACGTGGGTGGGCTCATCCCACTGTGGGCAGTACCATCCCTGGGCAGGTGGTCCCGGCCTACATAAGAAAGCCAGCTAAGCACGAGTCTCTGAGAGAGCCAGTAAGCACCATTTCTCCACGGTTCCTGAATAGAGTTCCTGCCCTGACTTCTCTTAATGACAGGGTGTGAGTTGGAAGTATAAAGCGAAATCAACTCTTTCCTCCCCTAAGCTATTATTATTATTATTATTATTATTATTTTTTTTTTTTTTTGGTCAGAGTCCTTTTTCACAGAAGCAGGAAGGAAATGAAAACAATATAGGGCCAGGTGGTGGTGGTGCACGCCTTTAATCCCAGCACTCGGGAGGCAGAGGCAGGCGGATCTTTGTGAGTTCGAGGCCAGCCTGGTCTACAAGAGCTAGTTCCAGGACAGGCTCCAAAGCCACAGAGAAACCCTGTCTCGAAAAACCAAAAACAAACAAACAAACAATATAGGACTAGAAAACTCCTCAGTGTGGTTCTTCCCAAATTTTGGGGATCTATAGTGTGTACATGCATGCTATTTTCAAAGAATGAACATGAAATATTTTTATTTTATTTTAATTTTTGTTTTTCTTTTGAGATAGGGCTTCCCTGTGTACCAACCCTAGCTGTCCTGGAACAGCTCTGTTGACCAGGCTGGCCTCTAACTCACAGAGATCTGCCTGTCTCTGACTCCCAAGTGCTGGGATTAAAGGCGTGCACCACCACTACCTGGTTTATAAAATATTTTTAAAAAGAGAGAGAAGGATACAGGATACAGGAAAGGTAAGCCATAAAAGGATGAATCAGATAACAGAGAACAGGGCTGGCAGCTCGCAGCTGGCACAGTGGGCAACTCTTCATGCTGGAGTAATTTAGAGGCAATGAGACAAAGCCACCCAAAACTATGAATTAGATAGAGGAGCTACTGCAAATGTGGCCATCTGTGGAGAGCTTGTGGTTGAACCAATAATGAGAGCATAGATTATTATATTATTATTATAAAGGCACAATTATTAACTCTGGGGAAAGCAAACCCAAATAACAGGCAGCAGAGGAGGAGTAATTATAGTATACCACATGACTCAGTCCCCAAAGGCATTTTAACAGTCCTAAGGAGGTGTGCAATGCATTGTCACTTAATCAAGATATGGTAAACTATAGAGAGAGGGAAGGCAGGGCTGGGAAGGGTGTATGTGATAGGGTGGGGGATCGGGTGGTGGTCGAGGAGGAGGACTAATGTCTTATTACACAGTGAAAGTCAATAGGTAATACCTGAAATACAGAAAAGGGACGATAACATAGTCCCATCCAGAAATACAGAAGACTGCAGTAAACGCTAAGAAAGTTAACAATTTCTACTTTTTTGGAAGGGAAGGAGGGCAGAAAGAAACTGCATTTGTCTAAACACCTTACTGAGCAGTCCACTGCTTTATCTGTATTCATATCTGACTAAAATAACATTTAAGCTTTAGACTGTCTCTTTGTGTAAACCTGGCGAGTTACTGCCCAAGCGTGGCTTCCAGGTTCCGTATTTACAAAATGAAGAAGTAGGGTCATGTGATCTCTTAGGTCCTTGATTTAATAGTAATTCACAACTCCTGTCATGGTACCCAAGACTCTCATTAGAAACTCAACTCTTTGATCTTGTAGAATTTTCTGTCGAAATATTACATTCTATGAGAGCCAGGGAAAGCAGACAGCTAAAAACAATGCTTCCTGGTAACACAAGTGGGTTCCATAAACCTGGCAAATCTGGGGGACCGGTCGCCCACCATACCATCTCTGCTGCTGTGTGGTAGGTCTTAAATAAACTGATGAAATGAACTGAGACCAACCGATAGCAGACCTTCTATTTACTAACAGTTTTAACTAGGGACCTCTGAGCAGGGAGATTCTCAACTGTGTCAATGGTGGACAGAATTCCGGGAATAAGGCAAGGTGTAATGACTATTCTTGGATGTCAGATTGGCTACCACAACTGGAATTAACTAAAATCCAAGCAGGTGGGTGCACCTGGGAGGGATTTTCTTGATTGGATCATGTGAGGTGAGAAGATCCACCCTAAATCCGGGCTAACCTTCTGGTGGCAGCCTACCTCCGTGGGAGAAGGAAGCTCTTGCTTTGCCTGTTTGCCCTGGCTCTTACTGGCAAGTTCATTCCTTCACCCTCAGTAGAGCCTACTTCTTCAGGATTCCAGTCCTGAAGATATACTGAAGACAAGCTGAGACATCCAGCCTTGCGGACTGAACAACTACTGGGTCCTAGGACTTTCTGTTGGGAAGCAGTCACTATTGACTAGTTGGACCACAGCTGGTAGGCCTTTCCAATAGATCATATATATTTACCCTATCAGGTCTGTTCCTTTAGAGAACCCTGACTAGTACAGAAGGCTAGCCTCCTTTTTGTATTACAATTTAGCATGCTGTTCCAGGGAGGTACAGCTTCCTGAACACCTGGGAAGTCAGGTCTGAGAGCAATGTTAAAATGTCATTAAGGACAGAGAGTCTTAGAGAATTTAAGGAACGGGAGTGCTTGCAACTTCCTTTCCTGCACGCCAAAGACCAGATTTTAGTGCTCAGAATGTCAAATGTTAATCCTTCATGACACTTTACGTAAATGAAGTGGCTGTTGCATGACCTTGATTTCATGTCCTCCACCCAAGTCCTGACTGCCTTCCAGTCACCCCAAGTACCTCATGAAGGAGTTGGGTGAGATGTTCTCTAAATTCCTCAAAAGGAAACCAGTCACCAAGAGGTTCTGTACTTGCTCCATATTGCCCAAAGGATCCCCCGAAAACAGCTGTACTCATTGACCTTTGGGTAGCCATGAGGTCCAAGATGGGGAAAATAGCATCATGTCTTTCTTTACTGTTTACATTTTTATTTGTTCTGTGATTAACACAGTCTCATCTTCAAAGTTTACCTCCATGGGAAACGGAGTTAAAGGGTAAGAAGGATTCCACACTTCACTTCTCATGGGATCTAGAAGCTTGAGCTAGATGAAAGATTCCAACACTCTTTACCTCTTAATGAAAACTAATTGGAAGTTTAAGATCATATTTACATTTAGCCCTATATTCACGGAATCCCCACTGCCTTATGGGATAGATACAACTATAGGCTGTAAGGAAGAGTGAGGACATTGAGGCATAAAGCATGAAGACCACTGGGCAGAATTCTGTATTGTCCATCACCACACTGGGCTACACAGGGCCTCCTGACTGCTCCCTCCCATCCTTCCAGGCAGACCACAAGCTCTCTTTTCTCTCATACCTCACAGGTAGAGGTGTCATCTCTGACAGTCAGGGGACACCGCTAGACACTGAGCATGAGGAAGAGGAAGAGAAAGCAGCTCAGGTCAACCGACAGAAGGCTGGCTCACCCCTCAGTCCTCACAGTATGTGCAAGGGGCTTGGGGGAGGAATTTCTTCTCTCATTGTGTGTGTGTGTGTGTGTGTGTGTGCGTGCGTGCATGCATGCATGCAATATGTACACATGTGTGTACTTTTGCATATGTGTGGGAACATGTGTAGGTACATGTGCCAAAGTTTGAGGTCAATAATCATGCTCAATTGCTTTTCCACTTTATTCACTGGAGCAGGCTCTCCTAATCAAACTCAAAATGCATCAATACAGCTAGTGTCATTAGCCAGCTTTCTCCATGAATCCTACCTCCACCTCTTTGAGATTAGAATTCCAGGTGGGCTACCATACCTACATGCCATTTATGTGGCTTTCTGAAATCTGAACTCAATTCTCATACTTGCACAGCAAGTGTTTAACCTCTGAGCTGTCTTTGCAGCTCAGTAGGGAGACTTTCACCAGGTATAGTGAGGATGAGTGGAAACAGGGCCTGAATGCATACTTCTCCTATGGCACTGAGGAGTGGCATAAAACAGCCAGCTCGGGACATAGAGACAGTGCGCTATGCCATGGGGTAGGGAGCCTGAGTCTAGAACTAGAGGAAAAAGCACTATGCCTATCAATTTGGGCTTTCTTTTAAGAATGAACCACTGGCTAGGAAGTAACCCGTTCCCTTACTTATCGAATACTAGCCAATTTGTTATTAATTAGTGTACATAAAAAGTTCAGTGGGAAAGATGGAAGCCCCAATCTTAACCTTAACAGTGAAATCCATATAACCTGGCCTTGCCTATCTGTGATATAGATCCTGCCCCCCCCATTATGTCATGCACAATAAAATGGCCATCCAGCATCAGAACAGGACACATATTCAGCCTCTCTGGGTCAACCTCAGACTCAAACTCTTGACAGCCCTTCTGTTGGCAGCTTGGGATGAAGTCAGCATGGGACACAGTGATTCCCTGGTCCTCTTGAATCTGTACTATAAGGCATGGAAAGGAATGAGATGGCCTTTAGAGAAAAAAAAAAGTGCATGTCAGGAATGATTCAAACAGAGACTTTTGGGAAATACAGCCTTAGGAAGCAGCAAGTCCCAGACTGGAAAGTTCTAGAACAGAACATGTCCGAACAACAAGCATGCACTGAATGCTTGGAAACCATGGATGAGAAGAGTGCTGTCCTATGCCACCCGACGTGAGCACTTTCTTGGGTGTGTAGCTCTGAGAGACAGGGACAAGGTCAGCAGAGGGATCTGCCAGACACTGACTTAGAGAGATACTATCTTGTTTAGGAGAAGCTTAGCATCAGGGCAGGCTGGAAGGGAGGGACAGTTGCACAAACGGTACAGGTCATTATCCTGAAGACAGAAGGGAATTTCTCCAGAGCTGCAGTTCCCATGAGTGGTTATTTGAATGATAGCGACCCCCACAGACTCATAAATTTGCACACTAACTCCCAGTTGGTGAAGTAGTTGAAAGGATTAGGAGGTGTGGCCTTGTTGAAGCAGGTATGCATTTGTTGGAGGAGGTGTATCACTGGAGGTAAACTTTGAGATTTCAGATCCCAGATTCAGACCTAGCTGTGTGCATGCCCTCCCTCCCTCCCTCTCTCCTTCCCTCTCTCCCTCTCCCCCACTCTTTCTCTCTGTAGATTTGTATGAAGATCTTAGCTACAGCCTCAACACCATGTGTGCCACCATGTTCTCCTACCATGGTGACAATGGACTAAGCTTCTGAAACTGTAAGCAAGACCCCATTTACATGCTTATCCTTACAAGTTACCTTGGTCACTGTGTCTCTTCTTTACCTCAACAGAACAGTGAAGAAGATAGTAAGTCACTTGAGTAATACATAATGAATGTAAATGTGAGTATGACCAACTGGTGTGGGAGGTCCTTCTGTATTTGTGTTGCTTTTATTGGTTAATGAATAAAGAAGCTGTCTTGGGCCCATGCAGAGCAGAATAGAAGTAAGTAGGGAAAACTAAATTGAATGCTGGTAGAAAAAAGGCGGAGTCAGAGAGACTCTATGGAGCCACCAGAGGAGAAAGACTCAAGCAGGCAGCTGGAACCTTGCCAGTAGGCCACGAACCTCATGGCAAAATATAAAATAATAGAAATGATATGAGAACTAGCTAGCAATATGCTTAAGTGATTGGCCAAGCAGTGATTTAATTAATACAATTTCTGTGTGATTATTTCA
>JAQHUG010000024.1:5334351-5435552 GCA_028555095.1 Dicrostonyx torquatus
CCATGCTCTGTGATGTAAATTAAAACTACATTGGGTTTCTATATGACCCCAGTCACAATGGCTTGCTATGGGACAATGGTCTTGTATTCTGTAAAGATTTGTTACTTGTATTTTAATAAAACATTGATTGGCCAGTAGCTGGGCAGGAAGTAGAGGTGGGATGACAAGAACGGAAAATTCTGGGAAGAGGAAAGGGTCAGTCTACAATTGTCATCCAAACACAGAGGAAGCAAGATGAGACTGCCTTGCTAATAAAAAGGTATCAAGCCACGTGGCTAACACAGACAAAATTTATTGGCTAATTTAAGTTGTAAGAGTTGATAAAAAGCCTGAGCTAATAGGCCAACCAGTTTATAATTAATGTGGACCTCTGTGTGTTTCTTTGGGACTGAAAAGCTGTGCAGGACCGAGAAGGACTGAAACCTCTGTCAACAATGGCTATCATCAAGAAAGCAAACTGTGCCAAGTCCAGCAGCTGCTGGCAAGGATGGAAGAGTGGTAAAAACACCACTGGTTGGGGATGCAAACTGGTGAGGCCACTGTGGAAGTCAGTGTGGAGGAGGTTCCTCAAAGAACTGAAACTAGAACTACAATAAGATCCAGTCAGATCACTGGTGTGTACCTGAAGGACTGTGCATCCACATGACAGAGAGCGCTTATATGTCCGGGTAGACTGGTGCCCTATTCATAACAGCTAAGACACAGAACTAGCCTACGTGTCCATCATCAACAGTAGAATGGAAGAAAGGGCACACACATGACAGTTTAATTCAGCTGTAAAGAAGGATGAAATTGTGTGGAGGAAGAAAGGGTGTGAGGGAAAAAGAGAGAGTATTGGGTAGGCATGAATGTTAGTGTGTCAGCCTGGTGCGGTCTAGAACCTGGGATGATACTCTCAGTGAAGGACAGTCTAGATAGGCTAACACGTGACCACATCTCTGAGCAGCTGTCCTGATGGCTTTAAGACTCAAAGCGTTTGGGGCCCTGGTCTGCTTAAGAGTAGACAAGACTGACTGAGTGGTAAGCACACATGCTTTTCTCTCTCTGCTCTTGAAAGTAGATGCCACTGACTGTTTCACGCTCCCACCATGCTGAATTCCCTGCTGGGATGGACTGTACCCTGGACTTAGAAGCCAAATCAGTCCCCTTCTTCCATAAGCTGCTTTTTGTTAGGACATTACATCATAGTAACAGAAATAAAACTAAAACAGCGGGGGAAAAAGAGCAATTTTAAATGTTTTTGCTTATACGTGGAATCTAGATTTAACTCTGTGTGTGTGCATGTGCATGCGTGCGTGCATGTGCATGTATATGTATGTGTGTGTGTGTATACAAGGAAAGCAAAAGAGGGGTCAACAAGAGGAAGGAAAGGGGTTAATGAGAGAGGGGACAATGGTAAATAATGGTTTCATACGAGAAAAATACAATGATATATATATATATATATGAAAATGTCCTCATGAACACTATTATTCTGTACACTAAAACTTAATTTAAGGGAAAAAAAAGTGGGATCCCTCCAAGAACAAACACTTTAGCCATCTGGATCACTCAGAGGTGCATGAGAGCAGGGAGCCTTGCAGCCCACACTGGTTCTGATTTGGAGCCTGAACACTGACATCTCTAACAAGGTCTCAGGAGATGATGCTGGTCTAGTGACCACACTTGGAGAACCTCTGTCCTAGAGGCCATGGGACCAGCCTTTTCCAAGGCAAGCACAGACACACTGCTTGTTCATACTGCCCCATCAGCTGACCAATTCTCCATCAGAAATAATGACCACAATGTCCAGTGAGCAGTGACCAACCCCGAGCTTAGGCTGTGGAGGATCTGAAGAATCTAAATCTCTACAGGGAAAACATCTCCCACTCCTCTTGAAGTCTACCCTGACAATAGCCGTGTAGTCCTGAGGGTAGAGGCTGCAGAGTGACAGAAAGGAGTGCCCACCACAACTATAGCACTCACTGGCTGCCTGACTGCAGGCAAAGAATCTTACCTCTCTGTGTTCAACTTTCTGACCTGCAAAAACGAGGACACAGGGTCTACCTTATAGAATCATGCTTTACTTTTGGTTTTGTAGTACCCAGGGCTCAAATTGAAGAGTTTTGAGCATGCTAGACAAGCTCCAGCCCCAACCCCAAATTCTGTTAAAACGCCCAGTTTGTCCTTGGTGCTCCATGAGGATTAGCCAGGCCTATTGTCATCGTCACCTCTTTTCTAACCTTTCTCCAGCTTTCTTCCCTGATTACCTTCTCTTCCAACAAATATCACTTCCCTAAGCCCTCAGGCTGGTTTCCTCCTGGTGAGTCTATGTCCTTTCCCGTCTCTTTTCTCTTTTCTGTGTCACCTCTGCCTCTTTGCAGACTTCTCCCTGCAACGATGGTTGGACGCTGGGCCTTCCTGGCGGCGTGAACCTATTTACGTACACCCAGAGCTTCCAAGGCTCTCTGCATGGATGACTCATAGGCTTAGCCCTAGACGCCTTCTGTAAGTTCCAGACTCTCGTGTCTGCTTCTGATCCCCTCCAGATGCCTCTCAGACACTCGTCTTCTTCAGTAAGCTGGTCCTCACATGGAGCTTCCTGTCTGAGGTCCAGTCTTCACCTTCAGCTGGGCTTTCAACAGTCCTCTTTAGTCCTCCCTCCGCTACCTCCCCAAACCCTCCCCTAGCCCTGCTGCTCTTGCCTACCATACCTTTCCATTTCTCATGCTTGCCTGATTCTCTTCGTCTCCACCACTGCCGGGCTGACCTCTCTGACTCAAGCAGCTTTTCTCTCTTGTCTAGGGTTCTGCTCTATTAGGAGGGTTTCTGCACTTGTCTCAGCTTCCTGTCCTGATGCTGGTCACACTGTAGGTGAAGGGACTCTGCTGAGATGGAATATGATTACACTTTTCAATATTCCTTCCTTCACCCTACTGCTACTAATACGTATGTGTGTATGTTGTGTGTGTATGTATGTGTGGTGTGTGTGTGCTGTGTGTATGTGGTACATGCACATGAGTGTGTGGGTATGTGGAACCATGAATGCATATGTGGAGGCCAGGGCAAGAGATCAAGCATCTTCCTGTTTCATTCTCATCCTATTGCCTAGAGATGGTCTCTCACTGAACTGCAAACTTGCTATTTCAGCTAGACGAGCTGGCCAAGGCAGTGTCATGAGCTGCCCCTCTCTGTCCATCGATACTAGAGTTACAGGCATGTGCAGATATGCCTAGAATCTTACATGGGTTCTGGAGAGTCAAACTCAGGCCCTTACGCTTGCACAAGTCAAGCAGTTTTAGCCACTGAGTAACCTGCCAAGAGCTCCTTAATTCTGTTAAAGGCTTGTGTTCCTCTTAGGACAAGCAGAAAACACCTTAGCATACTGTAGGACTCATATGATCTTCTGAGTCACTTGCCTTCCAGCTGTCCCTTATTCCTTCTGCCCTAGAACCTCAATTCATGTTCTTGCTGTTTGGAATGCTTCTCCTCTCTCTCTCCCACAATGAGTTCCCGTATCTCCTTACTGCAAAGATTTCAGTGCCGTCAACTCTTCTTTGGGGAAGTTGTCCTTAATTTTTCTGACAAGATCCAATCCCTCTATCTTTGTGTTATGTCCCCTGTTACAACATTCAGCTCAGGAGATGTCATATTTGTGTGACTAGGATTTTCCCATTACCTATGTACTGGCTAGATTTATGTCATCTCGGCACAAGCAATTTCATTTTAGAAGAGGGAACCTCAACTGAGAGAATGCTCTCACCAGGCTGGCCTGTAGGCAAGCCTCTGGTGCATTTTCTTCACTGATGGTGGTTGGGGTGGTGTGGGTGGGGTACTCCAGCTTACTCCGGGCAGTGTAATAAATCTGGGCTGGCAGTCCTGGGCACTGCAAGAAAGCAGACCAGGAAATCCACAAGGAGAAGGCCAGTAAGCAGCACTCCTCCCCGGTATCGCTTGAGTTCCTGCCTTGAGTTCCTACTGTGGCATCCCTCAGTGATGGGCTTGTCCACTGCAAGCAGAGATAACCCTTTTCCTTCTTGTGCTGCTTTTGGTCACAATGTTTTTTTCACAGTGAGAGAAACTTTAACTGAGGCAGTCTGTATGCTCCAGGAAGGCAGGGGTTGTTGGTAGCTCTGCAGTGATTCTTAGGAGTTTTTTCTTTTTAAGGGAATTAGAGGCCCCAACGAGAAATTTTTGTAATTCTNATTAGAGGCCCCAACGAGAAATTTTTGTATTTCTCTCTCTCTCTCTCTCTCTCTCTCTCTCTCTCTCTCTCTCTCTCTCTCTCTCTCTCTCCCTCTCTCCCTCTCAAAGTGCTATAGAGCTGGGGATGGAGCTTAGGATGCAGGACACTCTTGAGTTCAATGCACAAACAGCATTCAATAGGCAGAGGCAGGAAGACCAGAAGTTCAATGTCACCCTAGCCTAACCCTGAGTTTTGTTTCCTATCCTCTCCATCAGCCGGGAGCAAATCTCACACACAGAAGGTTCCCAGTGCATCTATGTTGAGTGCTTGCATTCTTTTTCTTTTCCTTTTTCAGTTTTTCAATACAGGGTCTTTGTGTAGACCTTGCTGTCCTGTAGCTCACTCTGTAGAGCAGACTAGCCTTGAACTCACAGAGATCCATCTGCTTCTGCCTCCTGTGTGCTGAGATTAAAGGTGTGTACCACCACTGCCTATTCCAGAGAGCCCACCATATGCCCCCTTTGTCAGACATTCTAAAGGAACCGGGTGTTCCTGTGTTTTTCCAGAGCAGAAGAGCTCAGGCCATTTTGAACTTTCCTTTGCATCTGCTCTCTTCCCCACACGGCCCCAGTGACCCCCAAAGCATAACTCCAGACCTCTTCACACATGAAGTCTGCTTTATTCCCCAAAGCATAGCTACTGACCTTTTGACATGTTAGGGACGCTTTCTTTCCCTCTTGGCTCCTATGACCCCTCCCTCCCGCAAAGCATAGCTCCTGACCTTTCTACATGTCAGGGACATAGCAAGACAAGCTTCCCCTTCCCTCCTTCTATTCAGTGTGGGTTGCCGCTGACCTCTGACACATTTGAGAAGGGTGTTTTGATGCAAAGGGAGAAGCTCAATCATTCTGGGAACTGCTTAATTATATAAACTGAAATCAAAAGAAAGCTGGCAAGGCCAGCGGCTACTCATTAATCCCCTCTTGGCACCCATGGAAAACAAAACCAAAAACCAACTTCCTGGTAGAGTAAGCAAATATGTTTTCTGAGGTAATCAAAGGTTTGAAAAGCCTATTCTACACCCACCTCCCTTAATCTCCCTTGACTGTCTAAAATGTTATGGTCTTATGATAGCGAGTCAAATAATAAAAACTGCAAGGAGATTATGTGTCATGGCCATTTAAGGCAAGAATAGGGATGAACGAGCAACCAGTTGGAAGGACCGCATCATGGCTTTGAAATTACCACTGGCCTCCTTTTTCCAACTCACCCACCTTCTTGCCTTCCAAGGCGACCCCAGCTTGTAGGCTCATTCGCCCTTGAGGTATGACAGATAAGACAGAGGCGTTCCCTCAGCAGTGCTGCATGTCCTGCCAAGGGGGTTTGTTTGAACACAAGTTCTCCACCATTTGTTACATGTTTATAAGCACAAAGATTCTATCTCATTTTGACTTCACACGAAGACCCAACCGGAGACTGGACTTGGAACAGTCTGCCTTTGATGAACCTATGATGACATCAGAGCTTCTCTAGTGCACCCAAGGGAGTCCTCCTCTTCTATGCACTCCCACCCAGTGCTGGGGACACAAACCATGCTTATACGTGCTTATATGTGCTGGGCAAGTGTCCTATGATTGAGTAACACCAGTCCTTCACTCCACCTTCTAAACAACGTCTCCATACCCTAGCTCATGTCCACATATCTAGGTCAGGTTCTCAATCTGTGGGTCAAGACGCCTTCCACAGGGGTCGCATAAGACCATCAGAAAACACAGATATTTATATTACAATTCATAATAGTAGCAAAATTACAGTTATGAGGTAGCAATGAAAATAATTTTGTGGTTGGGATCACCACAACATGAGGAACTGTGTTAAAATGGTCACAGCATTAGGAAGGTTGAGAACCACTGACCAAAGGCATCAACTCAGCAGGTCTTTCTTAAGTATGCGGCCTGAATTTTGGTATCCAGGAGATTCAGAAAGCTACATAAGTTATGATTCTGGTATCCAGGAGCTAGGAATGTAACAAGAAACCAGAGGGCAGTCCCATTCATTAGATGAATTCTTCAAGAACTGAGCAGGTTGTGAAAAACAGGAGATCTGGCCTGAATCTTCTCGGGTATTTGTCACTTAGGCCCTACCATGTACAGGTCACCATGAGAAACAGTTACATAATAAGGTGGTCTACCTATTCTCCAAAGTACAAGTGTGTGGTGGAACTGGCCATGGCTGTGGGATTTGGGTCAGATTCGCCTGACTTGGGGGAAAGACCAGTCCTATCTAGAACAATGTGAGACAGAGGAGAAAGCCTGGAGGCTAGAGCACAGCCTGAGGATGGAGGCACACGGGAACAAGAGGGTAGGACCACCCACTAAACAATCAATCCAAACCACCCCCAAACACCCAGGAAGCTGCCTCCTAGGGAAACAGTGCATCCATCCTGGACACTGAGGTAGAGACAGACTGCAGGTGGGGCCGCAGGAGGGCTCTGAAACCCAAGTAAGAGTACTGGGATTCTAGAAAGCTTTTAAGTTGTAAAGTTACATAATTAGAGCCGACTTTAGGCACTCATCTTGGAAGCAGTGCGTTAGAAGCAAGACAGCTTAGAGTTGTTCTACCTTTCGGCAAGTTTGGTGATATGCGAGTGTGTGTGTGTGTGTGTGTGTGTGTGTGTGTGTGTGTGTGTGTGTGTGTGTGTGTAAGCAGAAGAACCACTCTCTCTAGCAAATTTTAAGTGTCTGATACAGAATTTGTAGGGACTAAACTATACAGAAAAACTCTGGGATGTAATCATCTTACATTGCTGAAACTAACTCCCGATTCTTTCTCCCCTGGTCCCTGACAACCACCATCTTTCTCTCTGCTTTTATCAGCCTGAATAATTTGAGTTTTTCCCATCAAGTTGTTTATTAATGTGCAAACCTCCGACCCCACCCCATCTCTCCTGATTCCAGAATTCAAAACCCTCTGGTTCTGGGGATTTCATATAAGTAGTATAATTTAGTATTTTTCTTCTTCTTCCTCCTCCTCCTCCTCTTTTGGTTTTTTTGGAGAAGGGTTTCTCTGTAGCTAGGGAGCCTGTCCTGGAATTTGCTCTGTAAACCAGGTTGGCCTCGAACTCACAGAGATTGCCTGCCTCTGCCTCCCAAGTGCTGAGATTAAAGGTATGTGCCACCACTGCCCAGCTAGTATTTTTCTTCTACACTTGCCTTATTAGACTTATCATAACATCCCCCAATTTCATCCATGTTTTTGGAAATGGAAAGACTTCTTTTTAAAGGGCAGATATTTCCCTGTACATAGTCAAGAAGACCGTTTCTCATCGCAACCATCTGTGTCAAAGAGAGTGAACCCAACCCTGCAGCAAAGGGAAGATCCTTTCACAATTATCATCACTAACTTTCACTCAATTAGAGTTGGTTCATTGGCAAAAACCTCACATTCTAGTCTACTGGGTAAAAGGATACAGACATGATAAATAAAATAAGATGTTTATTTCCAATTGTTTAAAGTTCTGATTATTTAACCTAAGCAGGGAGTCTCAAGTTAAAGTTCAAAAGGACCTTATAGTTGGGTCAAATTGACTCACCTAATAAAACTCAAGCAAGCATTTCCTCCTTCAGATAGCACCACATTCAGTCCCAAGACCAACTTCAAACACTGTCCCCTTCCCTCCCATGCTTCTGTCTGGGTGTAGAAGGTGGGGAGAGGAGAGCTGCAGTGCCTCCCAGCAGAGGATTCTTTCACAGGACCATCAGCGCCTGTAGAAACAGCTCTTCTCCAAGGCTCTGGTGGTCCACATGAACCAGACCCAGCTGCGAACACCTCAGCAGTGCTGGGCACCAGAAGGATCCCTTCCAAGAGTGAGGCTGCCACCACGGTCAGGCAGGAAGGGAGTGCCCTTGTTCCCAGTTTCCTCTATGTCTGACAGATAGAGGTTAGACAGAAGCCTTTCCATCCATGAAGGACACTGTGGTGCTGATTCACGGAAGCTCTTTCTTTTCCTCCATTGTTTGATGAGCATCGTGCCCCAGCTGACCTGCCTCCTCCCAGCATCCTGGCTTCCTCCTGGTTCCACCCCACTGGAGGCCTTCTCCAGTAATTGGCACTTGTGAGGCATGGCAGCTAGCCGACATCCTCTGTCTCCAAGCTACTGCTCCCTTACCCTCCAGGAAAGAAGCGAGTCTACCACACGCTGCCCCAGTCACGTCCCCAACGAGTAGACCTGGTCATCTTGCAGAAGTTTCATGCTTTGCAATATGACTGGAGCCCCAGAATCTGGTCTGTACATGCTGCACAAGATCGTGACACAGACCAACTATTTCTTTGATGTTCTCAAGAAATAATTTAAACAGAAAAGGAGAAAAAGGGAGTTGCTGCATTGGAGCCCATTGGAGCCAGTCATCAACTGTTTGAAGCCAAAGTGAAACAATTATGGGCTGATCTTTCAAAGTCTTCCTAAACATAAGAGCAAAAGTGTTGTTGTAACTTCTCTCCTCTGCCTAGTCCAGTTGCACCAACAGGCTTCTCCTTTTACCAACTCTGCCCATGAACTTAGGCTATGTCCCAACAATCCTGCATCCATCTCACGTGTTCGCATATGCCTTCCTGTGTTCCAACAGGACAGAACTCATGGTCCCCCTTAGGAATCAATACAGGTAGAACCTCGAGGCTGCATAGTGCAATACCGCAGTACCATTTGAATGAGTGACCCTAGCTCCAGCTCCGGGATGCTGGAGATGGTCCCCACATAAAACTAGAGTTGGTCAGAAGGTTGGTGCAGTAATCCCAGAAACTCAGAGGTATCTTATCGCCTCTGTCAACAGAAGACGTAACTCTCAGAGAAGTCATGGTGGAGTCCTGGGTTCTAGGAGGCTTACAAGCTGAATACCATTGTCAATACAGCTGCGCTTTGGGGCTGGATCAGTCCACGCCATTTTATTGCTACTGCCTATTGTTACCACTTTCTCTATCTTAATCCTCTGTCCCCCTGCTTTCTTGCTTACCTACCTCTATCTAGAACTGAAACCCTGCTAGCTAACCCAGGGCTTTAGAGGGGCCCGTATCTATGTTAAAGTGACCTATCAGTTCAGAGGGAGGCAACCAAAAAACCCAAAAGACAATAATGACCAGCCACTTGGATAGTTCACCTCACAACCAGCTCTCAACATTCCAACAGTCTTTTCCCTTCTCTTTCCTTCCTAAGACTATATAAGTTCTTAGGCCCATTCTCCCCCTCTATGAAGTCCCCCGTTTTAATTAACATATATTTATTTTGATTAATATCTGATTATGACATTTTCATACATGCATATAATGGATTTTAATTACATTCACTTCCTCTCCCACTAATCCTCTTTTTCTCTTCCCAAACAGTTCCCTTTTGTGCTATCTTTAGGGTCATTTACCAGAACTTGGGTGAGGGCTTGCTTACAGGAATATGGGCAACTTACCAATGGGTACACCATGGAAAAAAAAAAAAAAGTCTGTCTTCCCCACCAACCATGAACTGCCTAGAAATCCTGAGGGAGGGGCAAGGCATCGGGAGCTACTCCCTGCTCCGTGACAGGATGTGGATGGGATCGATCTTGTACCGGTAAGCAGAACTGCTCAGAGGTCAAGCGTGCAATGGCCAGATCATGTCCAGAAGACAACATTCCGCAACGCTCCCCCTTCCTCTCCCTCTTAGGAAATCTTTCTGCTCCCCATCTTCCGTGATGTTCCTGGAGTCTTGCAAGGGATGCCAGAGACGTCCTGTTTAGAGCTGAATTTTCAGCAGCTTGCGGCTGCTTTTACAGACAGACAAGGTTGGGAAGCTGACCCCAAATACGGAAGGCATATTGGTCTTTCCCTTCAGCAGTGGGAAGGGGCAACAACCTGTTTAGATGGTAGCAATTGTGTTAGGGAGGAGGGGAAAGCAGCCTCCTCTTGCTTCCCTGGCTTAGTGTGATAGTCAGTGTGACAGGTTGTACCTCTGAGAGCAATGACCTACTCAACTTAAAGACCACACACATCTGCAAACATGCTGACACACACATACTGACACACACACTGACTGAGACCCACATTGACCTATACTCTGATACACACACACACCGATACACACACACACACCAATAGAGACAGACACTCTGACACACACAATGTGGTCTCCATCACTCTTGCCTGAGTACTCTATAAAATGTAGTTTCTTGACTTAGATTGTCATGAGGCAGATTAGATGTCTCTCCCCTCTAACCAGGCACAAGCTTACCTCTGGTCACTCTAAACACAGCAACCCTTTCCATCCCTGATCTGCCCCAGAACATTCAGTTATCACCAGCTCGGCCTTTGAGGATTCTCAGAAGGGTCTCCATAGATGCAGGTCACAGACATTAATGCAGACGTTTCCTGCGGTCCCTGTTGGAGCCTGCTGGTCAGAGCTGGGGTCAGTGTGATGTCCACAGACTAGGGTTCATTCAGAGGAAGGCAAATGTAAGGGCGAAGGGAGGTCATGACTTACAAGGAGCAATGTGGCTATGCTTTAGAGGAGGCCGTCTGAACTGAATAAGCACATGGACCATCAGACAAAAGGGCCCATTGGAGGGGAACTCTCTTAAATTGTTGGAAAAACTTCATGCTGCAAGGAGATTCTGTCTGTTACTGAGCCATGCTGAGACCAACGGCCAGAATAGAGTCATCAAGGCCTCTTTTGTTACGGGAGACCGAAGCTTCCTTATAGTGCCAACACTCTGTCAACATTGATTCCTACTGCTTTGTTCTGCACTGAGTTCCTTCCAACATGAAGGGGGCTGGCCTCAGCCGGATGGTCATACTTTGGGGCTATTCACAGAGATACCCGCTGTTCATGGAGAGGCTGGACCAGACAGCCTGGCTTGGTGTCAGCATGCCTTGGGAGCGTTTTCAAGTATACAGATTACCAGACCAGACTTCCCAGAGTGCCCAGCTCTGTGGTGGCCTCTGGAATATGCGTTTATTCTCACTGCCCCAGGTAACTCCTTGTGAATAGTAATGGCTGACAGCAGGTGCCAGGAAACCTTCTAACAGCAAGAGTTGGTGAATCTACTTGATTCCAATCTGTTTTCTCTGATAATTTCAAATGTTAGTGAATTTAACTAGAATATAAATTCTTAGACAGTGACCTAATATAGTGATGGATAGGCACCACCCTTGAAGGGACAGTTTCTACAGTAAGGGCTCTCTCCTAGAATTACCAGGGCTGTGCTGCCTGCATCTGCTTGCGTCTCTATAACCATCCAGACAGACACTTATGCCATCAGACAATGAAGCAATGAACCCCAAATGATTGAAACTGCCCCAAAGATCCCACGCTGGGAGAAGGTGAAAAGCTGTGGGGGGAATTGTACACCATTGGGACTACTTATCAGACCACCTGATAAGACAAAGCAAAGCTAAGACAATGAGAGGGAGGACCACACCTGGACCAGGACTGCCAATGCATACCTGCTGTCCTCTATCTGAACCTAAATTCCATGTCAGTGCCCCTGAACAGAGACCTGAGAGTTCATGGATCTTTAATTTGTTCCTCTTCCCACATGGCCATACTGAACACATCTCCTGATTTTGTTTTCTTATTCTAACATGTCTCTTTAATAGATGTACTGGGCACTGGCGGCTGAACACTGCTGCTAGAGCCCAAGCTTTGACCCTGGAGCTCCAGTAAGATCCTCAACAATGCTTAACACTCTACTGGGCTCACCCAATCCACTCCTGCCTTAATAAAGCGCTGACTGTGTAACTGATTCTACTGTTTATACAACTGGAAGGTTCTAGGAATCAAACCAAAGGCTTGCAATTCCTTCCAAGGCTTGATAACTATGGTTTGACCTCAACCGTGCTTCTCATCCTCCAGACCGCCTTTTAGAGCGATAGACAGTGCTGTTGGGTTCACCTGCGTGGCTGCCTCAAACCAAAGACACTGCTTCAAAAAGGCAAGAAAGCAGACTTGACATCTCCTCTCTGCTCATCCCCTGCCACACTGTGTCCGCTTGAATAGAGCTGAAATAAGAATGGGCTAATGTGAGGCGTTGGCAACGTGACCCTGACACATGAATGTACACATGGAACCAAGCCTGTGGATTCTGAACACTTTGTGACATTGTTTTGGAGCTCAAGGAGGCAAGGCTGGTGTCTGTGCATGCAGAAGAACGTTTCCATAACATTTTACTAATACTTTTTTTTAGCTGGCAGGCAGAGCATGAACTGGGGCTTTTTGGTGCTGAAGCACTTTGGGTGCCACATTTCTGCTCAGGTTTGTTCTGAACAGTCAGCAATGTCGTAAGACAAAGCTGTAAATATTTGATGTAATAGCACAGGACTTCTGTAAAGAATCAGAAGCGTTCTTGTACTAGTGGAAGGAGGAGCTGCATTCCCATATGTGTTTATTTAAAATATAGGAGAGCGAACTCCAGCTAGCATCACATGTCTGCAGTAAGCAGGCATGGGTGCTTGCGGAAGCAGAATAAAAACAGCCTGTGTTTAATTTGTTCACAGGCCTTTTGTTCTTAGCTGTTGGGGGAGTTTCAGGATGGGGATGGAGTAAAGCTTTGATATGGACTCCAGGCTGACAATCCAGGTAGGAGGGTGGCCTCTCGGTGTAGAAACCCATCCTCCAGCAGATTTGTTAGTGTCATGAATTTGGAGGAGGGAATGGGAACCTAAATGGACAGTCTATGATCTAACTATAGTCCATGGCTGTTGGCAGCCTTTCCCCCAGCAGAGCTTACCATTCCCCCCTTGCCCCCGCCAGCTTTTTCCCACCCTCATCTTCACCTATATGGTACAGTGGTCCAAATCTACTTCCGGCTACAGACTACTGGGGTTCAAGGCGTACTTAGCTGACTGAATGACCTGACTACATGATGACCTTGGCAAACTGCAGTTCTGCTTTCCCCATCTATGAAACAGAGATTCAACAGTACTGAATGAGAGAATATTAATGTAGGTTATCCTATGGTACATGCCTGGCTCATTAAAAGCAGAACAGGAAAGTGATGTGGGATTCCCCTCTGTATGCTGTGAATACCATTGGTTAATA
The DNA here is from genome assembly GCA_028555095.1 of Dicrostonyx torquatus. Taxonomy (NCBI): domain Eukaryota; kingdom Metazoa; phylum Chordata; class Mammalia; order Rodentia; family Cricetidae; genus Dicrostonyx; species Dicrostonyx torquatus. The sequence continues at coordinate 5,347,578 of JAQHUG010000024.1, forward strand.
AAGGAACTGCTTTGGGCCTATAGCAGAGCTATAGGGGAACAGAGCTAGGCAGGGAAAACTAAACTTGAATGCTGGGAGAAAGGAGGCAGAGTCAGAGAGAAGCTATGGAGCCCCCTGAGACAGATGTGCAGAAACCTTACCTAGTAAGCCACAGCCTCGTGGCTATACACAGATTACTAGAAATGGGTTAAATTAAGATGTAAGAGTTAGCCAATAAGAAATTAGAGCTGATGGGCCAAGCAGTGATTTAATTAATACAGTTTCTGTGTGGTTATTCGGGGTCTGAGGTGCCAAGCTGCTGGGAACTAATAAGCGGCCTCCCTGAAACAGGAAAGCCAAAGTTCTGAAATTTCACTGCCAAGCTGTAGTTGCATGGGGTTTGGTGATGGACAAAGTTCAAGTCAACTGGCTTGTATTTGAGGAGGGCAAGCAGGCGTTAAGATCTACATTTTACCTCAAGAAATGGAAGAGTTAGTGGCTAGGCCTAAGGTCACAGCTACGGAAGCCATTCAGCTAGAATTTGCGGCCAGGTCTCTTTGTTTCAATGACACAGCTCTTTCCGTCAGACTAGGAGTCACCTTCAACATCATTCAGCAAGACTGCCAAGAAAGGTCACATTTAAATATCCAAAACTAACATGCATGGGCTGAAGGGTCAAGAGTATGTGTCCAGGGATATCCGGAAAAATCTAAACTTCATGACAAATGCTAGATAAAATAAAACGCTTCAGAACAGTGAAAATTGATTTTTAAGAGGCCATAAAACACACAAGTAAGTTTTATGGTTTAAACTATAAGCATCATTGTTGGTGGTTTTTTTTTTTTTTTTTGTATTTCAACTTTTTCTGCAAAAACATATTAAACATAAAACAACAACAACAACAACAATAACAAAAGCCCAAGCCCCTCCTTATAGAAGTACACCATGAATGCAGAGCCTTCCCAATCCACCAGGGCCTCAGGCCAGCTTTTAGAGATTACTTCTGGCGGCAGCTAAAGGGCTTCTTCAGCAGTGGGTGATGGGCAGGGTGGGAGCTCTCATGCTGCCTGTGGTGACTAGCAGGTGAATGAAAACTGGGAGGAGGCTGCCAAAGACAATCTCCCAAGGAGACCTCCCTGCAAGGCCCCCATCTCCACTGTCATTGAGAACAAAGCCCAACTTATCAACACGGTGCTTTCCAAACTTTAGTACATAGAAAACGCAATGGGAACGTTCCAAAAGCAGATTCCTGGAAACGATCTCCAAATTCCCAGTTTGAATGTCTAGATTGAACCCTAAAGTCCTCCCTCTCTAAGCAGCTCCTAGCCAATGCAGTGTTCTCAAGTAGGGCTCACACTTTAGAGGGCATAGGTTAATACCCCCACGCCCAGTATGACAGCAATCTGATTGCAATCTAGGCGGGGGGGGAGGGCAAGGAGGAGGGAAGTGGGGGAGAGGAACAAAAAAGAACAGAGCATAATGATGGAAATATATGAAAATGTCATAATGTCATTCATTACTTTGTATGTAAACGTAAAAAAAATTAATTTAAAATTTTCAGTCTGACCCCTCTGAAGTCCTGACTGGAACTGATGCTTGACCCCATCACAACCTTTGCTTGTGCTGCTGGTGCTTCTATTGGCTCCCGGAAAGCGCTCCAAGCCCTTCCTTCCACTCTCTGTTCTCCTCTTGCTGATGTCGGTTTCAAACGAAGGCAGCCCTGAGCCAACTCTCCCTTTTGTGAATTAATGGAGGTAAGTACACTGCCGGTCCAATTCTGAAGCCCACTTGGTGCCTGCCAGCCCTATGTCACACCTTATATTCTGACAGCAGACATGATTATCTAACCTGGTGGTATGTGTTTGGCCTTTATGTTGTCCAAAGATGGGTTTTCTCAGTTCTTAAGTCCTTGCGTGTAATAACCAACAATTAGCAAATAGAATTACCACTATGGATGTGTTTACCGTCTCTTCATGCTGCATAGTTGACACTGTCTGAGAACACCACTTGAAAGACGCCCAGCACAGCACCATTCCAAGATCTTGACCCCGGAGCCCCTGATGTGTCTTTCTAAAGCTCTTCCTAGCAGAATGGGCAGGTTTAAATTCCTCAAGGGGATCACCTAAACAATTGACTTTTCTTCATTCTTGATTTGAACTAAATTTTATACTTTTGTGTGACCCTTCTTCTTTTTTTAAATCCCAATGGCTGATCCTACCTGTCATGGTTGGTTTTATTGTCAACTTGTTACATGGGGGAGGAGGGAACCTCAATAGGGGAATTGCTCCCACCAGACTGATAACCTGTGGGCATATCTACAGGGCAGTCTCTTGATTGCTAACTGATGTCAGGGAGCCCAGCCCACTGTGAGTGGTACCATCCCTAGGTAGGCTGGCTTGGACTGTATATGAAAGGCCACTGAGAGAGAGCAAGGAAGCCAGCGAATAGTGGCATTCTTCCATGGTCTCTGCCCCATTTCCTGTTTTTATGTTTCTTCTGCGTTGAGGTCCTACCTTGGCTCCCCGAGTGACAGACTGTCACCTATAAGCTGAAATAAACCTTTTCCTCCCCAAGCTGCTTTATGTCACAGTGTTCTATCATAGCAACACATAGCAACATACTACCCACCCATCCATAGCGTAAAGGGGGAGACAAACCACTAAAGAAGTTGTCGGCTGCCCTTTACTTCAGTTAAGTATAGGTTTGTTCAGTCGGTATGGAAACTCCCTTCAAGCATGGAATTATGTAAGAAGTGTGTATTCTTTTGCAATACTGACCTAGGAGCATTTAACGTCAGGAAACTAAGCAATCACATGAGAAGCTGACTTATTTCCAGGTGCATGTGACTTTTACTGCTCCCTTTACCTGGTGTTACACGGTCCGCCATGTCAGGAGGATAGCTATCATCTCAGAGATCTCCAAGATTTGCTTTACACTGGAAGTTTTGACAAAGGCTTGTGAATACCAGGAAGTCTTCAGCAGTACTGTGTGAGCATCTGCTAGTCATCCCTCCAAAGCACAACCTGCCTCGTACCTCTCTTCCTCTCAGAGCATCAAGGCATATCTAGCCTGCACATTTCCTATATAGGCTGAGCCCAAACCTGACTGCACAGAACAGGTAGAATGGACAAACAAGATTGCAGGGCAGCAAGGCCCAGACCAGCATGCAAAACTCACTGCCTTGGGCTCAGTCTACCTTCAGCCTGGCAGGGAGGACCCTCTGATGCCGCCTTGGGTTGTTTCTCACAGTTTCAAACTGATGGTGTAAGTCCACTCTTTTTCCACTACACCAAACCACGTGAGCCAAACTGTTCTGACAGGCAGAGCCTCGTGACACGGCGCATGTCAGTCATCTGGCACTTACTCCTCTCATTCTTTCAGGCGCGATGGCGACTAACTTCATTCATGCTGCTGACACACCTTGTCGCTGTGCTGAACGACACCCCTCCTAAGGTGGTGGGATTAAGGACCAACTGGAAATTTATCTTTTGAAAGGAATACATCACTTGGACAATTAATAGCCAATTCAAATGCATACGGTTTTAAATAATTAACAGCCTACATTCTTGAGCACCTCAGTCATGTCCACCTATTTTGCAAGTAACGCAATTAGAAATTACTCATCTTCTGTATCATGTAGACCGTCTACCTGGCAGCAAGTAGAGCAGTTCTAACTCTTGGCCATGTAAAGAAGCAGTGGCATTTCTCTGAATGTCCATGGAGCACGAGTTGGGCCGTCAGTAGTTCCCTTTTGTCATGTGTCTCTGTTAAGATGAGATAAAACTTTGCCAACTTGGTCAAAATAGAAGCACCAACCAAAACAACAGTCAGCAGGCACTTCCCGCTAACCCTAAGGCAGAACTCACCACAGAATTAACTATTTCATCCCATCAATGAATCCCGGGATGCAGTTCCCACGAACCTATAACCAAAGGTCAGGCAATGACAACAGCAGCCTGCAGCTTACCAGCACAGAGAGAAACTTCTGCTGAATCGTGGTCACCCAAATGGGAAATTTATTAGAGGGACAGATAGATGAGTTTGTAAGCTGTGCCCTGTGCACTGGAGATAACTTATTTTCATAATCTGTTTGGACAAAATGTAATGGGTAATAATAAGGTTGCTGGATGATTGTATGTCTAGTGTTCATAACTGCAGGATAGTTTCCTGGCTCCTCTGCAAAGTCCCACTCTTCCTTATCTATTCCCATTCATAAACCTGAGGGGGAAGAAAGGAAGGGAAAGAAGGTATCAGACATATGGTATGAGATCGGCGGCTCCTAGTTCTTCATTACTGGAGGTAACTATAACTAAGCTGGCATTCTCATGGTGGTGCTGGCCAAGAAAAAGAGATTCAGCAAGACAAAGGAAAGGATGCTCATAGATGCTTCCCCTTCACCCGATGCTATAGGAGCATCATTCTGCAGCCCTGAAGCCCCTCCCCTCTTCCGTGTCCTTTCCTCTAGGCCATAGCCTGCTACCCCACCCTCTCTCAGAGAAGGCTAAGGTCCACATGGAAAATGGGCTGTCATTACCTAGCCCTTTGGAACATTGCACAGCAGCAGAATCTGGAGTAACACTGGACCTTTGCAGACAGGCAGGCAAGGAGGAAGGCAGCAGTCTCAAAAGGCACCCTCAGCTCCATATTCATGAGGCAAGAGCAAGCAAGCTTTGGGGACAGACAGAGAGCAGGTCTATTCTAGTTTCTAAACTTGGGAGAAAATCATTGGGAGAATGTTTTCCTGGAATCAGTACTAGGTCTCAAAATATTTAGGATCACCTATGGGTTAGAATACAATACAGCTTTTATGATAACTTTCCTATTGGAAAGTAGCTTGATTTCTCCTTCCTTCCTTCCTTCCTTCCTTCCTTCCTTCCTTCCTTCCTTCCTTCCTTCCTTCCTTCCTTCCTTCCTTCCTTCCTAAAATGTTTCTGATCCCTTAAGGGCTAGAGAGATGGCTCAGGGGTTAAGATCACTTTCGTTCTTTTAAGAGAACCAAGTTCAATCCCCAACATGTACACCGGGCAGCTCACTCCTGCCTATAATCCCAGCTCCAGGAAAATTTGATGCTCTCTTTTGGCCTCCAAAAGCAACTCTCTGTCTCTCTCTCCCTACCTCCCCACCTCTCTCTATGTATGTGTGTGTGTGTGTGTATCCTAATCTTAGAGACCAGAAGCTCCTTGAGGTCAGAGGGATTATCTTATTTGTCACTGTGTGCTCCTTTATTAATGATGGTACACACCTACACACCTTTAATCCCAGCACCCAAGAGGTAGAGAGATCTCTGTATTCCTGGCCAGTCGGGCTACATACTGAGATTCTGGTCTCACAAAACAAGATCTTGGTATTGAAGATAAAGACCAGACACAAGTGTCTAATCCTGGACTAGGAAAATAAAGGGAGTCTGCTGACCTCTGGAGAGTGATGGCTCCAAATGAAGCTATAGCACGTGCCCTGAACTGCGCGGTCCTCACACACAAGTTCTTCCCCACTCCCTACCCCCTGTTCTGATGGAGAGAACTGGGCAAGTCTCTTGGTGGTGTTCATGTCCCAGCCCTGGAGCTTACGAGGACAGGAAAGGTGGCCATGCTGTTAGGGGAGTCTCCAAAGGTGGTTGTGTAAGTGACACCTGCTTTCCCTTGTTGGGAAATGAGGAATTTCAAAAAGAATGTGAGACAATATGACAGAGCTAAACCACTGTTTTGCCCTAAGATTCTTGGAGGATTTGCAGAGTCGCCCACTGCCATCTGACCCTAGGATACTAGATAGACAGCATTCTTTCAAGGTGCAGGGTTCAAACAACCAGCCCTCCCATTCTTCTTCCTTAATACACCTTTAAAAATGAGCTGGGGAAAAGTGTGGTTTCATGGGTAGATTCCAGACACATTCACACCAGGCAAGTCTCTCTCGCAGCATTACAGTCCCAGGTTATCATCTCCTAGCTCCATATCTGTCAGGGTCTCCACATCACCACTTGCCTCCATTTTAAACCTATTTGAATAAGAACAGTTTGGAGACTTATTATCATATATAATCTAATCCCAGCTCTGAAGCTGGGCAGAATTTAAACAGAAAATTTGGGAAGGTTAAGAATATCTAAGGGTCACATAACTTCAAGCATGGTCTTACCCCTTTAGAAAGCAGCCATCACGCTTGCCTTCATATTCAGGTTAAAACATGAACTGCAGAGATAAAGGTCTCAGGAGCAACAGCAATGCCCCACCCCCAGCCCTCGTGCCCACCCCCACAGGTAAGGGCAGCATCTATAGTCCATGCCATGAGAGAGATACATGTGAGGGTGAGGTAGGAAATCCTGTCACACTAGGGAACTTACAGAGAGAGCCAGAATTAGTGGATTACAACAATGGGGGGGAGGGGGCTGGAGAGATTTCCCAGTGGGTAAGGGCACTTGTTGCTCTGGCAGAGGACCTAGGTCCATTTCCCAGAACCCACATGGTGGCTCACAATCATCTGCAACTCCATTTCCAGGGGATCCCACACCCTATTCCAACCTCTGCAGGCCCCAGGCAAACATGGAGCACACAGACACAGATGCAGGCAAAATATTCATACACACAGCATAAAATAAATAAGTCTTTTAAAAGGTGAGGGGTACATGAAGTGGGGAAAGAAAATACTAGGGGTGCTTGTGGCGAGTGGGAATGGACACTGGTGGTAGAGATGATTAAGATACTTTGTTTACATGCATGACATCAAATAATAAATAAGAGATATTCTATTAAAATTGCAACAATAACTCTGCCCTCTAGACTAATTCATGTTACCAGTTTTAGGCCAACAATGTGGCATTTGCTAGTTCCCACTGTTTGAACTCTGATCAAAACCAGAGCATAAACACTGGCTGGAATCATCTCCCTAATTCTATCTAATCTAGAAAAGAGATAGCATTGAGGCCGATTTAGCTCCAGGTGTGGACGCTGATGCTAATCTGACTCCCTTGGGCTCCGTTTAAACCTTTGTTTGCTAGGCCTGCCCTTCTATTATCATCACATACCACCAAGGGAAGCGCCAGCACCAAGAAATCTGATCAGCTGGGGCTGCCCATGAGTAGCAAGGACCACGTCGCTAAGGAAAATTCAGGTACCAGGATTTAGGCGAAGGAATGAGACTGTATTTAATGGCAGTTATTGGTTTTCATAGACAATAAAACGTTATTATCCAGTGGAGAATTTGAGGACTCAAGCCCAGGACAGTTATTCACAAAGGGAAAGAGACTCTGTGGAGCCATTTAAAAGGTTAAGTCCTGGCAGGTGGTGGTGGTGCACACCTTTAATCCCAGCACTCGGAGAGGCAGAGGCAGGTGGATCTCTGTGAGTTCGAGGCCAGCCTGGTCTACACAGCAAGTTCCAGGATAGGTTCCAAAGCTACACAGAGAAATCTTGTCTTGAAAAACAAAAACAACAACAACACAAAACAAAACAAACAAGCAAAAATGTATGCTCCTCCACTTGGGTTCCTTAATGAGTCTTATTGGAAGTTTGATAGGAAAATGCTGCTCCTGTTTATACAGACAGAAAGAGGATCGGAAACAGAGTGGAACCTCTGACCAAACACTTGCCAAAGCCTTCCTGCCCTTGTTTGAGATGGTCACAGTGGCTGAGTTCTACTTAAAATGAAAGAGAAAGAAACAAGACCTGTTTCACAGAGTCCCAAAGAGCTCTTTCCAATGATGCTCTATTTCCCCCAGTCAAAATCAAGTAGGAACAAACACATGCAAGCTTCCATGGATCTAGTTTTTACAAGAGATAGCCCTAGAAAGTATTTGCCAATATTAGAAACCGGAAGCTCCAAAGTGTCTCTTCCTAAAATGGCACAGGTTTGCTCACCTTGCTATGTTAAATCATTTATAGGGCTCCTGTCTCCTCTCCTGGCCTCGGCTGAGTCACACATAGCCTTTCCAATTATTGTCGCCATCTAGTGGCTGAAATAGTTAACTGAAAGATACTTGGTAATGTCCGTAGAAAGAAAAGTTCACTTTCCCCACTGGGCATTCTTAACATGATTGCTAAGACTCAATTTAGTAAAATGGAGAAACTGCTTGAATGTCTATGTGTTTTTGTTTAAGCGTAAAAAAAATGTTCATTTTACCTGTTCTCTTTTAAATTAGAGAAAAGAATACAGGACGTGAAAGGAACAGTAGATGGGGTGGGAGAAGAGAGCAGTCTACCGCTAACGAAGAGAGATGGTTGTGTGTCTCTGAGAATTCCAGGCATCACCCTGTCCAGATTTCCCACTTACCCCTTAGTTCCCAGTCCGTGTCCAGTCCCGAATCCCCAGGCATAGTGTTAGGAACCTAGTGGGACACTCACGACTCATGACCTGTCATGGCTTGCCCGGGAGAACCGTTTGCAGGAAGAGGCTTGACTGGATGAAGCAAGACCATCCCTGGGCCAGGCAATGCCCACAGGGAGACCACAACAGGCTCCCTGGCCCTCATGCCCTGCCTTCCATCTGTCTCTCTCCCCACACCCCCAGGATTTTACTCCCAGCGGGACACCAAGGAAAGTTTAACTGATGAATAAAGGCATGGTGCTGATGGGACACCAAGAAAACCCAGGACTGCTGAGCTCCAGGAAACTGATTGCCAGGCCTGATTTTCCCCAACAACCAAATAGGAAGAATCATGAATCCTGACCGATGCCAAGGAGGCAGCACAGGCCCAGCTGCCTTGGAAAAGGCATTCCCTGTTATAAGGTCAGGTGTTGAGAATCTCATCAGCATTCTTTATTATTTGTTTGTCTGTTTGTTTAGGTCATGCTGGGAATCAAGCCTAGGCCCTCAGGCATGCTGGGCAATTGCTGTACCCCATTCCAAAAATGAATGCCCCTGGAGATCAAAGCCAGGACCTTGACTCACTAAGCATGTGTACCTAAGACACTGGATGAACCACAGTAACACTGACCATGGAGGACTGGTTCTCCATGGAATCAGAGACAATAAAACAAACTGAATTGTAAATTAAAAAAAAATAGAATGAAGAGAAAATCACTACAGAAAAACAAAACGAAACAAAACACCAAATCTCCAATCTGACTTTAAGATTGACAGGGCTACCCCATATCTCCTTGGGTCCCTGGGTTGAACACCAACATGGATACCAATGAGGAAGGTGTTGGGGGAGTGTGATGTGCACAAGAGGTTCATCTGGTTCTGGATATCTACTGCACTGGCCTTCAGGGACACAGGTGGCAGTGCCTTCTTTATGTGCCTAAAGTGGGTACCGTTGACCTTCACTGGCTTTGCCCATCTCCCTGAAAATGTCACTGCTTCAGTGAGTGTGCGGTCACCTGGGACATGTCAGTGTGTGGTCATCTGGGGCATGGCAACTCTGAGACCCACTGCAAACCTCATCCGTAGCAGGTAGCATGAAAGGCTGGGCAGCAAGGATGCTCCAGTATAGCAGTCTCTTGGGTTGTCCAGGCGATGCTCATGAAGGGCCGGCCTGTGTGACTTCACATGTCACTACTAGTTGAATATCAGTCATTCATTTTGTTAACTTCAGTTCTGGGAAACTGAAAACGCATTTCTGTAATGAAAGACTATGTTCTCTAGGGAAAATATATATTGGACCAAATGGATCGTCTCTCAACTTCCAGAAGTGAATAATTCAAAGCCAAAGAAATGCTCTCATATTCCTTAATAAAATACAGAATAGGCTGGTTGGTGGTGGCACCACACATTTAATTCCAGCACTCAGGAGGCAGAGGCAGGCAGATCTGTTGATAGTTCAAAACCAGTCTGGTCTACACAGTGAGTTCCAAGCCATTGAGGACTGCATAGCAAGACTGTCTCAAAACAAACAAACAAACAAAATCAGAGTAATTAACAAGGTAACTTGCGTTTATTCCCTTTGAATGGTTGCTTCTTTTATCTGGGAATATTGCAAATATCTGACCCTGAGCAGAGAGCAATAAGGAAACATCACACAGCAAACACTCTTGCCTATGCTCTGAATACTCAACAACTCTTGCATTTTTACTTTAAAAATAATTCAGATGTTGCCTTAAGGCGGTAAATACAAGGAGCAGGTAGGTGGTCCGGACCAAACACAGGTGTTTGAAAATGCCAAAGGGATAGGCTTGGTGGTAAAGAGCCAAGGATGGACAAATTGTCTCTCAGATTTGCCTGGGAACTTAACAAAACTGCTTCAAAGGCCCCATGAATCCTGACCTCCTTGAATCGCAAATGGCCTTAAAGATGCATTTTCTGAACCAGATACTCTCTGCTGTGTTGGCTAGCCATGCTGACACTGGTTCCTTAAATAAGGTGCTTAACAGGGTTCATCCTGGGTGAGATAACTGCCCCGGGCTGAGGCCCCTACTTCCCAGCAGGAGCAGAAGAACAATCCCTTGGCCACAAGAAAACCCGAGTCTGTACTTAGAAAAATATACTTTTATTTATGCCTGTCATTGTAAGTGAGTGGGGTTACACAGTGCGACCTGACCCACAGAATTAGGGCATCGAGAAAGCCAGACAAACTCAGCTGCTATGGTGAGCTGTCTTTATGGACATCAAGTTTTTTTCATTTGAAATAATTCTCACCTCCCCTTCCCTACTGCCTCTTGTCTCTAAATTGGGTTTCTGGGATTTAAAATTCGGACCATCTGGCAGTTTGGACTGGAGTTTGGTTTGACCAAACAGGTATCTAGCTTCCTAAACCATGACCTGGATCTTCTGGAAACCTATCTGTCACTCCACTGCCACCCTGTGGGAGCCTGGCTCCTCCCCAGATGTCTAAGGCAGGGTGGATGCTGAGGCCACTGACTAATCTGCCATGAGCCACTATATCCTGGACATTTGTGTCTTACCAGGAGAGCAACCAGAAACGGCCCACCGGGACCTCCTGCTAGCCTTGTCTACATCTCTGTGGGTCCCTAGGTTCCCTCCAGAAGTGGCCCACCAGGCCCTTCTGCCAGCCTTGTCTACATCTCTGTGTCCCTAAATTCCCTTCAGATCCATAAGAAAAGCAGCAATTTGCCTGGTCTTCTGTCACAATTGAGAGAAATGGCCTTGGGCTGGGCCAGAGTCAACATTTTTCATTTCCTGTCATTGCTGCTGGGGCTCTTTTCCCGAGTCTGCATTTCAGACAGTGCGAGTCTGCATTTCTGACAGTGCAAAAAGAACCACTGGATAATCCTGACTGTGGCATTTACGGTCCAACCTTTCCACAGGTGACCGCTTATCAGATTGCCACAGAACCTTGGCAAGAGAGGTGAGTAGGCAGGTGCTAGTTTTCATTTTGTGGCACAGCAAATTAAGCTCTTGACAGTTTGAGTTTGAGTAAGAAACATAAACTCAAGCAGAACAAAATGCCAGATCACAGGGTCATTCGGCCAATAGAGACTTTAAAAGGAGCTTGGGATTCAGAGGAGCTGGTGGGGAGAACATTCAAGACAGCTCTAACAAATCTCCCATTTCATATGGCCCTCAAATAAAGTGGATGTGCGGGGAGGGGAGCAATAATGTCTCTGTGACTTCTGTGTCTTGGTCCTCATAAGCGACACATGAAAGAGATGATGTGCAGGGCTGGGGAGATGGCCCAGCAGTTAGGAACTAACTAAAGAGCACTTGATCTTTCAGAAGACAGGAGTTCAGTTCCTGGCTCCCTGTAATGCTGGCTCCGGGAAAGGAGGGTCTGATAATCTCTTCTGGCTTCTATGGCACTTACATGAACATACATGAACACAGACACACATAAATAAATAATAAATCTTAAAAATAAAGAGATGATACAAACATCTGTTCTTTTTTTTTTTTTTTTTTGGTTTCTTTTTAAACAGGGTTTCTCTGTAGCTTTGGAGCCTATCCCAGAACTAGCTCTTGTAGACCACGCTGGTCTCGAACTCACAGAGATCCGCCTGCCTCTGCCTCCAGAGTGCTGGGATTAAAGGCGTGCGCCACCACCGCCCGGCCAAACATCTGTTCTTAAGATACTGAGACTTGGAGGTGGGGCCAGCTAAGACCCTGAATAGGGCGATCTGATTCCAAAGCCTGAGCTCTGAAGCCCTGCACCTGGAGCTTGCCCCATCATCCCTTCTTCAGAACTAGCCCCTCCTATCCTCCTTTCTCCCTCCCCACTCCCCTTCATCATCCTTTTCCTGTTTCCAAGACAGAGACTCACTTTGTAGTTTAGGATGGATGGCAGAGAACTCATAGCAATCCTCCTGTCTCAGGCTCCCAAGTGCTGGGATTATAGTTGGGAGGCACCATGCCTGGCTAGAAGAAGGCTCTCAATGAATAGATTCAAGAAGTGAAAAAACAAAAAGCAACAAACAAACAAACAAACAAACAAAAACACCTAAAACTAGAAACACTTAAACTCGGAAATTGCTGCCAATTTTTATCTTAGTGTAATTCCTTTTGCTAAAGGAAGAGTGAAAGGGCTCGAGGCAAGAACCAGATAAACCCTGCAGATGACACATGGGAAACCAGCGTCTGAATGGTGTCTATAAGGAAGACATACATCATACATCCCACAGGGTAGTGGGAAAAGACAACAAAGACTAAAGGACACAATCCAGGGATATTCAGAGTCAATATTAATAGCAAAGATGGCCCAGGGCAACAGCCCATGTAATTATGACTTCAAAACACAGTGCCAGCATGCAGCAGGTTGGGCCTCCTACTAACGTGGTATGCCTGGGTCACTTCTACAAATACCTTATTTCCATTTTATAGTTCAGCAAACTAAGGCCTAAGATGAGAGGTACACACACTTGGGGATCCTGGAGTCCAACCCTGGGGACTGAGCACCTGATTCCTGTGCCATGAACCATGAATGCCTGGTACCTAACAATCAGAAATATTACGTATCATTCTGAGGAGTACGCCTGGCCTGAGAGAGCAAGCCACAGCCAAGTCAATGCTGATGGATGCTCCAAAAGAATTTTCTCTGTAGTAGATGTGAGAAAGAAATGCCTGCTTCCGGGGTGGTGGGACGAGGACAGGAACTGATCATAGGCCTCACATACATGAGGCCAGCATGCGAGCCGAAAAGGCCAATAAAAGCCCTGAGCTAAATAAACCCCAAACCCAGAATTTTAGATCTGATTGAAACTCAGCTGGTAGATTACGAAGAGACCTAAAACAACATGGGATTCTGTGCCCATTTGAAATCACAGGGATTTTAATTTGGGGATGGGATTGAAGATTTTATCCTCCATAATTGATCCCTATCTACTACTCTTCCCGCAAGGGTATCCACTCTCAGTCGTCAGAGAATGAGGCAGGTACATGACGGAAGAAAACACTCAAGAGGTGCAAATTGCTCGCAGCCTTAAATGAACAGGTGACATCTCTGGGCTTCAGTTTCCTCACTGTTAAACACAGGAGTTAAGACACTGATGCTTGGAGACTTCTGGGTAAGATGGCCCACCAGCAGTCTCACCCCCTGGAGAGACACCTGGTGGGAAAAAGCAGTGAAGATTACACACAGTAAGCACTTACTCTGCAAGAGACCAGGACTATAACACACTTAGTAAGCCAATAAAGAGCCCTTCATGGAAACAGGAAAGAGAGCCAAGAACCACAGGCCAACTGGAAGCCCTCTCCATGCAGGCCTACCTGCTTAATAAAGCTGCCCAGGGCTTGACATAGTGGCACAGGCCTGCACTCAGAAGGCCAAGGCAGACAGATCTCTGTGAGTTTCAGGCCGGCCTGGTCTCTATAATGAATTGCAGACCAGTCCGGGTACATGGTAAGACCCTGTCTTCAACAAAACCAGCAACGTCAGCTATCTAGGAGAGAACAGAAACTCCAAGGGAAGTGGTGTTTCTCTCTCTCTCTCTCTCTCTCTCTCTCTCTCTCTCTCTCTCTCTCTCTCTCTCTCTCTCTCACACACACACACACACACACACAGAGCCATCTCAGGACTGGAAGAGAGCAAGGTGGGGTGTGCAAGGTCTAAGGAAACCAACTGGCAAGGGCTCACAATCTCCTGCAATTCCCAGGAAGCAGACAGAGTGTCTGAGCTTGAGAACCAGATAGAAGCCCTAGAGCAGCCAAAGAGAGAGAAGGCTAAAGCAGTAAGAAGATACCAGTGGGAGATACAGATATATCACTATAAAACCTACAGATAAGAGATAGAGCATATCTTATATAATCATATATTTAATAGAATATAGAGCATAGGTAATATTTTTGTAGGAATCATAACAGAAAATTTCCCAAGTTTGAAAAAGAGATGCCAAGCAGAGAAGAGCAGAAGAGAATTCCCTCCACATGTTATAATTGCAATGTTGCTCACTATACAGATGAAGGAAGCACAATGCTACTGTACCCAGTAAAGCTCTCCAATATAATTGAAGGAAAAAGAAAAACTTTCCACGATAAAAATAGGTTTAAAGGAATTTGTGACGACTAAGACAGCTGTATAGAAGATACATGAAGGAATCCTCCAGGCTGAAGAGAAAAACAAATCCACCCATGAGGCCACAGGAAATAATAAACCACACTAGAATAATAGCAAGAGAGGAAGAAGGGAGGAAAAAAATCCAAACACTGCAAAGCCAACAAAATGGCAGGAATCAATAAACAACTTCAATAATAGCTCCTAATATTAATGGTCTCATTCCCCAACTAAAAGATGCAAACTATTAGGTTGGATTTAAAAAAATAAAAAAAAAAACAAACAAAACGACAAAAAGACAGGAATCAGTCACTTGTTGCCTTCCAGAAACTTACCACCCCACAAAAGGTAGACACTAACTACCTCAGATGACGATGTGGGAGAGGTATTTTAAGCAAATGGACCTAGGAAACAAGCAGGCTTTGTTGTTCTACTATCTGACAAAACAGTCACCAAACCAAAACTTGTGAGAAAAGCCAAAGGCCAGTAGACACAGACTAGCAGGACAATCCACCAAGAGGCTATTACAATGCTAAATATACACAATCACAACATGGATGCAACTAACTTCATAAAATAAGTACTGTTAGATGCAAAGCCACAGACTGGGCCCAGCACAAGAGCAGTGGAGATTTAATATATGTCCGTCTCACTCCTTGACAGATCGTCCCACAAGAGTTAGACATATCAGAATGGTATCATGGATCAAATGAACTTAATAAATGCCCACAGAACATTCCTCCAAATGGTTCAGGATATACACTCTCCTCAGCAGCTTTCTCTAAAACAGACTGTCTTGTAAGGATGCAAAGCAAGTCCCAACAATCACAGGAAAGATAAAGTAATTCATTACATCCCACCTGATCCCAGTGAAACAAGACTACCGACCAACAGTGGGAGAGATTCTAGAACACACACAAACTCATGGAGTTTGACCAATACACTGCTGACGAAGGACTGGGTCCTTGAGGAAATCAAGGAAATAAGAACAAATCCTAGATGCAAATGAAAAGGAGAGCACATCCTATGAAGCCCACGGGCTACAGTGAGAGCGATGCTGAGAGGAAGGGGCTGAAGAAGCCAGCCAGCACTGTAGCAGCCCAGTCCTCTCTCGAGCCCTGTTGTTTAAGAGGCAATCCAGACAGCTTCCTCCTCAGATTCAAGGGGACTTTTCATATTTATACTTTCCCCCCTCTCAATTTTTCTCCATCCAATTTTTCTCAATCACTGAGTTCTTGACAAAAAGACAACCTTATACTGATATTGCTGGCAGCTTTCAATACCCTCTACCGCGTTAACCAGGTGAGAAGTCTTTGTAAGGCTCTTCCCCTTAGGCATGCTGCCCATGGAGTAAATTTGGGGTTGCAGCATAAGAGGGAAGAGAGCATGATAGTCTCACTGTTAGTGGAGGGTTTCAGCACTAGGAGGAAATAGATGACCACAAGCCTAAAGGTTCAACTCTGTTCCACTGATCCCTCTGCCCAGTCCTGACTACTACCACCCTATGCTTGTCACTATGGCTTTATAGTACATTTTGAAATCAGGGAATATGAGATTTACTTTGTTCTCTTTCTAGATTGCTTTGCCCTTTCTATTTCCATACAAATTTTAAAAGCAGTCTGTCAACTTCTACAGAAAAAACACTGAGATTCATAGCAGCAGGGCTTGTGTTGTATAGATCATTTTGGGGAGAACTGCCATGTGAATAATACTGAATCTTCAACTCCATAAGTGTAGACCATTTCCCTATTTAGTGCTTTCTTAATTCCCCTCAGGAGTGTTTTGCATTTTTTGCATACCTGTCTTCCATTTCTTTCAGCACTTCTAATTTACTTCTAAGTGTTTTCAATCTTTTTGATGTCATTATGAATGTAATTTCTTCCTTAATTTGACTTCTGTGTCACTCAGTGCTTGTATATCAAAAGGGGATTGATTTTTGTATATTTCTCTTGTTTCTTGCAACCTTGCTCTATTCATTTATTAGTTCTAGGAGATTTCTATTACTCGAGTGTTTTCAGCAAATACGATCATGTCATCTGAACACTTAAACTTTTTGAGAATGATAAAAATAGGTTGAACCAGTAGGAGAGGGGACTGCATCCAAAACAACACAGCGTTGGACGACAGGTATTCACTTCTCACGATTTCAGTAAAGTGGAGGCAGAGAGGGGAAAGGAGAAACAATGTGTGTTGACTGAGACAGTTCCCAGGAAAGCCAGTAGAAGTCTTAAGAACTTAAAATGCTGTGTGCCAGTTTCCTCCCACAAGATCAGAGCTGCTTGCCAGCCAGCAACTGAAGGAAGCATGGGTGAGGTACAACTTTACACCCCGGATCTTCCATGTCACTGTACACAGATCTTCTGGGCTCCTTGATCTCCTACCTTCACATTCATGGTGCAGACAGAAAGTGACAGCATGTGTCTAGTACACTGAGGTATAAGGAGAGTTCCTTCATACCAAAGACCAGCTCAGGATCCCCCAGCCTCAGGCTACCCCAGGGGTGCTCACCACCTACCCATAAGACACATGTATTGCCCTTCTTTGAGAGGTCAACTTGAGCATTGAATGACGCAAAAAGAAAGTTACAAATGGCGTGACATTTATAGTTGCAGAAATATTTATTATCAGCTTAGCTCTTATGGAAGAATCTAGAACCTTTTCTGCATTAACAGTGAGCTTGCCTGACAACTCTTTAGATGCTTTTCCTCGGTGGGCTTTGAGAAAGACCATGTTCATGTTTGCTTTTATGAAAGAGTGGGGCTTAGACACAAAGAAAAATTTGGAGACATAACCAGCTTTGTAAGGAGGAGCATAACAAAAGGAAGGAAGGGAGGAAGGCAGGAAGGAAGGAAGGAAGGAAGGAAGGAAGGAAGGAAGGAAGGAAGGAAGGAAGGAGGAAGGAAGGAAGGAGGAAGGAAGGAAAGAGAAAAGAAAGGAAGGAAGGAAGGAAAGAAAGAAAGAAACAAAAGAAAAGAAAATCCAATAAGCCATGCTCTTTCCAGGCCACAGGTAGCAGTCCCTAGTCACCTTTGGAACTATAAGGGCACTGCTGAAGAATGAGAAGGAAACAAGACCTTTCTTTCCCCACCCTGGGTCACACCTAACATTACATAATCCATCCAGCTCCCAGGGGAGGAACAAGAAGAGAGAGCACAGGAAAGGTAGGAAAAGAAGCCAGAAGACTAGACATGTTTCCCTTCACTGCAATCCACGTGGTTTAAACTCACTCGACCCCAAGGTGATTGCCGAAATTGGACACCTAATGAGCAGAACACTGGAGCCTTAGGTGTGCCACAGCACAGGCATGCAGAGACGGCTCGGCAAATAAACCCTCCACAGACTTCTCACGGCTTGGGGATTAGAGAAGGGTGTTTACTTAAATTTCATAAACTCCACAATCACAAAGAGCCCAGAAGAAATTACCAGGCTTGAGTCTTGGTGGCATTGCCTCTGCCAAGCTTTCTTACGTTGGTTCTTTTCTTGTGAAAGGCAAACACGATTTAAAGGAAATGACTTTACAGATCTGGGGAGGGTCATGGCCTCGGTCACACCAAGGGACAGGGCCGTGAGGGAGGAGGGAGAGGCCAATGCAGGACATGCCCCCTGTGCTGTAAGGGCATCCAAGTCTCCCCTCCAGGCAGTAGGAACTGGGTTTTTTCTCTACCCTTCTGCATTGGCCATGATAATGGCTTCATGCATTTCACAGGGAATCTACCTAGGCAACAATGTGATGGTTACTTAGACAGAAGGACCTGCCGTATTCTTTGTCCCAACAGTCATATGAGGAAATAGAAATCACACAAAATCTACTGAATATTTCACTGGGTATAGTGACACAGGCCTTCTCTAAATCCCAGAACATAGGAAGATAAGACAGGAGGGTCGCAGGTTCAAGGCCAGGCTGGGATGAGAAATCCTTTCTCAAAACAAAACAAAGCTCTGTCGCAAATCTTCATACAGAATTTCATTCAAAGTGAATAAGAAGTGTCAGACTAAGAGGACTCTCAGTTCTTCAGTAGGCAGAACTCAGATGGTTTTACAGTGGGAGAGCACAGGGGGCTGCTGTACCCCTAGGACAGGGGCTCCAGAAAGGAGAATCCCCTGCAGCCATAAGGACAACAGAGGTCCTTTCCACAGAAGGGATCACAAATCCCTGTCACCTGAACTGAGGACCTTGCAAGAACAATCCAGGCACCAGTCAGCTGGCTGCCTAAAAGCTGGATCTGGCCTAGGCTCCCGGCGAGCTAGGCAGGCTCATATATGCGGCTTAGCATCAACTTGACACATTACGGCCTGTTCCTGCTGCCCTATCTCAGGCCACTTTAGCGAACAGAGGCTTAAAGGATTTGTAGGCCTGAGAGACATGGTGCCCTGTGCACTGTGGGACTGCAGAGAACCCAGAAGCATTCTCCTAGAGGGGTGGGAACCTTCTTTGTAACCAGTGGTATATAGTGCTTAGTGGTGCCTCAGTAGATGTACCCAGGCCACCGAGACTACCAAATAGGGGAAGATGAAGTATGGGAAAGCCTAGGGAGGCTTAGTCTTGCCTCCAACAGTCCAGATGAGAAAAGAAGGGCCCTATTTCTTCCTCTGCCCTTCTAACTCTGACTCCAGAGAGCAGACAACTAAGCCCTTCATGGAATATCTCCTATGTGGGTAGAATATCAGCATCGGAGAGTCGCAGTAACCCAGGTCTGGCCCAATACTACACCCTATGATTTTTGCCACAGGAAAGTTCAAGAGTGAAGAGTTCATTATCTCTAGGATGGAGAAAGAGACAGAGCAAGTCCATCATGGTATACTTGGCGGCCCACATCTCCCTCCTACTGGTGCATGGTACACATCTTCCATTCTGCTACCTGGAAAGGTGAGGCAGGAAGAGCTCATCATGAGGGCTAGCCTGGGCTACAGAGAGAGATGTTTGGGAGGAGGGGAGGAGTGAAGAAGGAGAAAGGGAAGATGGGGAGAGAATGGGTAAGAGAGACAGAGATTGAGTTAGTCTTGCACGTATTTCCTCAGGTAGAGAAGTCTCTTGGCCTTCCACACTAAGTGCTCAATGCACTTCCCGCAGACAGAGGCCATGCCAGACACTGGCTATGTACTTTTCTTTGACCAGAGTGAGAAATGGACAGAACCCTCACACAGAGCTTGGGGGCTACATTAGCCATGATCTGCCCACCATCTGGCTCCCCTTTAGAGAAGGGCCAAGTATTAGGACAAAAAAGAATCAAGAACAACGGGATATTCTCAACAATGACATAGCTGCTTCTGTGCCAAGAAGCAGAGGCGGCCGAAGTTGATGTGTTAAGAGACATTGACTTGGAAACCAGTGAGATGACCCAATTGGTAAGGTGTTTGCTATGCATGTGTTTAGACCCCCAGCACCCACAAGGAAAGCTAGGCATGGTGGCACATGCCTATAATCTGAGTGCTGGGGAGACAGAGGCAAGAGGATCCCAGAAGCTTCCTGGCCAGCTTATCTTCCGGAATCAATGAATTCTAGGTTTAATGAGAGACTGAACTGTTTTTTAAAAAGAAACAAGATGGAGAACAATTGAGAAAGATACCCAGCATTAACTATGGCCTCCACACATATGCACACACACACACACACACACACACACAAACACACAAACATGTGCATGCTTATGTCATATACACATAAAAGGAAAAAAAGGTTGAACTTTAAGACTCTTGATGATAATTTGCATGTATGTTGCGTTTCTAATTTTCAAAGTAATTCTTCCATTTAATGAGCTACTCAGTTGGCTCTGAGAAAGGCAAGAGAGCTGTATTTGAAAAGCCAGCTTCCATTTTCCACCCTTGGTGCTTGACAGAAAACTTCCTGTAGGTAAGTCAATGGTTAACCATTAATGGGAACACTTCGATAGAATTTATTTCAGGCCAAGACATGCCCTCCCTTGGAAAGAAAACTCCCTCCTTAGCATTCTTATTCAAAAGCAATTATTTACATCAGTAAATAAGGGGCGGGACATAGGAAACCACCTTGATTAGAACAGTCGAGGTTTCCCAGAGTCTGTCCTGGTTAAATTCAGTGTTGGGAAATACACAGCTTTCCAAACATTTAACATTCAGCATGTGACCAATGACTCTGAATTTTAGCATGACCTCTCATGGGCAAATTACACTGGATAAGCCTACAGGTGCTTCCCTTGCTGATCACATGGTGCTGGCAGCTCGGCAGGTGGGCAGAGTAGGATTGCCCAGATAACATCTTCTGAGGCAAGTGTCTCCCCTTTCTACCTCCCAGCTCCAGCAGCCACACTGCCAGCTGTCAGCTATGCTCATCCACCCTTAGCAAGAGGTTCAAGTACTCCGGGGTTTCCTTAGCCAAGCAGAATTGAGAAGTCCATGCTCTTTCCAGCAGCTACTTCGAAGACGTTTAGCATTTAGTGCGGAGGCTATAGGACAAAGTGGCCCACTTTGGGGAGCAATGTAGCCAGCCCATGTACCTGGCCCAGCCTCTTCCTAACCATGTGCTCCTCTGAGCAGGGGTAAGGATGGTTGGGAAGGATGGCTGCCTTAAGGAAATACAGGGTTCATTGCTCGAGCTCCTTCCTTTGAGCTCCATCTTTCCTAGCCTACAAAAGAATTTACTGCAGGGGAAGCGCAGGCAGAGCAGCCCTGAGACCTTCCTCCTGCCTGAGCTGAGAAGCCTCGACATGTGGTGAGCTCACAGGAGCTGTGGAGATTGGTCGGTGAGAAGCCTTGGCATGACCGGAAATAGAGGGAGGCTCACCCTCGTAACCCCTTCCTAGGAATGCTGGCTATGAAAATGCTCCAAGATGCTGCTCTTAAGAAGATTCCTAGAGGGGACTTGTCCATAGTGTCATCCCCCTCGGAGAGGTGCCAGGCTGCTGCTGACACAGCTAAGCCATCCACTTCCTGCCCCCCTTTTAATGCTTTAAGCAGCAGTGCCAATCCTGACTAAAGGGTAGAGGAACCCAAATTAGCCATCTTTTTCTCTTTTAAGGTATGTGTAAATGTGTGTGTGTGTGTGTGTGTGTGTGTGTGCACATGCACGTGAGTACGTGTGTGTGTGTGTGTGTGCATGCATGCATCACACGTGTGAAGGTCAGAGGACAGTCTTGAGTGTTGTTTCTCATATTTTCTTTTGTTTGAGGTAGGACTTCCTTGTTGTCTGACATTGCACTACATATGCCAGACTAGCTGGCCTGTGAACTTTCAAGGACTCCATTCCGCCTTGCATCTCACTATGTGGGAGTGGGATTACAGACACACAGCTTTAGATAGCTTCTGGGATTCAAACTCAGCTCTTATACTGCATAGCTGGCTCCCAAACCACCGAGCGATCTCCCAGCACATAAAAATGAAATGAAAATATTGCTCTATTCCTAACAGTTTCCCACTTTCTAAGGTGATCTCTATGTAAAGAAAACTAACAGTTTACAGCCCAAACCCGAATATTCAGAAGAATGCTCTTGAATCACTGGATCTAGGGGTTCTACTTTAGGGGGTAATTTTGATGTCAATATTTGTGTGCTCACTCTTTCTCCATCAACTATTTTTTTCTTCCAAAATGGGATCATATTATGTTGCCCAGGCTGGTTTTGAACTCTAGTATTCAAGCAATTCTCCTGCTGTAGCCTCCCAACTGTCAAAACTGCAGAAGCACACCACCATGCCCAGCCAGGAGGCACAGTTTCCAAAAGCCATTCTTGGAGAATCGCTGTCCTGTGAACCAGATAGGCCATACGCTGCTGGGGGAAAGGACTTGTACGCAGGGGTTAGATACACTCTGGAGCCCACACCGACGGCTGCAAAATGACAGCTAGGAAAGACCGGGGACTCATCCTCAGAACTGGCTACCCTGGAGTTCTCACTGAGCACTCCCAGCAGAACGATTCCAGACACACCTTGCTTGATAGGTGACCCGGATACTGACCTGCCCATCAGAAGGGAGATTTCCTCCACCCCCAGAGGCCATCTTCCTTGGCAGCGCTGAGGATGTTTGCCACGATTCTGGCTTGTTTTTAAGGCACTCTCTTTGCTCCCCGTGAGGCAGCTTGCTGCTCAATACCTACATTCTAACAAGTTATGCTGCATGGAGAGGAGAAGCTGAGCCCCTAGACACCAAGTGCACCCCCAACCCTAGCATCACTTTCACTACAGAGCAGGTGGAAATTCAGAGCTCCTGCCCTAATTTGTGGATTCGCTGATGTTTTAAAAGACAAGTTAGCATAAACTGGGGCTGTTGAGCTAGATGGTTCAGTACGTAAAGTTGCCTGCTGTGAGTTCTATCCCTGAGATCCTCGTGGTGGAAGGTGAGAATTAACCTCTGACCTAGACATCTATGCTGTGGCATGTGCACTGCCAGTCAAATCAACAAATGTAATAAAAGATTATAAACTAGCATAAATCTCTGCTCATGGTAACCTCACAGCACTCCTATGGGCACCAAGTTACTACTGGACTTTGTCCTTAAAACACTAAATGATGTAAACACTCATAATGCGCTAAATGAGTCACCTCCTTCACTCAAACTCCAGAATGAAAACATGGAGCCATATTACCACCAAATATAAGAATTCATTACTTGAATGTCTCTTGTAGAAAAAGCAAAGCAAAACACTAAGTGGTTATTTTAAAACCAAAATCCTTAAGGCTCCAGCTAAGTTCCCTTAGGGCCACTGCTCATCTTTCCTAAGCCCCCAGAGCAGGTTCAAGAAATAGTGAAGGCTGAGGGGAAGAACCAATAGGGCCACTGCTGAGCACTTCATAGGGAAAGGTCCTTGAGGCCCTATGCAGAGAGTGATCACGGCCGCAGGGCCATCGGCCACCTGAGACATGGAACTTTGGTGCCGCTGACCAGTTTGGACTTGTTCACAAGGCACAGGAACCAGGGTTCAGTACATCTCTATGCTCATGGATGAGGTGACCTTGGTTCATAATGGAATCCAGAACTTCTAATTATCTGATCTTAACCTGTTTCTGGAAGTGCCAGGTGTCAGGAAAGTGTCCTCACTTTCTTCCCTCACCCCAAAACTCCTCCACTCCCACCCCTGTTTATACCTGTCTTCAAGATTTCATCCAGGTCTCCTAGACCACTCTACTTAGAGTGACAGCTTACACCATAAATCATACGACTGAGACTTCAAGCACCCTTTAACCATTTCATGCAGCTGAATCTTCCCCATTAAATAAGAAGACAAAGTTAAGCCCAGAACTTCTCAATTATTCACTCAATACCATGTGCTCACTTGGAACCAAGGTGTGTCTGTCTACAATCCTGGTCTTTCTACTATGGTACTTTTTAGGTTTCAAAGACATTTATGTTATGTGGCTGTGTGTGCGTGCCTGAGTGCATGTATGTACACCAGATGTATGCAGGAGCCTGAAGAAGCCAGAAGTGGCACAAGATGTGCAGGAACTGCAATTAAAGGCAGTTTTAGGGCATCATACGGCAACTCACCCTGAATGCTCTGTGAGAGCCGTATGTGACCCTAACTGCTGAGCAGTCTCCCCAGTCTTCTGGACCTGGAGAAATTCATCTCTGATTCTGGAGCTCCATATTGCATTGCGTCTGGAGTTTCATATTAGAGAATGAAGGACACGAGCAACAGCTGCCCCCTCGCTGGACTTTTTCTGATATGTCATCTGAGTCACCCCAAACTCCACCACATTCCTACCACACAGACACACAATCTGCCACGCTTTGTTTTTAATCAATAATGAAAAATCTTGGTTGATATTCATTTCCCATAATACTTTATAGGCAACAGCTGACTTTTGACCAGTTTATCTCTAGGGTACACCATATAACTGCCCTTTAAGTTTTTTTTTTAAGTAATACAATTTGTTTTAAAAAACATCAATAGGGAATTTCTAATATTAAAAAAACACAAACCTTTGGAATCAATACTGCACGTATGACTCTTACCCTCTTCGGCTGGCCTAAAAGTTGCTTTTCTTGCCATATAAGCATGCCTATAAGAAGTCCAAACAAGCTCTGAGTTATATAACGTTTCACAGTTTGGGGGGCTATAATTAGAGTGATAAGATTGTGGCAATGGTCCTAGAACAGATTAAGGACATAATTCTGATGAAAGAGGGCTTTGGGTCAGGAAAAGTACAGATCCAACACTGTTTGATTGAACACGACTCTGGCAAAGCATCAGTAATAATCCTATATTCACAGAACACTTTTGCAGAGCTGGTCCATGCAAGGTCCTGGAACTTTCCCTGGGCAAGTGTTGAATTTGGATGTGACTGCTGTGTTGAGAGTTAAATGAAGTTAGAAGACAGAAGGGGGGGGGCAGTGTTTCTTTGGAACCTGCCACAATTCACAGAGGCTTGTGATGGCATGAACCAGGTAAAAAGCCAAGTGGTTTCTGCAACTATGTCGTTCTATTTAGAAGTATAGCAGAGAGCGGGGAGATGGCTTAGTCAGAAAGGTGCTTGTGCAAGCACAGGGACCTGAGCTCAATCCCTAGGACCCAGATCAAAATGATGGACAAAGTAGCATGCGTGCAATCCCAGCACGGGGGAGGTGGAGACAGGCAGATCCCTGGGTCTCAGTGGCCAGCCAGCACAGCCCACTTGGTGAGTCACAGGTCTCAATTTTCTTTTTCTCTCATCTAAGTAGATGATGCCTGGGGAATGACACCCACAGTTATCCCTTGGCTTCTGCATGAACACATATAACATGCTCAGGCTGGCCTCAAACTCGTGGTAATCCTTCTGCTTCAGGTTCTTAAGTGTTGAGAACACAGGTACGGGCCACCATGCCAGTATATAATGATCTATTTTTTAATGTAATAATAAAAAAAATAAGCGAGACCTGGTGGTGTAGACCTGTAATTCCAGCCAGTAGGGAAACTGAAGAAGTGGATGAGAAGTTTAAGGTTAGCTTCATTTGATCCACTCTGTCTCGTAATCAAAATGTGAAGAGGGCTGGGCACATAGCTGTGGTGGCGCCCACGCTGATCAAGGCCCCGGTTTCAATCTGCAGTACTAATATTAGAAAATAAAAAGAGGATTCTTTGAAGTAGTCTGACACATTCAATTACATCAGAACATGAGGGTCAGAGGGCGTGTGTTTGGACAGCTATAAGAGAGACCACCGCAAAGAAAAAGTCACGCTATGTCTCGTGTACAGAAAAGGGAGATCAGTCATGCAGAGACAACAAAACGCAGGCTGGCTTTTTTTCCTAGCATCAAATTATTGGCAATAAATGTCGTTCCATGGGGCAAATTCTTCCAGGTGGCAGAATCTGACATTTACACAATGCACAGTATATTAATCTACATTGTATCAAGATGCAGATGGGATAGTATGCACAAGAAGACACTTCCGAGTTGTTTGTAAGTCTGTTTTGAGCTATTCTTCGTGGCCTTTGCAGTTTCACTTAGGAATCCATGACTAAGTCGACGCCTTTCTGATTATGTGGACCAACGACTGAAGCTTCTCCAGGACGAAGGGCGGAGGTTCCCACGGTCACTTCCTGCGCTACAAAGTTACCACCACCCTCCCAGAAGCCAGCACCGATGCAAGTTGGGTCAGAAACATACATGTGCTTTGCTTTCTTTAAACCCCAAGGTGGGCCTGAGCAACTCTGAATGCCTGAATTAAGAAAGCAAAAGCATCATGGATGGAAAGAGCAATGAGATCATCAAGTCTACGTAAAATAATTTTGTTTTAATACTGCTTATTCTTTTTCTGTTTGTGTTTTGTCTTTCATTTTACCCTGAGACAGGGATTCTCTGTGTAGTCCTGGCCCTCCTGGAACTGGTCTATAGACCAGGTTGACCTTGAACTCAGAGATCTGCCTGCCTCTGCCTCCAGAGTGTTGGAATTAAATGCGTGCACCACCACGCTTACTTTACCAATCTTCCTACACTCAGGCTCTGAGGCAAAGGCTAACTGCTTCTGCTAGTCTAAGCCCTCTGGGCTGACAACTGGTATCAAGAGCAAAGTGGAGCTCACAAAATCCTGCTATGAACCTGATGACCAGTGGGACACAAACTACTTAGGAAATAAATACTTCCTACCGTTTGTTTGCAGACAGACATGATTTCCAAGAAGTCAGAATATGTCAGCTAAATGGAATGATTTGGTTTTGACCACTGGAAATTAACACCCCTAAGTAACTCCCAAATGCCTCATTCCTACTACACATGGCAGTTTGGGCTTTGACTAGACAAAGGGCAGGCTCTGAACTGTAATCAAGATTAGTCAATTTGCAAGCTTTTGGGAAATGAGCAGATTGTGAGCACAATAGATACGGTTAGGAAATGTGGGGGAGCCAGTCTGCCTAAGTCCTCCACACTGCCTGCCCTCGTCTTTCTCTTTGGCATGAAACAGATTTCTCTCCATGAGTTTTTACACAGCTCCTCTAAATTCATTCTGCAATTCTGAACTCAAGACTGACAGTCCCCTCAGGAGTGCTAGTAAGTTACAGTCAAAGATGGCTTCAAGGTGGGCTCTCTGCTTAATGTCCCCTGAAGTTCTGAGCAGGGGCTTGGGCCACCTACGCAAGCAGGCTCTCCAGCCTCAGTCTCAGGGATACTGTTTTGTATGACTTTGAATATAGTATGGAGGAACTGGGTCTTCAAACTAGCTAAGTAGTCTAACTGAAGTAAGAGTAGTACGCCACACTGGCCTAAAATATTCCCAGACATCTGCGGTCTTTAAGTATTCTTACGTGTCATTAAACTGCAGCCTGATTGCTATTTACCCTTCCCAGTCCGGGCCCCCACCCCTTTTCATGTTCACCCTCCCCGCAGGAATGCCTCTGGCTCTCCAGTCCTTTCAGCTAAAACCACAGTTGACCCTCAAGGTCCAGTTCAGTTGAACGGACTGACTGCTCCCAGGCACCTATTGTGATAGGGATAAATGCACATAAGGGCAATGCACAGATCCTGCCTTCAAGGGTCTTCTGGTCACAGAGAACACCAGACGCAGAATCTCCCTCCTAAGACATTCACTCCACGCAAACACTTTCCCCTCCACGATAGGCTCACAGGTGTTAAACATCAACGACGCCCATCTGAGAGTAGGGACCAAGTCTGAGAGGTCAGCGACATTCACCAGCAAGTCCAGCAAGAACAGAATACGGTGCTAACCTGTGTGTCTATGAAGAAGACAGCTATGGAGGGAACTGGAAGCCAAGTCCTGCATGTGACTGAGCAGGCCTCAGAGACACCTCCACCAGATTCAATACTGTCTTCTCTATTTCTCAAATAAACAACAGGAAAACATTTGAAAGAACAGCAGCTAGCTAGGCTCCAGAGGAGGCAGGCAGAGCCAGTCTAGAACGGCCACTTAAAGCCTGGGCATGAAGTAGGTTGGGGTTTTGTTTATTTGTCTGCTTGATGACTTGGGCCCGTAAACAATCAGGGAAAAACCCAGGTTTGTTTAGCAAGAAGGCTCTGGAGTGCCAGCGTGGAGCCTTGAAATTCAGCTGGGCCAGGCATCATGGTGAAAAGAAAAGGGAAGTGGGAACTAGGACCAGATTCCAAGTCCCTGGAACTACTGCTCCAGCAGCAAGGGGTGAGCCAGACAAGCTGGGAAGGCAGCAGCAGGGGTAAGATGAATACAGGAATACAAAGCACAATGAATTACAAGAATCATCAGACTCCTGACAGCTTCACACTGTAGCTGCATACAACCGTATGACTAGTGGTCACCACTATCTTCATTTTGGAGACAAAGAAGCCAAAATCCAGAGAAGTTTAAATAGCTTGACCAACATGACACATCTACCTAAATCAGGGGTAGGCTGAAACCACAATAACCATTTGGAGCCACTCTCTTCCCCCCTTAAGAGACTGCATCTCGCCAGGCAATGGTGGCGCATGCCTTTAATCCCAGCACTCGGGAGGTGGAGGCAGGCAGATCTTTGTGAGTTCGAGACCAGCCTGGTCTACAAGAGCTAGTTCCAGGACAGGCTCCAAAGCTATAGAGAAACCCTGTCTTGGAAAAAAAAAAGAGAGAGAGAGAGAGACTGCATCTCGGTGGGATTTTGGATGTCCAAGAAATGAGATAAATTGCATTTAAGGAGCATTCCCTGATACCTACTAAAATACAGAAACTATATAGGCACTTCACACGATGCCCAGCAAGATCTGATGCCCAACATGAAGAGAACCACAGCTTCCTTTATGGCAACAAGTTGTAACGGTCAAAGTGATCCAGCATCTAAAATCCCACGAGCTAGGCTGGGAGGCTCAAGTGTGTCCTCTCAGCTAGCTATTTGGATGGCTGAGGCAGGAGGATTTCAGTCCAAGGCTTGCCTGAATTACACAACTAGTTCAAGACCAGCCTGGAAACTCAGACAGATTCTGTCTTAACATACAAAGTAGGCAAAGGGACAGGCAGATAGCATAATGTTCATGTTTTTGCCCAGTGTGCATGAGGCCTGGGTTTAATCTCGAATACAACCAACAACAAAAACTGAATAAATCACTTATTTCTGACATTCCCCTATTTGATGCTGGGAGGGGGAATCTATCTTATTATAAAGAATGATTTAGGTCTGCAAGCTTGATGCACACAACAAGGGTTGTCAGAAACAATATCTGGACACACACCATATGTGTGTGTGTGTGTACACATGTGTGTGCATGTGTGTGTGCCTGCGTGTGTGCTGGTCGAGGTATCATTATCCTTCACTTCACCTCTTGAGATCTTTCAAATCTTTTCACAAAGGACCCCAGCAAGGACAGGGAGCTATTTCAGGGGTAAGACCTTTTGCCACCTCATGCTCGGAGTCTCTTCTGAAACCGGTTCCTTTTGGGAGTGTGTAGCAGTCTGAACTCTTGGCCCCGCGAGCTCTCCTTCCCACTGGTGAGCAAACATGTGGTGGGGACAAATAGTTTTCACACAAGTCTTCATTGTACAGGGATAAGATCTGGAGAAACATTTCCCCCTGGTTTAGATGTCTTTATTCAAAGGCCACACTCAGAAAATTCCCCAGCCTGTTGTGCCAAGACCCAACACTGGCTCTCCCGGCTGGGAACGCCAACAATATGGCATTTGCCTCCACTTCTCTCTAAAAAGAAATGGAAATGCTATGTAACCATTTGGTTTTGTTCACCTCAAGATTATACCCACACTATAAAAGGCTTACAGGGACAGTAAACAGGAAGGGGCCCTAGCTGCCTTGGCCATTTCCAGCTTAGGTGAGGCAAGAACTGGGTTCAGTCCCCATCCAGGGCTCTGAGTGCACTCCTACACCCAAATTTGAAATAACCTTTAAAAAGGTCACTCACCTAACCCTCCTTCCACTTCATTTTTCAATATTTATTTTATTTTATGTGTATGGATGCCTTTCCCGCATGTATATCTATGCACCAAGTGTATCTACTTCCCACAGATGCAGGAAGAGAGCATCAGACCCCCTAAATGAAGTTTCCTATAGTTGTTAGTGGCTATACAAAGGTTAGGAACTGAACCTGGGTCCTCTGCATGAGCAGCAGGTGCTCTTAACTGCTGAGCCGTCTCTCCGGACCCTCCTTCAACAGGCCCCATTTATTGGCAGTGGGGCATATACATATATGTCTTTGCAGCCAGTGACTTTTTTTCCTTTTTTGGGACAGGGGCCATGATCTTTAAGACCCTTTCTGTGGCTCCCAAAGGCCTCCTCAAAGCTCCAGGAATCCGGATGTCACCTAGAGCAGCTTCTGTAGGCTAAACGGTGGCCTGAGAGGAAACAACAGACACACAAAATCCTGCTCTCAGAAATAATCTCTTTCTAAAGTGTGATTGCTGGCTCAATAATTACTCGGGTACTTTTCTACGTCTTTTGAAAAAAAATGTCAAATGAGTAAAACAATGCGAGCTATAGTGTTACCAGGGCAGGAACAGGAGCATTAGTCGGAGGGACATTCGACCCTTCCTGAGCAGTTTATGTAACAATGCATCACTTAACCAAAGCACATTAGCTGTTAATCCCTTTCTGCCTTGTCACGGGGTAACACCTCCCTGCTTTTCTCACACGCAGGTTAATGAGTGATGTAAGGGTGAGCAAGACTCGGGGTTGCTTGCACAGAAGTCTGGCCTGGAGCCTGGACTCCTTATCTTCAAGCCCTAGCTGCCTTCCTGGCTCAGAAATCTAGGAGCAC
The DNA here is from genome assembly GCA_028555095.1 of Dicrostonyx torquatus. Taxonomy (NCBI): domain Eukaryota; kingdom Metazoa; phylum Chordata; class Mammalia; order Rodentia; family Cricetidae; genus Dicrostonyx; species Dicrostonyx torquatus. The sequence continues at coordinate 5,378,032 of JAQHUG010000024.1, forward strand.
TTTCCATTAGAAAAGGAGCCCCATTGCCCTGCTCACCCTCCCAGTTAAGGGGGCCCAGCAAGCCCAGAAAGGCTGAGAAAGTCTCTTGCAGCCTTCAGAGGAGGCTTCTTTTTGGGATTGTCTGTGTCTTGAAGGGGACCTGGCTTGTGGCCCTGGAAGAGAGACACCGTCAAGGGAGGGAGCATGAGAAAGTCAGCAAGCGGAAGTCCTGGGCCCAGGGCATGGGCAGCAGCTATGGAGACCTGAGGCCTGAGAGGCTTGGGCCTTGGTAGTAAAGTGAGTGCTGGCAACTCTGCCAGCCTAGGCCAGGTTTCTCTGAGGTAGGGGAGCCAGACTTCCCTTGGTTTTGCAGGACTAACTCTGTCTGAACAGTCTCACACTGAACACTGCCCTGGCTTCTTGTTTCTTTGAGGCTGGAGGACAAACTCTCCTCCAAACTTTGTGGCCACTTCTCCTGCCAGGGAAATTGTAAAGCAACCACACGGCCTCTTGTAGGAGGATTTTCATGACTGCACCAGCACAGAGAGAATTCCATCAGGTGTCTTAATCTGACTGTGTGGGTGCCCTCACATGGCGCACCTCAGGTTTAACTCAATTGTCTTGCTTTCCAAAATTACCTCAGCTCATTCTCCTTTCCAGCCACCAGGATTTTCTCGCTGGACCGTACAGGCAGGAACATGTCTACTATAAGACCTTAGCGCCGGCAATGTACTCTTCTTAGACCCTCCTCCCCGGGGTTTCTGACTGGGTCATTCCTCTCATTTCCATCATGACTCTACTCATATGTTACTGTCAGCTATGAGATATCTGTGCTTTCCTTGGGTTACAACACACACTCACACACATACACACTCACACACTCTCACACACACACACCATAATCTTTCTTAGCACACTCACTTTCTCACATTTTGTGAGTCTCATTTGTTATCATATTTGATGCTTAATTAATCTGTTCATTGCCTTTTTGAGATTGCATGCATGTTCTAAATGGGCAGTTTTCCAGCTATTTTTCTTCATTGCTGTGTCCCTAACAGAACAGAGCTTGCATGTAGTAGATACATGGTAAGCATGTGCTCAATGAGATTTGTTATTATAGCTCCTTTGTGGCAAACCACACAGGATTAGGATGGACACATACATACGTTACTTATGCATTTGTATAAGCATGAATGCTCACACATGTATCTTGTGTACATATTTACATATGTTATGTCTAGCACCTATACTAGAAGCTTCATCTGGGTTCTGTCCAGGGTGCTAGGCTTCCTCTGAGGAGCCCAAATGTGGGCTGTGAAAAAATAGGCGTCAACGCTGGTGTTTCTTGTGTTTCAGAGGACAGGTGAGCAGTCTCTCTACATTCTTAAAACTGAGAGTCGGAATGTGAAGATGGTCTGACCAGGAGAGAACACAATGTACGATACGCAAGCCCTACAGCATGCTGCCCTCCAGAAGAGAGCGAAGGGAAAGCCTTCATCCTGCCATCCCTCGCAGGCTGTTTCCTATGGGCTGACGCTGGTGGGTAAGGATTTCATCTAATCCTCATTCTACTCAACAGAGTAGGCAGTATCTCCCATCTAAGGTTCACACCATGTTTAAAAAAAAACCCATAATGCACTTAGAGACAGCATGAAAGTATACATACCCAGAGTTTGGACTCTATACATAGACTAGTTTTTAATCTCAGGATGCTCAAATACTAAGTTGTTTTTTTTTTAAAGCAAAATTTCTAAATGCCCAAGTGTTGGCCGCCATCTCCCAAATGACTTGAACCAAGTCCGTACTTGCTGATGGGTTGGACCATCTGCTGAGACTTGGTGGTCATCCTAGGCACATTAATATGAGATTTTAGGGAGCCCTAGACAATGCCCTCTAAGGCTATGACGCTCTCTAAATTGAAACATAGCCTTTAGGCTGAGGAATTACCAAGCTCAAGGCTGTCCTCATACTGGTGACTCCCCAGGTATTCTCTCAGCAGAGCCCACTCTCCCTTCTGAGTCATCGGCAGGAATTCTGCGGCTTTCCAGACCCCATTCAGCTCAGCTGAAATGCCACCTCCTATACCCAGGAGGCCCTGAGTCACCAACATCTTGGAACTCAAAGAGTTCATCACCAGATCATGCCATAGCCTGTTCTGCCTACTGCCCTGATGGAAATCTCAGAGAAGATGAATGCTTCCCTAGTCTTATTAGTCCTAGAGTAGAACCCAGGTTAGTCACTTGCTAGTTCATCTTGAAGCTAACTCTCTTGAGGCAGAGAAAATGGCTTAGTCAGTAAAGAATTGTCATGGAAGCATTAGGACCTGAGCCCGATCCCCAGCACCCATGTCATGGCCTTTGTAATCCCAGTGCTGGGAAGTAAAGACAGGTGAGTGCCTGGGGATTGACGGCTAGTCAGTCCAATCAGTGAGCCTTGGGTCATACATAGTAAGAGACTGTCTCAGAAGACAAGGTAGATGGCGCCTAAGAATGACATCTGAGGCTGACCTCTGTCCTCCACATACACACCAGCCTCCAACAGAGCTAACTCTGTCCAATAAGAAGGCGACTATCATGCAATACTTCTCAAGGCACAGCTGACAACCCCCCCCCCCCCGCTTACATTTAAGAACTGAAAGTCTCCCAGCTTCACTTAATCATTGTCTCCAAGAGTGCAGCTTCTGCTTTGCCATTTAACCCATCTTTTTGGAAAACTTCCTTTGGAGAACTCTGCCATAAAAGCCAGCATGATTTTCATAATCAGCAAAAGCTACTGTCAGAAGGGCTGTCAGAAGACAGTGGGGGGCTCTGTTGTAGAAAGCTCCCATCTTGGCCATCTTCCCACACCAGACTTCGTGAGAGAGACAGAATATGGCTGCCTGTCCTTGTTTTTGCTCTCCAAGGAACCAACTGTGATATGTTGTCATTACTGCTGATGAAAATGATAAGCCTAAACCCAAAAGGGATGTCTGGCTCACCTTTCTCATTTCTTGACCTCCCAGAAATGGTCAGTCTACAACCCTCCTTTTGGCCCCTTGGTTATTGCTGCCTTGAGGGGAGGCCATTGGGTGTCCACTCCTCCACTTTCCACAGTGGCCATTGATGAGATGGTCCTGTCTCTTCTAAGGAGGCTCCAGGTCTATGCAATGAAACCTTGACCTTAAAAGTAGTACTGGCGACAGATACTTTGGTCCACACTCTCATGTCTTCAGTGCCTGATGGAGTCTTTGGCAATGAGCTCTCTTCTCAGAGCTCCCAAACACTGGCAGGGTGCAGACATGGATGCTAAGCTGGGAAATGCAAACTCATACGGCCTCTAAAGGCACACACCTAGAGAGAAACGTCACTCATGATCAATCAGAGTCATTCTCAGTGAGGAGACGTCGGAAAGGATTAGACTACCTCATTCTGTTCTCAGCTTCCTGATTAGAACCTTCCAGTTACGGGCCCTTTCATAAATCAGCCAAACTGACTTCCTTACTCCAGCCAATATGATTCCAACCATCAACACATCATCATTGTGCATTTTTAAGCCTAGCCAATGTGCATTTTTAAGCCTAGCCAATAAAAACGTCCAAGTCACCCAGCGACTTTCTGAGGTGACTTGAGAGGCAAGAAAGTAGATGGCAGTCTTTCAACCAAATGCACGGCTGGCGGCAGGCAGGGAGAACGGTTCAGGACGGCTGCAGTGAAGCAGGGCTCCATGATAGTTAAGGATAAGTACTCCAGCAAATTCATGCCACTTTAGGGAAGCGATGCTGGCTGTCTCAGGAAGTGGCAGGGAGTGGAGAGCTCATTCCAGGGGTGAAGGTTGCCTTTTTCCCCCTTCCCAAAATTAACAGTTCCGGGAAGAGTCGAGACACGCATCCTGCCCATCCTCACAGATATCAAGGAGATAAAGTGAAATAGTAATATGCAAACAGAACACACTTTGAAAGCTGTTTTGGAACTCACTATGTAGACTAGGTAGTCCTTGAACTCACAGTGTCTGCTTCCTTTTGTCTCCTGAAAGCTAGCACCACCAAGCCCAGTTTGTGTTCATGAATCAAAATAGCCAGGTGCTGGTGAGAAGAGGAATATACAGATAGTAGAAAGTTTGGGATAGACGGAAGGGTCTGGGGGAGAATCAGGATGAAAGAAGAGTGGGGGACACCAGCATCACTAGACAGACAGCGCTGGGCCATTTGTACTAAAAGGAATAGGCAGGAGGTTACACACTGGAATTTCCAGGAAGCAAAGACTGGGATTGTAGAGAGTAGGTTCAGAACCAGGAGAGCTGGCATCTTACTTTACAGGCTGTGGGTGGTATCCTGACTTGTAGAACACGGTAGCAAAAGTAAGCAAACTATTTTGATCAGGTTTGAAAACGTCAATGAATGATTTCAAATAAAAATCTAAATGGCTACCCTCTTCCTGTTTGTTACTCCGCAGAACAGGATGTAAGGAAAGCCCATTTAAACTCGCATTCCCACTCACATGGAGCTTGCTACCTCGTTCACACCGTGGGTGCTTAAACTTAAGAATTCTGGGGAATTCAGTGTATTCTGGACTGTGTAAAGCAAACACAAACGTTCCCACCAATCAGAAGAGGGCATGCAAACTGAAGGCTGTTTTCAGAAAGAAAACTTGTCCCAACTCTGTGGATGACAAAACCAAGAAGGAGAGCAAACAAAGAAGCACTCTGCATCAGACAGGGAAGGAGAAGCAATGGATTCAGAGGAGGGAAGAGCCACGTCGTTTAGATGGGGAATTCCTTTTGGTTGGGCATAATTATAATTTGCCCTGAGACAGTCCCACAGCAATGCCCCCAGGGGATGCCAATGCCAGACCTCAGTATAGTTGCTCCCATCTGATGCATCACACTCAATGATCTAAGAGTTTTCCGGAATACCAGCAATGGGAGAAGGGGCAGACCTGGGGAATTCCCACGGTCAGTGTGCGGCTAGAATACCCAAATCATTTCGAAAATGGTATCTTCTACACTCCCCACCCCCACTGTCAAATGCCACTGCCCTGAGGTATTCTGAGATGACAGGAAATGCTTACGGCCAGCCAGCAAGTCAGAGAAAACCTCTCGAGACTTCTGCTATAGATTTAAAGGACACAGGCAACAGACAAGGTCAGCTGATGGACTGGTGAGAGACTGAGCCGGGTTTTCAGCAGATCTGCTAGAAGCCTGGGTGTTTGTGCTTCTAGAAGCTTCTCCAGTGCGGTCCTCCCTGCGTGCTAGGGATGTCTAGAAGTCTGTCCATCTTCTGAGATGAGGAAGCCACCAGTGAGGACATTACCACCCTGGGATGTAAGGCTCTTGGGAGTCAGTGCGCTAGGCCACCCCCACACCTTTGCACATGAAAACACTGTTATTATTGTTGTTGTTTTGAGATGGGGTTTCTCTGTGTAGCCCCGGCTGTCCTGGAACTCACTACGGAGATGAGGTAGGCCTTGATCTCTGAGATCCCTGCCCGCCTCTGTCTCCTGAGTGCTGATGGCACGAGCCATCACTACTGAGATCCCTGCCTGCCTCTGTCTCCTGAGTGCTGATGGCACAAGCCATCACTACTGAGATCCCTGCCTGCCTCTGTCTCCTGAGTGCTGATGGCACGAGCCATCACTACTGAGATCCCTGCCCGCCTCTGTCTCCTGAGTGCTGATGGCATGAGCCATCACTACTTGGCTACATTAAAAACATTTTTACAACTCCCAAAGTAGAAGTGGCTTACCAGGGTCACAGGATCTTCTGGTCTTGTTCTGGGGTGTATTTCCCTCTCTGCGTCACAGGGAGGACATTTAGGAGAAGGTGCAGCGTGGGAAATATTTACTCAGATGCATGGCTTGGGAAGGGGGTCATTAGTTGCAAAGCCTTCTATTATAGGGACCCCAGAAAATCCCCCTTAAACATCATTTCCTCCACTTACTTTTTTTTTTATTGCTGCAGGAGTTTGCTATTTTCTTGAAGTTTCCTCTTCCTGACTCTGTACAGGATGGCGTAGCTGTTTACTGTAAGGCTCAGGAGCTAGCCAGCATTGTAAGAAAAGAGCCCCCCCACACACACACAAAGAATAAGCCACTCTTTCCATGACGTTTCTGCATTAAGTGCACATGAACAGGCCTGCTGCTGTGCAATCTCAGCTCTGCTCCTGCCTCCTGCTTCAGAACTCACCTCTATCCTGGCATCCTGGCGTTGGGGGCACAAAGGAGGCCATGGTGGGAGGAGGAAGGATTAAGGTCAGTGAACAAATGGGGCCTTCACTGAATATCTCCAAGGCCCTTTTATGGCCCCCTCTGTTACGGTGCCATGTTGAAACATCCACTCCTACCTCGGTGTAGTTGTCCATGAGAGGAGGGGAGATGGGACTGACTGATAGGAAGAGGTGACATCATGCCTCTAAAGCAAAGAATGGGGACTGGAGAGATGGCTCAGCAGTTAAGAGTACTGATTGTCCTTCCAGAGGACCTGAGTTCAATTCCCAGCAACCACATGGTGGCTCACAACCACCTGTAATGAAATCTGGTGCCAACTTCTGGCCTGCAGGGACACATGCAGACAGAACATTGTATACATAATAAATAAATAAATCATAAGGTGAAGAATGGATCACCCGAGGCAGTGACAGAAAGGGAACAGCTGGGGCAATGGAGCAGCGACCACCTCAGTGCAAATCAGAGTTCTGTTCCTGGTTAGATCACGTCTTAGGACACCTGCCTCCTACAGCCACTGGAAGGATTTATCAATGACTATAACACGCTTTGGGAAATGACAAACGTGGTAAGTACTGTAAAAATCTCAACTCCTTGAAGCTATAATCGCGCGTGCACATGCACACATGCACACGCGTGCGTGCACACACACACACACACACACACAGACACACACAATTATATTAGCTACTTTGGAGACATGAGGGAAAGGAGATACTGTCAACCAGCAGCTGGAAAGGAGGTGATGAGTGGTACAGCCAGGGGCGTGTCCACAGAATACAGGCCATCATTTGGAAGGGACACCCAACAACTAAGGCTTTAAAGTCTATATAAAGATTTATTGAGTAATCCATAGAGGAAAATGCAAAGGTGCCTATGATTTTCACAACACAAACTGCCAAATAAATTGCTTGACTATATCTTCCTGGCTATAAAACAAGGCTTTTCAACCTGTGCCCTCGCTGCATAAACCCTGCTGGAATCCAATGGGCTTCTGACTCCGTGATGCTTGCCCGCTGGTTATGCGACTTTTATACCAACCTTAGTATCCCTGAAGTTCTAGGATTATCGCTTTCTCATGGAGCTGAACAGACTCCATCCTCCCTGGATACAGGCACACACCTAACAGTTTGTAAAATGGAAGCATCCCCTTGTCATCTTAAGTGTTTGGAAGACCAGCTCTGCTTTTATCTATGACATCCACAAGGTGCCTATGTCAGTGCTTACCCAACGTCTGGGGGCTGAGGCTCTCTCTGGTTCCCAGGGCACTGGAATATTTTTACCCTTGAGATTTATGTAGTTTTAAAGCTGTATAGAAGAGCACTGGGTCAAGCAGGTGGATGGGAGGATCTGACCTACATGTAAATAGATCTGTTCTCCCATTTTGTTCTTTTTGTACAATGACATATCACACCAAGTCGGTTTCAATTTGGTGCACTCTCAGCACTGAGCTCATGAAGGATGATGGTTGGTGGTGGTGGGGGGGCAACGTTCTTTGAAATCCTCACATTGGAGTATGTCCCCAGAGGTCGCTTTTCTCTGCCTTGTAGGGCTGTGCCTATGACCTCAGCTTGCTCATTTCTCTGACTCTGAAATTCTAGGATGACTTTGACAGGGCTTGTTTTTACCCAGGATCACGTTCGATCTCTGGGTCACCCCCATCAATCTTTTCTTCCTAGGGAGGCTAGAAGTTCCTTGGACGAGAATTACATCTTTTTCTGTCCCCAGACTATCCTGATACTGAATCAAAGACCCAGCAGCTATTAGAAAATATTAGCTGACGTAGAACACTTCCTCCCTAAGGGCTGGCTCGTGGTCCGGGTGTCTTTTCACATCCGGTAGCAGTGATTCCAGTGAAAACCTGTATACCTTCTGAAGTTGATTATAATGGGAATTAAATTTTGAAAAATAAATAATCCACTCCTAAGTTTAATTAGATTTTTCAAGTTCAGATTTTATTTTCAAGTTTTCTTCCAAGTGGATTGTTTAATCCCCTACACTTGGGAAGCTACAGCAGGAGAATAACGAATTTGAGGTCACTTTGAACTAAATAGCAAGTTACAGCTAACCTGGGCTACATAACAAGCACCTATTTTAATGAAACAAAATAACAGAAAAAATCTAAAGCAAACAAATAAAAAAAAACCCTAAACAAGAACAACTTCCCAGCTGGAAGCACCTAACTGACACTTCCAAGATGTGAGAAGGCTGTTTCTGTCTACTGCATCCACCTGTGCCGAGAGCACAGGCTTTATCTAGTTCCCATGATACTGGACTATTTTTTTCCAGATTAACGTGGCTTCCAAGACCATTAATAAATTTCCTCAAAAGAATAAAGCTGGATAAATATGACCATAGAAATGTTTCAACAATATACTAGTATTTCGTTTGGTGCTGACAGCCTGCTTTTAGTGATAACACTGGCTAACCTAGAAAATCTTCATACATTAGAACAAGATAAAGTAAGTTGGATTTAAGCTGTTGCCCCCAAAACAAACCAAAGCTGGGCTGCTTAAGTGGTGGCAGATCATCAAGGACAAAAATCACCTGCCCTGATTCCTTTGATGCTCAAACTTACTGTGCTACGCTTTCCATACTGCTTTTGGAGGGCAGAGAGGAAAAGCAAACTCTCCAACCCCACACGAGAAGGTCCAGCACTAATAGCCTATCAGGTAAGGAGCTTAGCTCCCTAGCAACCTGCACACAGACATCCCAAAGTGGATTACACGTTGCTGCTGAATCCTACAGAGATGTAGTACTGACGCGGCAAACAAATTTATTTTCACATCCACCCAGACTAAGGGGGCTGGTGGGGAAATTCTTTTTGCCTGGGATCCATCCTCATGTTCTCTTTAGAACATCATGGTGAAAACAGAATGTTCCGGCGGGGGTGGGGGGTGGGGTGGGAGGGATGCAACTTCCTATTGGCTGTGCCGATGACACTCTCATTCCAGGAAAAGTTAGTCTGCTTATCCTCTTGCTTCCCAAGATCAACATTGATTACCCAAGATACCAGCCCTGAACAGTTATCTCAGAGTTCCCTGGGTTACAGGCATACCAAGTCTGCCCGACCCACTATAAATAAACCAGTTGCCATTTCAGTTACATATAGGCCTCCTGGGATTCTAGTTTCTGTTAATCTTCAGGACTCTAGCCACTTCTGGGCAGTCAGGCAAAACCAAGTTTCTGGAGGCCAACGAGCTGGGTTTGAACTCAGGCTCTACCACTTTCTGCGGCATGGCCTTTCTCTAGGATAATACGCCTACTTCACCAGGGTATGTGTGAAGACTGAGTTAGCAGTATTTAAAATCCTTGCAACTGACCCTGGCATTCTAGAGTACTCTATGAGTACTGAGAACTAATCCTCCAATACAGGAGCCTATGGGAAAACATTCCCGATCTATATAATACTATTAACTAGGTCTGCATTGGTCAGACAATCCCAAAACATGGCCTTCCTGGGGGATGAGAAATAGAGTGGCACCAGCAGGAATTTCCTGAGATCTGAAAAAGGAGCAAATGCCTTCAGGGGAGCTGTAAGAAGCCCCTGATCTGGTGACTTGGTCCAATTCAAACTATGGGCTGAAGAATCCAAAGGACAAGTTCCCTAATTGCCAGGAACATACAAGCAAATAAGTGATTTTCACATTAACCGGCTATAGTTGCAAATTTACAGACAGATCTTAGGGTTAAGAAACAAGAATAAGCAGCACGCGTTCTCTAACTGGGTAAGATTCTGGGAAGAAGTGGATCTGTAATTTCTTGCTTGGTGCCCTCCTCATTGTGCACTTGCTGTTCAGCAGGTAGGCTAAGAGCTCAGGCCAAGGCTACTGTCAACAACAACGTGGGCTCAGGCCGAGAGACAGGTACTCCATCTTTTCTCTTTCTGAAACTGGTATGTCCAGGGTTAGGTCTCCTAACAGTCACTTCTCAATTCTGCTTCGTGAGCAGTTGTCCAGTGGAAGCAAACACAGCAGAGGGAAGCGTGGCAGTGAGAGATGCAGCAGTCCTGAGTCCACTTGGGCTCCGCCTACACCAAGGACATGGGGACTCTAGAAACCAACAGATTGTTTGCACCCACTGCATGTCAGAAACTGGGCTGCACGTCAATGAGACAACCATAGCTCTTCGTCACAGAGCTTCCTATGTAGGATTCTGAGTCGCTGAGAGTATGTTTGAACTGGAACTTTGATTAAGAAAAACAAAACAAAACAGCAAAAAACAATGGTCTTCTAGACAGACAGGCTTTGGCCAAGGTAGGATATTTTACTGAATTGGAAAACAGTAAACAGAAGGCCGGTCTAGTAATGATCTTCTCAATGTCTTCATGCCCTTCATGCCTTAGTAACAGGTAAGGCTAGAGTGGCCTTACTACAGGTTTCTACTGATTTCACATTCACAGACCCTTAATGTCAGATTTGGGTAGGATTTTACAAATCACATATTCTGAGCTCGTCTGTATCCTTTGCCATGTGATTATGAGCAAGGAAATCAGTACCTGTAGAAGTGTCTCTGGGAAAGCCTCGTAGGCAGAAGCCAGAGCAAAATTGGGCCGTCTTTTCCGTTGCAGTTTTTTGAGGCAGGGTTTCTCTGCGTATCTGTGGTTGTCCTGGAACTTGCTCTGTAGACCAGGCTGGCTTTGAACTCATACTGAAGGAATGTGCCACCACCTCCTGGCTTAGAAGGGGCATTCCTGATACGCAGCACTCTTCTGGTATACTATGGTCCCTACAAATCAATAGGGCACTGTGAACTCGAATGGCCTAGTGGGCTGTACCCACCACCTGGCAAGATCTTCAAAGCTAGAGAGGAAGGGCCAGTGGGGTTATCTAAAGTATCAGAGCCCACTGGAACAAAACGTCCGTCCAGGTTATGTGAGGAAAGGCCATTGCTTCAGCCGAGAAATTTCAATAGCCAAGGCAGAAACTTCTCCATGGAATGCCCATGTGACTCTCTCTGTGGAAAACATCACACCACTATCAAAATTCAACACCAATCTAAATATAGACGCTCTAAAAAAAAAGAGGTAAATCCTGAAATCCAATCATTGGGGGTGCTGGGGAGAGACTGAGAGAGCTTGACGTCAACCACGAGGAAACTGGCTTTGTTTGGCCTCTAGTTTTAGATTTCTATATGAAACTCTTCATCTGGATTAGGAAATACACAATTGACATCTTAGAAGTGTGCCCATCACCTACCAAGGCTGGCGGCAGCGATAGCCTCTGTCCTCATCGCCCCATTAGTCCGGAGCTCTAGATCACCCACCAGAGCACATGTCTTCCTCACAGGCAGGCAGGTCTTCCAGATACAAAGGAAAACAGAATGGCCCATGCCAGTTCACCCTTCAAGACCTCTCCTGGTCTCAGGGCTCCTGGGTTGTTCAAACAGCCTCGTCCTATGTTCCTGCTTTTCATGCGTCTCTTCAATTCATGCTACATGGAGTTGCACGGGCTGTGCTTTCTGAATCACCGTTCCCTAGAAGATCTTTAAGGACGTCTCTTCCAGCGTGAGTCTGGACCTTTGCCTGGCATTGGTAACAGTTGCAGCTCTGTGCAGGAATCTCTCCCATGCAGCTGTCTTTCTCACAGCTTCCCAGTATGAGTCTGTTGTTTCTGCACACTGTGGCATCCAGGGTCTATTCCTGTAAAAATCTTTTGCTCCCTAAAACTCTCTATCTCTCCCTACCCCCACCAACCAGGCAGAGTCCATCCTTCCCCTAGCTTTTCCCACAGTGGCCGTCTTTTCCCCGAGGACACACTGTGATCTATGCAAAGTGGGCACTGTGACCTGAATCCCAGCTCTGCCTTGCTTGGAATGTTAATATGTGAAGAGGACAAAGTGGGGCTGCTCTGCCATGTGGAAAACGTGAACTGTGAAGGCCACCATGCCACAACATGCATGGGGTCTGTTTAAATACCCCACCACCACCTCAGCTGAGGCCCTGCTACAAAACCTAGTTTAAAAATTAGCAGCATTAGAATAAACAAGAACTCAGAGGAGTGAGTGAGTATGTTCCCTCATGGTAGAAAATGAACACACACACACACACACACACACACACACACACACGTTAAAACATATGTTAAAGGCGTTTAACTCTTAGTCTGAATGTGTCAGCGTCGATGCTTATTTATAAGCCTCAGTCAAGTTTACATCCTAGGACGTTAGGGAGTACAGAGCAGGTTGGTTCTGCTTCTGAGAGCCTGGGCCAGCCCTCTTGGGGCAAAGATGATCAGTGCATTCTGAATCTCACTGCAAGAAAGGTTCATAATCTTCCCCCTAAATTCTGATGAACCCCTCTAGAAGACAAGCCTTTGTGGTCACCTTCAACCAATGCAAATTTCTAGCCTGGGGCCCTTACATAGTCTAGAAGTCTAGAAATCATCCAGAAGAATACTGAAAGAAAGGAGAGTATGAATTCTGTATGACCAATGCCAATTTTAGGAATGTGTATATCAAGTATGTGTTATTTTTTAAAAAAAATCAGGAAACACAAAATTGTTTTAGTAATAGTCATTTGAATTATTCTTTTCATCCTTTTTGAATTTTCCAAAAATATAAACAAAGAACAAATAGTTTGGGGCTTGGCAGGGTGGAGCATACCTTTAACCCCAGCACTCAGAAGGTCAAGACAAGTGTATCTCTATGATTTTGAATCTAGCCTGTTCTATGTAGTAAGTTCTAGATCAGCCATGGCTACATAGTAAGAGCCTATTTCAAAAACAAAAACCAAAACAAAGCCCTGTGTTTGAAAACTAGAATGAAGTCAGTACTTTTCACAGTGGTACAATGATCATGCTCTCACGAGGTGAGACCATGACATCCCCTGGCCATCACTACAGCCTGTGACGGGCAATGTGGTACCTCATGACATGGCACATAGAAGGTGTTCAATACACTATAACTGAAAAGAAGAATGTGAGGCCCCACCCTAGCCTATTCTGGATGAGGCAGAGACAGGCAAAGCCCAGGGGCTTGCTGGCCAAGTAGGCTAGCCAAAATGACAAGCTCCAGATTCAGTAACCAAGACCTTATTTCAAAAATGGAACATGATGGGACATACCCCAAATTTATCTCTGGCTTCACACGTTCACATGCAGGTGAGAAGGTGCATATCACCCCTTCACCAAAGTTAAGATATTTGTCGATATGTGGATGGTTAACGGTTTGGGGCAGGGTTTGTTTGCTTGCTTGGTCTTTCTTTCTTTGTATTAATCTTGTTATGTAGCAGAGGTCGGCTTCAAATTTTATGTTCGTTTTATCACAATAAAAAAGTGGAAATAAAAAAAAAGAGAATGCTCAAACATTTTACCACATGTGAAGAAGGTGTAAGATGAGTTGACTAGTGGAAACCTTGGAAATCAGGTCTTCAATACAGATGTAAGGTTTCCTTCCACGCAAAGAAGTTACCTCATATAGCAGCTCTAGATTAAGAGGCAGCACACGCCACCATGTCTGCCCTGGGGTGGGGACACAGGAGCAAAGCATACTCTGTAACTTTGCATTTCACCACAGAGTGAGTCCTTGTTTCAAGACCTGAGTGACAGCCTTCTTCTTCTTCTTTGTGGTGGTTTGAAAGAAAATGGCCCCCAAAAGGAGTGGCACTATTAGGAGGTGTGGCCTTGTTAAAGGAAGTGTGTCACTGTGGAGGTGGGCTTTGAGGTCTCATATATGCTCAAGCCACGCCCATGAGACAGACTACTTCCTGTTGCCTGCAAGTCAAGAAGTAAGACTCACAGTTCCATCAGCAGCACCATGTCTGCCTCCAGGCCACCATGTTGCACCGTGATGATAATGGGCTGAACCTCTGAAAATGTAAGCCACCCCAATTAAATGTGTTTTCTTTTAAGAGTTGCCATGGTTATGGGGTCTCTTCACAGCATTAGAAACCCTAACTAAGACAGGCCTACTTGGTATGCAATTGTGCTGTCCCCTCTGCCTGCTGAAACACTCTACCCCTCCACAGACTCATCCCTCAGTCCTCCTTGGGCAGCAGAGATTATCACTCAATGACTTTAAACATTGAGAGTCCCTTTAAGTTGCAGGCCACAGGTCTCCTGAATGTGTGAGCTGGCCAAGCAGGAAAAATGGCATTGCTGCCCAGTGCCATCAAAGGAGATATGTTTCTCAGAGTCTTAATCCCTTGGATAAGTGAAGCGTCACACAAGTCTGAAGGAAGCACCCACACAGACTCACTTCACCTAGACCTGTTGAAGATTTCCAACCTTATCACTACTTGGAATCTTCTACTGGCAAGCAAATTGATTCCCTGAGGGCTGCTAATCCAAAAACAACCCACTGGGCTCCCCCCACCCCAGACAGCCACCAAAGGGGTCAAAAGCCCTCCCAGCACCTGCCACTTCCAACATCACGAGTTCCAGCAGGACCGTGGTCCACATGCCAGCTTGCTTTCTCCACTCTCTTAGATTTATCTCTTTATTAGATTTGCCATCTCTTTTTAAAACCGCCAATCAACTTGTCCTCCCTCAACCCCCTCTTTTGTCCGTTAGGGTCTGCTATTTTACTAAACGTCAACACAAACATTAGAGGGCCCTGAAACTACAAATCCTCTCCTCCGTTGTCAACGCTTGCTCTGGGTAGCTCTCCCCATGCCCACAGAGATGATTAAATCACACTTGAAAAACATCTCCAGTTGCTTTTTCAGGATTTTCCATGCTGCATGTTCCCTAGGGCTGGAAGGAGGCTGGCCAGCGGAGATCCTGTAGGAGCTCAGCCCTGTTTCCTTCACAGCAAAGTCCTCCAGGATTTGGCTTCCCAGGCCTGGCAGGAAATGCCAGAGGGTGGGGGACGGGTACAGTATGCAGAGCTGCAAGTTTTAAAGAAGCAAAACCATGGGTGAAATTGTCCCGGCCGGGTTTTGTGGGATCCAGCTAAAAGGGCCTGGGAATTTTAATTTTCTTTTAACCACAAAATCAAAACAAATCTACTGCTTAGGGGCTCTCTGAGCCCTAGTGGCCAACGGGACAGGCAAGTTCTGAAAAAGTGGCTTCTCCACCAAGCTCTAACCCAGAGCAGGCCATGTCTTTTAGAGCCCATGGGACACCTCCGGCCCCTAATGAAGGCTCACAGCACTGCTGTCCCTTTTCCTTCAGCCTCTGACTTTCCAAGAATTTATTTTCCTTATTTTCTCAGTATACACCCTCCTTGCCCCCAAACTTCACCTCTTTCCTTGTGCCATTTTTCCGTAAAGGAGCAGGATGCAGGTGCTGTGAAGTCCAGTGTGGGGAAAATGTCAAAAGTGAAATCTAGAAAGAACTTTGAGGCCATGTCTTGACTTTATTTTCTTCTAGATGTTAGCTATACTTCAGGGTCCAGTTTTGCAGCTTCTCCAGTCTCTAGAAACCCAAAGGGCACATAACATAGCGGGAGCTCAAGTCTAACACAGGTCGAGTTTGATGGAAATGGAATTTGTGGCCTATCTGCCCTGGATTGCTGGAGGCAGTGCACTTGCTTCTTCCAGAGCCGAGGAAGACGACTGCAGCACTCTCACCAAGAGCAGAAAGGCTTAGGATTGAAACATCTCGTCACTATTTGCACTTATCTTGGTCATTCAGTGGGCTGCAGCCTCCAGACTTGACGGAACCATCATGGTAATGCTACTGGGTCCGTACATCCATCACCCCTGGTTGTGACACAAGACACAGGCCCTGACTTTAGGCTCTCCCAAGCCTGCCAGTCAACTGGCACACAGCACACAGCTTACAGCTCTGCATAATCTACCAGCAAGTTCTCAAAGCAGTATCCAGGACAGCTGTTTCTTCCCATATAACAAACCCCAAGCCTACTAGTCCCTTTTCTAGTGCTGTGGTAAACACCACGACCAAGGTAGCCTAAGAGCAAAGAGTTTATTTACCCTTATGGTCTCAGAGGGATAGAGTCCATGACAGCAGAGCAAAGACATGGTGGCAGGGACAGCAAGCTGAGGAATCAGAACTTCAACTGCAAGCCAGAGCATAGAAAGCACAAACTAGGAATTCTGAGAAGTTTGCTCCCAGTGACACAGTTCCCCCAACAAAGTCACACCTTCGAAGCTTCCTCAAACGGTGCCACCAATTAGTGACTAAGCATTCAAATGTCTGGGCTTAAAGGGGTCATTATCATTAAATCCCACCCTGAGGCTCACCTAGAGGCAAGGAACTAGACTTTCTTGGGGAAAACAACATGCGAGCAAGATTGAAAATTGAACATGGATCATGGTTGCCTTTTCAGTTCCCAGCCCTGCCCAAATCCCACCCTTCAGAAGCATCTTTCCCCACTAGACAGCAGCTCTGAGTCCTCTTGGTTTGGGTGTCCACCCAGAACTTGGTGTTAATTTACTGCAGAAGCTGGTACAAGACCCCATTCCTGGACCCAGTCACCCAGACACCCTTGCTCACGAGAATGTGTGTTCTCATCTACTTCAATCAGGAGGATAACAGTCATTCTTTAAAACCATGACGACTGGCCAGTAAAGGACAATTCAGGACTTAAAATTTTTTTATTTATTTATGCATGAGTGCTCTGTCTGCATGTCCGCCTGCAGGCCAGAAGAGGGCATCAGAGCCTATTTATAAATGGTTGTGAGCTACCATGTGGTGGCTGGGAATTGAACTCAGGACCTCTGAAAATGTAGCCAGTGCTCTTAACCACTGAATCATCTCTCTAGCTTGACAACTCAGTTTTTAAAAGCTAAATTTGGGGTTTGTAGTGGACTGAATGAAAATGGCCCCCACTCATTTGAGTGTGACTTCATTGGAGTAGGTGTGACCTTGTTGGAGGAAAATATATCACTGGGGGTGGGCTTTGAGGTTTCAGAAGTTCAAGCCAGGCCCAGGGGCTCACTGACTCTTCCTGCTGCCTGTGGATCCAGACGTAGAACTCTCAGCTCCCCCTCCAGCACCATGTCTGTGTGCCACCATGCTTCCCATCATGACGGTAATGGACTAAACCTCTGAACTATAAACCAGCTCCAATTAAATGTTTTCCTTTATAAGAGTTGCCATGGTCATGGTGTTTCTTCGTAGCAATAAAACCTTACTAAGACTATGTCTATAAGCTGCTACTTTATAAACTCCCTTTTATAGTAAATCAATGTCCTATAGTAAGATTAAGTTATAATTTATTAAGAAAAATAGGTTATGTACATGCTATTTCAAAGAAGTGTCAGCTTGTTCCTGTGACTACCTGACACTGGTCTAGGGGACAGATTAGTGAGTCTCTGGACTACAGGGGAAGTCTCTTCTCTCTCCTCCAGCTACCTCGACCCTCAAAACCTTGCCAGTTCATTTCTTTGGCCATAAATAAATTTTCATGGCGTTCTTCAGTGCCACGTTGTGTTCCAAAGAGAAACCTTGGCTTTGACACTCCTCAGTGCATGTTCGCTGTAGGTAACAGTGGCACTGAAGATGCCATTGCTCTTCCCATTATCCATTAAGCAGGCCTCTGACTGTGGCTCTCTACGAGCCACCATCTATAGGAGCCCTGGGGAGCCTGGACAACTAGACCACAGGAGTGGTAACGTGGCTCCCACCCTACACCTCACTCAGAGATGAGCCCGTAGAGCAGGTGGGGCACTTAGCTGGCTCAGACATGGCAGATGGTCACAGGAGATCATAACCTCACTGGGGTAGCAATCGCAAAGCCTAGACAAGGTACCAGGTTTGACTGCCAACATGTACTGCCTGTGGACAATAAATCCTCTGATTCATATCCCAGGGACAGAGTTCTGGCCTACTACTCATGAGACTCTAAGTTCAATTCCTAGTACTGCCTCCCAAATATGTATCAAAGAAGAAAAAACTAGACTATTGATTCTCTGAAACAATTCTCTTGGTGGTACAGAGAGAAGAGCAGACTAAGTGGGTATTGTTAAGTGACAGATTGTGACAGTAAGCCCATGCTGGATGTGAGCCCATGTGACAAGTACCATGGAAATAAAGACATAGGGGTCCCGATACATTTCTCCTTCACCTTGAATTAAGTTCTAAAGAAGTCAGATACAATGGAATTCCAGCGCTTAGGAGTGGAAACAGGGTCATTACAAGTTTCAGGCTCATGTGAACTACACTTCTGAATGAGGTCCCATCTCAAAAACAAAAACACAACAGCAAAGTTCTAGTGGGAAAAGGAAAAAAAAGCAAGTTGAACCCATCTCTGGGCTTCTCCTGTCACCCTGGACTCTGCATCTGTACACACACGAACTCACACCAACCTGTCTGGAATTACACAACATGCATTTAAAAGCAAAGTGAGGCTCGGCCAGCCATTCCTAGGCTTGCTTAGGAAGAGGATGGAGTCTTACAAAACGGGGCTCTCTGAGGACAGTTTCATAGAAAAAGTGATCACCATGTCCCTGAAGCCATGGAATAGCTGGATATTTTCAGGTGTTTCTCATTTCTGAAGAGATCAGAGGATAGGGAAACTTCCCTATGGTCAGCGTTGCTCAATGTGGACTAGATGTCGCATATGGGGGGTAGGGACCACATAAGTTGAGCAATAGTGGATTAAATTGAGATAATCTTTCTTTTCACACTGCAGAACTTTTTGGGGCTTCTGATAAATTATTTTGGACTGAGACTGTCCAACAGAAGCATGGGCCACAGAGTCCTTTCTTCTTAAAGCTCCCCTGATAAGCAGGGTTCTCAGGACCAGCCTTGGGGGAACTGTACCAAAGAGACCATAAAGTTTCGGAGGACAGGAATGGGGTCTTGTTCACCGGACCTAGCATATGGGAACACTCAGCGTAGATAGAACGAAAGGTTTCTGAATGACAGGAGGAATTAGCACAATTGTGTGCAGGGAGAATGGCACTTAGAACAAAAGGGTGGCGAGTATGCCAGAGAGCCAGATGTGTCACATGTGTGTAAATGCATGTGTGCACGCACACACGTACACATGCACACATGAGCACACACACATGCACACATGTGCACACGCACACGCATACACATATACACATGCATACGGCTCCAGCAACCCTGTTTTTTGTTCTGAATGCAATCCTTCACTATCTAGGCTCCAGGCAAGAACAGGTAGGAGTCTGGATTTAAGTATTTGCCTTCTAAAGACAAACACTACAAATCCGTGATGTATCCTAAAGACTTTCTCTCTCATACGCCCCTCCCCCGCCAAAGGTAAATAAAATAAGAATTTTATGAAAAAAAAATGCTTCTTTTCCCACTAGGAAAAATACCAAATCAGATGAAGGGGCCTCCACAATGTCCTTAGATCATTGTCCCTTTACTGCCATCTGCTGGTGGTCAGGCACCTATGCGGTAAATTTTAAAATGCTTGAACTCTCACTGTTGGAATCCAAGCGTGTTTAGATTTGACATCTTTTATGACATCGCACAAGTTAGAAGGATTAGGGCAGCGCTTTTCTCTTTTCTTTTGAGTTGAAAGCAACCTAGAAGTGATTTGATTGTTGATATAAAGTTAGGAGGCGGAGCAGGGTACACACCATGCCCGTTGGTTTTTTTCCAAGGACTCAACATTGAGGATAGCCATTCGGCTTTGTGTAGCTACCCTTTGCAAAGTGCACTGCTGTTCTTCTCACCCCCGCACGAGGGCTCTAAATGGAAAAGTCCCACGTCCTTCAAAGAAGACCACGTCCAAATGTGTCCCTGTCTCCATAAGGATAAAATCCACTCTGCCATACAGTCTGAGAGAAAAGCATGCAGATGGCCAACACTGGTATCCAGCAAAGTCAAGACACTATGTGCTGTGTCTCACGATGCTGCCCACGGCCGCCCCTTCGGCCAGCATACCTTGGTCTGGAAGCAGCAGTAGAGCTGGGTTAGGTAAGGGTGTTTCCGGGCCAGAGCCAAAATCCTCTTCTCTGTCATGGTGCAGTCCACGTCGTCGTCCTGGAGGATGACGTCCTTCTTCAAGACCTTCACAGCGTACACTTCGTCTTTGCCCTTGAGTTCCGCCAGCATGACCTGCAATGGGTTTGAATGGTCTGGTCAGTCTGGGCAGACACGGAATCAAATGAGGCCAACTACCTAAATTCTGATTGCTTTTTTCCTTTCAGTTTGAGTGAAGATGTTCAGGAAATTAACGTTTTAAATGTTTTGGAACACCACCCTGCCTAATTCAGCTACTAAAGTTTTAATCTCCATCAGTGGTCAGGTAAGAGAAATTCAATGCACAGGGGTTAAGTGATTATTCATATCCTCATCTGCATTAGAGATACTGTAATTATCAGAGAAAAATGTGTCTCCTTTTCCCTCTCCTCTCACTTCTTTTTCCCACTTTCTTCCTTTCTTTTGACAGTCTACCCTGTGTAGCCCAGACCGGCCTTGAACTCGTGACACTTCTTCTTCAGCCTCCCAAGTGTTTGTATTATAGGTGTGCCCCACCATGCAACACATGAATATAGGGCTTTTAGAAGAAGCGGTATTTGATATGGATTTTCCTACAAGATCACCATCGTTACCATGATTGCTGATAAACTACAAATGCTATAATTTATTCCGCTATTGCCTGCCTTTTGGGAAGTGAAGTTACACCAACTTAAGTTCTATATAAGCTGCACTGTGTTTTTGAACACAATTTAAATTTCTATTGCCCTGATACCCTTGAGATAGAAATTCTTAGGACTGGAAGGTTAAAGGTTCGCCACACGTTCTGACTTCTAAGGGGCTCTGCTCACACAGCCCACTGTTTTAGTGGCGGCACAGATCTGTACGGGCACAGGCCACTTTCATTCACAACTCTTTCCCTTATTTGCCTTCTCTTTCTTAACAAGTGGGAGATACACTCTTGATTCTGTTTTCAACTTGCAGCCGAACTTTCTGGAATATTTATTTCCTAATTGAGTTGCTTTGGGAGAGAATGACTCTTCTCCTCTGCTTAGTTAGCTGCTGGCTCGCGTTACTTCTCCTAAGTAGGTACACCTATGATACCCGAAGACAAGGCGCTTGCTTCCTGCACAGGCCTCCATGCCTCCTCCATGGCAGTCTGTTATGTTTTTCTTCCTCAACATTTGTGGATTAAGTCCTGTGTTTGCCATCATGGGGTCTTCCCAGAGCTCTGCAGGTACAAACACAATCTCTTCCCTGGCACCTGATGGGCAGGGCTATTTTCTTGACATTTGCCAAAGTGGGCATTTTCGTTTATCTACCACGGTCACAGGTCTTTCTCCTTTTGGATGGCTCTGAAGTATACTGTCCCACTGTTGTGTCAAAGGGCAAGAACATAGCCCAAGGAACTTTAGAGAGTGAAGATTCTGCCACCCACACAATACAGCCTGCAAACCTGACTCAGACCTTACTGTGATGGCTGTGTGTTTGTCTAAGAAACTAGCTAAGTGCTCAGAACTCGTAGCCTGCCTACATCACCTGCAAGCTCAGAAGCTCTGCGCATGCCCCTTTCCCTAGAATCTTGCTCAAACTCAACCCCAGCCCTGCTCCCAGCCTAAGCCAGAGGCCTGGGGTCTGTTTCCTATTTAGCTAGTTTTTAAAGAATGTGATTGCTTCAGCAGTCGCCCTCTGAATAAATTCCAGTTACCTCCCTGTCAGGTGATCTCAGGACAGATAGGGGCAGGAGAGGGCCTGCAGAGCAGGCCTTGTGCCTGGGGCTTCATTGAGCCTTGCCTCAGAATTGCTCTGGAATGGTGGAGCAGGCCTTCAGCTCAGTCAGCAGACTGACTCATGGGCACTGCTTCCTAGAGTCCAGCACACAATGAGAACACGTGACTCCTAGAGCTGCCTGGTCCCCAAGTAGGGTCCTGTTTCATGAGATCCCCAAAAGGCAACTCCCTTATCCCCAGGCACAGCTTGAAGGGGGAGGACAAGGGGGCAGTCAGAAGTCTGAACTGCTTCCCCAGTTTCCTGGGCTCTTTGTCTCTGTCATTCTAAAGTCAAATCTTTGCATCTCAAGCCCATCACTGCGCACAGGAAGAGCACAGCCCAGGTCTGCTGCAGTGGAGAGCAGAGATCTGTCCCAGGGACAGAGGCCCCATCCATTACAGGACCCTCCAGTTCTTCTGTCACATGGAAGTGACCAGAAAATTCAGTTAAAGGACATTCAGCTTCCAAATTCTTACGTGGTAAAGTTTGCTCTGAACCTGAAGTTCCTGGAGGACAGGGGCTGAGAGTTCATGCTCCAAGACTTCCAACTGCGAGAGCAGAATTTCAGCTGGCTCTCTGTCCAAGGGAGACCAGGCAGATGGGATTGACAGTGGGAAGAGGAGTTCATGTCACACACAGGAAGCCTCTCGGTGTGCTCCCTCCCTCCACTCCTTTCCCCCATTTGACCAATGAAAACAACTGGATCCTACAGAGAAAACAACCCTACATTCCCACAGCCAACCCAAGAGCAGAACTGCCCCCCCTCCATCAACAAGGCGTTAGCCTATTTTCATTCCCTAAGGAAGGAAAAGGGGACAAGCTATTCTTGGCCAGACTGCCCATTAGAAACCAGCACCACTGCGCATGTGTGCCACCGACCTTGCCAAAGCTGCCTTTGCCCAACACCTTGATGAAGTTGAATTCATCCAGGCCCAAGCGCTTGGCCTGGCCTTGCCGGACTTCACCATTCTCGCCCGGGCTGGCCATCTGGCCATCGGTAGATGACGATGCTCTGTGCTCCTCTCCTCGGTTGTCAAAGGACAAGGCCTTCCGGATGTTGTTTTCAAGTTCTTTTAGTTCTAGGGCCAAGGAGACAAAGATGCTCCATTAGAAGGCCCCTCATGAGCCCATTACATCAAGACTCGATATCCAGAACCCACGAGCTTTCAGTCCTCCCTTAGCTGTTCATAGCAGCAGATCCAGGGACATCCCCTTAGGCTCCTCTATCTAATACATTTCCTGTGGTGCCTAATGTACAAAAAGACATCATTCTGCAAAGATGAGGACTCAGTTCCTGAACTGGCCGGGTTCACTGCCACCAAAGGCCTCTGAAGGCCTCCTCGCAACCTTGGCCATGATTCGAGGTGTGGTGGGAGTTCCTGTCCTCCCTGGAACTCTGCAGACTCCAAGGCGACAGGCACCCTTCCCTTCAAGTTTCCTTTGAAGATTAGAACAACACTCACAAGCCACGCTCACAGTCATCACTGGTGACAGAATCACTCACTCGCGGGGACTAGGAAGCCTTTGACTTCTAAAGGTCTTTACTTGGCCTTGATGCTGGCTTTACTCCGAGTACTAGTCCCACACAAACCTACCTCACAGAATGAGCCACAGGCTTATCATTAACAGAAGAAAAACTTCCCACAATGACATGTCACTAGCTCATCTTTGATGGGGCAGGAATCCTACAGTCCAATTTCATAAGCCTTCTGGATTATGTGACCTAAATTACCTGGGGAGGATAGTGCTGGGAGGCCCTTTGGCCTTTTCTGTTTGAAGAGGGTCTATTATAGTTAGACATTCATTCACAAAAAGGACACTCAGCTGTGCCAAATGTGTATCCTGACATGAACCTACAGTAACAGATTCTGATGAGTAACAGGGCTCACAGACGGGAGCAACGAGTGTTTACCCCATGGAACAAGGACAGATGAGTGAGCAGCATCTCTGGATAGGAAGATCTTTGCCTCCTGTCTAGGACTTTGGTCATAAGGGCGCATGCAGGGGACCTGGAGTAAACTCATATGGGGTGGAAGACATCATCCTAGTCTACAGATATCCCATGATGGCAGATTTGGCAGCTGCCTAGCTACTTACCCTACTCACTCCAAAGTATGATTTTTTTTTTGTCTCATCAGGCTTCACTTGCTAAGAGAATCTTAGAAGGTAGAACCCAGATGACCTAAGCTCCCAAAGCCTAAGAAAAATGTCTTACAGTGAAGGAGGGACAGCACCTGACTCATCTGTTTTGTGGTACTTGTACTACTAAGAGAGTTTCCCATCCATTAGTTCTCATATCGGTCTGGGAAACATGGTACCTGCTGACCTGCTACATCTATCTGAATGAAGGCTCCAGGAGGCACAGGCAGACAGTACAAGGCAAAAGACAGGCCTGGGAACCATGGGTGATTCACTCTTGGGCCCATTTATCCTATCTTTGAATTCCAGGACACTTGGAAATGAAAAGGGAGAAACTGCAAATGCACCCCTGACCAGGAGAGAAACTGGAAATTGCTTTCTTAGCAATGAGTGAAATCTCTTCTGGAATGAAGTAAAGGCACAGAAAGGGAGTCAGAGCCACAGGAAGAAGGGTGATTATTTTATTGTCTCAAGACTGGCAAATGGCCACCGAAACTGTTCTGCTCACTCCTGAGTAAGAAGGACCCAATGTTGACATACAGTGTTGACCTCCAAAGAGGCGTTCATAGCTTAGGAGAGATCCTGGCCTGGCTGCCAGCTTAGTTCTTGATGTCAAGCATTTCCAGCCCAGCTTTCCACTTCCCAGCCAGTTACTGGGCTGAGCATCAGGATAGAGCTGGTGCGAGTGAAATACTAGAAACAAGATCCCAAGAAGGACCACCATCCTGTGAACCCATTCCTGCTTGCAGGTACATACAGTTCTTTCCAGGGATGTTTGTTGGAGGAGGGGGGACCCATCTGCCACCAGGACGGGATGCTTACCCTAGCACCTCAGATCCCATAAACTCATTGTTATTGTTTATGCTCACAGAACTTACTATCTGAATATCTGAAGCATATTTAATCAGAAGGAAAGGCATCCAGAATGTAGCCAGAGGAAAGTCAGGACCAGCACTGACTCCCTCTTGCTTCTCAAATCTCATCTTTCTATTCCCATCTGCTCATCCAAAGAACAGGAGAGGAGACACCCCCCCCCCAACTCAACCTGATGTGAACTCTTAGGGTACCATGGTTAGAGTTTCGAGGAGGTTGTGAACCAAGTATACAGAAACATCGATGTCCAGAGAGAAGGCCAGGGTGATGGGCAAAGGAGCGAGACTTCTCCCTCTCTACACTCGAAACTGCGAAAAGAACGAGGGATCACAAAGGCCTCCCTCTAATCCTAGGCTGGAGGGGACAGAGGTGACAAGCACTTCCAGCTAGCGCCCTCAAGAAAGCCTTGTCACATGCAAGAACAACGACCATATCAACAAGGAAGCAGCGTGTGGGGACCACTAAGGCTGCTGGCTGTGCTGATGAACAGGCAACAGAGAGAAGAGGTAAGGGGCAAATCTAAGAGTCTCACCCTGGTCACAAGGGGAGGTGGGTGCTGACTTGGATCGATCATCCCCAGATGGAGAGTTTCCAGAAGCCGGCTGTGGCGATTCAGCACCAGCAACGAGCTAGAAAGGGCAGAAAATGGGAAAGTCATCAGATGGGAGGCCAAGTGATATCAAACGTATCAAGGCACCATGCAGAGAACCATAACGGGGGGCACAGCAACGCCCATTGAACTGGAGCAGGTGTGTATGGTGTCACAAGCCAATTCAGTGGAAAACAAACCACAGGAGATTTCCCTGCCTTACTATTTATCTTCTCCAAAACAGGTGGCCTGTTAAGCAAACCCTGCTCCATTCTTTCTTTAACACCCCTGCCACACACACATAGCCATCTCCCCATCCCTACCCTCACAACTATCTATACAACACACTCTCACCAATGCAGTCAGTGGGATTCCGACTGGCCCTACCACCTGTTTGGTGTTCATTTGTGATCTTATTCACCTTTATGTCAATAACAGCGCCTGTGGGTGCACATTGTGTATGTAGTGGTCTCCACTTGGACAGACTTTCCAGTATTCCCACTGCCCCCAGTGGCCGGCACCAAGTAATACACATGACTGATATGCAAATAATATTCTCAGTAAATATTCTCAGGTGGAGTCAAGCCTGTCGGTTATTTTAATGGAAGATTCCCACTAACATATGTTTCCTGAAATAGCGCTGGCATGTCCAACAAGGACCAGTATGGACTTAGAGATCACAGGGGTCTCTGATCCCTCTTCTCTTGGTCTTCCCAAAGATCTTTTCTAGCAAAAGGTCTGAGACCCCCCCGCAAAGACAGTTTAGGTCGTGACCAAGAATACAACTCCCTTATCCGTCATACAACTAATACCACCTCTTGTCTTTCTCCAGCTTTGTGTCACTGCCGTGACTATAGCTGGATGACAGTCCCCGAGCCTCTTCTCTACCCATTGCTACATTTTTCCAGGCTGGCCCCTTTCTCATCAGGGATCCACAAATGCAAGTCTTCAAATGGAAGGCAATAGACAGCATCTTGTCACCAGAGCCACAGTCTATGTGAATGCAGAACGCAGGAAAGAATGCGGGCAGAGCATTTCCCTTTAAATCTGTCCTACTTCCAGCAGGGGGAAGCCAATCTCCGCAGGACTCTCTGGTGTTCATCAGTGGCACACTGGCACCTTACACAGCCTGCCTCTTCAGGAGGCCCTAGTATTATTGGCCACTTTGCTTTGTAACTCCAGTGCCTTGAGGGCACCAAACAAAGTTTGTTTGTTTGTTTGTTTGTTTTTCCTAGCAGGATTCATATATCCTAGAGAAGTCACCCCATGTATGAGGCTACACGGTTAACAGTTAACAGGGCCTACATAACAACTTTGCTCTTTGGAAAGACAAGAGAGACCATTAAAAAGAGAAGAGATACGGTCCTTCTCATCAGTGGGAACAGGCTCTTTTGTGGGTACTAGGGAAAAGACACGGGCAGGTTTGACAAGAAGAGCAGGAAGTGTAGGCTCCTTGGAAGGTTCTTCAGGCCAAGTACAGAGAGAACCCTGAGGAGGGAAGGCTACGAGTCCCCTACAGGCAGACTTGCTCTTCTAGACAAGGACTTGAAGAAGTCTGACACCTGCCAGGTGGTGCCACACCCTATATCAGCCTCCATTGTCCAGATAACATGGCTCTGCTTCTCTCATAACCGACTTTTCCAAAGGCCTCTTGGGTTTTCTAGACTAGGTATCATCGCTGAAGCAGAGCTCACTAGAGATGTCTTTAGCTCTGTCCACATCTATAGGCCCTAACTTGCAAAAACAACACATTAGAACACCCATCTATTCCAAGTGGTACTTGGAATGGCATATGGATATATAGGGATTGGGTCTCTAAAGAAAGGTTACGTGTCCTTAAGTATTTCCTGGGTAGCTCGGTGAGAGAGCTGGCACAAACAATGGCTTGCTGTCTGAAGGAACTGACGTGTGTGTGTGTGTGTGTGTGTGTGTGTGTGTGTGTGTAGGTGTCAAGTGACCTTTCACAGGGGACGCCTATGACCACCAGAAAAGACATTCTGATTCACAACAATATCCAAATAACAGTTATGAAGTAGCAAGAGAAATAATTTTATGGTTGGGGATCATCACAAGGCGAGGGTCACAACATTGGGAGAGTTGAGAACCACGATCTAAAGTGTCATGCTTTTTCTAGAAGGGACTTCAAGGTCCTCATGTCAAAACTTGTTTTCTCTGGTGAACTTTTTGCTCTGTTGTGTTACTGAGAACTGAACCCAGGGTTTCGTGAACATGTAGAAAGCTAGATGACCTAAGTGTCCCCTAACCCACACGTAACTCTAGGCTTGCTCTATCGCCCCTCCCCTTCCTCCAGTTGTGAGGTATAATGAGACTTCCATGTTACCTGGCATCTTTATTTTTGTCTACACACACATGATATTATGATTATTTGAAGCCTAAACCTAGGAATCTTACACCCCCATTCCAGAGTACTCTCAGAAACAGGCCCAGAGAAAGCTCCAGAATCAGTGGTCCCTACCTTTTTCCTCCTCTGGCCGCTGTTGGTGATCTTGTCTGGAGTAACTCCGAGGTCAGCCAGCACTTTGGCAATCCCTCTGGCGTCCACTCCGCAGTTGGGAGCCACGTTGGTCTCACATCGACGGTGAACATTCATTTTGCAGACTGTAAGGAAACAGGGAGGACAGACATCCAATAGTCAGGCTTAAAATGTGACCCTTACCAAATTACAGAAATAATACACGTTCTTCTGACAGAGGTTGGAAATGAAGAAAAATAAAAATATACACAGAGAAACCATCACCCTTCCCAACACAGAGAACTATAATCATCTGCCAGCCACCTTGCCGAGAAAGTCTGGAAGCTGTTTCTAGTTGCCCCCTCCACTCCCTTGCAACACGCTGTTCCTTCATACAAGAAATAAAAGCAAGCAGAGGTCACATTTGCATTTCCTTTGGGGAACAGGATACTGTCTCTGTAAGAACCAACTTGTTTTCACCAACCTAAGCTTGATTCTAGACCCAAATGGATGCCACATATATGGTCTCCACACTACCCTGTTGTGGGTCACATGATCCAGCGAGCTCCCTGGTAATCATAGGAGACACTCAGCCAACTTCCTACAGGACCAGAGGAAAATAAACAGCCCTGAAACAGGCCAGAGTGCCTCATCTTCCCCAGGCCTGCCTTGAGAAGAGACAGCTTGTTTGAGTTTTACTGCTGGGTTTTATCAGATTCTAACTAACCCTGAGGAAACATTAAGTCCAGACCACTCCTGCCATCCAGTTTTACCTGAGGCCAGAGGAGCTTGGGAGCACTGTGGGGTTTACCCTCCACAGTCACAGGCTACCTATAGACACTGTGTCATGGAGCACTTATTGCCACGCCTTTGATCTGGTTAGCAAGAAAAAAAAATACAGGACATAATAAAACATGCAAAATAGTTTAAACACATGGAGCGACACATCTAGACTTATGTGGCAAGGATGTTGGAAATCATGACTAATAAGCTTTCAGAGAAGCTGAGACCATAGCTCGGTGGTAGGGTGGGTACCTACCTGACCATGCAGAGTGCTGGGTTCCATCTTGGATGGAGGGAGTGGGGGAGCAGTTTAAAGAGACTTTAAAGAGACATGTCTTCTAAAGGTTTCCATTTACCTTCCAAACCAAACTGTGGCTTGGGAAGATGCCTAAAATTCAAACTATCACACAGGAATGGCAGCGCTTATCTTACTCAATGATGCCCCGAAGCTGCAAAGGAAGCAATGATGCTGGCTCTTGACAGCTCACTGTTACAGGGTTTTGTTACTAGTTATTGCCATTAACCTTTATTGTATCTAATTTATGAATGAAACTCTGTCAAAGGGATGCTGTAGGAAGAAACAGCATATATCAACTAGTAGTATTTGTGTTCCCTGTATCCATGGGGGCTCTTGGTCACATCTCCCACCATGAGGGTTTTAAAGTGAATCTGTACCTTGTACCAGAGTATATTAACTTCAGATACAGAAATTTTTGGAACAAGGCAAGCCATTTTAGTAAATGAGGGGCAGTGCACAGTGATTAGACAATTCAGTTCACCAGGTAGACAGAATCCTTAATTATGTATGCACCTAGCAAGAGAATATCAAATACAGCCAATAGGTGAATGAAAAATCGATGATCCTGCTATTATATCTGGAGACTTCAATACCATACTACCAGAAAGGCACAGACATGAAGACAGAAAATCATCAAGGATGTAGCTGAATGCTGCAAAGATACCAAAGATAACTGACTCTATTGACTATTTCACCCAACAGGAAGACACACACTCTTCAAGCACACATGAAATGTTCAATTTACACACCATGTGCTGGGCCATAAAATGCCTTAAAACAAACTGTTCTGGAAGATGTGACTCTGCATCCTGGCCTATAACAGACAGCAGATGAGGTACACAAGGTTGCACCTGGGTCCAGGAGCTCCAGCACGGCAAGTAGCTATTCAACAGGAGTAATGGCCACAGAGACGTCAATCACTACACTCCAGCTCTGGGGCTGTAAGCATGTTCTCTGCTAGGTCCAGCACTACCAGATGGACAGCAGGCTTTAGGGCAGGGCTAGACCATGCCTACGATGGGTCTGAGGCTAGAGTTGACGTGGTGGCAGGAGCTCCCGGCTATTAGAGCTATGGAAGTTGAGACCATTGCCCAGAGACCTACCCTATTCCCACTAAAACACCTGTCTCTGCACTACAATGGCAAGAACCTGAAACAGCTGTACTATGCAAATCAGAGCTTCTTCCTGGAATTCTCCACAAGAGTTGGATGGAGGAGGTCCAGGAGAAGGTTGACCACATAACAAACTACAACTTTTTTAAGAATGGGAAAGTAGACCAGAGAGATGGCTCAGCCATTAAAGGTGAGGATCACAACCAAAATGTCAGTAAGTGAGGAACTGTGTTATCAGAGTACACACACACTATTACCTTGCTGGGAATAAAATGAGGGTCCCCGACTTCCGCACAGAAACTGAAATTCCAAGGGACAAAAACCATCAAACACAGCACCAAGAAACAGACACTGAGTTGGACTGGGGACAATCTTGTTTAGGGCACCAGCTCCAAATCACTAGAGTTCATTTTGTAGGATGACTAAGCTATACTTTTAAGTTTTATTCCAAAAATGTCCATGGTATGTATACAATGCCTGATTTTAGAACAGTGGAGTGGAGCTAGAAGTCAGTTATAGAAAGATAACTGGAGGATCACAGGCAACACACTGCCAGCTAACGAGAAAGACTCCCAAGACTGATTGAAATGGGAAGTACAGCTCATCAAAATGAGTGAGACGTAGCCAAAGCATCAGTCACAGGGAAATGAACGGCAGTAACTGTGTACATATCAGAGAAGAAAAAGACCCTAAAACCAGTCATCTACTCTTTTGTTCAAGAAACTAGAAAAAAATGTACAAATTAAATACAGAATATGAAAAAGATAAAAATTAGATCAAAATCAATTGAAGTGAAAATTTAAAATCAACTGAGAAAAAGTTGCTTCTTTTAGAAAATCATTGAGCCTCTTGTCAGGGAAGAAGGAAGAGAGAAAGAGAAAACACAATTGTCCTTGGGCTTTCTGCGTCATGGGCAGAGCTATACCTCCAGCCTCCACAAATCCCTAATACATCTGAAATGGAAACTATCAGGTGATACACATGATGTACCAAAGCTCACACAAGAAGAAAAAGCCAATAGGAACAGCTCCACCATTAGTAGAGTCAATTATCTAATGAAACAGAAAGCACTGGACCCAAAACATTTAAGGAAATCTAATTCTCTAGCAGAGGAGATCTTTCTTAATCCATTACGGAGCCCTAATATCAAATCACAAAAAGGTAGCAAAAAAACCAAAAAAAAAAATAAAAAGTACAAAGCAAGATCTTCCATGCAATAGCTCTCAACAAAACAATAAAATGTTGACAATAACCCTCAACAAAACAACAGCAAAATTAACCTAACATTGGATTAAATCTAATAGAGAATTAAATTCTATAATCTAGTAGAATTATTCCAGGTATACAAAGCAGGTACAACATCTGGAACAAGACCTCTTCTTACTAATCCTTGCCAGCCATTATTCTGGAGATCCTAACTGACAGAGTCAGACAAAAACGGAACATAAAAGGCATATACAGCAAAAGAGAGGAAAGCAAACCTCAGTCTGCAGATGCAAATGTGTCTGTAGAAAACATAAAATAATAGAAACTAGTTGAGAAAGAAGAGAAAAGAAGTAGGAAGAAGAGAAAGAAGGCATAAGGAAAGAGGAAGGAGAGTGGGGAGAGAGGAAAAGAGAGACAAACGCTCCTATAGCCAACACAACCTTGCCAAAGAAACTCGACGGCAAATCCACGAGGGCATTGCACATGCTGTGTATCACTAGGGAATCACTGATTCAATTAGAGGGTGCCCTAGGTAGGGTTTCTATTACTGTGATGAAGCACTATGATCAAAGTAACTTGGGGAAGAAGGGCTTATTTAGCTTACACTTCTATATCACAGTTCATCGAGGAAGTCTGGACAGGAACTCAAACAGGGCAGGAACCTGAAGGCAGAAACTGATGCGGAAGCCATGGAGAGGGGTGTTTACTGGCTTGCCCCTCATGGCTTGTTCAGCCTGCTTTCTTATAGAACCCAGGACCACCATCCTAGGCCTGGCCTCACCAACAATGGGTTGAGCCCACCTACATCAGTCAGTAATTAAGAAAATACCCTCCAGGCTTGCCTTCAGTCAGTCTTCAGGAGGTGATTTCTCAGTTGAAGCTCCCTCTTCTCTGCTGTCTCCCTTGTGCCAAGGTGACGTACAACTAGCAGCACCGAGGGGATGTGGAGAGGACTCAGTGGGCAAGAGCACTTTGTCTACAAGCATGCAAATCTGAGGTCAAGGCCCTAGCAACCAAGCAAAAATCTGGGCATGGTTGCATTTTCCCGTGAACTTGGCACTGGGGAAGAGGCAAGTGGATCTGAAGAGCTTGTCTAAACAGGATGGTGAGCTTCCAGCTCAGAGAGGGACCCCATCTCAAGGCACTGGGTGGCAAGTGATAGAAGGTGACTGAAGATAGGTTTCTGCTTCCAAATATGTACACAGGCAGGTACACCCACATACTCGTGTCCAAGCAGCATGCGCACACACACATCACTATCATCCTATTAATATTAAAATAGACAAAATCCAAAACACTGACAACATCAGATACTGGTGAATATGTGAGGTATAAAAGCACCCATTCACTGGTAGTTAAGGGGCGGGGAAGGATGGCATAGCCATTTTAGCTATTTAGACAATTCAGTGGGGTTTTTGTCTTTTGGGGTTTTTTCCCTCCAAACAAAACATCCTGTTTACCATATAATCTAGCAACTACACATCTGGCACTCATTATACCCAAATGAATTGAAAATTTATGTCCACTTCAAAAACCTGCTCATGTGTTGTGGAATAATCTTTTTGTACACTGTAAAGATGTGTCTTTGCCAAGGTGCCTTCTTATTGGTTTAATAAAAAAGCTGAACAGCTAATAGCTAACAGGATTTTCTAGGCACAGAGGATGCTGGGAAGCAGAAGGGCAGGATCGCAAGGAGATGCCAAGACTCAGAGGTAGCAGCATAGGCATTCCAGAGCAAAGGTAATGATGTCATGAGGCAGAAAGTAAATTCATAGAAATGGGTTAATTTAAGTTATAAAAGAGTTAGAAATAAGCCTAAGCTATTGACTGGGCTTTCATAATTAATAAGAAATCTCCATGTAGTTATTTGGGACCTGGTAGGCAGGACAGAAAAATCTGCCTACACTCATGGGTGTTTTGGCAACTGTTTTTAGAATCTTCCAGATGTGTATGCCTTTGAGGGGTGCCTCTGAAGGCAGACAAATGGCCTTTGGTATATCCAGACACTCCACTACTGATTGGCCTCAACAAGAAAGACTTCAAACCATGGAGCAACATGGAAAAGAATATTAGACACATTTTACTAAATGAAAGCATCGAGCTGAAAGGCTGCACCGCACCGGTCGTACAGCTCCGCAAAGGTAAAACTATAGGAGCTACACAAGGGTTAACAGGAAAGGAAGCATGAGCAGACACAGAGGACTCCAGGGTAGTGATGTCTTTCTCTTGCCTCTTATGCTACAAGGTTGGATTCATATTACTTTGTATTTGACCAGTCTTACAGATGTCCCAGTGCTCACTCTGAGCCCTGACTGTGGGCCTTACATGATAATGACATGTGGGTGTATGTTCACCCGTGCTCACTAACGGACCATTCTGGTGTGGAGCACTTGCAGTGGGCCTGCACATGTGTGGGGCCTGCACATGTGTGGACATGAGGTTCTATGGGGATCTCAACACGTCTGCTCAGGTTTGCTCGTCTGTAAAGCAATTAAAAATAAAGTTTCTAGAATGAAACCACGCAGGTGGAGCTGGGCCTCCTGCTTGCCCCAGAGGGTGATCATTGGCCTAGAGTGGGCACTGCATAAAACCTCCA
The DNA here is from genome assembly GCA_028555095.1 of Dicrostonyx torquatus. Taxonomy (NCBI): domain Eukaryota; kingdom Metazoa; phylum Chordata; class Mammalia; order Rodentia; family Cricetidae; genus Dicrostonyx; species Dicrostonyx torquatus. The sequence continues at coordinate 5,411,849 of JAQHUG010000024.1, forward strand.
GCTGAACACATGCCTCAGGGCAAAGACAGTGTGGCGCATGAAGACCTGAGCATCCTCAGGTGGATCACACAGTCCAGGCCACAACACGTGTTGCTCTGCTAGGCTTTCCACCCCTTCTTCTCAGCAACATTCACCTTTCTGTTTCCTGCCCAACAACCCTGGACAGCACTCCCTTGCTCCAAAGCAACTAACTTGTTCAGCACAGTTTAACCACTGGCGCCCTCTGGTGTTGAAATACCAGATCAGTCCTTCCCCAGGGTGGACTTGGGTATGCAGGTTATTGAACTGGAGCTTGTAAAGGAGACTGCTTTTCTTTTGACAAAATATCCACTCACACGTCAGTCAACTCGGACAGTTTGAGGAAGTGGAAGAGAAGGGACTTTGAAAAGCCTAGTGCCTGGAATAAAGCTGCTTAGGCATGGGGGTACTGACTGACAGATATCCACAGTGGGAATACGCCGGGGGGGGGGGTGTTCCTGGAGGCTGGAATAACACCGGGAGGTAGCAGACCAAAAACTGAAGTGGATGTCCCAGCTTGGAACAAAAGAAACCCAAGTTACATTCACATGGAGTGACTGGGCCACCTATATCACATGTGTGCATGTGCGTGAGTATACACACACACACACACACACACACACACACACACACAGGCATGGGTGTGGGTGTTGGGGGGCACTATGAGGGAATACCAAACAATACCATAGCCCCAAACTCCTCCCGACTCAACCCTGAACTACCTGGTGACTTTCATTTGCATTGACTTCTTGGAGATGAAATATGCTGAAAAGAGCCCCTTTGCCCAGGTGGGGCTCTTACCTGTCAATTTTAAAGAGCCACTGTTGTCCTGTGACTTAGCTTCCATCCCTGCTGTTCTGAGCACCCACCATGTGCAGGTGGGGCCCCAGTAGCAGGGCTGTCCCAGACTGGCCTGGAATTTGGGCACACAGATCCTTGTGCATCTTATGCATTATGCTCTACAATTTGGGGGGGGGTTCTTTCTGTTTTCACCTTTTCCCAGGCTAATATTAAAGCTAGGCTCACAATTAGAAGAGGCAGACTAGTGCCACGGCTGAGGAGGTGATTAGACCTGCTGGGCAGCCAGAGCGCTTTCTGTGGGGGTGATTTAGCTATAGCAGGTAAGCACAAATGCACACAGAAGGGCTTGGGAGACCCAAAGCAAATGTTTTAATAGCAGTGAAATCTCCAGTGGAAGTATAAAGACAACACAAAGTGCACTATGTTCTATACATTTCCTCGTAGGTCTGCATGAATCGCTCACAGTAAGGATATATCTTTATATTACCAGTGTGCATTTAATTCTAAAACAAAAATGACGAAAAGGTTACGGACAAGGGGTGCACCTGCTAAAACAATAACAAAGGCCTGAATTTTGAAACTGGTGACAGTTCTTCTATGCTTTTAAATATCCAAAGCACTTTTGTATAAAAGGAAAGCAGAGGTGGGCATGGTAGCACATGCCTGTAACCCTAACACTCAGGAGCTGAGGCAGGAGGATTGCAACTTCCAGGCTAGACTGAGCTGCTACTGAGACCTTGTCTCAGAAAAAGGTGGAGGAAGAGGGAGAAGAGGGAGAGAGGCAGGAGAAAGAGGAGAAAGGGGTGATTTGTCTACCTGCATGGCTCTGCAGAGCGGTCCTCTGAAGCATATGGCTGCATTTACTCTTTCTGTTACATTCAAAAGGCAGAAGGGCAGATGGTGACCTGCACGTGGTCCCGAACCAGGCAGTAACCAAACCAGGACCATGAGGACTTCTTTCAACCCATAGCCCAGCACAGTCTACAAACCATAGCTTCCCTAGACGTCTGTTACTCTCTATCGCCCCCTGCTGACACCATGAGCCTTAATCGAGGCCAACAGCCCAAGACCAAAGCAATTACTAAAATTTAGCACATGGGAGAGCGAGCACTTGCCTAGCAAGGGCAAGGCCTTGGGTTCAGTCTTCAGCTTCAGGGGTGGGGGAAGGGGAGACAAAATAAGATGGATCTCAGAGAGAGGCTGGGGCCCGGTGAGAATCTCCAAGCTAGGCCTTGCCAAAGCGCACATTCCTCGTGCCTCGGTGCACAGCTGTGATGCAGTGAGAGGACCCTCGAAGGCATGATGAAGCACAGGGCTTTTGCAGAGCCCTGCAGGCCAGACTGCAGCCCATGCAGGAGATCTGGCTTCACCAGTAAACTGCTTCTGACTTCAGGGGTGGCTATGCTGAAGTGGGGGTGCTCAGGCAGAGGGAAAATGGGGGAATGGACGGGTTTAAGTGGCCTAGAGATGAGTGGCTCACATCAGGTTATACATGTGTAGTAACTTGATCCTTGGCAGCCCATTTCTAGGCTGCTGATAATAATTGCTGGGCTCTACGGAGCAGGAGTGGGAGCCAAGGGCCCCAGACTGGGCTCAGTCTGGAATGGCAGGCGAAGAAATGAATGGGCCCCTCCATTTGCCTGCTTAGAGCCAGCATTTTCTTTCCTGTCCTCACTTGAGGGGCTTAACTGCCTGGTATTGTGCGAACCTGGTCCCTCTGCGGTAAGGGCAGGCAAAGGACAATCCAAAGGCCAGAGGCCAGCCCCTGACAGGTTTCTGGCTGTAAGCCCTGGTGTTCACTGCGCAAAAATAAGTTCTCTGCTTCTTTGTCATTCAACAGCAGCAGAGTTACATAGTGCATAACATCCCCTTATGTTTGACCACACACAGCATAGACAACGGGGGTCCCGGGAGGGGATGTCACAGGCTCATCACAACCACTGCAGTCTGCTAGTCTGTTCAGTGATGTTTGCACAACAGCAACATGGCCTCTTAATAACATTTCTTAGCCAAACTGCTGCCACTGAGTGATGCGAGAGATAACTGTACCCTTCCCTCACCCTAAACTGACAAAGTCATCCCCGGAAGAGCAAATGTACAATGCTTGCACTCATGTGGCTCAGGTAATTTCAAGGTAAAGGCACAGTGTGACCTGGGCAATGGCATGGGTCTGTCTGTTTAGACTCAAGTTCCGAATTACACCAGACTCAAGTGTTTACTGAAAACACTAGAACCTGTTCCCAGCAGTAGGAAAGGCACCAAAGCTGAGTCCACAGAGCCGCAGGTGGACCATATGTAGCAGAGGAGGTGAGCTCTAGCCTAGGATGGCCCACCAGCACGCCTACAATGGTGCAAACCTGGGGAGCCTGCTGAGCAGGAGAGCAGGGCAAAGCCGTGACCAGAGCATGAAGCAGGACCAGGCCGCTGTGGATTATTAGTTTAACTGTGTAAAGATGTGTTGTATTTGCTTACCTTGCCTGCCCAAGGCACATGATTGGTCTAATAAAAAGCTAAATGGCCAATAGCTGGGCAGAAGGTATAGTGGGAACTTCTGGGCAGGGAAAGTAGGAGGAGGAATGAGAGATTCAACAGAGACAGAAGGTGACAGAGGAAGAGAGAGAGATACCAGGAGCCAGCCAGCCAGCCAGCCAGACATGGAGGAAGCAGGAAAGCAGGACATAGAGAATGGAAAGTTAAAAGCCTTGAGGCAAAATACAGATGAATAGAAACAGGTTATATTAAGTTATAAGAGCTAGTAGGATGAGCCTAAGCTAAAGGCCAAGCTTTCTCAATTAATAACAAGTTTCTGTGTCTTCATTTGGGAGCTGGCTGGTGGCCCAAAGAAAATCCGAATTACACCAGGCTCCAGGGAGACCCACATGGAGTTTATGAACAGTCTCCTCAGCCTCTCAATGGTCATCTTCTCCCTGTCTATAAGATATTCTGAAAACACTGGCCTATGGCACATGAGACACATTCCAGTGTCCCTTCCGTGGTAGCCAAGGCCTTCTCATGTTTCATGTCTTACCTTAGATAGAATCTTGAGGGTACTCATTCTCATTCTCCCTGCCTTCTCCTAATGTGTATGGAGTGTATAGCTCCCTCCAATCCTTGCTACCCCCCCCCCACTGGTCCTTCCTTCCTTTGTCTTTGCAGGCTTATGCTAGAATCTACCACCCCAGGCCATGAAGGGTCCATCCTTAACTCTTCTCTCTTCACACGAGGTCCTTACCAGAGGGTAACATCTCTCCTGATCACTAGAAAGGCTAAGCCAACCCCTACCCACTCACTGGGTTCAACGAGAATGGCCAGCAAAGAGACGGCTCCATGCTCCAGGGGCATGCTCCCCAAGGACCTTCTATCCCCAGCTCAAATTTATCATTTTGCTCCAATCCTGACCTCCCTCCCACAGCTCCCATTCTAGAGACTGTTCCATCATTCTTCCAGCTATTCTAGTCACGCTAGACATGAATTAGTCCTTTAATATCTTTCTGCTGCAACCATGATTTACAATGTCCATAGTGTCAGTAAAAATCCCTTCAGTGATCAGTGTGTCTATATCTTGTTTATTTCTTTATACTATACTTTAAATGGTTATTATTTATTAATATGATTAGGACAGAAATAAAACCTAATTTAAAAATACTCTCCATGAAAACATCTTGCTTTATTGTGGTTGTTTAACACTGTGGGCACCTGGACCATATAGAAATGGACCCTTTGTTCAGGTTCCTTGACTATGTCCCCACTTCTCACATTCATGAGTTATCACTGGGGTCACCCAGCACGCTCTATGGAACAGTTTGTAGGTGGCACAGAACAGAGAGAGGAATCAAAATGCAAGGGTCAAGTCCCACTTTTGTTAATAAGCTGTGGGCTTTATACAGGTCACTTCACGTATGAGTCTCAGTTTCTGCCATGGGACTGTGGATAAGTAAGACTTCTTAGGTGACAATGCCCTAGCATGATTTTCTCCAAGAGTCAGCTCGGAACAAAGGCTGGAGAGAGAAAACCACCAATTCATACCTTCAATAATCCAACTCTGAAAATGCACCCTCCCTTCTGGCCCACTGCCTCTTTGCTTCAAATCTTCATTTTGTTCTTCCCGAGTTACCAGCCACTTTACGAGGCACAGCCTCACATCCTTGCCAGGTTTCCTCCACACTCATGGCCACTCTCTTCAAGGAGAGTCTTCAGATGGCTTATCAAGGGCTAATGCTACAGGCAAATCTGAAACCCACTTTAGAAAGTCATGCTATACAGACAGAACGCTTTTACAAAAGGAGAAAGGGGGGGCACATGGGTATTGGGCTGAGGGGTCAGGAAGATCGAAACTCACCTTTACACTGCAAGCCCTGCCGCAAGAGGCCCCAGAGCAGGGACCCACAGTGGTCACAGAACGTGGGGACCTTGTAGTTGTGGATCCCGAACTTGTGGGGCATGTTGACACTGAACCGTTGGGAGCCCACCTGCAGGACAGGAAGACAGAGCATCAGCACCCAGCTCCTCTAGGAAGCTGCCTGCTCCCTGGATTCCTGGATGGATTCTTAGAGAATCCCATCCTCCGAAGCAAATGTCATTGCAGGCCCCTGAAGGGAACCTCTCCTCCAGCCCAGCTCTCCCTTTCATAGTCGTCCTAATTCACAGGCAAGAGGAGATTCCTTCCCACGCATGCCCCTCCATGACATTAGGCTTCTGCACAACCGTAGCACACATTTAGCAGTGGCCAACCTACACTGAAGTCACTCACAAGACATCACTGTGTGCTTTCAGCTCTGGCTGAGCACAGAGAGAAGCTCCCAGCAGCTGACCAGGGGACCGAGGAGCCCATGGAGTAGCATGGGACCGCAACACAGTATGGAAGACAAAGACAGTTAACAGAGTGACGACCACTGGTGGGCACCATTGCCTCAAACTCTACTACCACAGTATGGGGTGGGCCACTGCTTCCTCAGCTTCACTGACAAGGAAACGAAAGCAGCGTGGGAGTCAGAAAGATGCCTACAAATCCAACAGATGCACAGACAGGCTTCTGTCCCCTCATGTCCAATTTCACAGCTCGGGGCTCACATCTGCTCTGCTGCTATTTGCTCCTTATGAAAGGTGAAGGTCAGGACAGACAGGGAGGACATGGGAAGGAACTTAGGTGTCTGGTACATGGGCTGAGCTCTGCCAACAAACCTCTAGTGTGATCTCATTCAGATTTCCTGCAACCTCAGGTTTCTTACGTGGAAAATAAAGATATTTTCCCTGCCTCACCTGATGTCACAGGAAAGCAGGGTCAGTAAACAATGGAGGGGAAGAGATGGGGACATGAAGGGTTCCACAGAGCCAAGAGTCACCAACTGGTGCAGTCTACCCTCCTGGGTCTTCTCAGAACCTTTGAGAGCTACCCCTTGCCATTTGGTGAAGCAGCCACACAAATCCGCCCTTCCCAGTCCGGGCAGGAAGCCATGAGATGAAGATGCTGATGACTCTACGGATCAGGGAGGGGTGTGTACAGTGTATCTTCAATCTCAGCTGAATGTGGCATGGAAAGGCCCCCTTGGAGGACTCGGGAGTAATGCACACTGGGTGCAGACCCTGATTAGGGTGTGAAGCCGTGACTAGGAGTCCTTGTCACTCAGCTCCTAGAAACGGCCAGTCCTCCTATGGAGCCAAAATGCTACTGTATCTCCTCCAAACAAGGGCCATTCATTAGAATCCCATCAGAGTACAAATTCTCCAGGTGTATCGAGAACAGCTGTGCCCACCACCTTAGATTTATCAGGGTGTCATGTGTCAACCATGCACCTTCCTTTCTGACTCCTAAGGTTGGATGAGGTCACTGTGCTCACTCTAGTCCTGTAGTTCTGAAGACATGGTAGACATGTAACAAGAAGAGAAGCCAACCCACTGAGAATAATTTAATAAAGATATGAATGACAGCCTAAGGTGGAAAGGTATAGAAGCTTGGCCCATGTAATCAGGAGGCCCTTATGGGGTTGGAGATAGATGTATGGATTTCAGTTGGGATCAACAAAGACTCCAGGCAGCTTGAGAGATGGCTCAGAGTTTATAATCACTGGTTGCTCTTCCAGAGGTTCAGAGTTCAATTCCCAGCATCCACATGATGGCTCACAGTCATATGCAATGAGATCTGATGTCCTCTTCTGGCATGGAACACCATATATATATATATATAAACTAAAATAAATCTTAAAAAATATTTTTAAAAAAGCCCAGAGACTCCAAGGTATTAGAGAACAGTGAGAAGACAATGGGAGATACATCATCATACCAGAGTCCTACAGAGGAGCAAACACAAAGACAGCACACACGCAAGCAAACACATTCATGTGGGTATCAGCATACATATATACACTCCTACTGTGGAGTGCACATGAGCAAAACTCTCAGAGAAAACAGAGGAGGAACAAGGCAAGGAGAGAACTGCAAGATTAAAGGAAATGAAAGGAGGGTTGACACGAAGACAGGGTATTCTTGCTTCCTGCAACAATAAGGGCTATGCAGACTGTCAGACATGAGACAGGCAACTGGCCGAGTGCTCATGGTAGGAAAGGTCCAAGAAGCCCATCATCAGAGCTGACTAGTTTTCCTTTGAGATGGAGTCTTTCTATGTGGCCCAAGCTGGCTTCAAGCTTGGACGTTTCCCAAATGCTGGGAAAGCAGCGTGTGGGGCTGCAAGTGTTTGTGGTGTGTGCAGACACGGTGCATTCGTTACACTGAAAACAGTGGCTCAAAGGAACAGAAAGGTAATGGAAAGGTTCTCGGTGACCTCTGCCAGTGCAATGGGGACAACAGGATGGGCAATCCACTACACCATACTAAGAAGCTCCACTAGAGATCCTGGCCATTGGTCTCTGGGGATACAGGCCACATTTAGGAGCATGCATCACCGGGGATATGACCGCTAAATCTGACAGCAGAGACAGAAGGAAGCATCAGGTCCGGATTAAGTGGGAACTGTACAAATCCCAGAGTCTTAAGGGACATTTCCCTTTCAGGAAGTAAGGAACAGCTTCAGAAACCCGAGGTTCCCAGGCGATCAGACCTGTGAGAACCATGAAGTCTGGGCATATGAACTCTTTGCCTCTACTGGACCGGGCACAATGCCTGCCACACAGGAAGTGCCCAGTAAACAGTCAACGGAATGTCATAGGAAGGAAGTGGAGCAGTAAATGCACTATCTCCCTCCCCATCATCTTGTAAAAGTAATGCAGTAACAATGTCCTGTAGGTTATCATCCTAGGTCAGGAGAGCCAGATGCTGGGTTGTACTTTATTTTTCCTTCCTTGGGACAGGGTCGCGTGTATCTCAGGCTGACCTTGAACTCACTATGAAACCAAGAATAACCCTGAACGTTGTCCTCTTGCCTCCATCTTCCTCGTGCTGGGATTACAGGTGCGCACCACTGTGCTTGGGTCATGGTACCGGAGATTGAACCTAGGGCCTTCTGCATGCTAGACAAACACTCTACCAACTTAGTTGTAGTCCAGGCCCTGGTTTTCACGTTTAACCAGGACAATAGAAGCCCCTATAAACAAGTGTGGGGATTAGGCCTCACTTTACCCCCAGAGCACAGGTGGCTCAACCTAAGCCTTGCACCTTGCTGCTTTTAAAGACAAGCACAAAAGCTAGAGGAGACCCAAAGATGAGAAATGTCTCAGATGCAAAGCTCCGTATCTGCCTGACCACTTTCAGAAAGTGGACAGAAGGACGGTGTAGGTCACTTCCGGGGAACTCAGATTCTAAGTTTCCTTCACTTTAACCCCAGTGCCCAGTACTCCCAGGGTTTCCCGGCCTGGGTCCAGTACCATGATTGTGCAGTACTAATTGTAGCTGGAATTGAGAGCTTACCTCTGAAATTCAGCCCGGGCACGAGTCACCTCGTTCTCACCATTATACCTGCCATCTCCCCTCAGGAGGGTCTTCTGGCCTACCAGTGGTACCACTACCTTGATTCTTAGAGGAAACCTGGCTCCCTTGTGGAATTTTACATCCGTGTAGTGATGGAAATTCCCTTAAAGCCAGTCTGATACTGACTTCTAAGCTTGAGAGACAGGGAGTCAAGGCTCAAACGCTAAGACAGGACACGGCTCTTTCTCATAGTAGCTATGTGTCCTGGGCAAGTTTTGTGGCCACTTTGGTGTTCCTTGTCTCTCTGTGCTAAGACGAAGACAGTAATATCTAGTCCTCCTTAAAGTTGCTATGGGGTGAAATTATATATGTTGAGGTGCTTCTGAGTCAGGCTGAGTAAGTACTCAGTGACGTCATGTAGTCTCTCTCCTAAGCTCTCCGTGGACTGTTCACTCCTCTCTGTTTCTGAGCTCCTCATTAGGGGATGGCTCCTGCTGTGTGTTGATTCCATCTGCTTATTACCTGCACGTGGGCACATCATTGTGCCATTTCAGTGTTCCAATGAGGTAACGAAACAAGACTCCACATCTCAAAGCCATACTTAGAGGCACACACCTTTAACCCTGGCACTGTGGAGGCAGAGGCAGATGGATTTCTGTGAGTTAGAGACCAGGCTAGTCTACATGGTGAGTTCCCAGACAGCCGGAACTACATAGTAAGACCCTGTCTTGAAAATACATTAATAAATAAATAAATGGATAAATAAATAAATGGATCTCCACATGTCACTCGTAGTCTGCAGCTCTGGTAAAACTAACTTGGAGCTGTGTTCATTCAAGAGTCGGTGCTTCAAGCCAGCAGGCAGTGGTCACCTTTCTGTTCCACACAAGGAAGACAACTACAGGACCTCAGAGTGCTAAGGTTCCCTTGCAAATCAGGGACAGAGAAGGGAGAGGCTGGTACGGAAGAAGGCACAGAATTCCAGTGCTGTAAATATTTACCTCGTCGGGGGTTTCCTGTTTCTTTAGGCCAGCACACTTGGTAATGATGAGCTCATGGCATCGCTTGTGGACCACACAAGTGCAAACTGCAGATGAAAAAAAACATGAGAAGCCTGAGTGAGGAAGTGAGATTCCACCTAGATTTAATCAGGTCTCGGGGAGACATGACCAGAGCTGCGCCCCTTCAGACAAGGTCCTAATCTAATCTGATTCCCTTGTTAAGCCTTTAATGCAGTGTTTCAAACACTCTGCACTGGGACTCTGGGGCTTCCTAAACGTCCCACAGAAGGATGAAAGCGACGGGCGCTGCTCAGTTCCCTGCTGCCAGCCTCCAAGGTCAGGGTCCACCCCTCTGCCCAGCTCTCCAAGGAGCCCTCCCTATTAAAGATTCTGTACTGCTCCTCATTTTCCACTGAGGACCACGTCACAAGGACTATTGATTTGGGGTCAGGACTGGAGCATATAACACAGGAGTTCTTGGGCTTAAAGAAAAGATCTGCTTTCTGATCACCATGTGCAAAACTTAAAAATTTCCATTGACTTTAGTAAGTCCATAAAATGTGACCTGTAACTCTAGCTACAAGGTCACAGGGCAGTGTTAAAGGAGGTAATGGATCATCAGCAGTTAATAAGGTGACTGTCTGCACACATACTGTCCCAAATCACAGCAACCATTAGCAAAACCACCCCCAAGTTCTGCCTGAAGCTAGACTCTGAAGGGAGACAGCATGGCCTCCCAGTTCTCACTAGAGGGAAGTCTCGAAATGACCACATCTCATTTCCACCCACCAGACCAACTTGACCTTGCATTTGTTGTCAATTAACTAAAGAAATGGAATCATCAACACCTCGAGTGAACTCTAAGTGTTTTAAAAATGATTCCATAGTAGAAATCACACAAAGAGAATCAACAAGAACCCTACAGGGTTACTAACAAGCCAGAGAGAGTGCCTTCTGAGAGCCTGAGAAGGGGAACAGGGAGAACACATAGACCTGAAGAAGACAGGGGACTTCAATGGGCCTCTAACTGAAATGTTACATCTACTATAAAAAAAATAAACAAATCAAAACACTACTGCCTTCTGCTACTGCAGCCAAAATGCTGGGCAAAGGGCACTTGCTGGGGTGCCAGCAGACAGGCGGTGCTTCTGTGGCATGTATCATACATGTATGTAGGCATGATGGCCAGGCAGTGACAAAGTTGAGGGGTCACACTTTTTAGAGAGGGAGGACAATGGAATTGGACATAGACTCTACACATATCTAACCTAGCAGGAACCTTCCAGAAGGGGTTATCATTTTAATCTAACCACAGGTTCCAAAAGCCAAGTTCATAAAATGCCTCTTACCTTGACATTGGTATCCCTGTTTTCCTATGACACCCCTGAAAGGAAGAAGATGGAATTTTACTAGGTCAAAAAATAAACTCACAAAGCCACCCAGTTCTGGTCACCATCCTTGTCGTAGTGAGTACTGTGGCATCTGCTGAGGGTGACTTCACTGCTACTTGGAGGCCATAGGGACAGCCTCATTTATGGAGCAGGTACAAGGCCTAACTCCATCAGGATTTGGTTTCTTGTATAAACATTCACACCAATGAGGGTAGCAGTATTCTAGAAATCCACAAGGGACCCTGCTTGCTCTGGATAAGAAGTGAGTCAATTAAAACATCCCTTTCTTTGTAGATATAAAGGACATTCTTCAACTTCTAGCACCAGGGCACACCTCAGAGGGCTCTGTGATGGTGGATAAGGCCTGCCTCTGACTGGCATATACCCTGGGCACCCCAAAGCTTGTCAAGAAATATGGGCAGTTAGGACTGAGGACTCAGTGGTTCAATTAGTCATTGGAAGTTCCTTCCACAGCCACAGCAGGGGTTTGTGGCAAGGTTAGTTAGCCTGGAAACAGTCAAACCCAGGCAGCCATGTCCCTGCCCTCAGTGTACCTGAAAATTCACGCCTGCTGGTTCACATTGAGACACCTCTGCTTGAATATACAAACATATTCCAGAGCGCCCTACAGTCCTCAGCCAGGAAGGAAGAGCCACAGGTCTGTGGGTCATTCTCCGGAACTAGAAATTGGGGTGTTCCCTTCAAGTCCAGAGGAAGACTCAGCCAGTGAGACTGTCCACTAATCTAATAACCCACACAGGAATGACAGAGCTGGGACATGGAGTCAGGGCTGGCAAGACACACTGTGGAGAGTGCTGCCTCTGCTTCAGGTGGGGATGTGTCACTTCAAGTGGCCATGCCAACCTCAGTGACTTGCTCAATGACTTTCTAGAACCCAGAGGTGCTGTAGAAGCCCAATTCAGATGTTCACACTAAAACTTGGCCTCACTGGCTCTCCTCACCAGTGAGGATTCAAGTACGTTGATTTCTGCTCCAGCTTCAAAGAACTCGGAGAATATGCTGAAGCGTCTGCTTCTTTTTATTTTTTTAAAATATGCACAGTAAAATACACGTTTGTAAAAAAAAATCAGAATTTAATTCCTGTGAGACATTTAAATCTCACACCCTCATGCCAGCTGTTTTATTAAGAGAAACCTTTACTGTCACTGTCAAATTCTCCAAGGCTGATCTCAGCTTCGCGCTCTGTGATGAGACTCAGGGAGAGCAAAAGGCTTTCCTTAGTGAGGTCTGTCTTTTAAACTTTAAAATCAGAGTTCTAAACAAAGACGACACAATTACTATAGAAAGAGCTCCGAATGTTAACACGCAGCACACCTGGACTTCTATTAGAGAAACCGCTCCTTTGTTCCAAATTAAAACACAATGCTTCTGTCTGCAAGAATGTTGTTTCATTCATTATTTGCTTTTGTGGAAAAGTCTCTCTCTCTCTCTCTCTCTCTCTCTCTCTCTCTCTCTCTCTCTCTCTCTCTCTCTCTCCACACTGTGTAGCTCTTGATGACCTAGAATTGCTATGTAGACCATGCTGGCCTCGAACTTACTGCTTCCCAAGTGATGGGATCAAAGCCATGCACCATCATACCCAGGAGAAAACCTCTTTCATCTACATCAGCACTATTGATTGAGGTTCACCTTCTCCCACCCCACACCTGATCCCTGCCTTCTCACCACAGAGAAACTAGAACCAGGGGTTGTCTGGAGAAAGAAACTTACCAGATGAAATCTCTGCAGTGGGAGCAGTAGGTGGGCTGCCGAAGGTAGGTGGCCATGAACTTGTGGCCATTGACCTGGTGGACCCTGCGCCTGACAGCCCCTTGCCGCTTCCTCGGCCGCATACGTTCCCTGAACACTCGTTCTTCATTGTCTTTAGGGGCTGCAGAAAGACAGAAGCAGAAAGGAGACCACGTGGGTTAGTGCACCTTAACACTGACCTTCGGGCAGGGGTCTGCTGGGTGAGCGGCAGCCTTTCTGCTGCCAGAGGGGCTGAGGGTTCCGAGGAGTCTCGATGCTCAGCTGGTAGAAGTGAGCATCTAGGGGGTGGACCCCGAATTCGCGTATATCTTCTCATGTCTGCCTGCATCCTCAGAGTCCACCCTAATCCAGACTCTTCTCCCAGCCATTCCATTTCTTCATGCCCCCTTTGCTCAACCTACACGTTTTGAGAGTCAAGGGGATCAAAGTGTTTAATGTTCAATCTTAGCAACTTTTAGGTGGTGTGAGTTTGGAAAGATAGAGTCAGATCCAGGGGCTGGAGAAATGACTCAGTGGATAAGAGTAATGGCTGCTCTTCTAGAGAACTCAGGTTCAATTCCCAGAACCCAGACGGTGGCTCACAACTGTCTGCAACTCAGGTTCCAGGGAATCTGACACTCTCACACCAATGCACATAAAATAAAATGAAATAAACTATTTTTTTAAAAAAAGAGTCCAATCCCTTGCCCTGAGTCTCTGCAGGCACCTCTCAATAAATGGGGTCACACTGTTGAGCACACGGTGTGGCTGCAAGGCTGGTGCTAGCAATCCCTATTGTCTTGCTGCCCGGCTCTGAGTCATAGCTGTCTAATAAATCTAACTTCTCCCTCATCTTCAGATTATAACAATCGATCCTTTTCAAAGGTCAAAAGGAATGAGGGAGGGAGGGAGCACACCACTGTGAAAGCAGAGTGCTCCTCTGAAGCTCAGAGCACCCAGAGAAGAGCATCGAGTTAGGTCCCTGAAGGCTGAGGAGAGAGAAGGTGATCCTGGGAACAAATGCCCAGGTGTGTGAGTGAGCAACCGCACCCAGGTGGCCTGGTTGCTGTTTACAGGGAGCCTGCCTTGAGCTCTGAGGCTGCAGAACTAACACAGCTCTAGATGTGTACTTTTACCTCCTGGTCTTCAGCTTCCTTGGGATTCCTTGCTAACTGGTGACTAGCTTCCAAATGTCCCCAGTGACATCAGCTCCTCCTGCGTATAGAGAGCCTATCATTTCCTACTCTGCCACATGCAGGGTCCTTAACCCGCTGACCAGGTCTCACAGGAACACCCCTGGTGACTTAACACAGAAATCTCTTGGTGCGCATATATGTGCATGTATGAGTGCGCATACACACATGTGTGTGCACAGTCACAGAGTGCACAACTATCAGGAGTTGGTTCTCTCCTCCCACCACACGGGTCCTGGGGATAGAACACATGTCATCAGACTTGGCATCAGGCTCCTTTATGCATTGAGGCATCTCACTAGCCCTGAGCATCCCTAGTTTCCATAAGAAGAAAGTAAATAACTAAAAATCCAATCTATGTGGCAGGAAATATTTGTTACAAACCAGATCAACAGAACCTAACCCCAATCCTGGCCTCACGAGATGGAGATTCTTTTTGACAAAACAAAACCCACAGATGACAGAGCTCAGCCCTTTACTTCTTCCATAAGACTCACCACAGAACCCACTAAGGCAGTGCCTAGTGCGTCTAAGATACAATCGTATTTGCAAGTGTGCCAGCTGTTTGCATCCTGGGAAACTCAGTTTTCAGTTAAAGATGAGAAGTTCCATTTTCTCCAAGGAAGTATGCCTGAACTGTGGCAGAGTCTCCCTGAAGGCCTCCCCTCTCAGCTTTCTGCAGAGAAGACTGTAGTTTAATCAAATGTCCCAAACTGTGCTCACTCTGATTTAGAGGGGAAATACGGCAACCAATGAGGACAACTGCGTTTATTTTCAGATAACCCTGGGAGGGGCCATGGATACTGATGGGACATTTTAAAGACATGCAGGTAAGCGGGAGGAAGGTGTCTGTGCAGGTCAAGATGCAGCCTGGGGTCACTCCTGCACACTTCAGGGGTCTGTCTAATGGTACTTGCTCAAATATTTTTATTACTCCAGCTCCTGCACACATCTGTTTTGCCTTTTAAGTTGGATTTTATGCCAGTGTATGCGGAGATAGCAGGCCATGGAAGCTCGGGCCTATAATCCTAGGGTGGCTGTAAATTCAAGGCCAGCCTGGGATACAGAATGGGACCCTGTTCAACTTGGAGTCCCTGTAGTCATCAGGAAACTAGAAAGATGTCATTGCAGATGGGGGATGTCTTCCGGGAAGAGGAATGGTAGAACATGGGCTGTATTGAAGTAGAGGGGCAAGCTGGGTGGAAAAGCTTAAGCTGAGAGTAAAGTGTGAGGATGAAGGCAAGGGATGAAGGTCCAAGGGTTAATCAGAATGAAGGATTATGAAAAAGCCAGTGAAACTTACTATTTTGTAAATCAATTAAAAAGGTATTCACTTGGGGTGGGGGAGGACAATATGCATGACTGGACAATGCTACTCCTAAAACTATGGGTTATTAAACAAAAATTCCAGTATTGGAGAGTTAGTGAGTTGTTGGTCAGGAAAGCCAGAGGCTCTGTTTTCACTCTTGGCTGCTCACCAGCACGAGTTGATAGGACTCTTACTGGAGACACTGTGTATCTTCCTTGTAACTGAGCTGGAAGCTTCCTCCTAGACCTGAGCTGATGGCTAACTTTGGTGTTGTCTGAAGCAGTAAGGAAATCCCCTAAAACCTTAAAAAGAGAACTGCTAGATGACCCAGTACCCCCAGCCTTGGATCTACACCCCAGAGAACAGAAACCAGAAGTTTGAAGCTATGTCTGCTCTCCCAGGTTTGATGTAGGCATTGTCTGCATTGGCCAAGACAGAGATGCAACCTAAATGTCCACTGATGATTGGGCAGCTGTGGAGAAATGTGGTAAACCCATAAAGGTGGAGGACACCATGCTAAACAAAACAAGCCAGTCATAGAACACAGGCTCCATAACACCACGTACACAAGGACTCATCAATAGTCAAATTTAGAGAAGGGGAGAGTAAAATGGTGGTTTCTAGGACTTGGAAGGAAGCAGAATCAGGGTGGTGTTAACGGTACCAAGGTTCAAAGCAAGTAAGACCTAGATGTCTGTCTACAGCATGCTCCTCTTGCTCACAATATTGTATTATACACTGAAACATTTGCTGAGAGTGTGGCTCATTCACCCCAGGGACAAGCTCCTGACAGGTTGTCGAATCCCAAGTGGTCAGCTTTAAACACACACATAAACACATACCCATATTCATACCACACACACCAAATGCATACCACATACTCACACACACATCACACACACACCACATACACTACACACACAACACATGTACACAAATCACAAACCACATATACATACATATGCACACACTTAACACAACACCACACCCACATTTACACCATATATACACAGACCACACACTAACACATACTTATACCACAAACTCACACACAATGCTCACACATACTGGGTAGGATTAATAATTAAAGTAGCGATCATGAATTTGAGAGGGAACAGGGAGGAAACAGGAGAGGAGTTGGAGTGAGGAGCAGGGGGTGGAAGTGATGCAAGCACAGAATTCATATATGAAATTCTCAAAAATGCAAATGTAAAATATTTGCAGGAGAAATATAAAATATATACTCTTACTAGGAATTTTTTAAAGGCAAAACAGAATGTTATTACTATGCAATGGACATGCAATTTCATACCTAATAAAGCAACAACTTTGTTTTAAAATGATATTTGTTACTATGAGAAAACTAATTTATTCATTTACTACTAGAGGAAATGGCGGAGGACCTACATTTTCAGAGAGCAATATAGAATGCATAGCAAACACAAACATCTCAGCAATGGAATTTGACTTGGCAATGCCTTAGGAAGCAGTGCTAAGTAAATGACTGAATACAAACAAAAGCCATTTAAGCATGGACTGCAGTCTGCCACCGCATGGCTACAGTAGTCAACAAAGAGAAATAACTTGTCTAGGACTCAGACAATGATCTAAAGATGCATTACACCCACAGCAATTCAAAACCACATGCAAATACCAAAACATCATGAGAAATGAACAAAGCATGATGCACTCTCTATACCATGACCCCGTATCAACCAACAGGCTGGGATACCAGCAAAGAATTATACCATGCTAGAATAGTTGGATAATATTCTTTAAAAAAAATTCTTCTCTAGTACTCCTTTCAAAGTTTTTTCTATGCCTAAATCACCAAGTAATGCAATGGCTCTCCAGTGGTTGGTTGTCTCCCCGACATGAACAGAAGAGTAGGGAGACAGAAAAAATTTCATATCCATTCATTTCTCTCTCCTTTGCTCCATCCACCCACTAATTCATAGGTAGGGTCTTGCTGTGTAGCTCATGGCAGTTCTGGAATTTGCTCTGTAGCTCAGGTGGCCTTGAATGCGCAAACAATCCTTCAGCCTTTACTTCCAGAGTAGATCACAGGTGTGCACTACTTTGGCCACAAGGGGGCAAAGTCAAACAGGAAGTCGGCACCTTTCAGTCACCTGCTCAGTTCCATGCCTGTTCAGTGACAAGCCAGAGTCCCGGTGGAATTTCTGGCATCCAGGAAAAGTCATTATGCTTAGGAGAGACACACAGAACGAAAACATCCCCAGGCCCCTAGCCTGGGAAACTGACAAGTAACCCCAGGTATCCCTTAATGCCTGCTTCTAGCTCTCTGAAGGATGCTCACTGCTGTCTCTGGATACACAGTACCATACTTAGCTGGTGTGACTGTCCCTTTGACTACAGGACCCAGGCAGTTCTCAGATGTCTCATTTTATGACTCTATATGTCACTCAGCACAAAGGGTCCCCAAAAATGAGAGAAAGGCTAGCATTTAACTGACTGTTTTGTGAAACTCTGTGGAGTAGAGAACCCGACTGGTAAGCCAGAACAGGAACCCACGAAAAGACACAAGCCAAACATGTCGGCATCTGTGATAACCCCAAACCTCAGTGCATTCCAGACATGTGTTCTACGTCCTCCAGTTAGCCCATAAATTTCAAACTTCTGGAACTTTACACAGTAAATATCAAGCACCCACAACACGGAGAACCATCTATAAGCGGCTGCAAGTAGGTGATACCAAGAACACCGTGTGGCTACTACTCTGTGCAAACCAATCTACCCGGTCCCCTTTCCTTGGTGGGAGGGACAATCTTTCCTTCCAGACTCGAGAGTACTCGGAGACTCCTGAAGAGGCAGGCGTGCCACTGAGCACTATGCTGTTCTTGCTGGCAGGCAGGCCACTGAAGGACTCATGTCTTCATCATCCTCTCGCTAACCAGCCACATCTCTTTCCACACACAAGCAGACAGAACTGAATATTACCTCTTAGGCGAGGCCATGGGCATCCTCAACACTGGTCTTCTAGAGATGATTTTTACTTTAAGAAAACCCAACAGGAAATTCACAGGCTATGGATTCCAGGGGTGCTTTCAGGCTGTGTGAGGGAGAGACTGCCAAATTCAAAGGATCACAGGCATGGTGTTAGCCCAGGGGCACTGCTGTTATTGCTCACTATGGGATTATCCCTAAGGCATCAGGAGCTGTTTTTCAAGCAGGTCTCTTCCTGAGTTCTTGCCATTGGATCCCCATTTTGCAGTATAATTGAAGCAGGCATCGGGGGCATAGGCTAGATTTTTGTCCTTGTTGCAAACTTGACATTCCTATACAAGTCATTACTTTCTTTATGTTTCTGTGTTTTTTTGTTTTTGTTTGTTTTTAATCTATCAAGAGAGGAAGACACCGTGGCCAGCTGAGACACTGGATTGGAAGGAGCAGGGCTGTGACGCTTATCTTACCACCCAACTGGATCTGGAGTCACCAAGGACTATCTGAGTCTCTAGATGTATCTCTGAGGGTCTCTCAAGTGAGGTCTAACTGAAGGGGGATGACCCACCCCCAATCTAGATGATACCATCCCTTAGGCTGGGGTTCATGTGAGCTGAGCACAGGCGTTCATCTGATTCCAACTGCCATGCTTTCCCACCGTAATGGGCTGCTTCCCTTTTAAACTTTGGGCTAAACAAAACTCAAGTCATCCCTGCCAGGTGTAAGCCACAGGAATGAGTACCAAGTCAGGCCCAGGCCTGAGGAATGTCAGAGCACAACCTCTGGGAGTTCAGTTCAGTTTACCTTTCAGTAGCTCCCTGGCTTTGGGTATATGGACTCGTTAAGCTAAAACAAAACAAAACACCAACGTTACTCAGTTGACAAAAAATAGCAAGCCAAATGAAGTCCTGAAGCATGAAAGCAGTGGTACTTCTTCTTGTCCATGAGAAAAATGGGTGGCGCTGTTTACATGTGAGCAAATGCTTCATGACAGTGAGTTTTAAATATTAAGTAAATATTTATGTGGTGCCAAAGAATATTCCCTACATATTGTACTCACACAATACATTTTTAAAAACCCCCTTCATGTTCAAAACAGGAAAGAGGAAGCAGGAGCTGATTTCTTGGGAGAGATAGCTCTGTGTATATCTTCCCAGAGTCAAAGCTTTCATCAGGTCTGGAAGCCTTAGCTTGGGAGGGGTTAGAAGGTTCTCGGGGTGTGTCGTCTCATCAGGAGACCAGGAGAGCACTGGTCTGCAGCACTGGTCTCATACTCACTATAAACCCTTTCCTTCTTCTTTTCTGAATGACGTTTGCTGTGTTCAGAGCAGAACTTAAATTCTATCCAGTCATGGAAACAAAACCGTAGCTGGTATATACTTTCCAGGGGGGTAAAACCCAATGTATGAAGACACTGAAGGCTGATGGAGCAGAAGGTACAGCCTGGAGTAAACTGACAACTGACGAGAGGCAAGCACTGTTGGACAGTGGGAAAGGAGGCAGACACACTCCTGCCCCAGGGCCTATGGTGAACACTTCAGCAGGAAGTCAGCTTGCCTTCTGGCTGTCTCGCTTCCTTTACCTGCTCAGGTATATGCCACAGCCATAGTGGAATTTCTGGTGTCCAAGAAAAGTCACTGTCCCCAGGAGGGATGAAAAGAATAAAAGCACCACCATGCTGCCAGCCTGGGAAATTGACCAAGCTGGACATCTGCTAAGGGAGGGTCCCGGACCCGGCTGTGCCAGCAGAGGTCCAGGATGAGTGGCAGGGAACTTGTCCAATGTTACATACCTCAGCACTGTGGAGGTTATGCACACAGGGTCAGTTCCTGCTCATTGTTCATGTTCATTAATGTGGGGTCAAAGCCCACCTGAGGGATCCAGTGCCACAAGTCCTAGCTGGGTGTCTGCTTGTCCCTAGGGGGTTGGTTAGCTGGCAGTTGTGTAAGAGACAGGCTCAGATGTCTCCTTCCTCCTCAACTTACTACCGAGCCTTTCTGGGTCATGGATACTACAACTCCAAAGGCTTACAAGGTTGTCTACTGAGAACCCCACCCCCACTGTTGTTAAGGCCCATCATTCCAAGGATCCAGCTGCAACAGGCAGAGTTCAAAGGTTAAAGTACAGTGAGCTAAATCTCCCTCCCTCTCACATCCAGGTAGCCCCTCGCTGTCTCCCTGTGGAGCCTCAGAGCTTTCAAAAATTAAGTACTAGCCCCACTCCCTAAACCACAAGGAATTAACTTGTGGTTTTCCTTGAGTTGCTTCTTTGCTGAGGAAATTTTAAATTCTCACTAATTTTAAAATAATAATAATAATAAAAAACCATAATGGCATAAAGCCTATGAGTTGAGACGGGGATCACTGTGAGCTCAAGGCTAGCTTAAGATAAAACAGTGAGGCTGTCTTCCCCAACTCCCATCCCACCTCCAATTTTAAAGAAAAAAAAAAAACATGGCTTCTTCAAAATTGGTGTAGAGTCAGGAAAGGGTTCCCAGGAAACAGGTAGGGTGGGGTTTATCGGCCAACTTAAGAAGGAAGGCTAATCTTAGACACCAGAGATTAAAGGAAGAAAAATAAAAGGTAATAGAAGAATAGTTAGCTAAGGAGCTGGAGGAAGAGAAACAAAGAGTAGAAAGAAGTTAAGGTAACCGAGCAAAGGAGCCCATGCCTTCCAGCAGAGCTTCACACAGGGAACACAGCTCAAGACTACACAAATGCAGCCATGGTGGCATGCCAGACTCGTGGACATCAAAGTAGCCAGGAAGAGAGTCTGTTCTCTTCTCTGGGACAGCCAGTCCTCATTCCTGAGGCTGCCAGGACTGATGTTACTATTTCTGTTACACATGATACACATTGCACACAGTGTCCTCTGCAGCTAACATGTCTTTAGCGAAGCTCAGATCAAATCCTATTACTATTCCATTAGACCTGGGGATGAAAACAGCAGGCGCTCCTGTGTGCTACACTCTGGTTCTTCTGAATCACCTGAGAAAACAAGGTGGCGCCATTTCACCTCCTCCACGGGGAAGCTGCTGAGGTCTCTACGGAGCAGCCCAGTCAAGGGTATGTTGGAAGCAACTTCCTTAGCTCCCTGTTGCCCACCCAGGAGTGCAGGGTGACCCTCTTCCTCCTGCACCAAAGGACTTGGTGCATTTAAAAACTCAAAATCCTTTCCCCTTATCTGTGGCCAAGGAGAACTCTGGTTAATTTCTGCACAAGAGCTACTGAAACTTGACATGTCATTGACCATAAGATTCTCAACCTCTTCTTGCTGGTCAGGATAAGAAATGGCTCTTTTCACTTTGTAAAGTATCTTATAAAATCAAAGCAATCTTACTTCTGCACATTTATTCAAAGTACATGAAAAGCTATATTCACCCCAAAAATCTATAAGCAGATATTTGTAGTAGCTCTATCTACAACCACCAAGAAAGGAAAGACCAACTATCACTCCCGGAAAGACTGATGTCCATCCACGCATCGGAAGGACTGATGACCATCCACGCATCGGAAGGACTGATGTCCATCCACGCATTGGAAGGACTGACGTACAGCCATGCATCGGAAAGACTGATGTCCATACATACATTGGAACTCCTTCCAGCAACAGGAACAAAGAAATAAGGAACAGAAATGAAAATGAGGATGAATCACAAATGCTAATGTGAGGGGGAGTGGGGGGTCACAAGGCTACATACAGGCCTTTGAATGCATTCAGTCATTCTGGAGAAAGTGAAGCCACAGGCACTGGAGAGCCTACCAGGGACTGGTGGCAGAGGGTTTGACTAGGAAATGGAAAAGACAAATGGATAAATTGGGAGGGGGTGGTGTTCAAAGTATTCCGTGTTTTGATTGTTGTAGCTTACAAGACTGCACAGGTTTGTCAAAACACAGAACTAATTTGCCAGAAAAGGGTGAATTTTACTGTATGCAAATTAAATGGTCCATTTTGAAAGAGAAAACAATGAAGGAAGGAGGACCCACTTCCGTTCTTGGCCCTGCCTGTGTCGGGAGCTGCTCCCGATGCTGAGGGACATTTAGACAGCCTGCCGCTCAGCAGACTAGACTGTCTGTCCTCAGGAGCTCGGTGGAAGTCACCAGGCCTGCTTCCCTCCATAACTGGCTTTTCCTCCTATGGTTCCTGCTCACTCCTCTCTCATGTGAGTCTCCCCAGTATCATCTCTGGAAGTCTTGGTGCTTCCTGCTCCCTCCCAGCCTCTCATCACAGTGTGCCTCTTCCCTTCTCCCCTCTGTGTGACTTTGTTCCCATCCTTTAACAAATCTCTTGCACTGAGAATTTTTCTCATCAGAGTGGACCACAGGGATCCTCTCTTCTTTGAACTCGCGTAGTGCCGGGAGTCTTTACTCTTCAATTTGATAGTCACCCATTAAACATCTAATGAGCTACATCAAACGCTTGCTGTCCTTTGCTCAGAGAGACAGCTAGTTACTCCAGGAAAAGAATTCTTCAGATTTCTTTTGCATCCTTTCCCCATCCTCACCCTAACGCCCTCATTCACATTAGTGCTTTGACTCATTATTAATTGAATAAAACACCCAAGTATTGACAACAATAGGTAAGAGAACATTGCAATCTGTCTACTTATAGCTCAAATTACTTGTATTTTTTTCTTCCATTCAATGTGATTGAAATGCCTTTTCACAAAATAAAAACCATCCACAGTGCTAAAGAACATAATAATCCATGAAGGACCCACAATAACACAGTAAGTGCATATATTTCCTGGCATTCAATTGTTTCCAAGTGTAAGAGTTCTTTCACGTTACAGCACATTGTGAGGTTACCACTCCCTGTTATTTTTTAATCCTACTCAAACAAATTCTATGCATTTCTTTTCTCTTCTACAAGTCTTGGCCATGTGTCTCGAGTGAATATTAACCCTTCGTAGGTATTTCCTACTTCCGTGCACGCTCATGCTTAAAGTAGATAGGCCAAACTATTTAGTCTTCTAATCCTGCAGAACAAAGCTGCAGGAGGGAAAGTCATCTGGACTAACGTCACTGTGAGCAGGCGCATGTTACATCTTATTATATGTGCTTTGGATATCTTCACAGTAAAAACTACCTTGACATTTAGTTCAACATTGACAAAGCACTACTTGGTTGCAAGGGAGGTATCTTTTCTTCAGCTTTGTCTGACACCATATAAAGGCCTTTTGCCTCAGGGTAGGGAAACAACCATCTGCTTGGTATGTACAGCCCTCTTTTGGCAACATCATGGAGGTATATCAGGAAATGAGGTAGAGAACTGTTTGTTTCTCAGCCCAGAACCACTGGAGACACACAAACACTCCGTGTGCCCCAAAACTCTCACTATGTGGGATCACTCAAGACCAGTTCTATCTAGTATTAAATGTGTCTCAGGAGATAAAGGAAACACAACAGACACCAAAATATG
>JAQHUG010000024.1:5435663-5492498 GCA_028555095.1 Dicrostonyx torquatus
CACACACACACACACACACACACACACACACCACATATACCCCAGTAGGTCTATAGGTCTGGAACTTGAGTATTGCAGAATTCTTGAAACAGATAAACAGATGCACACTCCCCTTCAGCTTTCTGTTCAGCAGGTCTACTTTAGAGTCAGAGAATCTATAATTCCAACAAGATCTTAGGACATGTGAACAGGCCGGGAGCTGAGGACAGTTTAGGGGCCTCTGCCTTGGGTTGTCCATGGTTTCCTAGACCACTGGAATCACTGAAAATATCTTTGCTAAGAAATGGGAAATCCTTTTAGAGGCCCACAGTCAAGGTAGCTCAGGGCGTTTCCAGGAAGACTTTCCAGATGTCAAGTAAGATGTCTCTAGGTGTCCCAAAGAATTCCCGAGGTCAGCGTCTTGCATCTGCTAAGGAGCTGAGCTACCACCGGGTGAGTAGGTGACAAACAGAACACAGCAAATGGTGGACTGAAAAACATACACACAAAAGGGAGACGGGTGCCAGTGAATAGAACACCCAGATTCTACACCCGCCCCCAGAGCACCTGCTGTGTGCCAGGGAGGCAGCCAACCGCTGACTCCCCACTTGGGCTTGCAGATGGCAAGAGGAGAAATAATGTAGGCTGAGGCCTGGCATCTCTGCCTTCACTGGGTACCTGATCTCCTTGCTATCTTAAGCTTCGGGTCACGCTCTCTATGTAGACAAGTTCATCATTTGAGGAGTAGCTGTCTAAAAACTGCTGACATAAGGTCGCTGAGCCCTAAATAATGCCTAACCCCTCTTGTCTTCTTCAAAGATCGAAGACATCAAAGTGAGAGGAACTAAGATTCCCAGAACAGGAAGCCTTGTAGCCCCATCGCTTCACGATGAGACTTCCTTCCTCACATCTACTGAATGGGAAGAATTTCCCCAAGATGGCAACTGAGCGATCTCGTTTGAGCCATAGCAGTTACCTTGTGAGCCAGAAGGCCACCTCTCATGATAATGACTAGAACTTGTGGAGTTGAGAAACTCTTAAAAATCTAACTCAAATACTGACGTTTGATACCAGTTTAGAATCAGTACAGAGCAGTCCCAGGATCTCACCCCAAACAATGCTCAGTAAAGTCAGAAAAGCAACGGGTTTGTGAGATTAAGGGAAAGGACATCCGTCTACCACATCAAAGACATTCTCTCACTGCAACCTATGGTTTTATCAGACTTGCTGGATTTCACCCAGGTATTTTCTGAGCTCCTTGCAAATGGAAAATGGTTGTCTAATAGGATCTTGGTGTTTTGTGGCACAATATCACTCAAACAAGGCACTTTGCAGGTTTCTTTCTCTGCAAAAGTTGTGTTCCCAGAGAGCTGAGTGTCGATGGGTTTTCCATCAATCAAACCTCCTGTTAAATGTACATTCAGTGCTATAGGAGGGTACCCTGGGGTGTGTGCTTTTGAAGAATGACTGAACGGTTTGGTAATGCTAATAATTATACCTTAATTCAACTATTTAGTAAACCTAAACTTTAACATGGCAATTTTGGGGTAAAATAGGGGTTCTTTAGGTTGTTTTAATTTGAACTCTTACCAAGGGAGTCTTGGGGCCCTCATAACGCATTTCACAAATAGTTCAAACTCCTCCAGAGTACTTGTTTCCAACCAAGGAAGTGGGAGCTTTATTAGTTTCAACTTTAGGGGGCTTTCTCATGTGGAGGCGGTAAGAGAAAGTGAGAGAAAGAAGGGGAATGGCGCGATAGTGCTGTGGCTTGTGTATGGAGGTTAAGGGCCAAGGTCAGAAGGGTGAGATCCAATGAACAATGTGAGCTGAGGACCCAGGCCCCTAGCTCTGCACCCTGCCTGAATTCCTTCCTTCCTCTAGACATCGTTTGGCTTATCTGGTGTCAGTGTCCGGTGCTAGTCCAGACCATAAATTATTTCTGAGGACCAGAGGGGAGGCGTGGGATTAAAGATATAACTCACATGGCCTTATTAAAGGATGTTATGCTAAATTTTACATGTGGCTCTTTTAATTGAAGAACTACAGATCTGGCATGGTAAAACACCAAGGTGACACCAAGGTGACCTTTACTAAGGCAAGATGAAAAAGCACCTGCAATGAATTATAAAAAGACCCAACCTGTATTAATTTGGGGTCAAGGATGTGTTTGTGCTTTTTTCACAGAAAAAAAATAAAGCTAGATGAGATGACTGCATATACGGTAAAAGAGTGGCAGACCTGACGACATCATAGCTGCAAACGCCCCATAGAGAAGTTAGAGAAAGGAGTTGGAGAGGAGTCCTTGGTCCAGTCTTCCCCATCCCCACAGAGAGGAGTGCCTGGTCTGTGGGACCTGCTAATGCCATGCTACACTGAGAGATGGATGCTGAGCTGCTTCCAGACACTCCGGGACACACACACAGACCCAGAGGCCCTACTGAGATGACCTAACCGCAATGACTACAATTTTTTGCATTCTGAATCCTGTTTGCTTTTAACCCGCAGGTGGGTTAGAGATAGCTGGCTGCTGTGCCTGTGCCTGGCGCCTCAATCTCAGCAGTATCCTAGTCAATTCTTGGGCCAAATGCAGTATTTCCTTCACTTTTCCTACCCATTTAGCAAGCGATAAAAGCTGTATCTCTGTGACTATTATGCTTGCAGACTCTAAATACTTTTTGCCATTGTTTCTGCTCCACTTGAACTTTCTTTAGCTATCAACCCGCATAACTGAATACTCTCTCCTTATCATATATATATATATATATATATATTTTACAAACTTTTACTCCCAATTTAAATTTTTCCTGCTTCTCTATGATTCTTTAAATTCTATTCTCTATTTTTAAGCGCTCATTATTCACATGGTGCAATTTTCTCTCATGGGTTCCTCACATTCTCCTCCTTACATCTGGTCACTTCTTCTGTGTTTTTTTTTGGGTTCACTGATCAGCCCCATGTTGGGCGCCATTATGTCACAGTCCAGGACCAGCCCGAACCATAAGTTATTTCTCTGGACCAGAGGGGAGGCATGGGATTAAAAACATAACTCATATGGCTTTATCAGGAGGGAGATTTTCAAAGATACCTCATGAAACCCTGAGTTCACCTCCTAAAAATTTCACCCGCGTTTATTCTCCAAACAGCTTTTATAAAACAGTTTAACCATAAACTGAGGGGGAAATTCATTATTATTCTGTTTCCTAGGTAACCAGGTAAATGGCTTTAGTTGCGTTCACACCTTTCTATGCCTTCTCTGTCACGTCTCCCTATCTTCCTGCTCTGTATGCCAGCTCTGTCATGTAGACTGAATTAACATCTCTTTCCTAGGCATCCTCCAAATTACAAAGAAGGAGCAGAGCAACATTAGCATATCCTGACCCTTTGTGAGGTTTGTCTGGAAAGACTAGGTGACCACCTTCTGGGAGGGGTACAAACTGGCCTGAAATTTTTGTGGCCATACGAAGTAGAAATATGGGCTTTATAATATATGGCTCTACAATCTGGGTGAAAGAAATACCAGAGTGAGTAATTTATAATCTCTTTCCAGCTCTCATACCTAAAAGTGTAGGATTATTTGGAAAGCCTGGATCATCTGAGGTTGTCAAACATCAAAATTCTAGGAACTGGTCTATGAATGCTTTGGTTCAGCTTGGCACAAACTCAGAGGTGGGACAAGAAAACTGAAATTACTGTGTACAACTGTATAGATTGTACACTGCACAGAGGTGACACTTAACCTCCTACACAGAACTCCGCTGTCTAGATTAGGACCCCGACTTTCTTAGTTTCTGCATGCTCTGCCCTAGTGCGAGGAAGACCTAGAATTGTAGGCACCAAAGCAGAAATCAGTGACCAACACTTAAATGCAGCTCCATGTAAAAGGGTTTTCCTTACGGCCCAGAGAGCCTTGCCACAGGTGTCAAGACCATGGGCATACAACATCACTTACCTCCAGTGAAAAAAATCAAGGCCAAAGTATCAGCCCAAAGATTTGCAAGAACAGGGACCTTACCTGTAAACACTACTTTTTTGGACGATATTTTTAGGGCTACTACTGTATAGAGAACTGGTCCCTTCAAGGGCTAAAGTTAACGACTGCAGTAGTCCTTAGTCCTGGTCACTTTTCAGAATCCCCTGGGAAGCTGGAGCAATCAGATGCCAGGGCCACATCCCCATCTCCCTAGGTGAGGCTTAACTGTGCTGTTTCATTCAGCTCCCCAGGAAATCTATTGCAAGTAACATTGTTGCTTTTGAAGGACATAGGTTTGAAGACACAGTCTGAACTCTCAGAAAGTTACAAGTGTAATTCCTGGCCACAGCCAGGGATACATAACACAACAGGATGCTAACCGATTCCACTTGAGGCAGACTAGAAAGCCAAGAGCTCAAGCTAGAATCTAGCCAGGCTATAACCTTCAACTCTTGCCGGTTAGCAATCCACTTCTTCCAGTTAGGCCCGCACCTCCTAATGTTTTCCAACTTACCGAAATAGCACCAGCAGCTGGATACTAAGTGTTTGAATTCATGAACCTGTGCAGAACATTTTCCCATGGAAGCCTCAACAGAAACCAAGATAATACGGCCCCAAGCAGAAAACCTCAGCCATCTCAAGCTGACAAAGAAAGGTGGAAGACATGAGCTGGGGAGGTCAAATGACACAAATATTTACTGGGAGTTCACGTTAGTTCTTGAGGGATACCAGTCCTCTGGTTTATTCACCAGCCACTCCTCCCAGTCCCCAAACACATCTTACCCTGAGCTAAGAGACCCTCGATCAAAACACGGTGGGCAGAGTCAAGAGTGATCTGCATCCCGCATGCCCCTCTCAACTCCCAATCATTCTCCTTTTCCATGTGCTGGAACTAGCTTGTTAGACACTTGGCCTGGGGTGTCGTCAAGCAAGGGGTCTAGCAGTTCTTGGGGAAACTGGAACAGAGTCAAGAATAAACTCTGGCAATGACCTTGACAGCTGTTTTCTCCTCAGCCAGCCAGAGCGTCTCATGCAAATGTGACATCTTTATCAACGATCCTCAAAATTAGAATGTGAGAAGCAGAAATAAATGCACTCCCAGCAAGTGCAACTCAATGTCTGCCAGCATTTTCGACATCAGCTCTTCATACTCAAACAAGAACAGCAAACGCACTTGCCTGAAGTCCAGACGCTGGCTGGAAGCCACCATGGGACAATAACTAAATGACCTGCCTGTCACTTGATGACCTTCCCTTTTTACTTCTAATTTTAAAATTAATCATTAGTTGTTGGTTAAGACACTAATTCCACTAAAGGAAATAAAGCTGCAGACAACTGTGGTCTCTGGTCAAATTCATTGTTACAACCAGGCATGGCAGCACTCACACCTGTCAGCTAGCACTTGGGCCTCAGCCAGGAAGGTTGAGAATCTGAGGTCTTCCCCAGGTGTAGTGGTATTTCATTTGTATTTTAATAAATAAAGCTTGTCTGAAGATCAGAGAGTAAAACAGCCCCACAGGTCAGCCTTACGGACCAGGCAGTGGTGACCCACACCTTTAATCCCAATAGCCACACTAGCTTGCCATAGAAACAGGAGAGTGGTTCACACTTTTAATCCCAGCACTAGAGAAAAATATAAGATGGGAGGAAACAGCTCTCAGACACAGTCTCATTCTGAGATTCCTGGAGGCAGGATCACCATTTCAGACTGAGGTCGAGGTAAGAGCCAGTGGCTGGCTGTTTTGCTCTTCTGACCTTCAGGTTGAACCTCATTATCTGTCACTATACTGGAGTATAAGGAAGACTCCATCTCAAATACAAAATAAACAGAAATGTTAATGCTCTAGAAAATGACCTAGTTATGATTCTAGGCCTTCAGCCAGAAATAGATTCCTTAAGGATTTCTTTAGGTAAGTGTTTTATTTCATAAAACTCTGGAAAAGATTTCAAACAAACAAATAACAAAACCCCAAATACATCAATAACCACTTTAAAAAGTCATTAAAATAAAATCACTGCATTTTCTATCTAAAATTCAGTAGATTCTTCATGGAGTTAGAAAAACTAATTTTAAAACCCATAAAAATAAATGACCAAAAAAACAAAAACAAAAAGCCAAAACCAAACACTGTTGGCAGAGAGGAATAATGGGAGCTTGCTTCCCCAGGAGCATTTCATTTCATACTTACATAATCACGCCAGTGTAAATTGGCTCAAGGACTCTGACAGACAACATGAATTAAACAGGTAAGAAAGAGGAGGCTCAGCTGGGATCGTGACAGGAGCCCAGGTCCACAGGTTGTCAATCACACTGAAGAAAAATTCAACTCAAGTAGAAGAAGAAAACATTAAGACTTTTATTTTACAATTAAGAAGATACTTAAAATGAACTAACACTCTCTAGTCAAGCATATAGCAAAAACTCTAACCTTTCAGTAAGAGAAAGACTGAAGACATTAAAACAAAACAAACACAGGATACAAACTGTTTCTTCTTGGTGAGGACAAAGTTATTAGTGATCCTAACATGAACTTCTATCTTACTGGTGATCAGAAAAATACAAATTCAGATGATGAGAAATCCTGTCATGCCCTCTGGAAGGGAGAGCAAAAACTGACCCCATCTTCAGAGTCCTACGAAGGCTACAAGCACAGTTCTGTGGACTGTAGTGGGGGTGTGGACCATCGCGACCTGGGTGAAGGGCAATTTGGCCACCACCGACTAAGCTAACATTGTTCTCTACCAATGAGCAGTTTCTAAGAACACACCTGCAGGGAACTTGCTCTTAGACTCTGTGGCAGTAAGAAGCTTAAAACAACTTAAACAACCATCAACGGAGACTAGATTAAAAATACACGACAGTGTCCTGGGTGGGGGGGACACAACACCAGATAGCGGTTAACACAAGGAATTAGCTTTATATCACTGCACACAAATCTTGAGCACAAGGTTGCCTTTAAAAAGCACGCTTCCAATGGACAAGACAGGACACCCTTTCCCACGGCTCTACAGATACACAGACACAGGTTACTTAGGAAACCACATGGCTGTGAATGAGCACAAGGTTGCCTTTAAGAAACACGCTTCCAATGGACAATACAGGACACCCTTTCCCACGGCTCTACAGATACACAGACACAGGTTACTTTGGAAACCACATGACTGTGAATGAGAAAACAACAACACAAAACCCCAAACGGCCAACTTCGGCCTAACTACCACCATTAGGAAAAAGGGCAGACCCGTCTCCACAGGCACTGAGAGATTTCAGATGTGTCCAGTATTTCATCTCAACAAAGCAAATGAAAGAGGCCCAAAGCAAATACTGCTTCCCATGTGTCAACTCTGAATCATGGGTAGTTAGACAGCTTGTTGCTAAATCACTCCTGCCTTTTCACCTGTGCCTGAACAATTTCCAACACGCATAAAAGTTGTGTGTCCACGTGCCATATCCGCACACCGCACATGAGCCACCCACACTGATACGTGATTGCTTTGCAGAGTAGCCCTTGAAAGCAGATGAAGAGCAACAGGCTCGGCCACTGCTGCTCCAAGCCGGAGCCTGGCACTAACATGTAAAGTGTCTACAGATGTGAGGAATCCCTGAGCATGCATGTACATGCTGGGCTACTGGAGGGAGTCTGATGGCCACAGGAAGATGGGCTAACATACCCTTCTCTAGCGCATCCCATTTGCCTCCCACTTCTGACCGTTGTTAGAGGAAACAGGTTTGAAAAGGAATGAAAATTTCATTGCAAGAAAATCGTAATGATAGTCTCTCAAGAAACTCTCCCTAATTTTTCAGTCTATAGAAACTGCCTAGAGAAATATCTCAGCATGTGAGGAAACTTCACTGCCTCATTTGGAAGAGAATTAGGCCAAAGAGCAAACTGGTAGAGTATAAAAGAAGATGATAAAGGTCGGGCGGTGGTGGCACACGCCTTTAATCCCAGCATTCGGGAGTCAGAGGCAGGCGGATCTCTGTGAGTTTGAGAGCAGCCTGGTCTACAAGAGCTAGTTCCAGCGCAGGCTCCAAACCACAGAGAAACCCTGTCTCGAACCCCCCCCCAAAAAAGATGATAAAGACAATGTAATAAAAACGGCATGAGTTTGCTACAAAGAAAACCTTCAGAAGCATGTGGTGATCACATATATATCAAAAGGCAGGCAAAGATCAGGTGCGTAAAAGCAAAAACAATCGTGTTAGTCTATTATACACACTTCCGTCTCTTTACCATTTTAAACCTTCAAGTTTGCAGCCCCGGCCCCTTTCTGAGACAGGAGCAGCATTTCTGTCTTAAGCATCTGTCTTCAGTAGGTAGATAGGTCATAGCATTGAAAGTATGTCGTTAACAGAATTGTGCAACCATTTTAACCAACATTTTCACAACATTTTTTTCCACTCTGTGGTAGTGTACCCCTCTTAAGCACCTTCCGTGTCCCCCAGGCCCTTGTCCCCAGCAATCTCTAATTCACTGCTTCTTTAGATACGCCGATGCTCTAGAAATGTCTTTGGGAACTGCTCTTTTCACCTGGCCCAGCGTCTTCAAAGTCTGTTCACATCGGCAGCATCTACCATCACTTCATCTCTCCTTGCTGAATACCGTGCCCTATAGGTCTAGACCACACTTTCCGTGGTATTTTTTTACAGTACAAACAAATATACTAAGTGACAGCGAGTGTTTCAGAGAGTTTTCTGTCTACCCTATTGTGATAGGAGATGGCTTGGTGGTTGGGAGACCCTTGTGGAGCTGGCCATCTCAAAGCCTGGGGCCCATGACGCTGCTGAATGTTGATATCAGACAGAGGTTCCTGCTGCTCCTGGTTGCCAAAAGCACTCACAGAGCCTGTGCCACATACCTCTGGTATACTGGACTGAGGGGCAGCAATAGCTAAGGCATGGAGGGGCACAGCACCTTGAATTGTTCTGGGGCAAGAGGACACCCATGTTTATTCATACCCTTTGCAGAGAAGTCCCATAAAGCTGACAGGGAATTATCAGCCCAGCACACCATGTTGGTCTCTTTGTCATCGTCTCTATAGCAGTCCACAGGAATGGCTCATTCCCAGGGCTCCATCATGACTCTCACTAAGATTAGGGGCAGCTGGCTGGTGTGATGGCTCTTACCATCTCTGACCATCTTTGAAGAGCTAGAGGACTGATGTCCTGGGGATTGGTGAGCTCTGTCTCCTGACCCCACCCCCTTCAAATGGGTAGAAATTTCAGCCATCCCAGCATCCCCTACCAAACCCAGGGTTTGCTGAGCCAGCACATTCCAATGTTCTGACTTGGGCTACTTGTTACTCAAATTATTCCCATACAACGTTATTAGATTCAAGAGGGTGAGCCAGAAAACAAGCAGGAAAGCAAGTAGGTCATTTGGCATGGTTAGTTATGGCTGACTGAGTGTGAGTCACGGCCGCAACCATCTTGTCAAGGAGCCCACAGTCCTGCAGTGAGTGGTACCAGACAGTGGTAGCAGGTAGAGGCGAGGTAGTCACCCAAGTCCCCCACACAGAAAAACTTAAATATAAGGGATCCTGTTTTCTCTAGAGTGGTTTCACACACTCTGGTCATCTTGGCTGTAATCTGTGGCCTGGTGAGGCCTCTGTTGGGCTCATTGTCACTCCTGTCCTTGCAGATGGAAAAGGAGGGGCATTAATAAACTCAGAGTAACTCGTACATGCAGGGCATGTGTAAGCGGTCATTTATTTGTTATCAGTTTAGGTCATGAAGAAATCCCTTACTTACGAGTCTTCCTCAGCCAGGGCCACCATTCAAGGCATTTTCTTCCAGTTAGGGAACAGGGCCCTTTTAAGGGATAGAGTTCAATAAAACAGAGCACATAGATACCCAGTGAGTGACAGAGGTGGCTGTGGTTATTGTGTAGTGTCATCTTCCTGAGGTCCTACTGGAAGACTGAAAGCCTCCCAGAACACACCTAGTGAGTTGGGGTGCCAGTCATTTTCCTGCCTAAAGGAAGGCTCCTGTGGCCACTGTATCTCTAGGTTCGTCTGCATGCAGCTCTTGTTATGGTCCTGCTCTCCCAGGGGCTCAAAGATGGCTCTGTACACAGGAAGCACAAACTATTTTAATGGAGGAAAACATGAATGGATGTCAGTTTGGCTCTGAAGAAGAAGCAGCCTGGGGAGTCATGAAAACAAGTGTTACCATTATACCATGGAATACTTCTGCCACCATCGCGTGGTCATCAAACTGAAAGGTCACCTAGATGTCCAAGGATTGTACATGAGGTCACATGAGTGAAGTCTTTTGTTGAATGTAAGGATAAATTTGTATAAGGCAACATACATAGATCTCAATTTTCTAAGTAGACGATTCTTGACAGCTGTATACAACAGGGTTACCACCCCTCCAACTTGAGTTGCCTTTTATGTACTCACTCAAAGGCACCTAATTTAGAGTTCAAACATCAGCAACACGAGCTGAGATCGAACAGATCCTTTCTCTATAATCCTGGTACCCTGAGACCACATGTGACACCCCAGACTCCAATAGCCAAGGCTAGAAAAGATGATTCAATAGTTAAAGAGTACTTATTGCTCTTGCAGAGGACCCAGGTTCAATTCCTGGCACCTATGTGCAGCTCACAACCATCTATAACTCCAGTTTCTGGGAATCTAATGCCCTCTTCTGGCTTCTGTGGGCACTTGCACACATGTGGGACACATAAACTCATGCAGGTACACAAATAAGAATGTAAGGAATAAATCTTAAAGAACTATGATAGCCAGGTATGGTTGTGAATGCCTTGGGAGTCTGAGGCAGAACATTTTTGAGCTTGAGGCCAGCCTGGGCTACACTATAATGAGACTCTCCCTCAAACAAACAAGCAGAAAGTCCAGATGCAGTAAATGGATCTGCAGTAGCTAAGCAGAATACAGGGTAGATCTGAGTCATTCACTAAATGATTCACCCTACAAAGCTTTACACACATAAGTATGTGAGAGTCTCTAGGGATGCCAAGGTTGGTGAGCACAGAGTAGACCCAGAATACCTAGATCCTTTCCATGCCCATCTCAGCCAACATCCCTGTCTTTGTGTTTGAACAAACCACATCACAGTTTGGGACCTGCGTTACTAAAACCTATCAACAGTGAGAGCAGAAGGTCTGATGACCTATCCTGTGTGTCGGCTTTCTCTTCAGGACAGACTCATTGCATGGTACCTCCAGAACACCCTTTGTTTCTGCACACAGCTTCTTCATTGCGGCCCCATAGGCTCTGCAAACCCAGAGCTATGCAGATGAGGACACAAGAAGGCAGGGGCAGGACACCAAAATAGTGTAGCTTTGTGACAGGCTCTAAAATCCTGGTATCTTCAGAGAAATTTAGGTTCCCGTGTCTTCCTCAAAGTCACCTTGGATAGTGGAATGAAAAAAGAGAAAAGAAGTTTCTGGAAAGAAGAAATACTGGTCTGTATATTGCCAAGAAGCCTGAGACTGTGTAGGAAATCCAGTCACACCCTATGTGTCCAAATTCTAGTTAATCCATAAGGCTGAAGTTCTGATGGAATCCCCCACACCTCACTCAGAGCCCTTCCTAAGCCTCAGGCTAGCCAGGTCTACTGAGCACGCCTGTGGCCCTCCTGGCACACGTACTCTACAGGTTTAACTGCACATAGCTCTTGCTACAGACCTTTGCTCTTTCACAGGTGGACTGAGGTCTCTGTACACAGGACATACAAAATAGTTTTTAAATGGAAGAATGTTAGTTTGGCTTAGTGTTTCTTTGTAGCAGTTGTTGTGGGGCATGGGGGCTGAACCCAGGGTCTCATGAATGCCAGGCTGGTATGGTTTAGGGTAAATTTAATTGTACCCTTTAGCCATGGAATTTCCCTCCCACAGCATTTAAAAGTAGTAAGATACCTACAACAGTTTCTGAAAAATAGACAGGTCTCCATTTCAGAGTTCATGTGCCAAGCAATTTTTCTCTCTGGCTAAAATGATTTACCAACTTAGAATATGCTGGAAAAATTGAAACAGCTAAAAAGAAAATGATAAGCCGAACACATATGTGATTAGTATATTTAAATACAAAAATAAAAGATCAGCAACAGGTCAATTCTAGGGAGTGGGTGGAGGAGGTTGGAGACTCTAGGCCACACTTACACTGTATCTTAAAGGACTCTCAGATATTGTGAAGGGCCTTACCCAAAGCATATATGACTTTTAATATTTAAATAATGTTTAAGAGTGTGGGGTTTTCAGTTTATATGTATACTCACTTATTTAGGCTATATTATAGGCTATAAGATATACATAATGCATTATAACACATCTCACTGTTGAAAAAAAATGAGTCTCAAGATTAAGTGACTTTCTCAAGAGGTAAGTGCCATTTCAGAAAAGATTATGTTATTTAACAAGCATGGGAAAGAATGGGATTGTAATCAAACTCTAATTCTCCTTCCCCATCATTAATCTACCAGTAATTTATTAAGTGCATATCCTGGACCAGCCCAGGCTTTTCACATCCTCATACATGGCATGCTACATGACATACATCAATACTATTCAATAATGAGATATATAAGAAATTTCCTAATTTCAATTTATCTAAATGGATTCTAGGAAGAAACAGGTTTCCTATATCAACATTTTCCTCTCATTTCCACCAGTTAGAAATCAAACCAAATGACAGCCTGATGCTCAGACTTTACTTCACCTATGTTTTTGGAGGCATCTCAGGAATACCCAGATAGATAAATACTGTCTTTGACCCACACCAATTCTTTAGTGTTTTTTCTTAACTTACACTGTGAGACAATGCTCTTATACACTATAAAGATCTGTCATTCATGTTGGTTTAATAAAATGCTGATTGACCAGTAGCCAGGCAGGAAGTATAGGTGGGGCAACCAGACTAGGAGAATTCTGGAAAGAGGAAAGGCAGAGAGTCAGTCACCAGCCAGATGCAGAGGAAGCAAGATAAGAATGCCTTACTGAGAAAAGGCATCAAGACACGTGGCTAAACATAGACAAGAATTATGGGTGAATTTAAGTCATAAGAGCTAGTTAATAATAAGCCTGAGCTAATAGGCTAAACAGTTTATAATATAAGCCTCTGTGTGTTTCTTTGGGACTGAAAGACCAGGCAGGACAGAAATTTCTGTATACAAGCTTACCTAGCACAATGATTCATTTTTATGACACTGAAGAGAGAGGCAATGTCAGTGTCTTATAGGGACTGCCTTGGATGAGTAGAAAACATTAAGAATTGCCTGATCCCTATTTATCTTTCTCTAAGCCAGAGTGTTCACACTCTTGGACTATGCCAAGTGCACTGAGGTCTGTTTTTTCAAGAGTTTTCTTTGACAGCTCTTAGGAAAGATGGTGTCAACTGAGACGAGATTTCAGCTACCTACAGCAGCCTCTTGCCCGGCTCTCCTGCTACTCAAAAGACAAAAATATAAACCTCTTTGGCGGCAAGAGCCTTCCAGACCATCAAGCAAGCTGCCCACACTCAGTCAATGTATTACCTCCCAGCAAATGCCAGCCAGAGCAGGCTGTCAGGCTGGCTTCAAATCCCAGGGCTCAAGTGGACCTTCAAAGTTGTCTAGTCGATAACCTTCTGTCACTTGGAGTCTCTCTGTGGATTCTCCTCTGGATGCTTACATAGGATGAGTGACTTGAGTTCCAAAAGTTCTCATTCTCTCAAGAGATGGAACTCTGCTAGCTAAATCCCCTTCCCACTCTCTTTAGTTCAGCTGCCCATTACTGAATGCTCAGCTAAAGTCCTGGTGCCTTCCTTAAAGTCTGCAGTTAGCCTGTCATTCGTGTCTCTTCTCCCTCTCAGTTGCCCCGATGCCCAGAGTTTTGCACACATTTCATGTGAGGCTCTGGCATCTTTCAGTCCCATCATTAGATTTCCAAGGCTGAACGCATCTTTTCATGCCATTGGCCCTAAGATCACCTTGTTCCATATGGTGAAATATTGATGGTATCTATCTAGTAGGTGGACAGAAGAAAGTTTTTATGCAGCACTCTGCTTTTCAAGGCTTATCTGACCCCAGCCATGAAGACTGGGCAAGCCAGCTACCAAGTAGCTACTCTAGGCTTTGTTGAGAGTAACTATGCAACTATGTTTCCTTCCCTCCACAGGAGCATGTGATCCTGCCTTGGGTGAATTTGTAAGCCATTTCTGCAGTTAGGAATGTGTGATGTATTGGCATATGAGTATGGGCTATCATGCCAATCTAAGTATTTATGAGTACCTGTGAGGATGCAAATATGTGCCATGTCTAAGGTGTGTAGATGCGTGGGCTTATATGCATGCATACAGACAGGCTCCTGGACATCAGTTCTCATCTTTGTTCTCTAGCCCATCAGACTAGTCTCTGTTCTTCTCCATCCTACATGGAGTTGCTAAGCCAGAGAGCTCCAAATATTTCAAATATCAGCAAAACATTTTATATTTTTCTTATAAATTTTAGGCACATAGTCCTGGCAATTTATGCATTAAATATTAAAACCAAGTCATTTTTGTTTTTGTTTTTGTGTCATAGGTAAGAAAAACAAATACAGGCAGAAGACCTATGGTGTCGCTCTCAACTCTCAGGAGCCCATCTTGCTTGCCATGTGCTGCACACAAATTCCACTTTGCAGACTGATCTCATTAAGCCGCAACTTCCCCTGAGGTGCTCTCTCTTCTAACTCTCGAAACATGCCCTGCTAAGGGTTAGGGCTGGCTTACTTGAAGCAAACTCCAGGCAATGAACTGGAAGTAAGGCCTGTGTTCTTCTGCATAAGAGAGAAGCCCAAAACTTGTGCTGCCACCACCAATTTCTAGGAGCCAGAAAGTTCTAGAGGAGATGAAGGCAGTGGGCGCTGAAGTGAGCTCTACAAGGTGCCTCTGGGAGGTTAGACTTGGGGCAAGAGAGAACGTGCTTTTGTTTTGCACGTATTTACTTGCGGGTCATTGGCAGGCCAGCTTGGTGAAGGGCTGACTACAGCGACACCTCTGAAACAGCAGCAGATGCCTGCAGCAAGACTTAGCAAACCTACCTTGAAAAATGCACATTTTCTACCTGCACTTAAACAAAACATTGTTTTAAGTCATATTTTCTCTTCATGACACAGACTTGAAAATGGGTCTGGAAATCTGGCTACGGTAGGTACCCAGATGCTCCCTTCCAGGAGAACATGGCATGAAACCCATGAAAACAAAGCAGATGACCTGAGGTCAGTGCGCAGGCTCGGCTGCACATCAGCACAGCTACAGAGGCAATGAACTACTGCCTCGTCTGCCACTACTAGAGAGCCACCAAAACCCTGAAGCTCTCCAGTGACATTTCATACTTGTATGGACTGACCGTCTGAAACCCACACTGCCCATCACCTGAGGGCAGCACCAAGGGACTAGCAGAGCAGACTCAGAGAGGTTAATGCCTGAGGTCTGGATCCTGCAGCTTTGGGCTTTTGCTTTTGCATTTTTTTTTTCTAGAAGAACCCACAGGGAAGCGGTTTGAGCTGGCAGTTCCTTCTTCTGCCATGTGAGCTCTGGATGAGCTCACACCAGGGCAGTGGGGTTGGGTGAGGTCAGAGCTGGTGCACAGGGAGACTATGGTACTGAATTCCAGAGAGTTCATTTAGCCGTACCAGCCCACTAGGACACAGTGCTCTCGGTGAGTGCCCAGAGAGGTGCCTACCAGACTTGAGTGAGTAAGAAGACCTGTCTTGTGCCCTCAGGGGTCACAGTTTAGTATTTCAGGGACCAGGCCAACATTTTAGACTTGTGGACCAGCAAGGAAAAGCTGACCGAGGAAATGCAAGTATCCTGAATGTAAGTGCATTTGCATGGTTGCGTATTTTGTCCCGAAATCAACTGAGGAAGGAATGGTGTTGAGTTTCCGGTTCCAGCCAGCCAGGAAAGGGCAGCCTGGGTAAAGATGACAGATTCGGGAGTCTCCACGTGAGAAAGGAATGCAAATCAGAGACAGATAAAATTTACTAACTCTGTCAACAGCTGCTGCTACAATTGGGGGGTGACAAATGACATACCCAAAAGTCCCCCAGAAGTCAGTCACAGAAACTGGGGAGGAAACCCTGGGAACAGTTACAGAGTTAGTAAGAGAAACGGATTCCAAGTCACCGGGCATGCGCGGCTTCTGCACGCTTCCTCAGTCCTCACGCGTGTCCCTTTTACTGTGTCCTTTCATTGAGGATAGACTATTCTCAACATCACACCAGATATCGTGAACTGAGACCGAGAACCCCTCCTGTCCAGCTGTCCACAGATTCTCCATTTATAGAGCCTGTACCAGAACCTAAGTATTTCCCAACAGCCTTCCCCTGAGCAGTATGCACTTCTGTCCCCCTCAGAGCCCACAGTAGGGTGTAAGCTGAGACAGTCATTCCTCACTCCTAGGATGGCTAAGAACAGAAAGAGAAGGAGGAAGAGTGGAAGTGGAGAGAGACCGGGACCCTCTGAGTTACGTTAATGGTGAGTCAAGTATGGATGCCCTTGCGGCTGGAGGGATGCTTCCACGAGAATCCGTGTGCTGCTCCTGGATTCGCTAGCTGAGCTTCTGCTTCTGGTGTCTAGATGAAGCAGTGTCTACCCTCCAGGGTCAGTGCGCTGCTATCTTTAGAAGCACACGGAGAGAACTCAATGATGGGAGCTGTTATCAGAACAGGGACATGAGCCTCAGAAGAACAAAACTAAACCAACAAAAATGTTGAGCCTATCAGGTTTTAGTCGGAGCTTGATGTAAACTTCAAGAAACAGGAAGCAATAAGTATACTATGCAAGGGACCTCTGGGGCAGGCCAACAGACACTGCTACGGCTGCGACTTCTGCAAGATTTCCTTTAACACCCGATCATGTGTTTTTATTTAAGTCCAATTACAGAACTATATCCAAAGTCATGTCTATAATCCTAGTACTTGGGACACTGAGGCAGAAGGATCACTTTGATTTCAAGACCAATCTGAGTTACACAGTGAGTTTCAGGCCAGCCTAGGCTACAGGATGGGACTGTATCTCAAAACAACAACCAAAACCAAACGTAAAACAGATAACTGAAGTGAAACGTTTGAGAGAAGTATGCAGACAAGAAGTCGAATCTTTCTTCCCAGTCAATGTGGACAGTTTTTGATTTTTAATATCAAGTTTGTTTTTATGGCAACTGCCAAATAAGAAGGCTCAAGCATCTGTGGAATTCCAATGGCGGTGACTGACTGGGGATTCCATGCGGAGACTCCACTCAGCTCCGTAGGTGTTTGGTAGACGCCTGTTGCAGCATGAACGCGTGACATCAGCAGAGCTTGTGGCTTTGGTCCTGCCCCGTTTATTAAGAACAGACTGTGGTTTGGAGGAAGTCTGTCAGAACTGGGGGAAAGACATTCCCAATCCCAGAAGAAAAGCTACCCCTCCCCCCAAGTTAAAGGTGGCTGTGGGGTGCTTAGGTGGCAAGAAGTAACGACAAGGCCTGCGAGGTGGTGCATGCCTCTAATCCCAACCTGGAAGGCTGAGACAGGAAGGGACAGTGTGAGGCAACCTGGGCCATATATTTAATGAAAACTTTCCAAGCGAGACAAGGAAAGAAAAGGTGGGTGGGGGAGGGTTAGAGGGGACCAAGGGAGAAGACACAAGATCCAAAGACTATGCCAAAAGAAGTGAATTGGGAGAGGGACACTGGGCTGCATTCCCCACATTGCTGTGAGGTTACAATCCTGGCTGAGCTTCTGAAGCCTTCCACCACGATTGGCCACAAGGGGGCATGAGAGCCAACATCTTGACTGCTGGTGTCGCCCTGGCTTCTCTGACAGGAAATAAGTCGGAGGAAGAGGGCAGAGGCACTGCAGGATGAGTCCTTGCCTGGCTCACTGCCACCAAGGCGGTGACTCAAACAGTTCATGCTCGGCACTTCAGCACTGCGAGAGCCGGCCCAAAGGTTTCCCCCTTGCTTTCTAAGCACAAGTCTGCTCTGCCCCGGGCACAGCGACTGAATGTTGCACAGGGAAGGGAGGGGAGGAGGGCAGAATAAATAAACACCGTTTTCAATAAGACAACATCTTCAGCTGACACTAGCAGAACAAATACGAATAACCCCAAAGGAGGCCAGTGGTGGGTATGGAGCAAGGGCCGACTGATTCTTCAGGGGGATTCTCACTATGGTGGCCTTGGTGTGAATGGCGCTGCTGACTGTCAGTGCCTAATTTTCTCAGGTGAGAACTAAGATACAGGCTGGCTGACAAACTGTTCTAGCTCAGCAACAGGGAGAGCCTTCCATACCATACGCTGATCTCATCAGCAGCACCTATGAAAACCCCTGGGAATATATCAGGGCTCAGATCTTGGGCAACATCAGGCTCCAAGGCATGGGCAAGGCTGGATCATCTCAAATCTCCCAAGGCTTCTAACTGCACACTGACCCAGCAGCTGAACCAGGCTGTTATTTCAAGCTAAGTTACGGTCCAGACTTTATTGAAAGATTTTGGGAGAAATTATTATGTATAAACTTGGAGGGGTATATGAATTTTGAAGTATTAATAGCTTTGACTTTTCGACAAAACAATACTTCAAAGCTGTTCATAGCTCAAGGCCTCTTCAGTGAGGAGGGGTTCCCTTTCCTCTGCCTCTGTCGTGTATACATGGAACAGTGTTAGCCAATTCACTTAAAGAATTACAGAAAATAAGCACTTTAAATATTTTAACTGACAACATACATTCAAAACTCTTAACATTTACTGGTAAACAAAAACCTATGTGTACACTCATCTGGCAGTAACACACAGCCACTGTCTTCAAGGCCTGGTCTCTGTTTCTGAGCTCAGCACTGTCAGAGACCATTTGTGATCTTCAAGGCTCGTATCTCCGCAGCAGAGTGAAACCTGGGTGCTGCTCATAAAGAAGTGTGGATTCAGACTTGTTGGCACATCGTCACTGCATCTCTAATGCCACACTGCTCTCTCGCTCAGAAGTCAACAGTTCATTCACAATTCTTCTTCACTCTTTCCCTCAGACTCAACTTTGTTTTCAGAGAAACATTTTTCACACCCACATTTTATTACATAAGGTTAAATAAAAATGTGATTATAGCAAGAGTGACAAACACAAGGAATGTTTGACAAAAACCCAGCCAGAATGACGGGCATTGTGTTCAGGAAGGGGAGTATGCAGGCAGCTACCCTACAGCCTGGGGAGGGGGAAAGAGGGGGAAGGAGGAGACCAGAGGGCAGGAGAAGACATGGGTGGGGTGGGGAGGGGAAGAAAAGATCGCGGAGGAGAGGGTAGGGAGGGGAGGGAAGGAGAGGACATGTAACATGAAGGAACACAACTGTGCTTCCTCCAATCCACTGACCAAAGTCAACAAGAGGTTGCTGTAATGCAACCCAAGTGCTGGGGGTCAAAAGTCTACTTCCAATTGAAAAGACATGTAAGGGGAAAAGGAGAGTGGAACCATTTGAAAGAAATGTTTACGAAGGAAACCTGGGGATATCCTTATGGCCTTCAGGCAGCAGGCAACTGTTCTAATTGTAACACAAAGATCAATTCAACTACATCAGCTGCAAGCATCTGCCCATCAGAAAACACATTCTCAAGAAATGAAAAGGTAAGCCAGTCCATATGTGCAGCAAAGAGCCATGCCTAGAATCTATGAAGGCTTCCCATGAATCAATAGGAAAAAGACAGACAATCCCACGGAAGAACGGCTGAGAGACTTGAGCAGGCATCCTAAAAGCAGCCGGCCAAATGACAAATGCACCAGCAAGAAATGCACAAGGGCAAAGCTGTCGGGGGACATAAGTTGAGGCCTGGAGGAAGTCCTGGATGAGTATAGAAGAGAATGTAGACCTAGGGATGGCGGAACACCTGCCTTCTCAGGACTTAGGAAGCTGAGGCAGGAGGATGACTAGTTCCAGCCAGACTGGGCTATATAATGAACTCAAGGCTAGTGAAGACTCAAAATCTTTTAAAAATTAGAAAAAAAAACACAATAGAAAAATAAAATCCAGCAAACTACAAATAAACAATGAAAGATCTGAAAACAGGAAGTCAGATACTATACCACAACACTCAAATCAGCATCAGTAGTCTAAAGGAAGAGCAAACCCAAATGTCCACCAGCAAACAAGCACAAAGTGGTCTGTGCATGATGGAATGTTATTCAGCCTTAAAAAGTAAGAAATGCTGAACACGTTAGAACATGTATGAGTCCTAAGGGTGCCACACAAACTGAACCAACCTAATTACACGATGACCAACACCGCTCCTCTACCTGTTCTGACCCAATCCACATGAACAGTGAGGATCATAGCTGCCAGGGCTTGGAGCAATGGAGAAGGAGGGCGATGTAGTGTTTGAAGGCTGTGGTGTTAGTCTGGAGAGACTAAGAGCTCAGGATGGGTAGCAGTGCTGATCGCTCCCAAACAGGAATGTCTGAACACCAGGACACTTAAACAGTTCAAATGGCAAATTTAATGTTATATTTATTTTGCCACAATTATTAAAAACATAATAATAATGTGGAATAAACAACTCAGAACAGCTACAAGTGTGAGAGAGATGAAGCAACACCCAGTTTGGCAAGGGCATGTGGCAGCTGCCCGTCTCAGATACCGCGTGGTGGGAGTGTGGGCCAGTATTCATTTGGAACCGAGCATTTACCAAGGTTGTTCAGCAGTGACCTTGAGACTCAGCTCTGTTCCTAGGTACACACTCAATAGCAGTGTGCACATCTGCACACCAACACCACAGACTACAGTATGCACTGTGGCATGATACTCTGCACTGCCACTGAATGAAGACCGCCATGCCACCGCTGATAGTAGAACTGTTGGATACGGCCTGACAACAGAGCGCTCAACAACGAAAGCCAACAAGCTGCACCCAGCGTCCGCCAAGAGCAGAAGAATCATGGTGAGTGAGAGAAAGGCGATGAGAAAGAAGGTGTGCCACATGAGCCCACTTGGTTCAAGTTTGAAAGGAAGTGGACGCATTCCATTGTTGGAAGTCAAGCCCATGGAAGAGTGCGGGGCTGGGAGGGAGCATCTCCGGGATGGATCGCGTTCGGTTTCTCCATCTGGATGTGGAGCATGTGGTGCCTTCGCTCTGTGAGGATGTGGCAAGCTGCACATGTCAGGGACATTTTCCTGTCTGTGCTACTTACATGAAAACTTAGTGGAGTTGGTCCTCTGC
Source organism: Dicrostonyx torquatus (assembly GCA_028555095.1). Lineage (NCBI taxonomy): Eukaryota > Metazoa > Chordata > Mammalia > Rodentia > Cricetidae > Dicrostonyx > Dicrostonyx torquatus. The sequence goes on from JAQHUG010000024.1 coordinate 5,456,779, forward strand.
ATACGATGACGTGCTCATTATAGACTCTTTGGGACACAGTGTGGGGCACTAAAGTCCCTGATAGAACACAGTGATGCAGAATATTCCATGCAGGTCTGAGCAGAGTAGAAAGCGCCAATGGGAAGCTACTTACTAGGGCCAAATTTAGTGACCTGATGCTACTTACACGGTGTTACAGTGTGTTCTCCTCATCTTGTTCGTTCCAGCATCTAGTCGTATTTTGAATGTTTGACAGTATCCACCTGAACTCTAAGGCCCTAAAGTCAAGATACTTTGCAGTGATTTCTCTAGCACAGATCACAGAACAAAGTCCCTCGTTTAATGACAATACACCATAATGCTAGAGTTGTGTGATAGTAAGAAAAGTTCAGGGAGTTACAAAACAATAAAAATCTCAAACCAGCAAGTACGTACAGTGCCTATAAGAGGACTACTTGAGCCCAGGCGTTTGAGGCCAGCCTGAGCAACATATAAGAACCTATCTGAAGAAAATAAAGACGAATGAATCAAAGCAGGGCTGAAGAGATGACTCAGCAATTAAGGGTCCATGCTGTTTTTCCAGAGAACACAAATGTGGCTCCCAGGACCTATGTTGGGTGGCTCACAGCACCTCTAACTCCAGCTCTAGGTGATCCCACTTCCTCTTCTGGCCTCTGATTTTGCACGTGCGCGTGCACACGCACACACACACACATACACACACACACACACACACAAACAAATAAACTGAGAAACAAATAGAAAAGCTTAAAGTCTGCCAGATCTTAGGCAAGCTGTATAATGCCCTAGTCTTTGCTCTGCAACCCCCAACTGGGCCTGTGGGAATCTCACAGAGTTGATGTGAAAGTCGGTTAGTTATATGAGGTAATCAGGAACACATCTGTGCCTAGCAACATCTGAACACGCTGATGACTAGCCTTCTGCTAAACCCTAAGCAACGTGACCCAGAGCAGGGCAGGGCCACTCAGCTTCTCGAATACCCCTGTAGCCAGCTCCTGATGAACTACCCATCAGGCAATTCTGCTCTCTCACCTGCAATCTCTTTTGCAGCCACAGATTTTCGAGTCCCACAAAGCCAACTGTACAACAGCTATGTTACATGGATCCCGTGTACCAAGAGTTAGCTGTGAATGTGCTCCTCCCAGTCCATCATGAGCCAGTGGGGTCCATGAGCATCTGCAGCCATGAGACCCCTCTTCAGACCCTGGATCGGGCATTTACACTGGAAGGTGGCCGGCAGGAGCACTCCATTCCTGGAGCTGCCTGAGTGTGGGAATATCGTCTGGCTTCATGGAGCAGTGCACAACCACGGTCTTACCAACAACAGGCAGGGCAGGGTTTGGGCAGGACTGGATTCTAGAGTCATCCCCTATGTTTGTGACATTTACTGGCTGTCCACCAGGCACTATTCTGGATCTGTCATTAACCCTTTAATTTTGGTCACATTTTCTGAATAGCCTTGGTCTTCACTCGGCCTTTAAAAGCTGATAGGCAGGAGCAGGACATCTCCTGGCTTATTAATCCTGTGTGACTCTCTCTAACGTGTGGGTTTTGCCAGCGCCAAAGTCAACCCCCTTCAAACTTACTCCTGTGGCATCCTGTTCTGTTATCTTTAGACTCTGTGGGTCCTCACTTGTGGGGTGTCACCCAGCACAGTAATCAGGTGACTGATAAGCTGAATTGGGAGTGTCACCTGTCTGACAAAGGATACTAATAAACTTTTCTCACACTGTTTTTTTTCCCAGAAATGACAGTGTTCAGCCTTTGGTTTGTCCCCTCATTTACTGAATGGTTCATATATTCAAAGGACCAGGAGCCACCTTGGCCTAGGCGCTATGCTGAGCCTCCAGGAACACAACGCACTGGAGCCAGAGCACGCCCTCAGGGTTGAGCTGTTCTATGCAGATGTAGTAACTAAATGCAACTAATATATGATACAACACTATCAGGAAGAACCGAGCATGTGGAAGGCAGAAGGAAGAGGCCAGAAGGAAAGGAGGAAAGATGCAGGAGGAGAGGAGACACGTGGTGGAGTAAGGCTAGGGCTATGAGACACGTAGACACGGAACTAAAATGCAGCGTTCCATGCAATTCTCAGCAATAATCACTGATGGTTGGTTAATGATGTCCAGAGCAAAAAGAAACATCAAGAACCTGAGTTTTCTAAGCGCTGGGCTTTGGAGAGAGTCAAAGTGGGACTGCTATTTAGCATCTTACCACCGAGCCACCCACCTAGACACTCCACTCTACCTGAGGGAGATGTGGCTCCCAACATCTTTTCTTAGACCCGGTTCCTGCTGCCCAAACTTGGTCCCTGGGGTGGGGATTTGGGACTGAGTGGGAACTGAGCATGGTTACAAAGCCACCAAGCGGAGAGTACGCACAAGAGTAAAATTATTTATATGTGGGCATCTTTACTGGGAGGAATTGCTCCTCTGCCATTCCTTGGTGTCTCAGACTAAGGCGTAACTCGTTTTTTTTCTTTTCCAGTCCAATTAGCTGCATATTTTTAGCACGTGTTATATAAGGCTCATCTGCCCAAATTCGTTGGCTTGGGGCCTTTCTTCCCTTTCATTTCACTGGTGGATTGACCCGCGTGGTAGGATGACGAGCAAATCATGACAATTCTGTAAATAGCCTGCCCGTGGAGGGGTGGACGGAAAGAGCCCTGGAGATGAAGGGAGGGCTTGTATTTGGCGTGCCAGGGCTAAATCTATCCCTTCTAAAAGGGGAGAGCAAAAAGAACACACAATTCCAAACTGAACTGTAGGGCGTTAGGAAAAGGCTGCCCCATCTACAATAGCACCAAGGACCAGAAGGGCAACCCAGACAGGTGCAGCGAAGCGCTGCTGGAGAAGCCCCCAGCAGCCACCGTGGAGGCCGGGGGCCCTGTCAGCTGAGCAGAGTTTAATACTGGTAGAGCATGAAGTGTTCGCTCTTCCACAGAAAACACTCCGCCTTTCTCGGGCTCAGCAGCCGTGCGTTTGAAGCCTCTATCACTTCCAAACATTGCGTGCCCAGGAAAGCTTAATATTCTGTCTCAGTGTAGAGCAACCAGGGTAATAAATCTCAGCTGTTCCTATGACCAAACCACATACCCCAAGTTCAATTTGCAGAGATCACTATTTAAGCTATCATATACTTTGACCAAGTCTAGAACAGTGGTTTTCAATCTGTGGGTCACGAATCCTCCTCCCTCCGATAACCTCTAGCTCCAAAAATTCATATTATGATTCATAACCATAGTAAAATTACAGTTATAAAATAGCAATGAAAATAATTTTATGGTTGGGGTGACCACAATATGAGGAACTGTAATAAAGGGTCACAGCATTGGGAAAGTTGAGAACCACTGATCTAGAACCTGCTACTTACAGAACCAGAGCCAGGAAGGCTTTTAGGGATGAAAAAGGGGACCTTAAAAGTCAAGGAATTAATAGCTAGGGGTATTACCTTTTGGCTCTTCAAATAACATTCAGAAGAGGACAGTCTTCCCCATGTTCTAGGCACAGGTCCGAGTTCACTAGAACCCACCAATCAGCACCATCCAGGCAGGACTACACTCTCGCTGTCCCTCCAGCCTGAAGGTGACACAATGGGCACCAGCTACCTCAAAAGGCACACACCCGTGTAAAGCTCTAGCTATTTGAAAGACCATCTGAAGTCGCTCCATATCTAACGGAAAAACGAAGTGGTACCTTTCCCCCAGCATCCACCAGCAGCTAGCAATTATGTGCTTCCCCATTTAATGAGATGACAAACATTCAAGTCCACCACAGGGAGCAGAACTAGCTCTCCCCGAGAGACTGCCTTCCTGCTGATGCACAGTTCTGAAGACAAACTTCTCCAGTACCCTCTCTCATGATCGGAAGTGACATTGACAGGTGGCACACCCTTGGACCAACACAGATGGCTGCTGCCTATATAACTTGAGGTCTAGGCTCTGTCTCGATGCTCAAACAGCCACAGCTGCTCAGGTTAGACAGACCCAGACTTTCTTCTCTTTGCTCTGCAACCTTGAGGGAGGTAGTTCTGCTCATGTGATAGTTTTTGACTGTATAGGAGCAGGGATGCTAACTCCTGTTCCTCAGGGAAGCTCCGAGGAGTCAACCAGGTGATGCATACAGAAGTGATTTGCACAGCATCTGGCCCAACATGGTGACGTGTATGTGTGTGTGAGACAGAGTAAGTGTGGGTGCGTATGTATGTGTGAATGTGTGTGTGGTATGTGTGTGTGAGTGTGTGTGAGTATGTGTGAATGTGTGAGTGTGTATGTTTGTGTGAATGTGTGGTATGTGTGTGTATGAGCGTGTGTCTGATATGTATGTGTGAGTATGCATGTGTGCGTGTGTGTGTGTGTGTGAGTGAATATTAGTCCTTACGACAATTTCAATGTGAAATGTACCTCTACAAGCTTATGTGTTTGAAAACTTGGTTCCCATTGGTTACTATTTGGGGAGGTTACAGAACCCTGATTTGGGGCTGGACCTGGTTAGTGGAGTTGGGTCACTGAGCTCAGACCTTATAGGGTTATACCCTGGGCCTTGCTTCTGGTCCCAACTCTTTGTTTTCTGTTTTGGTCATCACAAGAGAAGTCCCACCACAGGCTTCTGTCACCATGTACCTGCTCTGCCATGTCTTCCCTGCCATGATGGCCCGACTCTTAAGTTGCTTCTGTCTAGTGACTTGTTACAGCAACAAGAAAATGAGAAGGGTAACTTACATTTTCTGGGCTTCAACAGCAAGAAAACCCATTGTAACGCATTAACTCACAGTTGATCTCTTAACTCCCTTCAGTCCACAAGCTTGTCCTATGCATAGGCACATTCTGCAACCATCCTTAACCTGTGCTCTACTTTTCAGGCCAAGTATCCTTACTCAAGTTCTCCTTACAGAAATCCTTTTGGGTCCACAAGAATGCTTCTCAGTCTGAACACTTCCAGCCATATCCACCTATGTCACTAAGTGACAAGAAGCACAGCTGTGAACAGGAGACGGGGGTGGCGGGGAAGCACCGATGTACAAATCCTTCTAGATCTTAGCCTGCCTTTCAACTGGAAACAATTAGAATCAAATATGATTATCTGCATGGGAGAGCTATTAGGTTTTTGGTACCATTTAAGTACAAGTCTCTTCCTGCTCTTTACCACCACCACCATCAGTACAAAGACCACTGTCACTACCAGCATCATTGTAATGCCCACCATGACCACCATCACCTCACCTACATCACTACCACCACCGCCATTAGTACAAAGACTGCCATCATCAAAGTTCCCTTCAATGGCACCACTGTTGTCATAACAAAGGCTCCTTCCAAGGTGAGTGTGCACACAACTCCCAGGCTGGTCTGGTTCTTTACAAGGTGAGTGTGCACACAACTCCCAGGCTGGTCTGGTTCCTTCCTTGCTGTGTAATTAAAGCCCATGGCAGCCTTGCTAGAATGGACTGGTTATGTATGGTGGCGGTCTTGGAACGTAACGGACTCCTTCTCATTTCCCCTGACCCTATCATCCTGGCTTAGGCCCTAGAGGAAGGAAAATTCAAAATTAGCCAGCCAAGTTTCCATGCAAATCATTGCGAGCCCTAGCAGTCAGCTGCTGAGCAGCAGACAGAAAACTCATGCCTGCCAACCTTGTCATTTTTCAGAATGTTTGAGTTATTTATACCACACAAGCCTGTGAGCTATAAAGTCCCCAGTTTCCTTGGATGTAGGAGAAACTGGCACAACATTCCTTTAGAAACTCCCACCCTGAAGTGGATGGCACTAATCTTCTGTGCGGCAGAATTCTCTCAGCCTGACTGTATCCACCTAAGTTAGCTTCTGCCCTCCCCCCTCTGAAGCCCTACCCTTACAGAAACTCTAAACTGGGGCAGGCAAAGACTAGCTCAGCCTCCTGCTGTTAAAACAAAACCTTACAAGTCCTAGTTCAGGTGGTACCCACTGCTGGGAACCTGCTCAGGATTGACAGCTAATGGAGGTCTTGGGCTTTCTCTCATCAAGCCCAGAGGATTAACTCTGAAGCATGACTTCCCTCTAAACAGTCCTCGTCCAGCCAGTGAGCTGCCTGTAAGAGTTAATATCAACTCCGCAGGCTCTAGAGTCACCCAGGAGACACCTCTCAGCATGCCTGTGAGGGATAATCTTGGTTATGTCAATGGAGGACAGAGGATTCATTCTTCAGGCATAAGGTAGGATTCTCTGGGTTTGGGTCCTGGATGTCACAAAAAGGACAAAGTCAGCTGGGTGCCAGCAATCATGTTCTCTGCTTCCTGACTGTGAGCACAAGGTGACCAGCTGCCTCATGTTCCTGCAACCAGCCCCACCCCCAAACTGTGAAGAGCCAAAGTAAGCCCTTTCTCCCTGAAGTTGTTTCTGTCAGGATTATTTTAGTTTATGACGTCATCAGAAAGTCAGTAATGCACTACCCGAGTTCAAATGGTACAAATGGTCCCTTGGGCTCAGGTGGGCGTATCTCAATATATAGTACATACTTGCTGGCAATAATTTGTGATCAAAACACAGGATGCTTGGAGAGAACAGGTGAGGTGTTGGGACAATGTGTTTGCTTATAGAGTCCCCTTAGGAGGAAAAGGGCTAAAGCCCCTCAATAAGAAACCTGACATCTTAAAAGCAGGCTTCTGCCTGGCTGCCCCAAACCGGGCTCCAGATATTTCTCTCTATATCAAGGGCTTACTTGATATATGCAAGCTTACTCTGGTAGCAATCTGTGTGCTATTAAACTCACAGCCCACTCTGTCAATCACTGTCTGTCCTGACCCTTTGCAGCATCCTCAGTTTTCACCTGGAGTCTATCTATGCACCCCAGTTCTGCAGCCACGGCATTTACTGAGAACACTCACTGTGCTAAACAACCTTCCACACACTTTATGTGTGGTCACAACACTTCACAACAACCTCATGGGATGGCAAGGTGGATTTTATCATTCTCTTTAGTAAGTTAATAACTACTCTACGATCCCAGGGTTGGGAAGTGGTAGAGCCTGGACTGTCTGTCATGGAGTCTGTTTTTCAAGTCTGTGAACTATCCTACTTCCACAGAACACCCACATGGAGTGCAGGATAGGTCAGTGGGTCAGGGTACTCTTCTGCCTTGCAGGCTGTAGCTTCCTACTCTAGAGAGCTGGGCTGGGAAATTGAGTTTTTTATTTGGTACAAGGTCTTTTTCTAGCCATAACTAACTGTATTTGCTTCATCTTTTTCCAAACCAAAACACATAATTTTTCCTTTTAAAAAAGACCAAGAAACAAATTTTTTACTAAGTAAATGGCCGGACTGGGTATGAGCAGCCAATTCCACTACTCATTCAACACCTGTTAAAGGAGTTTTGATGTTGTTTCCTTCCCTGCTTTTTGATTTTAGGGTGTTTTGGGGGGTGGTGGTGTTTGTTTTGAGATAATAAGGTCTTACTGTATAGCTAGCCCGGAGCTCAATAGGTAGATAAGGCTGGCCTGGAACTTCCAGAGATCTTCTTGCCTCTGTCTCTAGAGTTCTGGGATTATAAGTGTGCACCATGACACCCAACTGTGTAAAAGTTCTCTTAAGTTGGGGAGTAGGGAGTAGAGGGAATGGATTCAGCTACGAAAATTGGGTCCATTTGTTTTGCAAGCCAGAGCTCAGACAAGGAGTATCAACCACCCAGTCTCTATCAGCATCTCTGAGGAGCCGAAAATCCAAGCGAAGTCAAGTGTAAACATTGTTTTTCCCATCTTCTCAAACTTCCAATATGTACCTCTCTTCTTTTGCTGTTACACCCAAGAGCAAACAGCATGCTCAGCTTGATTCCCCTATTCCTGTCACATTCCACCCTTACACACACACACACACACACACACACACACACACACACACACACACACACACACACACATACACACACACACACACCACTCTGGCAAGAACCTCCCCCTACTTCCATAGCTCACAGCTATCTATCCTCAAGGCCAAGGTCAGCCCCACCTCAGCACAGAGTCTTCCCAGCCCTTGAAGTATGAGGGTAGCTTCCTGCTGTGTCTCCTCACCCCCCTCCACCTGCCCACTCCCCCACACTCCCACTCCCATCAGTGCCCCAGGAGGCAGTATTTAACCATGCACTCTCACACACTGTTTTGGCAGTGTCGCCTCAACTTCTCTTGAAGCAGAGTTTATGCAGCTCATATTCCTGTGTCCACCACATCAGAAGGGGTTTCAAACACAGCAAGGCTGTGAACATACATGCCCAATTGATATAAACATCCCTGGCTACTGCTCTACACTGAGAGAACGACAATTGCAGGCCCAGTCACAAATCCTCCCCCCCTTAGTTGTTGTGAAGAGACCCGTCTCCCCTCAGGCCTCACTCTGTGAGCTTCAGGGAACTATACTAGTAGCTACTCCATGGGGGCACATATCTGGGCACACAAACATGTCTGCGGGCAATGTAGTTGACTAGATTCTCCAAATTAGTCTGAACTCTGTGAACAGCTCTGAGGGTAAAGTACGAGGGCCAGGGATGCATAACATTTCCATTTTCTACAGCACAGGCAGTTCCACGGTCTCTCCCACACAAACTCTCTAGCATGTTCTCCACTCAGTGAGGCTCCCAGACAAACAGTCACACTCCAAGGGAATTTAAAGTCAACATTTCCTCCCTCCATCCAAGCACAGGGCTATTTCTGGTCCTTTGCTTCAGACGGCCCTATTGAAGGCTGTGGTAATTTTTCCCCTCTTATAACCCCCCCAAAAAGAATCGTGCACACCATAATCCAGGGAATTTCAGAACATGGTCCTTTGCATTTGTTCTCTCTAATAAGTAATACATAAAGGATACCCTAAGCTAAAGGGGTTAACAGAACACTGGAGCCTCCAGAGAAAGGTCAGGAGGTGTTTAGACCCTCAAGCACACCCTCGGATGGCTGAGATCCACACACACACTTGCCAGCATGTTGTCTCAACTACATGATAATCTCCAGGCAACAGAGTCAGCTGCTTAGCAACACCAGCTGGAGGATCAGCAGGGATGTCTCTATTAGAGAGCTGCTCCTGCCTCCTGGTGAGCACCCATGAGCCAGGCATCCTGGGAGTCACTACCAGGAAGAGACCAGGGACCCCTCCTGGAGCAACCAGGAGGCAGGATTCAAGGATAAGGGTCAGTGGGAAGGTAGATGGCAGGCTATCCAGGGATTCAAAATAGAGGCTCAGGGGCCTTGCTTCTCATTCCTCTTTCCACTACGTTAGAAGCTTTGCCCTGCAGGCACAAGGGAGTTTTGCTTTAGACATCATACAGTCAGTGGCTCAGTCAACAGAGTTGGTTCTCTAATCCTAGTTCCCATCCACATCCACAGAGTCAACTGACTGCAATAAGAATATCTTTAAAATTTTCCATCTGTAGTAAATATACAGATTTCTTTTCTTGCCATTATTCCTTAGACAATATGGTATTAAATCTGTTTTCATTGTCTTTGAAATATGTTAGATATTATAAGTAATATACAAATCACTTGGAGGGTATATGTATGTGAGGTGACAATGTCACACCATTTTATCCACATATGGATGTATTTGCAGATTTGGGCATCAAGATAATAGGAAAGTTAACAGCAATTCTTGAAACCACTATTTAAGAGACATTTTTTGGAACTCAGTAGCTGCCAGAAGGATGATATAGGATGTAGGCTGCTTGGATGGGCCATTACCCAGTTCTAGAGTCTAAAAAGAGGACTTTGTCTAAAAGGATGGCAAGAGTACCTGTCTCTTCCAGGTTCTTGTGTGCATCAAATAGGGAAATGGAGCAAGTTTTGTCTCTGTAGCTGGCGCTGAATGCTACCGTGATAAGCACTGGTCCCTTCCCGAAGGTGTGACGATACACCAGTTAGTGAGATCACAGGTAGCACTCAAGAGTGGCAAGTCAAAAGCTTCCCACCCCATATAAAACTGAATCTAGAAACTAGTTTTCTCTTAATGTCAGGTACTGACTTCTTGCCTGAAAGCTGGGTAGTGTGAAGGGTGGTTAGGAAAAACTGTTTTCAGAGAGGCGGGGGTCATCAGGACAGCACAGCACCTCATAGCTGTTTCCAAGGGCTCTTTGTCTTGAGTCAATTTTATTTTTAATTTCAATTTTATTTTTTAATAAAGTGTGTGTATATGTATGAGAGAGAGAGAGAGAGAGAGAGAGAGAGAGAGAGAGAGAGAGAGAGAGAGAGAGAGGAGAGAGAGAGAGAATGAGTACGCATGAGCGCAGGTACCTATGGAGGGCAGAAGAGAGCACCACATACCCTAGACCTGGAGTTAGAAGTGGCTGTGAGGCAGCCAACACAGGTGCTTAGAACTGAACTCAGGTCCCCCTGCAAGAGCAATATATACTCCGAACTGCTAAGTCAGCTCTCCAGTTCCAGCTTCTATAGATTTTAATTCCCTGGGGTCAGAGACAACCTCAGATGGATGTCAGCACTCACGCTATCCCCACCTTAATCTTTCACCTTGACCTCCGGAGGGAAAGGCAGCTCTCCAGCAGTCACTCTCATTCACACCTTGTACCCGGAAGAAAATGCAGTCCCATGGAGGAAGGTTCCCCTGGGCAGGAAGGGTCTGCTCTAGAGACAAAGAACCCTGCCCACCTGTAATACCATTTGGGTCTCAGTTCATTTTCTCCAGGTAAGGGAGCATCTGGATATAATTATAATTATACTACCTATAATTATGATTCACTCCCTACCAGTGAACTAGCAAAGCAATCTAGAAACTATTTAACTGTCTTTATGTGTTATCCATTCCGATTAATTCAGCCCAAAGCAACAGAATGTATTTTGAGCCCATTTTGTAAATTAGTAGGCATCACAGCAGGAAGAAATGCCAATCCGAAGCCAACAATATGTCTCCCTTCCAACGCTGTACAAAAGGATGGCGACCCAGTCTTCCCTGCCTGTGTTCTATAACGATACATGTAGAAAATCACAGTGGATCAGGGTGGACCAGTCTACGGCTCTGGTTTCTGTTACCACGCTCCATCACTTAGCAACCCTGTGGTTTTGGGCAGGTGAAGCATCTGCCAGTGACTACACTTCCTAATCTAGGAAGTGAGGATGAGGCCAGGCGTGGTGGTCCATACCTGCTGACCCTGCACCTCTGAGGTAGAATACCATGATAGGTGTGGTCGTCCACACCCGCTAACCCTACACCAAGGAGGAAGGAGACCTTCCTCCTATGTGAGACTGTGTCTCAAAAGAAAAAATAAAAGGCAATTCAGCAAAGGAAAAGACGATAGGAATGACAGTAATAACATGGTAAGTAGTTTCCTAAGATGATGTATAGGATACCTGACACATTAGATATCCCTTTAAAAAGTAGTATCTGGGTGCTTTGCCTGTGTGAATGTCTGTGTGCCATCTGTGTGCCTGGTACCTAGGGAGACTGGAAGAGGATGCTGATCTCCTGGACTGGAATTACAGATGATTGTATTGCCATGTGGGTGCTGGGAATGGAAGCCCGGTCCTCTGAAAGAGCAGCTCTAACTTACAGAGCCATTTCCACAACCCCATAGTAGCTTTTTTAAAAAAATGTAAGGTCTCACTATACATCCCTGGATGGCCTTGGAGACCAGGCCTTGAATTCACAAGAGACCTGCTTGTCTCTGCTTCTCCAGGGCTAAGATTAATAGTGTACACCACCAGGCCCAGTCCATTTATATATCCATTTCTTTTTTTTTCTGGAAATCCTTGCCCATTCTGCCTCCCTCAGAAGACACAGGAGTTGAGCAGTTCCCACTCCTCCCACAATCCCGGGGCCAGACCCCTCTTTATGGGCACCCAAAGAGTTTCCACCAGCGCCTTAATTTAGGGAACACGACCTCCCCCACCACCACCTCCATGCAGCCTATATTATATTCTGCCATCTTTTCTGGTTCCCAGACTACCATATGAGCAGTTATTTCCGCTTTTTGTGAGCAGGTCCGCAGGTGGCTATCCCCAGACTTTCTCAGAGTTTGCCAAGTGCCTATCCATGTCTCTTCACGTCCTCTCACACTAGGGGAAAAATCAGAAGGTCTGGTCAGTTCTAGGAGAAGAGGGGTAGGGACAATTATTTGGTTGAAATTTTCATTAAAGAGTTTTGGAAAATAAATCATATATTATAAATTCACCCAGGAAAAGAATGTACAGTTCAATGTTTTTTCTATTCACAGAAGAGGAAAATCCAAAGTCAGTTTTGAAATAAATATCTTTACAATCTCAAGAAAGAAACGAACAAAGCATGCTATCCTAACCTTCCCATATTCCTCTGCGTCCCAGAACTGTACAGTTGATGTGGCTATGCATTGGGTATAGGACGAGAAGAATTATATACTTCAGGGCTTGTGTCTGATATCTTCTTAACATTTTCCAGGGTCACCTGTGTTAGCCCTTCACTCTTTAAGACTCAGCTGTATCCCTTTTATTAATATTCTACATTTTATTCATCCACTTGAAAGGTGACTGACATTTTGGCTATAGTGAATAACGCTGCCGTGAACACTCACGTATGGTTTCTGTGTGGACATGTATTTTCCTTACTCTTGGGGTTTTACCTGGGACTGGAATCGCTGGGTCATCTGGCAGTTGTGAAGAATCATTTGAGGAACTACCAGGCTGGTTCCCAAGGCAGCTGGGCCATTTCCATTCCCATAATCAGACAACCAATGAGCAGGAAGTTAAGAGGCCTCAAGGTGCATGGCATCAGTCTTCCCAATTGCTCCCCTCGAGCAGACGCTTTGGTTTCCCCTGCGAGACCTTCGGATACCCTTTACTTATGTGGTACTTTGACAGCGAGGTTGCTCAGCTCTTGCCTACACACTGTAAGTAAAGCCTGGGTTCTTACTTGAGGGTCAAGCTGTGAGCTCTGAGACGTGAGAGGGTCTGTCTGTCTGGGGCCACGTGTACAAGTGGAATGGGATCTCAGGAGCTTTGCAAGATCAGTCAGAAACTGGCAGGGACAGTGGGCAGAAGCCAACTGTTAGGTCTTGAAATGGTTACTATTGTCTGACAACTTGACAAGACCCAGAAGCACCTAGGAGACAGACCTCTGGTCACCTCTGTGAGGGAGTTTCTAGGCTTGTTTTAAGCGGGAGACCTACCCTACAAGTGAGTAACACTACCCCATGGGCTGGAATCCAGCACTGAAAAAAAAAAAGATAAAGAATTAAGCATTAACATTCCCCTAGCCCTACAGATAGAATGGGACCAGCACCACAAGTGCCCACTGTCTCCCCTGCTAAGATGGGCTGTGTCTTCAACTGTGAGCCCAGAGAAACTGCTCCTGTCTTCCTCCCCTTGCCAGACATTTGCTGCAGCAATTAAAACATGTCCCAAACCTGTCGCTTCCTCTGCTTCTCTTCTCCTCATTCTTTCCATGGCTGGAAGAGTGTCCACCTTAGTGGTAAAGAATGGTGTGCACTTTCCCTGCAGAGAAGACCCCCCCCACATCCATTAGGAGTCCAGGGGACCATGATCATGCAGGTGGTACGCGTCTCAAGGCTGTTCCTCTCCTTTCCCTCAGCCTTCGCTTTGCCAGCTCAGAAACCTTGGACTTTTAAAAGGCCCCATGTAAAAATGATGTGTGATCCCAGCGGCCACTTCCTTTGGCTTCTTTGTTTGTTTTTTTGTCTTGTTTTTATTTTTCCAGACAGGGTTTCTCTGTGTAGCTTTGGAGCCTGTCCTGGAACTTGCTCTGTAGACCAGGCTGTCCTTGAACTCACAGAGATCTGCCTGCCTCTATCTTCCGAGTGCTGGGATTATGGGTGTGTGCTGCTGCTGCCTGGCTTCTCCCAGCTTCCAGCTTCTTTAAGAGCTTTCCCTCCAGGGAGTTGACCCTATCATACATGTGTAGTGGTCCTCAACACATGAGCCAAACAGTACCATCCACCCAGAGGAGAGAGGTGTCAGACGGGAGGAACGAGCGGCTGTCAGGCAGGTTTCCAAGATCTAGCCAAAACTGAGATATGAACAAGTATTGCTGTGGACCCACCCGTGCAGGGTGAGGCTTACACCTTTAGCAACACCGGCTTTCTCAGGTTTCCTCTGCCAGCTGGATAACGGCAAGCTCTGGGAGAAAGCCTGGCCTGTGGCTGGGGTCCCTCCAGCCTACCCACCCTGTTTCCTACGTCTGAAGCAAATGTTCACAGTATAGGGGCTGCCTCAAAGACTAGTCGCGCCTCACCATCCAAGGTCCAAGCCATCCTTCTCACCTTTGCCAACTTCTACCTCGTCTCTCCACCCTGAAACCAGCCAGCTATCTCCACACAGCAACCTGATTCACATACACTTCATCAAGCCCACGTGGGTTAGCCCCTGGTCTGACCGCCCGACACCTTCTCAGAGGGGCTAGCCATCCTGTGTGGGCCACCACGGCTACTGTCATCTCTTCCACGCTGAGTAGCCTCTGAAGCAGTGTCTACATCCCACCCTCTCCCATCTCTAGCCAATCCCAGTTCTCCTGCAGCCCAGCATGAATCACCAGGAAGGAACATTCCCCAGGCTCGGGCTCACCATGTTCCCATCCCACTCACTGCTGACACCACCTCTCCCTCTTTGGCCTTTGTCTACCTGAGGGCTTTGCGATGTCTCCTGAGGTGACATATCACAGTCAGTCATTTTCATGGAAGCACTACACAAGATCACTAAAGAAAATCTGGTCCGTCAAACGAAAGAATAGAAATATAAGAAAAATAAATTCTACCATCTAAATACTGTGTGTGTAAGGAGGGTGGGGCACAGCCTTGCCAGCTTTTTAGCTCTGTTGTTCCTTTTGAAGAAGGAAAACTCCCGAGGACGGAAGTCTATGAAAACAGCTGAAACGTCACAACTTCTATCAGTTAGCACAGGTTGTTCCTGTGTGTCCCTCCAGCCCTTGTCCCTGAACTACAGACCTTCCTATGGGCCTCTGCAGGACACAGGGCATCCAGGGAGGCAATAACGACCTGAGCTTCTCACTGTCCTGTACTTCTCCTGCCACGCTCAGCCAGCCCCTCCCAGGCTCCTGGACACCTTAGCCACAACCTTCCTGGGCCACCACGGAGGGCTCCAGTTCACAACCCTTGCACGCGCGCCTTTTGTCCTGAGCTGGTGGGCAGATCCCTTTATAGCACGAAGCATGAAAGCTTCGGGGATTTGAGTTGAACTTGACTCATCTGGCTTTAGAGTAACTATAGAAACCCCAAAATGATTTATATGGTGATTTTTCTACTCCAGTTTCATTTGTTGTCTGAACTATTTTCTGGTCCTTAATCCTACATAATCTGTCATGGTTGTCATCTGAACACGCGTGCTTCCACATGGCGGCCTCACGAACTCCGGGGCAGCAGCTTCCTCCACTCTGGCTCTCCAACACATCCTGGTACTTCCTTTTTCTGGTTCTGTTGTACTCTGTGGTCCTTGCAAAATGTGAGTTGACTCATGTAGGCTGCATCTCAAATAAACTGTTGGTATAGTAACACTGCTTCATGCAATCGTCAGAGTTTGACAAAAAAGAACCGAGTTACAGTTTTGTAGAAGGTGTGAAGCTACTACGGACTCCACGAGAGAAAGCTGAAGCCACGCGTAAGGCTCTCCTTGTGTTAGTGGGGAGAGTGCCCCCTAGCCTTTCTTCAGGGTCACACAGTATTCCACCCGCAATGCTGAGCGCCTCCAATTGTGTTTAGGCAACATGGTCTTTGAGAAGCTTAGCCTGGAAAAATTGGGGTTCTCAATCAAGAGTACATGGGAATTTCTTAGACAAACATGGACTGTATACACTGCCCAGGAAGGAATTTATCAATGGACACAGGACAAACCTTTCCTGTTATAATAAGAACACTATATCATAAACCTTAAAAGAAAAAGCAGGTAGCGATGGAGAGAATCAACACAAACCCCCTCATCCCAGAGCCTGATTAGCCTTCTCCGTGTCTCCAGAGCTCTGTCCTGAGCCGTAGTGGTCCGTCTCCCCATTACTAGGACTAGAGATGCGCATCACCACACCTAGTTTTCCTGTGAGTGCTGGGGATCAACGCCAGGACCTCTTGGGTTCTTTGTTTATTTGTTCATCTTGTTCTGATTTTTCGTGACAGGATATCTCTGTGTAACAGTTCTAGCTGTGCTGGAACTCGCTCTGTAGACCAGGCTGGTCTCTAACTCATAGAGAGCCGCCTGCCTCTGCCTCTGCCTCTGCCTCCAAGAGCTGGGATTAGAGGCGTGAGCCACCACTGCCCCGCCAGGACCTCTTGTTTATGTGGCAAGCACTTTACTGACTGAGCCATCTCCCGAGGTCCTTCCTCATTTTCTTTAGTCTGCTTGTGTCTTCTGGAACATAAGGCAGGTGTAAGTGAGGCAGCCCCAGAACCAAGGCAAGACTGCACAGAGCGGACCAGAAAATGGGGAGAGCCTGTGATTGCTGCAACCCCAGGGAGACCTGGAGCTGCAGTGCCTTTCACTTGTCCTGTGCTGGTGCTTCTGGATGGCGCAAGAAACCCCCAAAGCTAACGATGAGGGGCTGAGTTCTTCAGGGCTCACTGGAGCGAAAGAAATCTGAAATGCTCATAGCAAACAGACGATTCCTGATCTTATTAATATTTAAAGCCTTTCTTCTTGCAAATTCATGCCGTGGATTTTAAGATGTGCTCGGAGGCTAACCACGGATGTGCTGGCTGAACACATTTTAAAAATCTATTTATTCCCACACAAAAAAGCAAAACAATAAATAAAGACTCCCAGGGCTGAAGGAACAGTGTTCCCTCCTCCTCCATTATTTTATATTATTTTGCACAGAATTTCAGGTGTGGGGAAAAAACAGAAATCCCTTCTGTCTGAAACACACTATGATAAATCCAGCCAAAGGGCA
Organism: Dicrostonyx torquatus; assembly: GCA_028555095.1. Classification (NCBI taxonomy): domain Eukaryota; kingdom Metazoa; phylum Chordata; class Mammalia; order Rodentia; family Cricetidae; genus Dicrostonyx; species Dicrostonyx torquatus. The sequence goes on from JAQHUG010000024.1 coordinate 5,473,625, forward strand.
CTTTATTCGGTGGCTGAGAAGTAGAAAGAACAAAATATCGAAAAGGAAGACCAACAAAGAGCTCCCGATTGGGCATGCATGTATGACCCTGCAAAGCTGGGTGCTCCCAGCTAGTCCTCCACAATGCTACGCGTTGCCTCCTATGTATGTCGAGTCAACAAGGCAACACTGCATCAATCTACCACTAGACAGACCATATGGACTCTTAAACATGCCTAATCTGATTGTGCTCAATGACCAGAACATGAAAATAAAGACTATCATTTGCTCTTGAAAGTCATGTACGCACCTCTCACGTAATAAACCCACAGCCTGAAGAGTGGATCATTGCACCAACCTGCCTCACTGTGCAAACGGAGGAAACTAAGGTCCAAATCCACACCCCTAGGGGTGGCAGATGTTAAAGTCATTGTTCATAAATGTCACATACCCTGCACTTGGCACACTGGGTTCTCTCCTTGACTAAAGAGCAACTCAAAGATGTGAGGGAAGAGAGTGGAAGGATACTGCCACAATAACCTACACGAACAGTTTAAGCTCCTGGGCATCATGGCTATTGTGTGTTGGCGGGAGAGCTTCAGAGAAAAGAGCCACCCTGGCCCTTCTCTGAATGCCTGTCAGAGCAGAAGGCATGATAAATGACGTATTTGCAGAGTTCCAGGAGATGGAGCATAGCCTGTGAGGGTGAGGGCTCCAGCCAAAGGGTGGGGCAGCCACCGGAAGCTTCTGATAAGATGACACATGCCGCTGAGAGCAATGGGCACAGGAGGCGTGTGAGGATGTGAGACCATAAACCAGCTCTGTTGACATAGAAGGCTCTGGTGAGAATAGGGGTCGAGCCCTGGCACCTGGAAGGCTTAGCACCTTCCACAAACAGCGTAACAGGCTCTCTCTTCCGGGTGGATCTCTGACCACACCAGTAGATAGAGCTTAATTGTGTTTGATGCCTGGTATCTTCGGAGATGTTTTCAAACACAGACCACTAATACCAGAGGGTAGAAATTCACCTGGAAATGGCAGAAGAAGAAGGAAGAAGGAAGGAGACGAAGCAGCACTCTGTATTATTCCAAATGATCAGAAAAGTAGGGAGTCACTGAGAAAGAACAGTAATTTTCAGAGGACCTGACCCCAATGCACAGCATAACATGCAAAGCCTAAGACTAAAGATGCACACATACTTATATATCTAAGCATCATAGTTCCACTAAATAATTACTGTTCCTAATGCGTGATGCACTTTGACAATTTTTGCTTTCTATGTTAAAACTGTTTTACATTTATTTCTCTTTTGTGTGTGTGGGCACCTCTTATACGCGGAGGTCAGACTTGTATATCATGCACCTTTACTTGCGAAACTATCTTGCTACCCTGGGTCAATTTTTTTTTCCTTCTTCATGTTTTAAAAATTGACTGAACCCACTAAAATTCATTTCACACTCCACTAATATGTTACTTTGGAAACCACTGAGCTATACCACCTCCAAGAAGCCAACAAACACCAAATAGAAGAAGAGAATGTGCCCACAGGGTGTGCTCTAGCAGAGGGCGTGGCCTTTTAAGGACAGAGGTGTAGCCTCCACTCCCCAGAACTTTGAAAGGGGAGGAAGGTTCATCCAAAACACAAGTATTCTGAGAGCTGGCAGCCATAATTAAAAACCAACATGAGTAGACAGCCACGCAGTCCTTCAGAAGCAAAACACTGGAGAAAATCTCCATGTACATGAATTATCCTCCCTTGGAGAGCTCTGGAGAGGCAGCGAGACCAGGCTAATCTCTGTAGCCTAATTATGCTAGCAATTGAAAAGGTGTTTTCTTCCTTTGCATCTGCATTATTATTTGAAGAAAATAGCTATTAATTAAAAATGTAGCAAAACTTGCCCAAGAGCTCAATGTGCCCTGGCATCCTTCAGTGCAGGGGGACCTTGTACCTCAGGCTGTGGTGGAAAGCTTAGAGACCAGTCACTGCCAGCCAAGGTGACCTTGAGAAGGCGACTGGACACATGGGGGCGTCACCCCGCCCACAGCTCCATGACACGGTACTGCACAACAAGCTTGAGGCTCTCTGCTCAGTTTCCAAGATCAAACCAAAATGAAGCCCAGAACTCAGTCCTGGACCCTCTCCTTCCTCATACTGCAGGGGATGGCACCTCTCTCCCCCCACTCCCCCACTCCTACTGTCTCTTCCTTCGGGCAGTGCAGTCATGTGATCTCTCCCTAACTGCTCCCAGGGCACCGGCCCTGCAGTTTTCCTCACTGCTCGTTCTTATATGTCGTTCTTCCACAGTGACCATGTCTGAAGGCCAGTTCCCACCTCTAGGCTTGCTTTCACGTTCCTCTTGTTAATTCTCCTTCACTCTGTCCCTACCCATCCAGTAGATGGGGTTTCCTCAGGCTTTGTCCTCGCTGGGCTTTCTGGAAGATTCTCCATACATACACTTCTCAGACCACTGCATTAGTTACTCTTTCTCATGGCTATAGTAAACACCTGACCAAAACAACATACTGAAGGGTTTGCTGTGGTTCATGGTCTGAAGGGCTATGGTCCACCATGGTGGCGAAATTATGGCAGCAGGAATGTGAGGCCACTGGTCACAGCATGTCTGTAGTCACAGATAGGAGACAGTGCTCAGCTCACTTCTCCCTTATTTCCTTTATGTGCAGTCTAGGGACCCAGCCCACAGGCTACCGCTACCCACTTTAAGGGGGGGGTCTTCACTCTGTACTTAAACCTCTCAAGAAACACCCTCACAGACATGCCTGGGGGGTGTCTCCAGTCAAGCGGACTGGGAAGATGACCCATCACAAGCATCATGACTTCCAGATTATTCTATATGCTGATAAATACCAAATCCAAACAGAGAACACAGAACAACCCTCTGTATGTCTGAGCCAGAGAACCATTAGATCTCTAGACGCTACGTTCCCAAGACATACTCAGGTCCACATATGAGAACAGAATCTGCCACATCTTCTGTTGTCCTTCTCATACTGAGTTATTGGACCCACTGTCCGCCCATCAGCTATTCTAAGCACTCTGGCATTCACCTCCAAGCTGGCTTGGGTCACATGTTTGAATTCACACATAAATTTATCTTCTCTCTTATCACACAAACACTCCTTTATGCCCTCAGAGCACCTATCATACTGTATGCATATATATTATTTAAGTAAGCAAGAAATTATTTTAGGGGTAGAATTTTAATTATACTTAGCTATGCATACAAGGAAAACTATCTGCTAACACTTTTAGCATTGTTAATGGTGCTCACCCAGGGGGGAAAAAAGTATTAGGCTCCATTAGATAAGCAGACTATAGATTAAATCTCAATATACTCTGCATGAAGACGGGAGGGAAAAAGTGGGCTTTTGTCTGTCTAGCATCAGAGGAATAGACGTTAACATTTTGGCTGGTTATGCCACACACATTTAGATCCACACGAAGAAAGGTTAACACTGTGTTGTGTCTGTTTACACACCTGGCTCCTTCCCCCAAGCACACGTAAACACCTGGATGGCAGGGACAGTGCCTGCAGGCTGTATCCCCAGCGGGCTGGATCGTGTTCACTGTAGCCCTTGTTGAAGTGAGTTAATGAGTACATCGACAGCTAGACAGTAAGACTGGTCTACTGAGGCAGAAGGAGGTCTTCAAGTTGGAACTTACAACTGGGGCTGGAAAGATCAGGCCAACTATAGCAGCACAGTGAGAGACACCCAACGGAAGGGATCCCAGAGTTGCACTGCGTAGGGACAGCCGGATAAAGAGTATCTGCGGGACAAGAATTCCTGCTCAGCTGTACAAAAGAATTTCTCAGAAATATCACCTCTCCACCTACTCCTATGCAGTTTTCAAGATGACAACACCCTGCCTACAGATCTGGAAGGGGAGGCACACTTGATGGTGGCCCTTGCCAATCTCTCAGTTAAGTGGCCCCTGAGCACCAGTTCCTTTTCTCCACTGTCACAGTATCCTGAGTGGCCCAGTAAAATGTGGATTTGACCTTTTCCTGGCTTTCTTTCTGGGTTTTTGGTATGGACCAGAGTGAACTGCCCAAGAGACCTGCAGGCAGCAGATGGGAAATGAGTATAGAGTACTTTGCCTCACTGGAACCATCTCCCCTGCCATGTCCAGGACTCCTAGCTCACAGCCTTTCCTTATTCCAGACTCAGTCTTAGAAACCTCCAGAAGCTTCCCGTGTTTACCCAGAGGAAGCCAGATGTCAAGAATAAGTCCCTCCCCTTGAGTGACACTGTGGAGGGCATAGATGCCGCTGCGGTTCATTTCTGGCCTCTGCCACTTCATGCCACCTGCAAAACCTGTCTCTCGCGGTCTCCAGAGAGGCTCCTGCCAGCCTCCTGAATTATCTCTACTGTCAGGAGCTGTCAGAAGCCTGCCTCTCCCACAAAGGCTGGGTCGAGAGTCTCAACCCACCACAATCAGGGCCCTTCAGCATCTGGCAGAACCCCAGCTTCTCATCCCGTGGCAGGAAATGCCCCTCCTCCACTCACAACTGCAAGGAATGGCCACCTGTGATTTTCTTCTCCCTTTTACTCTTCCCCAGCTTGTACCTGGAGCACATTCCCTGTCCCTACGGGGGACACTCCCTGGAGAAGGATGGTCACAGACTGTTATGATTAGCCGCAAGGACTCAACCAGAGCACCCAACCCTCACCTCACCTCCACACTACCAGATACCCTCTCTGCTCATGTTTTCCGGTGTTATAATGACCCAGTGAGATCAGGAAATCACCGTCCAAGACTCACCCTGTTACTGGCATTAGTCTGATTTCTGGGACTACTGTGGCCACTTCAGAAACAGATGGAAAGGGAACACCCCAAAACACATCCACTGGTAAACCCAGTTACCACCATTGGAAAATACTCCCCCAGGCCTGAGGCAAACCGAAAGTCCTCCAGTTTCTTCCCTCTGGGTTTTGTTTTGCAACTCTGGAAATTGAATATGGGGCCTCACACACATGCTAGGAGAGTACTCCATGACAGGGCTATACTCCCCACCGCAATCTTCTAGTTTCTTGGTCACTTTAAAGTTAAATCACCACCCTTGGCAGGTGGTGGTGGCAATAGCAGCTGCTACAGCTGCGACACCTGTTCTCTGAAGACTTCCCAGAGACCAGGGCACACACTATTGCCAGGAAGCCTTATTACCACCATCCTAACGGGGTGGGTACAAAAATAGGAATGAAAATACTAAGGAATTGTTACTGGCTCTGTGCAATCTTTTCTGTAGAGCCGGGAATTGAACCCAGTGATTCACACATGCCAGTCAAGAGCCTGACCACAGAGCCATACCCCGGCCCTATCATTGCTACTTGTGCTTGGGAAGGGGAAATCAGAAGTTGAGATGTTAAAGGAAGGAAGCTAGCAAGCAGCCCAGGACCATTCAGCTGCCCTGCTTGCACCATGATGCTCCCGTCTTCCTCCAGGCCAGCTAACATCAGCAGCCCTGTTACCCATGGGCCTAGCGGATGGTAGGACCCCAGAGAATGAACCCAAAGTAGGTTATTTAATCACAGCAGGAGGTTAACTAAGACTACTAGTTAAAATGTTTTCTCATCTGCCTTCCAGGGTTTGGAGGGAACAGGGGGCCACAGTCAGTCCAGCAGCATGGGTTCCAGGGAATGCTTCAAATCACTTGAGATTTGATGACCCACTTTCCCAAGAGGCTCATCATGGTTCTGCACGCACCAGGCTTGTTTCTGAGCATTAGAATGCTCACAGAGCATTAGGCGGTACTCTCTGTGTCATGACTCACGTTCTCAATGAACTTCTCATTTCCTAGTGGGATGGTGGCAGGGGGTGAGGCTGGGCAAGGTATGAAGGGGCGGTTGGGCAAGGTATGAAGGGGTGAGGCTTGGCAAGGTGCTTATGGGGGGAAAGGTCTTTTTCCTTTATTCATTTTTACTTTTAAAGAGAAATCACTCAGCTCTTCTTAATATTGATGGATAAACGCCTCCCCTGAATTCCAGTCTATAGAACCTTTTGAAGGAAACCCATTGTCAAAGCTGGTGGACAGTGAATCTCTCGGATAAGACCGTGTTACTTTACCATTTTCTCAGGGCTGACACTGTTCACTGCAGCAAGCCCAGTTCACCCAGCTCTCCTATCCTGAAAAAGCAAGGCAGTACCAATCTTCTTTTGACCCATTTCCCTTTCACAGGCCACAAACGCCCTTAGAACTTTCCCCTGGGGCCTTCATATTGTGGTCTGTTGCAGGGTAGAACCAGTGTGGGGATGGGGATACGTCCTATACAGCCCGGGTACAAAGCAGTCAGACTTTGAGATCTTGAAAAACCTACTGAAAAAATTCAGGCTTCTAGCCAGATGAACCAGGATTTGCATCCTGGTCTACTCATGCAATATGTTCCCTTTCTTCTGCTGCCCAGGATATACTCTAATGCATCACTTACGACAAAGAAAGAGTATCTGTACACACATGTCTCCCACTGGACAGCGTCTGCTGCGGGCAGGAGGCTCCTGTCTTGACACTCTAGCTGCTGGCTCACTGCCCTTTTCTGAATATGTCTAGCGTGGAACTCTGCATGAAGCCAGAGCAATGACCCCGGAGATACTTCTGTGGTAGGTTCTAGTTGTACACAATACTCTTTTAAGAACAATTTAGCAATGGTATCCCCAGAATCATTAACCCAAGAAACACACTTCTTGGTTTGCTTTGGTTCTAGTCATGAAGTGAAGAATTTCAGTGGTCTGCTCAGACATTCCTGGCCACTCAGCTGGGGACAAGTTTACTGGAAAGGCCTTTTGCAGAAATGCTATCTGTCACCCCTACCTTGTACATAGGCAGAAGTGTGATTCCAATTCTATTTAAGGGAAAGAGCAGCAGACTGTCTCCATGGCAACCCCAAGCTGCATGTAGAATTAGAGCCTAGATCAGGTTTTGGGGAAAATTAAGTTGTGGTTGGTTATGTGTCTGTCTCACCTAATCACAGGTAGTGGTTTGGAAAGCTTGTCCAAAGGAGGGAGACAGGCAGGGTGACCTGAAGGTGACAATCACAGTGCAAGCCCAACAAACACTGCCCTAGGAACTCTTCGGTGGATGGTCTATCTCAGCACAGAAAGTGAACCTTACAGGAAAACTTAAGCTTGGTGTGTCAGTGTGTGTGTGTGTGTGTGCGTGTGTGTGTGTGTGTGTGTGTGCGCGTGTGCGCGCATGCATGTACATGTGAGCGCATGTTGGAAGGGGGAGAGCGAGGAAAGGAGAGAGAGACTGAATAAAGCACTTTCTGCTTCATTTCCCTAGATTTGTTCATTAGTTTTGCTATTTTAACTTCATTTGAAACCTTGAAGCATTCTTAGCCGTGCCCTGAGGAGCAACACAACGATCCTCAACATTATCTTAGTCATGACACCCAGCTATCAACTGGCTACACCTAAAGAATCTTATTAATATTAAAACATAATATAGACCAGGCAAATATTTCTGCACTGTGGACAAGCCTATCGAACTGTCAATATTAAATCTAGTAAGAAAAAAGAGCAACCATCTCAAGTCTCTTGTCTGCTACCTTGTGTTCTCTGGCCTTTGCGCAAACCAACCTGAGCCTCAGTTTCCTGGAGATCTCAGTTTCCTGGAAACAATTATCTTTTATCTCAATTATTGTATTTTGAGTATAAAATAAGATAATGACTGCAGAAGTCTTTGTAAAGTATCAGACAACCCACAAATGATGGGAGGGCACTGCTGTATTATTAATAAGGGCAGGATTTACTACAAAGAAGCAGGCTCCTAATGACAACGTTATTCAAGCACTTTTTCAACCACCAACCTTTTTTTTTTTTCCCTACGTTCAAAAAGACAGTGAGAGACAGAAATTTCCAGGGCTGGCTGGCTTCAAGGTCAAGGCTCAGTCATGCATGTTACAGGGCCCAAAGAGTGGCCAATTGATTGGACACAGAAATCAGAGTGTAAGGAGATGCTGCCTGAGCAGATGAGTACACGCAGAGAGGAATCTTCCTGCCACACGGCCCACCTGCTCTCCTCTCGCTGTGCTTCTGCCCATGCTGGGGCTAATTCTCCCCACGCTGAGGAAATGAAGTGATGTCGTTATAGAGAGGCTCTTTCACTGCCCCAGTGAGACCTCATTAGTTTCATCCTGTCTTCTCCCCCATCTAACTGGTGCTGAGAAACCTGGGAGCTTGAGAAAGAAACCAAGGACCACCCACAGGAGTCCTTAGCAGGGAAGATAAGTTGTCCATCCCAATCTGTCCGCTAGACCTTGGAGAACAGGGCCAGGTTCAGCATCAGCAACAACAGAAGCTGGCTAGAGAGGAAGAACCTGTGGCTGAGCGCTCACACAGAATGTGAACTTAATCACCCCAAGGGTCACATGGATACACATCTCAGTTTGAGAATCAGTGATGCTCTGGTGGCCAAGTGCTAGGAGAGGGGGTGGAGTTAATGGTGACTTTCCCACCTCCCTTGGCTCTGATGAGCAATGACAACTCTGCTTCTGGGTCCAGTCAGAAAGCATCATCCCAGGTGGGGGCTGGGAGAGAAAGGACTGGTCACTTCATGCAATGCCTGGCCCCAAGAACACTCTTCCACCACACAGCCCTGGACCTGGCTGCCTCTTTGGCACTATTTTTTTTCTCAGTGTCTAGGAGCTATTTTATTCATTTATTCCCCTGCATCCAGTACCCAGAAAGTAGACCCTTTAGTGTGAAACTAGGAAACTGAGGGAGATGGAGCATTATGGAGACATAGCAAGTTCCTTCCTTTTTGCACGAGGTATTGCCAAGTGCTCGGGCATCTTGGTTTCTACCTCTGATCATCCTGCACTTGAAAAATCTAAGGTTTCCTGTCCCAAAATAGAGTGATTATCGTCACCCCTTCAGAGCTGGAAAGGGCGAGGCAGAATCATAGGCAGAAAAAAAATGGGCAGGCAGGAAAGATCAGTGTAGAGAAAATATTTTGTTTATTAATATATGAGCGAGATATAGTTCTCAGCACTGAGCAAATGTGAGCCGGCTGAGCTGGCTCAGGGCTGTGCAGTAAGCACAGCAGGGCCTGTTTTCGTGTGAGTCAATGAAGACCCAGGGACTGAAGAAGCTTGTTCTAGTCATCCTATCAGAAGGCAATGACTCTCTCGGATCTTTGAACGCACACACAGCACAAGAGTACCTTGTCCTTTTCCCTGGATGAAACAGAGCAATGGGAAATACCTTTGTGGGAACCCCAGGCAGCTAATGGGGGATCAGCCACACCTTCAGGCCACCTCCAGCCCAAAGCAAAAAGGGTGTCGGGTGAAGCCCTCAGAAATGAGCTCTGTCCAGTTTCCTCCCTCTCAGAGACAAAGTCAGTGAGCCCAATTTCCTCCCAATTCCATGGGAGACTTAGCACCAGAAGCTCTTCAGAGAACTGTGGAGGGCCTCAGGGACCATCTTGACCAGCAAACACAATCCGGTCCATTCAAAGGCTCCTCCAATAGCCAATTTGCCAGCCTCTAATTCCCTGAGAGGCACTCAACAGGGGGCTGAGTTGTCTCTTCTCTGCTGGTCACTCATACCCTTTTATTCTCAGTCAAATGCTCTGTGACATCCCAGGCTTGCTTTCCTCTTTTTTTCAGAATCTCTTCTCCACTTCTTTAATTCTGCTGGAGGTCCTGCCATTTTAGCTGTGCTCTTTAGCAATCCAATGTGTGAGGTCTTTCCAGGTTCACCACACGTGTGCCCCCACAGCCTTCCTTTGGAGTCAAGCAGGCTTCCTGCCTGGTAACTACAGGGGTACTATGGGGAGAGACTGTCTAGACCCTCAGAGCAGCCCACCACTTTCCCTATACCGAGATTAGCAAGTGGAAAGTCAACTGTAGCACCCGAGGGAAGGATGGCAAGCATAGGCCCTGCAGAAGACTCTCCCAACCACATGGAGGGTGTGACTAGTCTCCAGAGGGTTTCTGGGAACAAAACAGCTGTTCCAGTCAGTGCTGGCCGCAGGCCTTTGCAGGGAGGGCTGTCACACACAGCCAGATAGCTGAGAAGCTCTCAGAATACCAATGCCCAGCAAGGCTACAGGACAGAGGCCTGGATGGCAGCTCCAGGTAAGACCTTTGCTCCAGATTCCACACTCCCCCTCTCCCACCAACTTAGCCCAGCAGAAGATAAAATGGAGTCACAGCAGCCAGAGGCATGTTCACAGGACAGAAATGCTGGAAACCTTCCCCATCCACCTGCCCCAAATTCCATCGAGCTCAACACAGCACTGCACAGGGAAATGGGGCTCGCCTTGCTCTAACTGTGTAAACCTTGGTTTTGTTTAGCAAATGTGCAGTTTTAAATCTTCAGAGTCTCTTAGAGCAATTATGTACCTGGAAATCTGTAGCTGCTTAATTAGCCCAACTGCCTCTAATTCCCTGTCTTTAGGAACCTGTTCTGTCTGTGTGGCAGTGTCTTGTCCCACAAAGAGCTGCCTGTGCCCTGTGACAGGGGCTTTCCATACTCAGCATCTCCATGCTTATTAATGACCCAAACAAGATGCCCAGTCCAGTTAGCTGGGCAATCACCTGTCCATACGACCTTAGCTAGCATGTAGAGCAGTCATTCTCAACCTGTGGGTCTTGACCCCTTGGAGGGGTCGCAGATCAGATATTTACATTACAGTTCATAACAGTAGTAAAATTCTAGTTAGGAAGTAGCAACAAAATAAATTTTATGGTTGGGGTCACCACAACATAAGGAACTGTATCAAAGGGTCACAGCATCAGAAGGTTGAGAACCGCTGCTTTAGAGGATTGCTCCCCAGCTTGAGCCATGTGAGAGAGAGTAGGGAGGAACCAAAAAACAGTCAGAATCATGGGAGGCTTGGATAAACTATACCACGCCAAGCCAAGCTCCCTACCTGGGACACGCAGGGGGCAGGGGTAGGTCAAAGGACATCACCACCGAAAAGAGTGCCCCTCCCCCGGCCCTGCTGTATATATCCCATGCCCTGTATTATGAACACACACTTCCCCTCAGCCTGCCTCTTAGACTAAAGTTCATCAGCAAAATGATGTATACTCCAGGAGCCACAACTCCAATTTGTAAGTCCTGAAAGCGGAGCTAGGTAAACAGTTGGAATATACATGTGGGCTCCTAGATCAGGGTGCGGCCCACTCTCCACCGGCCTTTCAGGAGGTCCCTGCCCTCAGACAGGTTGCAGAGTCTCGTCGGACGCCTTCCGTTTCTGTCTCCCTCTGCCCACATCCCAGCGGCAGCAGAGGCCAGGGCCCACCTGCTCTTCCAGCACTGCAGGGCCCAGCGAGAAGAAAGCTGTTCTGCTCAGCCTTCAGGAAAGCAGGCAGGCACATGAGATCCCCTGTGAGTACTCTGTGCTTCACTAAACAGCGGGATGTCTGTAGCTGATTATTAAAGCCACATCCACTATGCCCCATCAACAACCAATTTGGCCTAGTAAAATAGATTCCAATTCCCTCGGCCCGAGTCTCCTAGCAATCAGCTCATCAATATACATAATGTTTAGAAGCTGGATATCGATTGTGGAATCTAATGGACTCCTCATTCAGGGTTCAGCTTGACCTCCTGAAAAGCATTTATTAGCACGCCTCTCCACCCCCTCAGCACCAGGCTCCACGGATGACTGGGTGAGGGTGGAGTGTAGTAGAGAGAAAGGAGGGGGATCCTGGAACTTGGGCATAAATCAGGAACAGCTCAGTTTATCCCAGCCAGTGTGAGATCGGCTGCAGTACCGCCCACCCCCAGCATCACTTTGAATTAACAAGGATCTGTTGTTGCCATAGGATACAGAAGGTAAGCACCAGCGGTGTGATTAACATTGGCCACAGCCAGCAGGTCCTGGGTGCTCCCAGGCTTGCCAAAGTAACATGCACCCCACCACCAGCATAATAGTTAAAAAACTGAAACATTATAGGGTCTCCTTATACTCACTCTCGGGCTTCATATACAGCCCCCACAAACCCACTTCTCCATCTCTGAGTGTTCCCCAAAGGCTTGTCAACACATATTGATAGTCCAGTGCCACCCTCAGAGGTCCTTGCTGTTCAGAGAGCATAGCTAGAGAGGAGGGCGTCTGGTCAGAAGGAAGGGACACATCATGGGACAAAGGGATGAGACTTGGGTCAACTACGCAGCCATCCAGCAAGCCACCTTTCTAGAAAGTGGCCCACTGATTCTTTCTTACCCTGATAAGATCTATGAGAAAAGAGACCTTACAGTAAAGCCCTGGCCACGGGGTTGTCCTTATTAAACCCTGACTGTAAATGCAGCACGGACACATTTCACGTCCTGACAGAGCCTCCAGGGGCCCCTGTCAGCGGCATACTCCCTTTTCAAAACGCTCATCTTGTCCAGGGTTAGCACAGAGGCACGCAGGCTTTTCAACCAGCTTTACTTGTGGAAGAATTTTGAAATTATCTGTATGTTAAATTATCCCTAGTTAAACTCCAAAGTGGGGAAAGGAAGAAGAGTGAAGAAACCACACCTTCTCCCCTTCCCCACTGATATCTGCCCCGCAGGGCCACACACATCCTTACGCTGGTCATCGCAGGCAAGGGGCTCACAGTCTTTGGGTAGCCAGGTTCATCCACCACTGGCTGTTTTCCAGGATATGGACTTTGTATTTTCAAGAGACTTTTAAAAAGGAAAAGAAAAGCTTTCTTCTTTCTTCCTTCCTTCCTTTCTTTGATTTTTGGTAAAACTTTGCTTCTTACTTTTGCCTTATTTCATGTGAATCACACAAAACATTAGCCAGGCTCCACCTTCCAAAACCCTGTAGCCTACTAAATAGATTAAGACAAAGGTGAGTGGGGGTGGGGAAGGCCCTCGAGGATGTTGTAATCTATCCTTCAAAGGGGAGGGTCTGGGTTCGGCAGGACTTGGAACAACTGCGCTATTTTACCTCGCACATTTGAAGTCCTTTTCTGTGTGCATAGGCTCCCCTAAGCAACTTGCGAGGGATTGCCAACTCGAGTAAAGGAAAACACAAGATGCCCAGATGAATTTCAACTCCAGAAGACAAAACAGAAACAGTGACTAGATGTTCTGTGTCGACAGGATCCACTGCTGAGCTATAAAACAGCATACGAGGTTGGACTGGGGTACAAAGCTAATTTACATCCTATTCTTCCTTGGTAACTCTGTTTTTTTAGCTTCATCATCATCATCACAGGCCAAGGTGCCACTCTTTAGGGCTCTGTTCTAGTAGGATGGCAAGGTCATACCTCAAGAGAAGACGTGAAATCATAACAAAGAGTTTATTTTATTTTATTTTTTAAAGCCAAGGTTTCACATCTATTAATATATATCAAGAATAACTTCTGAACTGAGTGACCCTGGGGTATTTTATTTCAGGTTGGGCTTCCCCAGAGGGCCATTCATTCACTGGTTTCTTCAAAGGAAGTTCCTCTCATGTCCCTTTAGTCAATTCCTTTGGGAACTCAGACACTGAAAACATCTATCGATAGTAACTTGCATTAAATAAAAAACAAAACCAACAAAAACCCAACAATACATACTGAAATAAATCATTTTGGCTAGCATTTTTTCTATGCAGTTAATTTGAACTCTATCCCTTCTGGAACCTTCTGGAAAACAGCAGGGTGATTGGGTGGAATACACAGGAAACCACAAGCTGTGTATGCCCATCTGGTAAAAATCACTGTGAAGTCACCATATGCAAGGTCTGGGGAGCCTGGAGGCATGGGAGCCCTGGGGCGCTTGTTCCAGCATCAGCCACACTCACAGTCATGGAGCCCACAGGCCCTCTCCCCTTATCACAGCCATCAGCCCTGTTCAGAACACAGTGGGCATTGATAATGGTATGAGCGCCTCTCAGACATGGCCAGTCCTGGGTTAATACCTCTTCCTATCATCTACCTTAAGTCGGGTGAAGTCTCTAGAAGGTTTCCTAACCCAGACACAGGCTCATTCAGTTACAGATAGTCCTGAAAGACCAGATCCAAGAACAACAACTTCCAAGAACACCCCACCTCCGGTTACCTCTCCAGCCCACAATGACCACTTCCTTCCTAGTTTCTCCGACTTTCCATTTCGCCATACATCCCATGGCCTCAGGATATCAACTCAGATATACTGATCTGATCATTTGCTCTTGTCTGATATCCTGATTTGACTCATTTACTTTTGTCTGATTATTTCATTTCTCTACATTTTGGCTCCTCATGTAAAATTGAAGCTCCTTGGGGCAATATTCTCCAGCTCTATAGACCACAGCCCTTTAGCACAGGATGAGCTAGGCATCCAGCAGGCCTTGAGTGCGTGATCCCAGATGGAATATAATTCCTGCACTTGTGTGTCATGTATGTATAGAGACCACAGACAGATTTTCTAATAGATCCTACCAGCTGGTTTTTCTTAAGTGCCAGGAAAGAAGAAAGGTCAACCCTGTGGTCTTCCAGGACCACAAAGCCAGCCTTGGTTGTTACACCACTAGAGAAATTCTAAATTCTCCATTCCAATAAAGTGCTATGACCAGTCAAGAGGAAAAAACCTGGAAAAGTTGGAGACTTACACAAGAGTAAAATGATTTTCTAATTTGTATTCAAAATTCTCAAGCATTACACAAGCTACAACCAAGAAATTCAAATGCTTTCTTTTATCTTGGCCAACACTTTACTATCCGAAAGCAAAGACAGCGAGGTACTCTTATAAATCAAACTCCAAATGACGCACTCAAGCTCCGAAGTCACTGTATTCTTAGGGGACGTGCCTGGCTGGACTTCAGGGCTTTTATGGACAGTGCTCTGAGCATCACTGTGAACCAAGGCCAGGATAATGCAGACTTCTAGCAATCAAATGCATTTCTGAATTCTCTAGGGAGTTCTCGTTTTTCACTCAGAGACTCTTGCCTTAAAAGAAAAATCTGAACAAAAACGGGAATGTCTACAACATACAATGGGACCTCTAAATAAAAACCAACTCTGTACACACATCATTGTCACAGAAGCATATTTTTTTTCTGTCTCAAGTCAGGTATAACAGAACCTTCCAACTCCATATCGAGAGATCTGAATAAATAGCCTGAGTATTCCAGGAAAAAACAGACTGATTTTATAGATGAAAAAAAAATCAGCACTCAACTGATTTTTATAGATTAATAAAGCCTTTCCAAGAAAGCCCATGGCAAATGTTATCATATTTAGTCCCTGAAAAAGTTAAATGAGAAACATATTAACTGGTTAATATACTTTGTGGGGGAAATCACTGAGAAGCTAAGCAGTACTTGGTAACCAGAGAGACGTAATTAAGCATTCAAAAGATCAATGTGTTTCTTGTGCTCATCTCAATCCAATTTAGAATACTTAGGATGGCCACTGCTGTTCTGCAGGCACAATCCGTACTAAATTCTAGTTCTTATAGCCATTCTTAATGTAGTGCAGAAATCTCAATGATATTCAAATATATGCAAAGAATTCCTATTCGCTCAGGGCTTAGCCCTGGTCTCAATTTGTTAGAATCCTTTCCTGGCCACCGTAGCTCATGGATCCTGGTCTCGGACAGATGCCACATGGTTCTCCTACAATGGTAGTTATCCAGTTTTATCATTTTCAAAGTCCCTGTGCAATCCCTATCTTGTCTTAGTCATTTGTTAAATGTTTCTTCTATAAATTGTTGGTAGGAAATAATAGAAATTTCTTTGCATTCAGGCTGTCATTTGAGTTTAATGCTGTGTCTCAATGCTAGACCAAGGCCCAATTACCAATACATTATTTTATTATGCTAGACTAGAAACCACAGAAAGCCCAGCACTCTCACGGTTCTAATGAGTAACATTACAGCTATCTATATTTTCATACCATGACCCCCATCCATCTTTCCAAACTGAAGCTCAAACCCACCGAATGGTACCTGCACCTTCACCACACTGCACCACACCTGGCAGCCACTATTCTTTTCCGTTTCTATAAATTTGACTACTCTAGGGCCTCACTTAAGTAGATCCACAGTGTTGGTTGTTTTGTGACTGGTTCTGGTCATTTCCTGACCAGCTTATTTCACTGAGCAGCATGTTTTCAAGGCTCAACCGGGTTGAAGCATGTGACAGGCTCCCTTCCCTTTGGAGGCTGGATCGCCCACCGTATATACATATCACACCATTTATTAATCTGCTTAATGACCTCGTGAGCTACTTTACCTTTTGCTTACGGGGGCTATCACCAAGAACAGGGTACAGGTATCTGCTTGAATCCCTGCTCTCAGTTCTTAGAGGAATACACCCAGTGGTGGACTTGGTGACACAAATTTAATTCCTTTTTAAAAATTATATATCAAGAAATCAGCAGCAGCTTCGCCATTTCTGATGCCTGCTAGCCATGCACAAAGTTCCACTTTCCTTTCTCCACATCCTTGCAAACACTTGCTATTTTCTGGTGGGTTTTGATTTGGGTATTTTATTGGAAGCAACACAGCTCCTATTTAGGTCAGTGGATCTGATAAGAAAGTAAACTGATTCGGTTACTGCATAATACATAGAGAGATGTCACTGTTAAGTAAATAATTTAGCTCTCCCAGTCCGATCTGGCTTAAGGGCACAGAACTGCTTCTGAGCACTTACAGCTGCTTCACACTGGAAACGTAAGTGAGGGGAGGTAACAAGAAATCCATCGGGCAGCATCCTTACAATACCAGAATCGGGCTTCTCTGCAAGTGGCCAGGTCACCCAGAAGCGGCACCCCCAGAGGATGCTGCTCTGTGCACCCCTAACTTCAGGCCCTGATGCTTCTGGACGTACATGAAAGGGCCTATGGAAACTGTGGCATGGGCCATTACGAGTTGGAAGTAAGGGAGAGTGGAAACTACAGCCATCTGAGTGCAATTGCCTGGCTTTATCTTTGCCCAGCACTCTAAGAGCCTATAAACATCAGTGGAGGGAAAAGGATTTAATTTCCAAAGACATAAAATTTTCAGAGCTTTGTGACCTCAGAGAGAATAAGGCCAGCTGAGAAAATGATTTCCTGAAACTGAAACGCGGCCTCCAGGAATGAGGCCACCAGAAAACTTGCGAGTCAGCTTGTCCTGCAAGACTCAGGTCCTTGGGAGGAGCTTTGCCCACCTGACTGTGTCTCCCCAGGCCTAGAGTGGGGACTGCATGGAGCTGGGAGTGGACACTTCTCCTCTGAAACAATAAATGTGCGGCAACCTAAGAAGCTTAGATGGGGCTTACTATCTGCTTGGTTCTTGCAGTCCCTGGTTTGTTTTGCTCCAGGGCTGGGTCTGAGTATCTAATGAAGATGTTGGCACACGGTGACTCTTCACAGAAAGCTCTGCGATTGTCCTGGATCCCTTTCAGTTTACGGTGAAGACTGGATTCTCGACTCTTGTGTCAGAACCAGACTTGGAAAATACTAACCTGCCTATCAGAGGCTTCAATCCCCTCTTTCTGTCTATGGCCCATCTATGCTGTACTCCCAAGAGTAATAGCAGCAGTGATGGCAGTCACAGACAGCTTCCTTTGCTGCTCTGCAGTTGGCATTGCATTATCAAATGCATTTATTTGATCCTCCACATAACCTGTTAGATAAACAAACAAAATGCGAACTCAGGAGGGATCAGACTTACATGAGCAAAACACAGGAAAGCCAAGTCTCAATGCTCCAAAGATGTGCCTCCATTCTACTGCTGACTTCCCACTCCTTCAGTGCCACCCAAGCACATGCTGATGTCACAATCCTAAAGGACTGGTCCCAATTACCCACTGAGAAGGAAGATGGAGCCCAGAGGCTGGAACTGCACCATCCATGCTGTGACTGAAAATGGATTTCATGTTTGTGACTCCTTGGGAAGATGCCTGACAATTCTTCCATTCCCCTCCCTTTACCAGTAGAATACTCTGCTGAGCAGAGACTAAGGTAGATAACTTACTTGCTCATGATGAGCAGAAGGATGGTGTATAATTTCAGGAGCTAGCTGGTGACTCCATCCAGGCTCTGTAGAGGCCAATATCTACATGTGAGAACAGTCAAACGCTGTGTGCAGGCTCACAGGACACCAACTGAGGCCTTCTGCTGACTCCAGTTCCCCAGATCTGGTCTCCTCTTACCAGCCAGAAGACTTGCTCTCTGTACCCTCAGAGAGTCTCGAGCCTGAACCAGCAGCTCCTGAGCTCCCAACTACAGAAACCGTGAGAGAAGGGAGGTTTTTGTTGACAATGACTAGATTTGAGGGTAACTCGCCATGCAGCCATAGCAAACATTGACACTGAAGAAAGCTGACCTCTGCACACACCTTTACTACCAGCATTTGGGAGGCAGAAGTTGGTGGATCTCTGTGAGTCTGAAGCTAGCCTGATCTCCAGAGCGAGTTTCAGACCAGCCAACGCCACACAGCAAGCACCTAGAGGGAGAGAGGAAGGGAGGAGGTAGGGAAGACAGAAGGTAAAAATGGAAGGGAAGAAGGGAGGAAGGAGGGGAGAGGTGACCTTTGAAATTGTATTCTTTATCCGGATACCATTAATGTATGATTCTTTTATTATAAGTATAGACAAGAATAAAGACAAACTTAAGAGTTACTCATATTCTCAGCTAGAAATAACTTTAACATAACTTCCTGCTTTTTATTTGTGTGCTTATTTGACAGAAATGAGCTCATACTATTTGGAGTCTATTTCTTGTCATTTAGCAATGCTATATGCCATTTTAGAGTTCAGAGTGCCTCCTTTGGATGCTATTTCAAATCACCAGGTATAGGGGCTGGAGAGATGTCTCTTCCGTTAAGATCAGGGTACTCCTCTTGTGGAGGACCCAAGTTTGGCTCACAGCATCCACATAGGGAGCTTGCAATTTTGTAACTCCAGTGGATCTGATGTCCAGTTCTGGACTTCACAGCCTCTCTCTCTCTCTCTCTCTCTCTCTCTCTCTCTCTCTC
>JAQHUG010000024.1:5492573-5527280 GCA_028555095.1 Dicrostonyx torquatus
CACACACACACAAACACACTGTCTCATACATACACACTTAAAAATAAATCTTCAAACATACTAAATATACATCCACAACAATGTTTAGGATAGCTGTGGGATATTTTATCGTTTAAGTGTAACTAAATATACTTGGTCAAACTCCTTTATATTAAGAGATCTAAGCTGTTATCCATCACTTCTCATTTCTGGGCTATAGTAGAAAACTCCACACATCTTTTGTATACTTGTCCAATTATGACTTTTGCATAAATTGCTAGGCATGCAAATGCCAGATGAGATTGGTAAATGCGAGGTAAGAAATGACAGTCACACACATTGAAATATGACAGAGAGTGGGCCAGTATATAGCCTAAGAGCAGTTCATCTTTGTGTGTCTCTCATCGCTCCCCGCCCAGAAGTGATTGTTAATGGAAGCCAGTTCTTAGCTACAGAACTGAATCTCTCAGGATGGAGTTTCAAACCAACCAAGGAGAAGTTATTTTGATGGCTGAGAAAACAGTTCTCTGAAATCACACACTTTCTTTCAATGTTCCTTCCAATCCTGTCACCCTGACCTGACATTAGTCCTCTTAGCTCATCCAGGCACAGTGTGGCTGGAGGCAGAGGCCATCATGGTTGTAGAATGCAGGTGTGGCACAACCTCTCACAGGCTCTGCACATTGAGCAATGGTGCCTGCTTTCCCATAAACATCCCCAGTGTGTGTCATTTTATACTCCTCGCCATTCATCCTTTGGTCTATATAACTTCTTAGTGCCAAACAAGGTGGGCAACCTGCCTTGGACCTCTGATGTCTAAAAGAACTGATCACCATCTACGAGTATCAGGCAGGGGACTGCTGGCCAGGATCTTACAGATCAGTGGACAATGAGCCAGTAAAACAGCTGCAAATTTCTACACTTCTTCCTTAGGGGACAGATTTCTAGACTGGGCATATATTTTACACAATGTCAGATATTTCTTTTCTATTGATATTTGTGTGTTTATCTATGGTGTGATATGTGTCAAAGTGTGGGTATGCATGTAGTAGTGCAAATTCACTTAGTGCCACACTGTGTGACTGAAGGTCTGAGGCCAAGTTTTGGGACTCTCTTGTTATTTCTGCTGTGCGACATGCACTTCAGACCAACTGGTCTGTAAGCCTCTGGGTGGCAGTCCTGTCTCTACCTCCTATCACTTTGTAAGAGTGCTGGGATTAGATACACGGTATTATTCCAAACCCAGGCTGGCAGGCTGGCACGCAAGCACTTTATCCACTGAGCCACCACCCTGCTTCCATGTTAGGCAGTTCTAAGATTACATGTAGTGATACTGTAATGGTTTGAATAAAAATGGCCCCCACAGACCACAGGGAGTAGCACTATTAGGAGGTGTGGCCTTGTTGGAGGAAGCACTATTTGAGGTCTCAGATGCTCAAGCCACAGCCAGTGTGACATTCTCTTCCTGCTGGCTGCTGATCCAGATGTAGACCTCTCAGCTACCTCTCCAGTGCTGTACCTGCATGCATGCCACCATGCTTCCCGCCATGATGATAATGGACTAAACCTCTGAACTGTAAAACAGATCCCAGTGAAAGGTTTTTCTTTATAAGAGTTGCATCTCTTAGCAATAAAACCCTGACAGATTCCCAACATGGTTTTTCATGATTGTCTCCCCTTGTCTGTTCTTCCTAGGAACGCTGACCAAGCAGGTGCAGACACACGCAGGTCCCCCTGACACCTCTAAACACATTTTGCACATGCCCTGAGTCTTTGCCAACTGCAGATTTTTTTCCTCTGCAATTTGCTCATATCCAAGCATTTGTGTTCTTCATTAGGAGGTAAGTATAATGACTTAAAATTTCCCATTTTCATAAGAAAATATACACATCGTCTGCAAAGAGCCAATTACTTGATTTTAATATGCAAATATAATTTATCAAAAACCTTGAAAGGGGAATCCAGAAAGACCTCGGAAGAAGAAAGTATACACATGTTCAGGACAATTCTTTGTATCTCAGAGACAATGTTGTCAAGGAGACAGGGTGGAGTCAAAAGGTTCTTGGAATACCTTCCCAGGTGCAGTCATTTCAGGTCCATGACTTCCAAATATCTTCCCTTGCACAGACTATCTCTAGGCAGAGTAATGACAACTAACCAACCTTAACCAACAAGCTCCTAAAACAAGGATAAGTAAACGAGAAATGGCCACCTAGTCAGGTTCAGTGTGGGACCCAGGCCTTTGGTCTCTTCACACTGCAAGGCCAGCAAATGTTCACTCATGGGTGCCTTTCCAGGTTGCACACATAGGACAGCCATCATAAATGGCTGGTACCTGACTGAGGGACTCTTCCTTATGGAGGCAGAGCCACACGCTGAACTTGAGCTGGAGCTCAAGTACCAGCTCCTTTAGAGTTCCTTTGTCCACATTCTCTACCATCAACACCACAGCTCCAGTCTCTGTGGGCACCACAGAATTCCCTCCACACCCGCATGGATGCAGCGTGTCTAAGAAGACTCCTGATTTCCAGTGCCCTGGGCCAAGAGCCAGGACTTCTTCCAGCGGGTTTCCCCAGTGCCAAGCAGAGCATAAAAGTCCAGTAACATTTGCTCCAGCTGAGATGGAAAAGCTGACATCATTCACCTCACATGCCATAAGAATGACTTCTACCAAACGATGAATAAAACATGATTATTTTGCGGAAACTCAGAACTCATTTCTTTTCCCCCACCAAACTGCAGCAGTAAAGAACTGGCGAGTTTTTCCGGGTGTCTTACAATAGGAAAAGGACTGAGACTCGGAATATACTCTTAGATTCCCTTTCAAATCACCACGTGGCTATCTTGCCTTGCTCACCTATCCCATTTATTCCCACCATCCTGGGGCTAGCCAGGTGACATTAGGGTACACAGACAGCCAGGCCTCCCTGCTAAACAGTACCGGCTTTGTTGAAGATAAAGTCTCACTGGATTTTGATCTCCGAAATACCCCATTCAATCTTACCAGCATCTGGCTCACCACTCAAGGGAAACCACCACTGCTATAGTTGCCTGTACCCCAAAGTTACAGCAATGAGAACCACTGACCAGAAGCAAACAACAGAAACCACTCCACAAATACATACTTCAATCATCTTATTTCTCAAGGGACACCTATATGCCTTTCCCTTCCCCTTAGGATACAGTCCAACATACACCCTCAGCAATACACACTCTCAGCAAGTAACTATCACTTGACATCACAGAGATTAACCAGGTAGAGTCAAATGCTTTGAGGACATAGATGAACTCATTTGTATTTTTCTGTTAAGTATGTGGTGTGTATATTATATGTGGTATGTTTATGGTATGTGGTGTGTGGTGCACATATTTGTTACATGGAGTCCAGTAGGTTGACACTAGGCATCTTAATTGCTCTCTACCTTTAGTGTTTTTAGACCCATGGTCTCTCTGAACTTGAAACTCATTGATCGGCTAACTGACTGGCCAGTGAGCTTCAGTGATCCACTTGTCTCTACTTCACTGGTGGGATTACAAGGGCACGTACCATCATCTAGTTTCTGTGTGAGTGCTGGGGATCTGAACTCACGCACCCATGCTTTCATGGGGCAGACTCTTCATAAAGAAATCTACCTCCCCGGCCTCTGATGAGCTCAGTTTAAAGGTGAATATTTGTTGTTGCTTCCAAGGGATATGCAGAGAAGTACTCTGTGCTGGGCACAGTTGAGTTTCATATACACAGTGAAGCCCCCTTCTCACATGGACACTATACAACAGCATCACTACCACACCTTAAAGCTAAGGCAACTCCTGCTCCAACAAGTAGAGGGACTTGCTAAAAGCCACTGCCTGAACTTGGTGCTATGCAGGTTGTCCCACTGTTGATGAGGTAAGAATTCCCAGAACTTTCCATCCATTTCGTCCATCTCAAATTTATCCCATCAGTTTCCTTGGGCTTTTAACTTCTTCTCCCTGACATTCACTACTGAGCAAAGCAAGTTACTTCCTTAATCTTGCTTTATCCTGCTTCTTTATTGACTAGGACTGTGACAGATTCTAAGTCCTTTCATCAGTCCTGGTACCAAGTGTTTGTTGGCTAAAATGACAGTTCTGAAGGAGACCTACAAAAACTGATGATGCACCAGCTCCTCTCCATTAACTATAAAGCATGCATGTGAAGTTTGTATTATGAATCTACCTGTGATGACAACTGTGTAGGAAAACCAGTGTTTATTGAACACACGCTAGGTCCAGAGAAAGACACATGTACATGTATTAGCTCTACGTCTGAATTATGTTTATGACTGCTTTCTCAGTGAGTAAGGTGACACTTGGCAGAGGTCTCTGCTTCATTGACTGGAAGTAGAGAAGCTTAGATGACATACCAGAGCCCACTCTTAACAGGGCATCTTACCTTATGCTTGCCATGATGTTAAGAGTCCCTGGACACACAAAGAAAAGAATGGCCCCCAGCCTACTGGTATGCCTCGCTGGTCACTAAAGATAGAAACTAGGATTCCAGGAGTGGACACACGAATCACTGGGCATCTCAATAAGAGGCACCTGTGTGGTGAGAAGAGAAGCACTGGGGGAGGTCTGAAGTAGAAGGACACGTGTCAGGCTGTGACATGAAAGGCAGAGGATGACTATGAAAGACCACCTCTACCTGTGAGCTCTCAGCACACTGACCTATCTGAACAGCTGCCATTTTCACAGCCAAGCCACCTCTTTGTTTGATCCAGCTGCTCAGCTGAACACTTTGTCATCTGACCCTTCCAGCCCTCCTTTCTCATTGTTCCATTCTTGAACTTTACTGTGGACGTAGTCTTCCCAGTTCTACGAGGACCAGGAAGGATCCAATTTGAGCCTGTCAATCCTTCTCTAAAGAGCAGCATGAGCAGATACAGAACAGGGCAGGAGACCCAGGCCGACCTTCCCAGCGAACTGGCTAAGCCATTGTCCTTGAGAAGTCATCTATCAACAGCAATCCTGAAAGTCCCAATAATGACTGCTACAGGTTCATCACTCTTCATGCAAAGAATACAATGACACAGATCTATGTCCCATATTGGTGCAAGCCATGAGGATGATCCAGTTGCAACCCATGAGTCTGGTAAGCGCATAGTCCATCAAAGAGCTCGAGTTGCTCACATTCATGCTGCACCAATTCTGATTATGTAGACACAAATGTCAATCTTCAGAAAGCCAAGATCCTCAGTACCAGGCTCCTCTAGGGGATCCACCCAGCCTTTCAAAATGCCCCTGAGAAGCAGACAAAGTCTTCATTTGGTTTGTATCATTCAAACATCAAAAACCATCCCATTCATCCTTCCTAGCTTCCCTGCTGCTCCAGCTTGCTAATACTCCATTGATGACTCTCTAGCACAGCCCTGTGAAATTTTCTGCTTCTAATTGTCCACCTCCCTGTTCTCTTACGAAAAGGAAAACACCAGGTTATCTCTCGAGCCCCCATGTGTCCAGTACTGTAGTGGTGAATTAGAGAAATACAAAAAATGGTACCATGCTGTCGATTGACAAAGAGGCATCAACATAAATGGGCCTGGGGAATCAATGCACACAAATGCCACCAGAGCTCAAAGGAAGTGACTCTCTTTCTGAAGGGGTCAGCAAAACTTCAGAAGAATGGAGGAACAGAAATTCTGTGTGGCCAAGAGCTCAGGGAAGGCATTAGAGATGAGAGAACACAAAAGACACATGTGTGGGGAGGTACAGAGTATGTCTGTGAGCCTGTGAAACTGGGGAGAGGACGTCTGGGGAGACTGATAAGGTTGAAAATGTGCAGGGCAGAACCAAGAAAGGACTTAGGTTGATCCTCTAGGAGAACATCAACGATGCATGCGAGCATTGTGCTTTGGTTTAGGTTAAGGCAGCGGTGGTGGAGGTGGCGGTGACAGCGGCAGCAGCAGCAGCAAGGACTAGACAGAAAGGACTGGAATTAGGAGCTCCAAGAAACAGGAAATCTGCATCCAAGATTCTGAGGCACCTGATGGTGAGGAGCACCTGAGCTCCTGCAGTTGCCATGGCAATAGAAAATCAGAACAACATATGCAAATGGCATTGCCATGGAAAGCAGAGTCCAGGTGATTATGATGGCCAAGGAGGCAGCCAGCCATGACAGTGGTCTTCAGAGAGGACACTCACTTTTTCAGGTGCTTGGTGTCAAGATCCCTTGTCGATCCAGGAGAACCCCTGCTTCAGGGCTCTTGAGAGCCAGGGTTGCTGCAGAAGCAGGCAAAGTTAATACACCTCTCCCATTTGGAGTCCTTGCTCAGGTGTGTAACCTCCTGCAGTCAGATGGTCCCACAGGGATGGTTCTAGACTTCAGTCCCTTGGAAGGCAGCCCATGGTAGAAAAGTATAATTTGGACTCATCTTCCTATGGCCTTGTAGAAGACAGTACTCCAGACTAATGAAGTCTTCAGTTAGGCAATGAGTTTCTAGTACATTCCTTTAGTTAGAATTCCTTTCCATTATCTGAGGGTAACTAACTGGTACTCAGCCCATTCTCCATTTCCCTCCCAATCCCCTTCCCCAAGTCCCCAGATAACAGAGCCTCTTGCTACATTCAAGCAAATGGACACCGCGAGAACACAAACACTCAGGGAGTACTTAGCCTGGACTCACACTTATTGGGCAATAGTTCCAAGGATCATTGATCTGTAAGGGATTCCAGGATGGGGGGGCTGACATCACCAAATTCTTCTGCTATTCCTGCCTCTTACAAGCACTGCCCCCAACACAGAGCTGCTAATGTATGCTGGGTAGGCATTCTGCATATGCGAACATTGACCTGAATATATTTCTTCTGCGGAAACCTAGTAAGTACCTCCCTTAAAAGCCGTTCTCTCTTAAGTGCCTAGAAAACTTAGTAAAAATACTAAGAAATAAAAAAAAGAAGAGGAATATAACACATGTAACTATCTTGAAAATTCTTGCTTCAAAGTAATCCATGGGGAAGGAAAATGACAAAAGACCTTTGTTCTTTGGATTCAACATCCAAATCCAAACTATTGTAGATAACAAACACTGGGAGAAAAGAAAGGTGTGTGTGTGTGTGTGTGTGTGTGTGTGTGTGTGTGTGTGTGTGTGTGCAAAGACCGCTCAGCAGGTTAAATCACTAGCTATGCAAGACCGCTCAGCAGGTTAAATCACTAGCTATGCAAACCTGATGACCCGAGTTCAGGTCCCAGATGCCACAGTGCACTGAGGGACTCAAAGCCCCCCAAACTGTCCTGCAACCCCTACAGACACATTCCACAGCACATGTACACGTGCACTCTTACATACATAGTATTTTTAAATGTTCCAAAAATTATACAGAAAATGCACAGGCTCTGCCATTATTTCCCAATGAGCATTTTATAGCCATTTATAGAATAACCACGCAAATATAACCATTTACAACACAGCCATTTGATACACGGTGTTTCCACTGCATTAGATTTTAAGTGATCTACTGATTAAAGCACACGGTAGGAAGTGTGGGCTGTATGCAAACATCCTCCCATTGTACAGAGGGAATATGGACAGTCACAGGTTTTGGTGTCCGTGGTGGCAGCAGGGGCCGGGAGTCAACATTCCACAGAAAACCAAGACAATTATATAAATGTAACTTACCAAAAGCAGACACTAGAGTTTGAAGCCCGAATGTGTCCCAAAGCCCAGTTGTTGCACGCTCAGCCCCTAAGCTACGACAGTACTGAGAGTGCAGAGCCTTTAGGAAGCGTGGAATAGATAGGGAAGAATGTTAGGTTACTGAACCATTTTCTTGCAGGAGATTTGAGGCCTGGACTAACCCCTCCTCTTCCTCCTTTTTTTGTTTTGTTTTGTTTGTTTGCTCTCAGCCACCATGAGTTAAGCTTCTGCTTCTGCTATACACTCCGTACCACGATGCTCTGCCTCATCTCAGGCCTAAAATCTATAAGGTCAACCAGCCATGGACCAATCCAAACTGACCTTTCCTCTTTTCAAGTTGATTTATCTTAGGTATTTGTTACAGTCACAGATACCCACCTAAGTCAAGAGATAACTCTTTAATGTAGGCATGGGCAGATGGAATATACAATTCTTTCTACTACTGATACAGAAATTTCCCTAATAAAAACTTAAGAGATTAACTCCTCACTATCAAAATGAAATGATTATCTCTCAGAGTCCTAGTGCGCATGTGTGGTGGACTCACATTGCATGTGATTGCACTAAGTAATCACTCCGGAACAGATAAGCAAGCACCAGACTCTGTGTTATTAGGAAAAGCTGGGATTTAGTAGTAATGCTAGCCGTCTACTAACTAAAGTGCTTACAAAGAAGAGACCTCTACTAAGGAGATCTGTGCTAAGGGATTTGATCCCAGAGAGCACAAAAGCAGGCAAAAGGCAGTGGACTTTCCACTGCCCAGCTCAGGCAGCCCTGTGCATAGCTGATGTTCATAAGTAGGAGGCTAAGCGGTAGACTTATGTATACACCGGAAGCTACTATCGTCCCATGACTTCAAGTTCAGTCAAAACATATTAACATGGAAAGAGCCAGAAATATGCTGAAGGCTATGTATGTGACATTTCTACCTCCTAGAAAGCCCGCTCAATTCTGCAATTCCCTAGCTGCCTGTTACTGGGAAAGTAAGTCCGCAAATGGTACCGTTGACTTCTGAGAAGCCAGGGAAAGGGAGCAAGCCCGAGGGTGCAGAGCTCAGAGCCTTTCCCATAGCGGCTGCCCTGTCTCGTGCTTACACTTGACCCAACAAAACACTTGAGAATCACACGCACCACAACCGCAGGTATTTACAGAAGAAAATTCAAAGAAATGGGAGATGCACTACAGAGCTGACTGCGTGACTGGAGTGTCTCTTATCCTCTTTGGTATTGTCTGGTTTCCAGAGGCTGCCTGCCACCTACCTTCCCTCTCCGTCTGGTTCTCACTGCCAATGGGGCTTTGCTGACCCAGCTGCAAGTCCTTAGGAGGTGCAGTCAGTCTTTCCCACCCTACTCAGGAGCAGATGCTACATATATTTGCATCTGAAATGCTCCTTCCTTCATTCAAGATCCCAGAGGCCACAGCTCCCTACTCCACTACCTGTACTTTCCACAAGGCACTATTATCTGCTTCCTCGAGAGATCCATACAAATGAGACATGATCTACAATGATCACTTTATGATTGCTCCAATTTCCAATAGTGATCATGGGCACCTCCACGGAGCCCCTGGGGATGACTCACAGGCCAAATGGACTCCTGTGGGACTGTTCTTGCTCAGCAGGTCAGGGGAGCCATGCCTTGGGTTCACTTTGAGAGGCAGATGCCGCATGCACTTCAGCAAAGCCCATCACTGTGCTAGTCAAGGGTAGGGCAGAGGCTGTGTCAAAGGGCAGTTCCCTGTGAGTAAGGGAAACCTCTTCCCCGCAGTACCAGCTACCTGTTCTTCAGAGTAGCATTCCCCATTGCTAGGAAACACCACTTCTGCATTTCTCAGGCAGTGGCACTTTCCTGTGGTCAAGCAAGTTTGGAAGAAAGCTGGACTCCATCTAGACGTTTACAACATTGGCACGGTACCCAATAGGAAAGTTTTTAATGTATGATTTCCCTTCATAGCAGCCAATGAGATTGGGGTTCTCGAGAGCTTCCCTTAGGATATGGTAACTCAGTCTCATAGCTGCTAAGAGGAAGCCGAGGAACAGACCTGTGGCTTTCTGCTGCCCATTGATGGCACTGTCCACACAAGTCACACAAGGTTCACAATTATTTTGTCATCTAGCAAACTTCAATTCTGGCCTCCTCTGCCAAGCCTGGAAATAAGGTCTCCTCCTGATCGTAGACACAAGGAAGGACCCTGCCTCTTACCTACACTCTACCAACCCTCTGTATGCATACTAGCCCTGAGAGACATGGAAAACCAGAACCCCATAAGCCTCAGAGGCCTTGTAGCTAAACTTCCCGAAATGACTTCAGTCTGGTCAATGAGACTCATGTTTGCAAAGTTCAGACAACGGAAGAGGGAGAGCTCCCTTCAGTATCAGCTGCTCTCTGCTCCATGAGCAAGACCCAGAGAACCTGGCTTTTGTAGAATGGTTTTCTTAGCCACTGTTCCCTTATCCCTAAGGGACCAGCTTTCATGGGTGCCAGGAAGCAAGACTGAGGCACTGGTTTGCAGGGTTAGCTCGGGCAGCTGTGGCAGGATCTGGACCAGTCATGGATGGCTACCGGACTGTGGCTCCATCTTAATCACTGAAATTGCAAAAATGGTTCTGGAAACTCAGCTTCAGGGAAAGCAGCTTCCTGTTAGAAACAGGCTCCTCTGTGGTTTGAGGGTGATTGCTTCTGAGACCTCCACCCAGAGAAAGGTTCAGAACACCTCGTCATCTCTCAAGACATCCTGTTCCCTACAGTAAGTTCCTTTCTCCTTTAACTTTCTATAATGGACCCTGGAACCACAGACCAAGTCAAGCTGTGCTCAGACAAGGAGGATCATAATTCCCAGACTCCCCTTTATGGCTTCCAAACGCAGAACACCATCTCTGTTCCATCCACGCAGATGAGAAGCCACCTGTGTGGCTTGCTGGGGCCAAAATGCTCAAGTACCCCCTGCCAACCGGCTTTGTACAACTGTACACGCATGCTGGGTCAGATGAGCCAGCTGTCTGTCTCGTTAGCAGCAATGAACTTGAAACACCTTGGAGAGTAAGGACTTTATGCTCTACCACAGTGTGAACCCCTATTTACACCAGAGAGCAGTGGCTACAACAAAGAGCAACACACCCAAGTTCTAATCCCAAGCTATGAAAAAGGCTTCATTCCACTCCCATTCCTGCTTCAAGGAGAGGGTAACATTTTCTGCTCATAGGAAGACAGGAGGAGAATAGGCCTGGAGGTCTTTGCAAAGAAAAAAGCCTATCAAAGGATACCGTTTCTTACTACTAATATTAATATTGGTATCCAGAATCATGAGGAGGAGAGAATTCTTTTTCTACACACTTAAGGATGTCTGATAAATCTTTTAATACTCATAACTTCAGCGCATTGGCATTTAGAGACAAAGTTTCATAAGCATCATAAAAGCCTGGATGCTCAAAGCTCAATGCTTCCTTTAGCCATGCACGGGAGAGGTCGGGAGAGGTCGGGAGAGGCTGGATGCTCAAAGTGCAACGCTTCTTTTAGGTTATTAGCCATGCACAGGAGAGGTGTTAAGAAGAAAAATCTGTCTTCTCTGCCGCTGTCAGGACTCATTTCCAGGTTATTGTCACCTTAAGTTTTGTGTGTACTCTTCAAGATGGAAGGGTAGCTCCTGAACGCCAGGTTGTGTAGGACTGAAGCTTTGATGTTAGTTTTGTTTTGTTTTGCTTCTCTAGTTTTTGATATGCAGAGATGAGAACTGGTCTCCTTTAAGCTTCACGCCCTACTCAGCACTTCCTTGAGTCCTTTCCACATACACTGCGCTCTAAGGCAGCAGACAGCTGTGAAGCAAATGGCTCTTCAGGAGAGTCAAAGAGGAAGAGAGCCAGCACCAGGCAGACAGGAACTGAGGGACTCAGCGCTCCAGCCACTGCACAGAGGGAAACTGGAGATTTGGACAGGGACATGCACAGAAAGATCTCCATCAGCACAAGTTTTGGGGGCACAGGAGAGGAATCACCACACTGAACACCCCAGGGTCCAGCAGGGGACTGTGCATCAGGGCACCCCAGAGCCCATGCAGGATAGACCAGGACTACACATGCCAGAAGGTTATCGCACACACAACAGCCTGCATGACCACAAAATGCAAACAGGATCCTTAGTGCTCACAGAATACCGCTAATCTCATTCATTTCACTTTAGTAAAATATCGACACTAAAAGCACACACATGCCAAACCACACAAATGTGTGTATCATAAAAAAAAAAAACAACAACAACAACAGAAGTAAAGTCATTTCACTCTGTGACACAAAAGGATATGAGCTGTTCTGGCCCCCAAAATATTCATTTTAAAATGTTTGAAGCATTTTCTTTCTCTAGAGAACTAACTCCCATCTGTTAACAACAACAGTAAAGAAATCTGGGTAGAAATTGACAATACAGTGCTTCAGCGGCCCGCTGGGATAAATGCAATCTAACAGATCCCTGTATTTTTGTCGGTGAACTGATTTATTTTTTTTTAAAGGTGAAGTTGGCTCTGCTTGATGTGTATATAGGAAGACATGTTTTATAATCTACATAGCCACCCCACCCGATTAATGACAACAACTTCCCCCAAGGACACTGGAGAAGGAGTTGCCTACATAAATGTCACAGGCAGGGGTCTCTGAAAGCATGGCCTTCTGAAGAGCAGTACTATATTCTTGAAGATCTAAAAAAAAGGGGACTTTTGTCAGGTCCCTTTCCTGCATACACACACCCACACACACCATTCTACGGGGAAATCACATGGCATGATTAAATTAACTGGGTGGACCAGTGGGAAACCACAGTATTAACAACCTAATTCTGAGGAGAGGTTCAGCCTCCAAATGCAGGAGATAATCCTAAAAGCTTTGGACCAGTAAGTAGGAACAGCTTTCAACACAAGATTTCCATCCATCCACAAGTACTGAGATGGAAGGAAGAATCTCGCTGCTCATTGTGGCTCAGTATCTTGCAAGTTAGCCTAGGATCTTAATCATTTGGGCTCTTAGTAGAAAAAAAAATACAGCTGTGTATAATAGGTCCCATGCAGCTTATGTAAGTCGTGGTGTGTGGTTCTGTGTGATCATCCATATGTACCCAGGCACTCAGGCATTTCTAGAAAGACACAAGAGGCAAACAAGTCACCTTTGGGCAGGGTGCCTCACCTGTCACCCTTTCAACTTCTACCATGTGCCTTACATTCAAAACTGGAAAACCTAGCCTTCATTCTTTTTCTTCAAATCACAGGCCTATAGCTCTGAAGCCACAATGCCAACCTGCCCAGTCACCAACAGGCTGTAAATAAAGATGCTTCATAGCTATAAATTCAACGCAGTACCAGGTCTATGCTCCCTCCCTTTAGTCTCGACACACCGTCATAGGAACTAAGGCAGGATCCTTCTGGTGACAGCTATTGTTCTCATTTTCTGTACAAAAACAGAGGTCCAAGAGGGTAAAAAAACCTGCCTAGGACCACAGACCTAGAAACAGAGGAAACTAAACCCACACCTAGGATTCCTTCCTGATAGCCTTCCCTGCCTTTACATAATTAGCCTTCGTAGGGTCGCTGCCGGGGCTCATGTATCCCGCAGGAGGATGGAGCTGTTATTTCAATTATCCTCCCACTAGAAGAGCCATTTCTTTTCTCAAACAGCAGTAAACAGCGGTTAACGGGCAGAACTTGAACTCGCAACCCCCGCCCCGCCCCCACACCAGTCCATATTGCTCTCCAGGAATACATTGCTACCTGGAACCCCAGATGTCATAGCAGTCCTGAGGTTATGACAATTTGCATAGACAAATATTCTAGAACCCAATGCAAGAAGAACAGTCCAATGACAGGGCATAAGGCCACTCGCTCTGGAGATGACAGCCAGAACAACAGAGCCAAGTCTGATCAAAACAGTGTGCATGTGCTCTCTCTCGCTCTCTATCTCTTTCTCTCCT
The DNA here is from genome assembly GCA_028555095.1 of Dicrostonyx torquatus. NCBI lineage: Eukaryota > Metazoa > Chordata > Mammalia > Rodentia > Cricetidae > Dicrostonyx > Dicrostonyx torquatus. The sequence continues at coordinate 5,506,156 of JAQHUG010000024.1, forward strand.
CTCCAGTTCTGTCTGGAGAGAACTGAAAGAAGGGAATTACCTCCAAGGGAAAGGTTCCCAGACCCCAAGCACATCACCCAGGCAGGGAAGGCTGGGAATCTTCTGCCCCCTCCTCTGCCTGGGCCTTGACCACATACCCTGTTCTCACAATGGCTGTGCCAAAGGCTGAACAGGGCAGCCCAGCTCATCCTTCAAGCATGGCATGACAGGGCTGGAAGAAATCTTCCGAGAGAGCGGTGACAGTGACGAGAACAAACAGAGGGGCCTTGCAGTCTTGCGCATGCACTTTGGTCACAAGCAAGACTGGCCACAAATGTGTAAAAACTATACTACAGTTAACTTCTCTCTTCAAGTCAAAAGCCCACGCAGATATGTAAGGGGGAGAAAGTCAATCACGATGGCATGGCCCTTGTAGGATGAGGTATTCTAGACTCCAGGGCTGACTCCTGCAAGAGCATTAGCCATAGCTGAGGCACCAGCAGGGGCCATGACGGCCTTCGTGGGATACTCATGGGATACTCACCCACACCTAGGGGCCAGCCAAGAGCCAACCCTTGAGAATACCCCAGGATCCTCAGAATCCTCTCCCAACTGCTTTGTAGCATGCCAGCTTTCAGTCGATGCAAATGCAATAGCCAGTTAATCTCAACAAAAATCCAAATCCATACTTGGCTCTATTCATGAGCAATCTGTTTAGGGAAGTCCCCAAATGGTAGGGCTGGAACGCAGCAAACACACACATGTATACCCAAGATGCCGAGTAGAAGAGGCAGGCATTTTGCAAAATGCATTCAAATATGAATTAATTATAACAGATTTTTCCTTCTTATTTTCAACCCAACTAAGCCCAAAGAAACTCATATTTGAGCAACGATGGCTCATCACCATACATGGCTGTGCAGTGTGTTAAGTCTAGCTTTGCCAGAAGAACACAAGTAAGACCTTGATGCTTCCTAAGTGATAGGCAGCTTTGTTCACTACTGGGAGTCCTTGAGAATGGACTTGCTTGCCCCTATCTGAGTGATAGCCAGCTTTAGCCATTACTGCCCAGTAAATGGAGCTTGTTTGCCCCTGCAAAAGCTTGTCCTGCCAGAGGTGATGACAGAGGCCAGAGCTGTCCTGGAATCAGCTACTTGAGTAGCACCATGGTGAGTGTTTAAAATGAAAGCTCAGATCCGGCCAAGAGTAGTGAGTGAAGCCAGAAGTTCCAGTTGGTGGCGTTGACGCGGTACCCATCGCTACCGTCTGTAGACTGCCCAGGAGTGAAGGCTCATCTTGGTTGTCAACTTGACACACCTGGGAAGAGGATGCCTCAATGGAAGAGTTGCCTCTATCAGACTGACCTGTTGGCATGTCTATGAGGCATTTTCATGACTGCTAATGGGCACAGGAGGGTCCAGCCCACTGTGGGCAGTACCATCCCCAGGTAGGTGGGGCTAGGCTCTATAAGGTGATGAGCCTGAGCCAGGAAGCAGCATGCTTCTATTGCTTTCTCCTTCACATTTCTGTCCTGACAGAGCATCTGACTTCACTCAGTAATGGACTGGAATCTAAAATCTGAAATAAACCCTTTCCTCCCCAAGCTACTTTCGATTGTGGTATTTATTAAATCAACAGAAAGCAAATCGTGACAGGGAGTCATTGCCAATTGAGCCAACTTGCTAGGGAGTTCAGGAGAGAAAAATGTCCAAGTGTTTTGTATTGGTAATTTTCTAACATCATTCCCCCCTGGAGTAGTCTTTGTGAACTCGCTCGATTGTTCCTCAACCCTGCCTTTGTCAAGAGGGGCCAGCATCACAGAGCAACTCTCTAGTGAAACATCCACCAAGGTGTTGGCCTCGGGCAACTGCGTGCTCCAAAGTAAGGAGGCTGTGTTCCCCACAGCATTTTGCTTACCTCAAAAGGCCATTCTCTGTGAGTCTGAGGCCAGCCTAGTCTACAGAACTAGTTCCAGAACAGCCAGGCCTGTAACGAATAGAAACCCTGTCTCAAGGGAAGGAAAAAGGGCAGTAACAAGAAAAGGAAAGAAAAATGATAAAAGATCTGTGATTAAAAATATTTTCAAGTAAGTGAAGTATTTTTCGTCAGCTCATTTCAGTAAGAAATCTCTAATGGGTGGGCTTAAAGGAGGAAAAGACTCAAGGGGATGGGCTGAAGTGCAAAGAGAAAAAAGAGTATTCGTACGTAAGAACAGCCACACAAACATCATGGTATACAGTGATTATTGGTAAGTTTTTCTGTAATCCAATTATAAATTGGATTTATAATTATAATTATAATAAATTATAATGAACATGGTAAAAACAAATGGAACTTATTTGAAGGTCCTTGTTTTTATCCAGAAAGAGGTTAAGAGTTCTTATTAAAACTTGGCACACAACAATAAACAAATTTAAGTAGAAATCTCCAAGGTAGTTACTAGAAAAATAGAATTTCTATTTTCCAAACTAGTAAATGGAGAAAATAGTTTTAATTCACCTCAAAAGTTAAGGAAATAAAAAAGGCTTAAGACAGCGACAGGAGCAGAGAAAAATGTAGAGCTCAATAAAAATCAATAAAAAGAGGCCTAAGAATGCCTCTAAATTTAACTCCAAATATAATTAGTTATTACATTAACATAAATGGTCTGGAAAGTCTAGTTAAATGACAAAGATTAGAGCTGGGGAGAAAGCTTAGCTACTGAAGTGGCTGTCACACAACACGCACTTTAGAGCTGGGCACTGTCACACAGGGCTGTAACCCTAGTGCAGAGGGTGAAGATGCGGAACATGGGAATCACTAGAGTTCAGTGACCATTCAGTCAGCCTAGCTCGTCAGGGACACTGTCAAGGAAGCTGCCCGATGTTGGATGCTGACTTCTGGCCTACACACACACACACACACACACACACACACACACACACACACACACAGAGAGAGAGAGAGAGAGAGAGAGAGAGAAAAACACACACACACACACACACACACACACACACACACACACACACACACACACAGAGAGAGAGAGAGAGAGAGAGAGAGAGAGAGAGAGAGAGAAACATACATACACACACAGAGACACACATCCAGATAGAGGGATATACATCCACACACAGAGACACAGACACGCAGAGAAACAGAGACAGGGACACACTCAGAGACACATACACACTCAGACACACACATATATACACACACACACACACAGTCAAAATTGGTTTTCAGCCTTCAATATGCTATTCACAAGAGGAGGTAAAATATAAAGGATGAGAGGCTGTTGGTTATGCAAAATTATAACTATCTAGGCTGAATACATAGCTTCTGCGTAGGCCTAGCACTGGAAAAGCCAACGTGATTGGTCAATGTGGTGAGAGAAAGAGTAAGGTGAACTGCAGCCTAAATCAAGCCTGGACCAGCCCATGTGGGAAATGGCCAAAAGGGACACACATAGTCTATCCCAAAGGGTTCAAAAGTACTAGAGGAAGGGCAGTGGGCTTAGGCTGGTCCTTTCAAACACAAATGAGGAACACCTTGACTCACTGGGCAGTGATGTGGCTAGAATGTCAACCTTGAGGTTAAGGACAAGAAAACCTAGAAAACACCACGTGGGTCAGGCGGCAGTCTGGATTTGGATCAATAATTTAGACTGATATCTTTGCGGATGAGGAAATGCTGAAAGACCTGAAACCAGGGACTAATTTGCTGAGCCGTGCACTTACGGCCACTCAGGGAAGATGGTGGGAAATGGAATGAAGTCCAAGTGTGAGCTATCAGACCGCGGCTGGTCTGGGTGCCACTGCCGCATCTTCTTGTGCCCGTAGGTACTCAGGGAGGGCAGAAGGAGTGAGGAGTCTTATGTTCCCATGTGGGAAGTCACGACCTGGAGAATAGATGGGGAGTTTTGGTAACCACAGAAAGCGATCATTGGAGTTGCCACCAGATGCCAGAAGCTGCCAGAATTATAAAAACTTGACTGTCACACTTACAAATAAACCTTTGTGTATTTGTTAACATCTACCCAGCACTATGGGAAACACAGACTCAGGGCTTCAGAGCTTTCCACCAGGAAGACGTGCCATTCGTTGTCTAAAGAATGAGTTTGCGAACTCGCTTTCTTCAGCTGCCACGGCACTTCCAGAACCTCCTTTTGGCAGAAAGTCAGCTGCATGAACACGGACCTTGCAGAGCAGATGTTTAGCTGTGGACACACTAGTTTAGGCTGACCTCCCACTGCTCTTGTTTTGGCTGAGGAGGAATACAATCAACCCCTTTCCTCTGTGCGCGTGTGCGTGTGTGTGCATATGTGCATGGGCGCATATCTGTATGCACGTCTGCATGTACATGTGTATGTGTGTGCATATGTGCATGGCGCATATCTGTATGCATGTCTGCATGTGTTGGCACATGTATATCAGTGGAGATGTGGGCAGAGAGAGACTGAGGTCAGGTACCTTCTTCCATTTTCTCCTTATATACTGACACAGTCTCTCACTTGATTCCGGAGCTCATCAATTAGCCAGTCAAGCTAGCCAGCTTGCTGGGGAGACTGCTCGTCTCTGCTGCCTGAGTGTGATGCTTACAGGCAGGTCACGGCTTGCCTGCATTTATGTGGGTGCTGTGGATCCACTCTCTGCTCCTCGAGTTTAACCAGCAAGTGCTTTCCCCACTGAGCCGTCTCTCCAGCCCCAAACTGACCTTTCTTCTACCTAACTCCTCTTTCCAGAAATACAAATCACTGTCATGGGGACTTGAAATAGGATACAAGTTGTCTGCCAGGAGCACTCCTCCACTGGAGACTCCAACCCCCTCCTGGTCCCTGGGTTTCAAAGTCACCACCCTCAGTTGGCAGCCTGAGAACTGTTCCTCAACTAGAAGAATTCAGAATGGTTGCGGAGGTCGAATCACCCGGCTTTGCACTGTGACAACTTCATTCCACCAATACATTAAATGCTAAGACAGATGAGATAAGCTATAGAGTTCTCTGGTGTTGACGGTTGAATCTTGGACTCAACAGTAGAATTGCCTCTCCTAGTGGGAAAGAAGTCTGCATTTGATTCTCTTGCCACACTCTTTCCTACTGTTTCTGTGCCAGGGTTTAGCTGGAGGAAGCACTTAAAATGCCCACCAGCTCCCAGTACCCACATCATCTTCAATGTCAGTCCTGTAGCAGTTAAGGGGACCCAAGGAGACCAGGTGCGCCCATCTGAAGTTCTGTCTGTATGCATGTATACAATATGTGGCAATTATACACAGACGTATATATTCCCTTCCCAATTAAAATAGTTTCCTCCGTCTAAAACAAGACGGGATATTCTTACCTGATACAAATGTGGGCTAGATGGACATAAGCTATCCCCCCCAAATAAAATAAGCCAGAACCAAACAGAATGAGGCATTTCACTCCCAAGTATCTCCACCCACCATCTGCTTAGTGGCATATTTTGAAATCTGAGACTCAGTGCTAGCAGCAGGCAGAAAGCAAGAATCCTCTCTGTAAACAGTGGTATGCATCTTGCTGGAACTGCAAGCCACCAGCTGCAGTTAATCAGTAGGAATTTAAAACCTGAAGGTGGGGGTTAAGATGGCATTTTAATTAAAATGCGTGCACGCGCGCACACACACATATGTGCTGCACCTGAGTTAAATATCTGATTCACCCTATAGCTACACCTTTCTCACTCTCCCCACGGTATTTTTCCTGAAGCTAAAGCTGGTGAGCGGGACAGAGGGGAGAATAAGCGGAAGGAAACAGGGAGCCTGGCAAGAGTGGCAACTGGCAACCTACAAAGATGCAAGTGACAAGTTGGGCGAACAGCCTTAGGACTCATTGTCCGAATGTCAGGAGGAGGGACTTGGGAGCTGGCTGCTCTTGCCAGCTGTGTTGCCTCCATCATCTGGTCCTGTGACTGGTAGCGTGGGAGGCTAGAGGACAGGCAAGTTCGGGGCACACCAAATAATTACAGAAATCCCTGGGGCTGCTGCTTCTCGCCATCAACAGGAATGGAGCCTTCTAGAGAGGTCGGTGGAAACGTTGGGAGTGGCTCCAGCAATCTGGGATCCAGCATGTTGACTAAGGGACAGCAGACTAAAGACTACTTCAAGTCTCTGAATGAGGAGGTGAGAACTACAGGATTGGAACAAGTCTGGATTCAAAAGCAGAAGTCACCTGACTGTTGTGACTTTATAGAACTGTGCTGAGCAGGCTTCCATACCAAGTCTCCTACTGGGCACTCACCACCATTCCACCAAACCACCCGACAATGCCACGGGCTGGAAAATGTGGCCCCATTACACAGGAAAGAAAGATTGATGAGAAACATGACAATGATATTTGTCCAACATCTTTATCCCTTCAAAATTCCCTTCTAGGACAGCTGTGTCCAACGGAAACAGAGTGTATCTCCTCACTGGCCCACAAAGCCAGCGTGAGAGACTCCCATGCTGGGATTCTCGGAATCACCCAGTAACCACTTCCAGCCCATACACTTTATTTCTCACCCATTTCTACTTTTTTTTTTTAAGTAAATTTTATTTTTTGGTCACTACCAGGAACCGATTCTAGAACCTCACACACATTAGTCAAGTGCCCTGCCACCGAGCCACAGGCCCTGCACTTTAAGACAGTCTGGAGCGGCTGAGAGAGTAACTCTCCAGGAGGAAATGATGGGCAACTCACATGAGGCAGAGGGAAGCCCAGTCTCCTGATGGAGAAGGAAGACTGACCCACACGGATGAGGGTACCATTTAGCAAAGGGAAAGAATCCAGTCTTAGAAGGAAACACGCATTTCTCAAAATCTACCCTGAGAAAGTGTCACACTGGGCAGAGCCGTCTGTCATAGAGGACCCCTGTTTTTATCCATTGGTGGCCCTACTATACCTTCCATGAATATCTCACACCATAGATGAGCCACCTATGAGATCACCATTATTCGCTTTTCTGCTTACATTGCTCATTAAGATGAATCAACCATTGTCGTCCTTGGGCACTGTGGGTGTGGCAAATGGCTATGAACATTTCTAAGTGTTCCATCTCAATTGTTTTTGTCTTATCTCTTCACTAGCTAGTAGCAGACTGCCTACGTCCACACCATTCTTGAGTGGCATTTGGGAATGGAGTTGGAAAGCTAGGGAGTGGGTACAGCATGTTAAGGCAGTAGAATGTATGAGTCCCAGAGAACGCTACCCATGTCACTGCTATTATAAACTATGATGAAGGGTGTCTCGTGGCTGTAAATGCCAGCATTCTACAGAAGGTGGCAGTTTCAAGGCTAGCCTGAGTTACATGGAAGACCTTGTCTTGTTAAGAAATGATGAAACAAAAATAGATGTCTGGGTGAGCACTGACAGAGCTGGGTTCTAATCCAACTAGAAGAGTCTAGCCCCCACTGCATAAGCTCCAGTTTCCCCTTTAGCACAGGATTCCAAGCAGCATGCTCCCCCGCTTTACGCTTGCATCTCCATAGACTGTGTGCTTGTGAGTCCTCAACATTTCCACCACGAACCACCCACTCAAACCCAGAACATTCTCAATAGCACCTAGACATCAAGTTAGACATGTTCAAATTAGGGGCTCAAATTAAGACACCATGCTCTTGAGGTCTCTTCCATCCGTCAGTCTCGATTTCATTCTTCCAGTTGCTTCAAAGAAACCCCTTAGAGATATTGTTGACTTCTCTCCCAATCAACTTCCGACGTGTCAACACAATCCAACAGAATGTTGTTCAAAAATATCCAAAATCTACTTCCTCCACCGCCCTGATTAGCTACTGTCACCACTGGACTAGGCCATAGCAGTGGCTCCTATTCCTCCCCCTGGTCCTGCCACTGTCTCTTCCTACCCATTCTTAAGAAGCCAGAAGAATCATGTCAAACTTAAAATCAGGCCATGCCTCTGCCCAGAGCCCAACAGTAGCTCCTACCTTCCTTTGGAGCCAGATTCCTAAGTGTGATGTTACAAGGCCCATTAAGCTGGACTTCCTGCCCTGGGACCCCTGGATCTCTCTCTTCTCTGCCCACTCTGCTTTTCTTATGTGCAGGGCCTTTGCACTCCCTGTCTTATGTCCTGGTTGTCTTTCCTTCCCACATCCCAGTTTTTCTAACTCCTGAGCACCCCCCCCATCCCGCCACCTAGCGCACTCACATTCTGCCCCACCCTTTCCCCCCACTTCAGTTTTCCTCCTCAGATTTTATGTCTCCTAACCAAGTATGATTTGTCTTTAGTATTTCTCAGGGGCAGAGACTTGTCTGTGTTTTTCATAGTACATCCTTGCTCTCTACAAAGCAGATAAACACCAGAGGGGAGGAGTGCTTGCTCTGGGTGGCCCAAGGTTGCCTGGGTAAGTAGTAGGTGGGAGAGAGGCCTGTCTCTACCTCTGAGCTTCCTCTCAGCACTGTTTAGGCTCTGACTGGGGGGAGGGGCAGGGAGGAGTGGACTCCCCTCCTAATCCCTTTGGTCCTTGCTGCTGACCTGGCTTGGAAAGTGGGAGCTGCTTTGCTCCCTCGTCTTTGCACAGGAGAATACCCCTCTAGGATGCTGTTTTTAAAGCTTAATCCCATGTAAACCTTCAGCTGTTTACCTGAATCCTATTTAATCTCCCAGAGAGAGCAGCTTCTAAATCATCTGCTCTGGAAGAGGCACCCAGGCCCCTGCTCCTCCCCTAAGACGTTTTTATTGCTTTTGCCGCCTAGAAGCAAGCTTTTGCTCCCATCAAGAGAAGCAGCACAGAACAACGAAGCAATTATTTATAGTGTTTTTTTCCTTGGCGCTAGATTATCTAACCACAGGCTTTCCAGGGCATTTAATCTCCAACAGGTAAAAGGCTTTATCCATTCAAATGCTATTTCGGATAAGCAGCCTGGTGGGCAGCTGCGCCTGCCCCGTGTGAGTGGCTTGCCCTTAGATTTGTCCCCAGCAGGGAGGGCAGGTAATGCTCCTAAAGCAATGGCCACACACAAGTGAGAGGTTCCTGAAAGAGGACAGAGCCTGTAGGCCAGGTCCTGGCTTCCTACCGAGGAGGTCTCCCTTGGTGGGTAATTTAGCCACTTGCTTTATTCTTCCTGGAGAACCCAAAGGCATGAGAAGACCCTTGAAGGTATGGATCATTTGCAGGGTTGACTTTGAGAACTGTATTTTACAATAGTCTTGAGAAGCATCCCTACTGTGTGCCCAAAGGCTTCCAAGTGTTGCTGCTCCGACTATTTTCAAAAACCCTGGGCCCATGTCGCACCCAGTACCAGGTACCCAAACTTTGCTCACGCCACTGAGTCACTACAAGCCAATGAGAGGTGAGAACATTATCTCGGTTTGGGAACAGCTGAAGAAGCCCGTCTACCAAGATGACAGGGCTAATGGGTGGGCCAGTCCAGAAGCCACTTACCAGGTGCACTCATGCCTGCTCATGTCGAATGTTTCCACAAAGCTAAGCACAGGAGCGGGAAGGACTCTGATCTGCATGTCCTCGAGATGGAATGTGCAACATGTCCTTATTAAAGACGAATTTAAATGCCTGAACCAGATAGTTGATGGGAAAATGTGTAAATAGAAGAGGAAGTGGTTTTATTCAATTATATTTTTAAGACATCAGAATCTTATGGGCACCCAGACATACCAGTGTGTGACACTCACAGCTGACTGGATCCCCCACAGGACATTGAAACAATGATCAGATGCTGTCCTGGAGATCACTTCCCTCAATTTACCACCCCTCCCCTTAGTGTTTTCCAGTTGCTTTTCTAGCAGCCTGGCTAGCTACCCATCTAGGCCCTGGCTACCCATCCAGCCTGATTCCCAGGCAAAGTACAGTAGAGTGAGCCTCTAATACTCTTGTAAGAAAAATCTCAGGTAGACAGAGAGTCTGTCTGAAGCAGGTGCCATGGGCCTGAAGTGTACAGCACATCCCAATATCCACCCTTATGGGTAAGGATGCTAAAAAGCTTCAGACCCCACCAAAGAAGTCCACAGTGGACCAGTGAGAGGCTGCCCAAGCACAGAGCAAAGCAAGGTTACTAAGTGTCCTCCCGAAGAGAGCTTCAACCTCTCCTCACGTGGGCAGCTGAAGAGTGAAATGTCCCCCTACCTTACATGGGGTGATGATGAGAGAGGGCTTAGCCCAGTGTCTGACACAAAGTATTTAATAAATGGTAAATCAGGGGAAGCAGGGTGTTAAGTCTTCATCAGTAGCACTGTGTGGTTTTTATAGTTATTGGCGGCAATTAGCAACATTATACACAGAGGTTCAAGATGGACCACAGAACTCTATGTGCTGGATTCCCTCAGCTAATCCTCTCTTCCCAAAGGACACGGTTGGCATCCGCTGTAACTTGATCGTAAGACAAGAACAACGGTACCTAACATTTAGTGCCAGCTCCACCAGGCTAAAGCTAGTGAACTGGAGTCATTGCTGACTGACTTTTACAGTCGAAGTATTTAGTCAAATACTCCAGAAAGGGTTCTATCAGCTTAGATTCAGTTATCATCTAAGCTGATCACCTACCATTAAAGCCTTCCTCCTGCCCTTGACCACAGACATGAAGCCACACAGCTAAAAAAGTCTACAGTTATTGAAAATGCCAAAGTCCAGGAAGACCAGGGTGGGGTAGAGAGACTGGATGTTCCATACACAACCGGGCACGCTTACAGTAAATCCACTTCATCAGATTGCTGGGGTATCCAGCATCAAGCAATTCCCCAAGGCAGCTTTGAGTCCCAACAGGAAAGGGAATTCTAGCTATGGAAACCCAAGGACAGGAGCTCTGCAGCCGATGGGCCCTAGAATCACCCGGAGAGTTTAGGAAACTGCACAAGCTCCTAACAGGCACGGCTGTTAACATTCTCCCTTTAGCTCCACGGACAAGTTCAAGATGAAGCTCCGACTGAAAAGCTCCTCTCCAGGCAACACGGGAACTTGAGAGAGTTCACGCTGGCATGGGTCTACAGCACACCTGATCCAAATGAGGTCTGAAGAGGGCGTGCGATATGTTGGGTACATCTTGTGTATGTAGATATGTTGATAGGTGCATCCTATAAAAATATATCTTCCCTCTAACTGGGATGGTATCCAAAGCATCCAGAGACAACAGCAGACTGGGGAGGGTCCCAAAAGTCTATCCCTTCAAAAGAGGGCAGGCAGGACAGTGTGCTGGTCCCCGTTGTCAACTTCAGGACATAGAGAAAGGCCTGGGTGGCTGTAAAGTTTGCCCTGGATGTGTCTGTAAGGGCGTTTCCAGGGAGGACTAGATTCTGAGGACTTTGGTCTAGTCAGTGGCACAGCCCACTGATGAAGGCAGTATCTTCAGACAGTCAGGAGGTGGGAGAGCCACCAGGTGGGGCCTGGTTGGAGGAAGGTCACTGGGCAGCTTGATGGAGGCATTAGAGTATTTTTCGCTGGCCTATTCCTGATGCTTTGTTACCCATCTACCATGGTGTGTGCATTTCTGCCACGCCCTCCTCTGGTATGACAGAGAGCAAGTCCTGAAACTGAGCAAAATAAGTATTTACCCCTTTCAAATTCTTATGGCAGGCGCTTGGTTAGTACTTGAAGGCTCAAGGTGTGAAGCCCCCGACACTAGAGGGCGCTAACACCAGGCTTTCTTGATTATTACACTCCCTCCCTGTCAACAGTAAGATTAAGAGTCCATTGCTTGTTTAGGATACAAAACACCAGCAAGGAACTGGCATGCAACTGTCCCGCCCGCACACACATCCACACCCACAAAGCCCTCAGTTGTAAGTGTAGACGAGGAAAACTATAGCCCTTAGATCCAGAAGCTTCCCCTCCATGCGGCTTTAAGGCACACACCAATCCTCTCCGTGGAGCTGATATCCTCCACAGCACAGGCTAACAGAGGAATTCATCCAGATAAAGCAACCCTGGAGATCTACAGCAAAGAACAGAGAGCCCAGAGGAAAAGGCTCGAGGGCCGAGCTGCCAGGGAAAACACAAATAATTTTTACTGTATGTCGCAGATATTGCTTGGAACATACTTACATGAAAAATTATTCATCTTTGGCCGAAAATTCCAATTTAACAGGGCCTCCTGGATTTTTATTAGCTGTATTTGGCAACTACGCTCCAAGCCCTCATGAAAGGCAGACCTTAGAAAGAGAAAAAGCAACAGACCCTTGCATGTGTAGAGTGGTGAGTGTTTTTCACAGTTCTATCTACTGTTTTCTCTCCAGGTTTTTACCCGATGCACACGAGGAACAGGGCAGGTACCTCATCCTCATCAGTCATGCCACAGAAAACCAGGCCCAGGCCATGGAGAGACAGCACACAGCAAGACACAACTCTGTACACACAGGCTCGACACCTAAGGCCCAAACACCACCAGAGCCTCCGTCTACTCTAAAGGATTCTGTTTTAGTTGGAGCCCTGAGTATCTTTTTTTTTTAATGATAGAAACTTAAAAATATACAAAAACTACAATATGAGGAGGGACTGGTGACCCATCTTCTCATGACTAGCCTCATTTCAGACTCCAGGGCTGCCCAACGGTTTGCAGCAGGTGTTGGCAATGTGCTCTCTCCACACGGCGAGCCACATGTGAAGGAGCACTTGCAATGTGGCTGGTATCATGGAGAAGCTTGATTTTCCATTAAAATATTTTACAGTCAAACTTAAATAGACACGGGTGGCTAGTGGCACACATTTTGGACAGCACAGCCCAACACCAATACTTTCACAGTTACCCCATCTACGTATTTGGGGGTACAGATATAGGTTTTTGTTTGGGTGTGCCTGGGATCAAACCCAGGTAGTTGAGCATGATAGGGAAGGACTCTACTAGTAAGCTACACTGCCAGTCCACAACCAGTTATGCTGCAGAAATACATACGTGCACATACATACACACACACACACACACACACACACACACACACACACACACACACATATATCTTAGCTCTTCAAAGTTTCCAAAGGGTTCAAATGCAAGTACAAGGTTGGAAATCAATGACTAGCTGTCATAGTCCATTGCTGCTGTTATAACAAAACCCCTGAGATTTAGCAAATTTGGGGGGGGGCGTTCAAGACAGGCTTTCTCTGTAGCTTTTTGGAGTCTGTTCTGGAACTCGCTCTGTAGATCAGGCTGGCCTCAAACTCAGAGATCTGCCTGCCTCTGCCTCCTGAGTGCTGGGATTAAAGGTGTGTGCTACCACCATCTGGCATGACTTTCTAAAGAACTATTTTCTTACCAGTCTAGAAGCTAGGAAGTCCACGACCAAGGGCCCACTGGGTTCAGTGGCTGGGAGAGTAATGCTCTCTGTTTCAGGGGTGGCACCATGGCACTGTGTCACAGAGAACCGCAGAAGAGGTGAGCTAACCCAACCCGCTCTGGCGCCTCTTTTACAAAGACCTTAATTGTGAGCAAGGAACCCTCACAGCTCTTTAAAGGCTTCACCTTTGGGGCTAGCAGCTGGTAGCACCTAAAATTTTGGAGGAGCCATTTCAACCACAGCACCACTCAATCAAATATGCAAACTCCCAATTTTGAGAACTTGACTCTTAACTCAGACTGGCTGTGCGGAGCTCTGCCCAGTACCAGGCTCTACCCTCAGAGACTCCATGTATTGATTTTCTAATGAGGCTCCTTCTTCTCTTCCTCCTCATTTCTCTACCAAGATCTTGAATCTGCTATATAGACAGGGTTTGAGCCACTGCTTTAAAGTGCTTCTACAGGAAGCGTTCTCAAGTGCCCAGTGGACTTAGAATTCTCTGAGAGACGGTTAGACCAGCAGAATCTCAGGGCCCCTCCTAGGCTGAGATTCAAGACCTGAACTTTAACAACATGCCCCAGAATCCACTTCCTGGTTGGTCATGAAGTGAAAAGCACTACTCCAAACCAAGCTCTTGCCAGCATGATGTTTTACCTAAGCACATGGGGCTAAGAAGCCATGAATCGAACCCACTGAAGCTGTAAACCAAACGTCCTCAGTGGTATCAATACACGTCAAGCTGCACACCCTACATCACTCACACTTCTTTACACATTTCTCCACACAGACATGTGTGTGAATAAGCATGTGTGTGTGCGCATGTGTGTATATGTGTATGACTGACAGGCAGGTATACATACATTAGCTTCAGAAATACTCCTGTATACCAGTATTCCTCAAAGCTGACTTCCCTGTCCTGAGGTCTCAGACTGCCTGCACTAGTTAGGAATGAAAAGTTTGCCCTTCCCTCAAATCCCCAGAACCGCAAAGTCTGTTCTGGGTTGGGCCCAGCAGGCTGCATTTTAGCAGCCTTCCAGGTGATGCTGCCGGATGCTAGAGTTTGAGAGCCACTGCTCCGGAACTAGAGGGCAGTTCTGCATGTGAGAGCCGCAAGCACTGAATACAAAAGCACGTGCTTTCTTCCAAATGAGAAGCTGAAGTCGACCCTCAGCTGCAGTACAATTAGAGAGCAAGCCCTAAGAGTGGTGGGGAGGAACAGAAGGAGACAACTTGGGGTTCTGGGGTTTGGTGACAGACTACACACCCCTCATTGGACAAGAATGCAAGCCAATAATTGACGATTATGAAAATGTCCAAAATATTAAATGCTTAAGTTATGCTTAGCAATTCTCTTTTTAAAAGGCAACTAAGTTTACACTTTGGAAATATTTCTCCTGAAATGTTTTACATTTCTTTCAAATAATTGCCTATTGTGACAGGTATTTCATTCCGAAATCTGTGGGGGCCAGAAAAGAACAAGAAGAAAAGATACTCCCGTGTGACTTTCACCTAAGCCTCTTCCAACGTAGCTATTCTTGAGCTTTGGGGACCTTGAATTGTCCTGACGACTGCAGCAAGGTTGGGGAATTGCACTGCCATGATACACATAACACTTTGTGGACCATGTCAGAGGGTTAGGCCTATTAGGTCGACTAGTCAGACATAGGAGGGCCCTATTCTAAGGTCTTGGAAAGCAGGCACAGAGAGGAGATCGGGGCTTGGCCAGGCCAGAACCATGCTCACCAACTCTCCCACCAGTCAAGTGTACCAGGGCCTGGGATCCCTCCTCTCCCGAAAACTGGCTGTTTTATGGCCGTCACCAAAGAAATCCAGGAAATGCTACTTCAAAACGGGCCACCCTGGACTTCAGATAAGGACATTTGAGGAAGAACACCTGTGGGGAGGAGAGTCCTAGAGTTCAATGTGTACTTCAGGAGAAGGACAGCCCTTCCAAAAGAAACTTGGTTGTCACAGCTCTGTCTTCAGGAGCCTTGCCCACCATGGCAGGATAAACTAGAATTACAGAAGACTGCAGGAGACACCAGGCCCCAACACCAGGCATGTGGTCTGTCACCTGACCTTGTCAGGGTCCATTCATCTATCCCCCAAGTCATTTATTGTCTCCTAAGTTCATGTGATATCCAGGCACACAACAAACACCATTTCCCCTTTGATGCCCACTTGCTTCCAGACTTGATTACTGAACCTGCAGATAATGGGATACATTTTTTATCTCCCTGACACAACTCTCCAATATTTGGAAAAATTAGAGGTCAGTCTAAATGGGCCATTGAAAAGGTCAAGCTTCAATCTCTGTAGCTTTTAAATGGTTCAGCCATTGACCAGCAGGAGGCCCCTTCAGTCCAGTCAGACACACAGCCCCTCTTTGCCACTTACGCTGGTTCCAAAGCCTGTGCCCTATACACCCAGAAAGACCGCATGCCCTTCCCCATCAGGAAAGGCCTCCATTCTGAATCTCTAGGCCTTATTTATTCATAGCTGGAGTGGCCAGTCCATCCTTTGTGTGTACAGGAAGTGTGATCAGTGAGCTTCCACCTGCACTTCCTGCACTAACTGTTGGCATGCCCACTACTACAACTCCCTGAGAGCAGGAACAGTGTGACTTATACAACCGTAGCCCTAAAGGACACAGCAAATGGGATTAAGGAGATGGAGGAAGGGCGGGTACCATTCCAGCTCTCAGACTCCCCTCTGGGGTCCTGATTCACAGTGGAGTAGTCACTAGGTCTTTGGAGTGCTGTTAACCAGACAGTGTGTTTTCAGGCTCTTCTGTCTCCCAAGCCTTTTTGAAGTTGGCAAATTTTCTTCTTTGTGTATGAAGCATGGAGGGTCGCATCCTATAGACAAAATAGTGGCTCTAAGGCACCACCCCCTTTCCTGAAAATTACAATCTTCCAGATAAAGTCACTTAGAAGCTAGACAGTAGAGTGAGGGCTGGCTGCTAATAAGATCATTAGGACTTTCATTCTGCATAGCCAACTTCTATAGGTCCCGAACACAGAGAAAAGGGCATTGCGGGCCAACTCCCTATTCTCCTAGGCTCCCAAGCTCCTAAACCACACATTTTGCTCCCACTTGCTCTCTGCTCCAACAGAGAGGTCATAGCCTGCAAAACAAAGAGGAGAATAGAGAGCCAGTAAGGCTCATTCTCAAAATGACCCTCAGTCAGAACAGACATGAGGGGCTCAAGAGTTTTCATTGTGAATGCTGCCTGTCTCAGCCAAACTCTGAGGCCCTAGCACGTGATACTGCACATATTGGCATATGTGCCATATGTATAAAATCCACCCCTCCCCACACATTTACACACATATTACAGAGCCATACCCAGATCACATTTACACACACACACACACACACACACACACACATGCACACACAAAACATTATATACACACATGCAACCTTAGGATAGAATGGAGTTGACTTTTGGTATTAGCTACCTACACTAGGTCCTAACAGCCCTGCTAGCCCTAAACTTTGCAACCTGTTCTCAATGTCTCCATGCTGACCTGTTTAAGGCTCGCAATACTGAGGGGCCTTAGGTATGAGAAAGTTCAGCTCCCAAAACATAGGATAGCAGAAGACTAAATCCAAAAGAGCCCACCATCATTCTTCTCAGAGGAGGGAAATGCTTGATGCTATCTGGTATACTCATTGATGACATTGGCTGGGATAGCTAACAGAGCTGTATGACAGAACTGCCTCTAACTGGCCTCATGTTTGAGAGGAGGTGTCATCAAAAACTATGAGGTTCTATGTTGATGTGAGATTCCTTTCTGTACACTGTGAATACCATTGGTTAATAAAGAAATTGTCTTGAGCCCCTGATAGGGTAGAACAGAGCTAGGCGGGGGGGGGGGCGGGACTAAACTGAATGCTGGGAGGAAGAAGGCAGAGTCAGAGAGAAGCCATGTAGCCCTGCTGGAGCTGGATGGAACTTTACCCAGTAAGCCAGTGCCGCGTGGTTATGCACAGATTAATGGAGATGGGTTAAATTAATATGTAAGAGCTAGCCAGTAAGAAGCTAGAGCTAATGGGCCAAGCAGTGACTTAAATAATACAGTTTCTATGTGATTATTTCAGGGCTGAGCAGCTGAGAACCAACAAGCGGCCTCTCTTCAACGCTATGTGACACTATGAGGAAGCCAGGCTACACAGGAGCAAGGATGGAAGGTGAATGACTGTTGGGAGAAGGAGAGGTGATCACGGTAGACTAAAGAGTCAATGCAAAGACTTTAGAGTAACAGATTCTAAATATATACAGTGTCAAGGTAATAATATTCATGAGTTGAGGAAGAAGGAGCACTTGCTGCTCTTGCAGAGGCCCCAAGTTCAGTTCCCAGGACCCACACCAGGAAGCTTACAACCATCTGTAACTTCTGCTCCAAGGGATCTGGCGCCCCCTTCTGGACTCTTCAAGCACCTGCACTCATATGCACATGCCCACAGAAACACGTGCATACACATAACTAAAAACAAGATAAATACTTAAAAAAAGAAGTTCTTGCTCCCCTTATCACTATTCTGAGGTAAACTGTGTACACAATTATATCTATAACTATATAGAATGTGTATATATGTACAAGTGTGCACATGTGCAGACATTTCTGTTTATGCAAATGGTCATATATTATTCTTTCTTCACTTAACCATTTATTTTTAACATCTATCCTCATTAATATATATAAATACTAAAACTTTGCAGTGATCTCTTATCATCAGTTATAGAGTGGCATGAAATGTCCCCCAGCTATAGGCAGCTAGCTAGTTTCCAGTATCCTATTGTTCCAAACCTGGCCATTGCCTTCATATCACCTGGGTGGGTTCACCATGGCCCAAGCACAAAGTAGGTTGTCTACAAAAGGGAGAAACCGTCATTTCATTCTTGCCAACAGTCCAAACATCCTACGGGGTACAAGGAAGAGGCCTGACTAAAGACAGCTTATTTTCGTGACACTCAAAATATGCTGTACTAGGGATGTGACCTCAAGTGCAAAGAGGCCATTTATTACTAAGAGATGAGCTGAGGGCGTTTCTACTCTGTACTTTTCCCTTTTCTGTGTGTGCACGTGCAAGTGTTATGATGAATATTAACTGTGCATCCTATAAAACAGAACTCCAGAACGGGTCATTACACGACATGTTCCCTCCCCATTGATTACATACCACAAGCCCCTCTCACCGTCTTTAGCACAACCAATGTCCATTAAAAGCATCACCATGTACCTTCTCAGAATAATCTCTCAGAGGTTGCCAAGGTTCCTTGCAGAGGTTAAACCCAAATTTGTCTTTAGACACAAGCACACCGGGCAGCCCATGTCAAGTTCAGCTTGCAGTAGCATTAACAGCTCAGCCAGTGGCTGTCTGTCCTCCCAGGGAGGAGGAGGAAGCGGGACTCCTCATTTTAGTACTAGTTTCCTGAAAAGTCAAATTCTCATTGCTCTCCAAGCCTGAGCCTTTTTCTGTCCCCACCCTTTAATCAGAAGTGAAAGCGTAGCAGCAACAGAACACTGAGCTTTGGCATCAAGGACCGGCCTTCCGGGTTCCCAGAGAAACACTTGTCTGGGACATGGGTTAAGGAGCAGCCAAGAAGAGGTCACTGATCCCTGTCTCTAGAGCCCAGCGGCTTTGGCACGGGGAGGGGCCAAAGCTTCCAGATGTTCCACTAAAGGACTGGAAGCCTGCCATGGAGCCCCACAGCTCCAAAAGGGAGCCTGCTCCCCAAGTGTGCACCATGCCAAATCACAGCTCTCTGGAGAGAGCACTCAAGAGGGCAAGGTCTTCAGGAGCACTTCCGGGGTTGACCATCTTCGGTTATTCCCACCCACAGCCAACAACTCCACAACACCCTCTTTCTCCAGGACTCACAAACATACACATTTCCCCCACAACTACCAGCTCCAGTTTCTATAGCAACCAAGCAAAAGCCAACAGGGTTTGTAAAAGCAGCAATCTTGACAGCGACCATAGAGAAGGGCAAAGAAAGTAGCCTGGGAAATTTTGGTCTTACTCTGGAAATCTGTCCTCAGAGAGTGCCAGCCCATCAGGGGGCCCTAGCTACAAGTCTAAAACTGAGCACTCTGCTCCCAAGGGTGCAATTTTCCTCCACTCTGGAAGAGAAAGGACCAGAGACACACTGACATACTATGTAAGTCTGAAAGTTAGCTGAATGGGGAGCAACTGTTAAAGACAGCATCTGTAGGAATTCAGAGCAGTAACACAGCCACTACTAACACAACTGATTCTATTACTCATCAAACAAACATTTGCTGAGTACCTACTATGTGCCAGGTTTCTAGGAAACAATGGTAAACAAATCCAATAAAATGTTTGTCTTTGAGAACTTATATTCTAGGGGGAAAATGATTTCATAAAGCACTACGTAAAACATAAAATCACATCTCCGACGACAACTATTCCCATAGGGAGTGACATATAAAAATGGAGGCAGGGTGAAGATGCGGGAAGAAGGCTAGTCTCTCTCTAGAATGTGTGTGTGTGGCTTTATTTTCAAACAAGCTTCCTTGCATGTCTGTTCATTGTGCCACCATGGGCAGCTGAGTGGTAATACAGCAATGAGCTCATCTACCCAAGCAGAAACGTGTGGAAGCCCAAGCATGGGAAATGTTTGGTTCAGGATCCTCCAAGCCTTATACTTTGGATGTCTGTGTGTCAGATGACCACCGTCAGAGTGAAACCATTAGCCACAAACTAGGGCAAGGTATTGGCCACTCATGCAACTGCCTCTGGGACAGTAAGAAACAGATAAAGACAGGCAAATCATATACGAAAGGAGTGAACAGGCCTTTCTGGGGGAAGGTCCAAGACCTGCAGGCGTTTGAAGGCTCTCAGCATCATTCATCACGAAATAACCAATGAAAACTACATCGGTGAACAGAACTACTTCCACAGAAAAACTCCCTAGATGAGTTTCAGGAACCACTGACTAGCGAACAAAGAGTTCAGAGCCAGGCTTCGACACAGCCCTTCAAGCCACATCCCACTCACTTGGTTGCCATTCAGAACTTGATGGTGAGAGCCCACTGCTGAAGACATTATATTCACACTTTGGTCACAGGACTTGGGAACATCAAGGTTACAGTGTGGTCTGGAAGCCTCCTCCCTGATGGCCAGCTTGCGTAGAACTGCAAAGTCCTATGCAGGCTGCTGGGAGAGAAAAGGTGCCAGCAGCCTTTACCCAGCTGTGAACCCTTTAAACTACAATAACACCCAACCTAGCACACTATGCCCACTGGTGTAATAGTGGCACAGATGTCTTGGGGAGGGGGAATCCAACAGCTATCTGATAAACAGGAGGAAATTCATGCCTGGCACTGTGAACTAAGAATCCATTGATACTGTATCAGACTGCCTTCCAAATATTTAGCCTTGTACCCATAGATTAGTCCAGCTCTCACCCTTTGTCAGAGAAGCTAATGGATGGAGGTTTACACAGGAAAAAACAGGGAACACATGACTGTGGAGTGCTCATCCCCCAAAGAGTCATCTACATCACAGCCCACCACCCATTTATTGAGGAACTATCACAGAAGGGGAGGCACCAAGATTGGAAGAGCCAGAAGCTCAGGGGACAGCTATAAAAGAGCCTCTTCTGGACATAACAGGCAGATGAACTCATGAGCTCCCAGAAGCAGTAGTAGACTACACGAAGTCAATGTAGCCACCATCCCATCACGGGTGATGAGGAGCTTCCAAGGCCCCAGCCCTAGCCGAGAAACCATGTGCAGTTGACAGCTGCCAAGCGAGAGAAAGCCAGCTAGTTTTCTTCAGTGGTGGGGCCCTGTGCTGAAACCCTGCACTCTCGTGCACGTGGCAACCTTAGACTCTGTGTGTTTGGGAGTGTGTGTGTGTGTGTGTGTGTGTGTGTGTGTGTGTGTGTGTGTG
>JAQHUG010000024.1:5533558-5566975 GCA_028555095.1 Dicrostonyx torquatus
ATACTGAAACCGTGTCTCAAACAAGAGTTATAGAACTCACAATGATCTATCTGCCTCTACCTCCCCAGCACTAGATTAAAGGTGTAAGCCATTAGGCCCAGCTCAATATACATTTGTTTCATGTATTGGGAAATCATACAATACGTGGTAAAGCAGGAATTAAAATGAAGATTCCAATAAAACACACACACACACACACACACACTCACACACACTTCATGCTAACCCTAAAAGTGAAGGTGATCTTTGAACTCACTCTTCCTCACAGTTTCAAAGGAACTCACCAGTGGAGACCATGGGCTTCTGCAGCAGAGAAGACTGCCCCCCCCTAAACTCCACATCCCCATCATTGTTAGTGCCAGAGTCAGACAGACGGGAAGACCCAGGAAGCAGGTCTGACTCACTGGTAGCCATTTGCTCTATGTTGGTTTTGTGCTGTCCCCATGCACGAGTGAGAATCTCTTCCCTAGTCTACTTTCCGCATCCTCAGTTTCCTTCATTGGAAGCATATTTTATTTTCTTCTTTTGAGCATCCAAGGTCCTAGGCATACAGAGGTAAGGAGCATGTCCCTACTCTCAGGGGCCCATGTTCTTCTCATAGAAGGGGTCAAAGACAAGAAGCACAATACTATGTTTGCAGCTGCTGATGGGAAATGGTACAGTGAGGCCACCAGTAAGACTCCCCCCCCACCATGGAAGGCTCTCCCTTGTGCAGATTGTCAACAAAAACAGCCACTAGCCTTGATCTCAAATGATGTCCTTCAATTCACGCGGCTAGCCTGAACTGAAAGTAGTAACAGATACTACAGTCTCTTCCCTTGGTTGGGAACAACAGAGTTGCTGCCCAAAGGGGATCCATGCTAGGGCTTGATTCATCAAAATTTTCAATAACAGGAATAGATCCGATTTATACAGACACATAGCTGTCAGTTATGCATTGTAAGCCAACTACTCAGTCCTCAGGCACACAGGTACACAATACAAACAGAAATCACTTGAAGATCATATTTAATTCTTTTCCCCTGCCACTGCCGTGTGTGTGTGTGTGTGTGTGTGTGTGTGTGTGTGTGTGCATGCGTGTGTACACAGAATGTCTCTGCAGTGATACACTGGGAACAGTTATCATCTCTGGGGAAGGGATAAGTAAATTTGGAAAGAAAGGAAATTTTTCTTGTCTAGTAATCTCTTGCCTTATAATTTATGTACATGAGCTATTTAAAATTATTTAGAAATAATAAAAAAGGAATTAGGTGGAAATGTGACTGTTCCCTTAAACAGAGGGACAGTGACTTGTCTCTGGCTAAGGATTACAACAAGCTCCAGAAATCCCTGTCAGAAAGAGAGAGATGATCCACTGATTTCACACAGATCACAGATGGGGGCAAGGAGCCCCAGATTAATGTTGTCTACATGGTTATTGCTCAGGAGACCCCTCTAATAGGCAATGGGATACATTAAAATTAGAGGTTCCTTAGACCTAGCCTTCAGTGAGGACTCAGTACTCCTCGTGCAGAGAGGCAGGTGGGCTCAGTAGTCTATCCCCATGGAGCAGGGAGTGAAAGACACCCTCAACAGTTTGATTCCATGGAGCCACTGCTTCTCCTTGCAACATTCCTACTGTGATGTTTCTGGTGTTCACTTAGTGCCTGTGACTTCCTGTCTCAAGCTTCATAACCATCGACTGGTAGTGTCACTAGCTTTGGTACCTTCTGCCCAGCCAGTACCACATAGAGAAAGTGGCTGTCAGTGGGTCAGACCTACTCCCCAGGCCTTCCTGTCTGTCTGACACTCCTGCCTCTCCTGACACTAATGACAATGGTGATGTGTAGCGCAAAAGGAGACGCCTTCTCTGATACAGGTACCCTGGCCTCCACTAATAAATTCTTTTGAAACTATGAGAAAGAGTAAATTCAAAGGAGTGTGTGTGTGTGTGTGTGCGCGTGTGTGTGTTCACAGCTCCTCAGTCTATACAAACTCACATCAGACATTTACAATAAGAGAGGAAGATAAAAGCCTTGGCGTTACACCTACATTAATGATGGCAAAAGTGTTTGATTGTGAAAATGTGGGTGTTTCAACAAAGCTAGGTAATAAGGAACATCAATAAAACTGTCAGCACTGGCCGGTTTCAAGTAGATAAAAGAATAGAATAATTGGTACAGAAAGACAACTCTCTAAATTAGGTTAGATGAATGGAAATACCCTTTTCTTTCAAGCCAAGTCACGAGGACATTAACAACAGTAAATGATTCAATTATGGGCCATTTCAACCAAATATGATCTGAGCTACAAACATTATTTCCCCCAAACCCTCTTTTATAAGATACAAAAATGGTACATATCAACAGACGCAGGATGAGAGGACACGGGAGAACATACAGGGCCTGTGTCTTCACTAAGGACTCATCATGAGCATGGTGTTCTTTCTATACATGCATCTCTTCCACATGACTATCCTTGCGCAATTAAATCAGTAGGAAAACAAGTGCACAGTCAAGGGAAAATATACATCCACACCCACATCATAGCAGACAGGAAGAAGGCTTGCAGTGAGCGGCTCCCCAGTCTCTCCGGGTTCAGTCCTGGGTTTCGTCTGCTAATGGCTGGCATTTGGTGTTGTTAACTGTGGATGATTCATTTCAGAGGAACTGCTGGGCTTCTAGAGACCATTTGAAAGGGAATGGGGGTTCTTGGCTTATTTCTCATGAGCACTTCAGCAAAGGCTCTGTGATATAAGGATGTCTTGACAGGGGTGGGGCTCATTGCTCTTCACCTGAGTCTTTGATCTTACCCATACAGAGGATCAGGACTCCACGGGGGCAAAGATGGACCTCCAAATCTGGACAGCAAACTTCTGTGTGCCAGAAGTTGCAAGAAGTTACAGCAGGTTGGGAGTCGGGAGGAAAGAGCACAGATTTTAAGATCACTGCTTTTGAACATCTGAATGCTGTTACTTCTTATTTTCTGGACCCAATGCATTTCTGGAAAATCTGACACATCCACAGATGTGCAGGGAGCACTCAAGGTGAACATAACCAGAATCCTATTGCCTAAGGGACATCCCACAGAGGAGATGGGTCAGCACCTTGCAGCTGGGTGTGGCTTTGGGAAGATGGAAACGCCCATAAATGTCTAAACTGATGTTTCATACTCAAAACTAAACAGAAACTGAAAAGAGAAAACATGAGAATGTCTGGGCTTAATTTGGGGCACCTCAGAAAGGCTGTGGCCATAGCTCGGTGGTGGAACACTTGTCCAGTATGAATGAGACCAGGAGTTTATTTTCCAGATCTGTAAAAGAAGAGGAAGGGGAGGAGGAGGAGGCTGACAGCCTGAAGACAGTAGGGTGATTGACACAGGACTTCACCAATTTTTAAGTGGGGAAAGAGAGAAAGCAAAAAGGCCATGGAGGGATGTTTTTCCTTGGACTTGGCCTTAAATACGTCAGTGCCATAGTTACACCAGGCCCCTACCTAGTGTTCTAGATGTAGTCAACTTTGACCTGGAACCCTCCTTTCCTCCTTGGGGATCGAAGACAGAAAGGGGCCTTGGCCATGAAGTTAAACCTAGAACAAACTGTCTTCGACTGTCAAGCATGGACATCGTTTGCGGCATTCCATTCCTCCTGCTTGACAATTGCCACTCGCAATACTGAGAACTGCCTTTTTGTTTGGATGCTCACAGAGAGGACACACTCTGTCTACTTAATTGATCCTGTCTAAACTGCCATTCCTAAATATTCAAAGTCTCTAAGCTGTCTTGGATAATGATAACAAGATTCCCTCTGCTCACAGAAGCCTCTCCCCTCCCTCCCTGAGGTGTACTCCACCTCTGCACTCCCTTGAAGCTCTGCTGGGTTATTCCCATCCCAGTTTACTCCCTGGCCACACCTAGTTCTGAAATGCAATGCGAATGTGCTATTGTTTCTTTGACACCTTCTTCCTACAAGATGTATATTCCTGATGGAAAGTTCCAGTTTTTGTAAATATCGTTTTCCATTTTCCACTTCCCTCCCCACTTCCCAGGCCCCTAACCTAGCAATATACTAAACTGGGCACCCTTGCTGAGAGGCATTGGTGGGTGTCGTTCAATTGAGTAAGCGACTCCCTGTCAACTCTCTGACAGCAATGCTTGATTAAATGACATGAAATTTAGAAAAGGCCAAATTCTTCAGTAGGACTATGGAACCTGGAGATGCTACACTGTGGCGGAGCCAAAGTTCCCCCAAAAGGCTTGAATGCCTGCCATGAACATAAGACTTTACCATCTCTAAGAGAAAGAGCAGGGCAGTAGGAAAGATCATTGTCCTGCTTGGTTTATGTCAACTCTAGTTTTGAACCAGGATCTGCTTAAGGCTCCACATTACAGCCAGCTGGAGAGGGCTCCAGCCATTCCTGTAACAGGGACCTGTGACTTTCCTTTCTGAGAGGATGGAAAATAGATCCATGTATTTTATAAAAGGGACTCTGGGCCACCTTTGGATTAAAAGTTAGGAACTTTGGTTTTATGTTTCTACTAAAAGCTTTCTGAAGAAATGAACGAATGAAAATAATAACAACATCAGAAGTCATTTCCATGTTGAAAACCTCTTCATCAGTGCTCTGACAGAGCAGAAGTCTGGAGGGGAGCCCGCAGTGTGGTCTGAAGTTATCACCTGCCCTCTCAGCGCCCACTTCCATGGCAAGGTGCTAGTGTCAAGAACTTGGTAAAGTGAAAATCTCTATACACATGCTGTCTTTCCTGAGCCAAGCGAAGCTGGCTTCATCACATCTGTCTCCTTGAGCAACTAGAGAAAATCCCGGCCAAAAGCTGCAAAGAGGAGTAAGATTTCAAAAACATACCTGCAGAAAGGCTAAAAGATTTGATGAATTCTGCCCTGAAGAGGATAGATTTAACAACTGTCTTCAAACAGATGAAGGGCTTTACCCAGGGCCAGTGAGAGCCTGGAGGCCACGTGTTCTCGGTCTGCACCTAATGGTGATGGGAGCAGCCAGGCTCCAACAAGAGAAGTTGTTAACTTTAATGCACTCAGGACACAAACCAGTGGTTCTGGGATGCTCCAGAGTGTGCTGGGCTGGGAACTGCTTCATTTGGGGGAGGGTAAGGAAGAAAGATGAAGGAGTAAAACTACATCTGGGTCTCAACCCTACAGGAAACAATCTCTTAGATCTGGCATATATCCATGTGTTCTGTTAGTTGCCTCCTTTGCTGGCTCTGCTCTTGACCCTGAAGAAATGAATAAAAAATAATAACATCAGAAGGTCATTTCCATGCTGAAAACCCTTTATCAGGGCTCTGACAGAGCGGAAGACTGGAGAGGAGCCTGTAGTGGGGTCTGAAGTATACCCACACCCAGAGTCAGGAACCTGCCCTCCTGCTCTTTTCCTGAAGAGCTGGTCTGCTACTCTCGACGTGACCTTGATGAACTACACCCACCTCCCTGCTCTGGGGTCTCTAGGCTCTGAATATTTACTGAGCATCTTTATATCCATGAACACTGTCTCAAGGCCTTGTTCTTACAGCCCTCTTTCCATAGCAGTTTTTACAGGGTTACTTCAGTTTGAATTAGGTTTACACTGAGTGACAAGAATGGACTCTCCAAAACTATGTCCAAAGGAAATATCCCCTCACCCCCATCTTCTGGGTAAAGAATCTGAAGTTAAGCTGGTGAATAAAACAGTCAGAATTTCCACCCATGTCGGATGGACTACTAGGGCCATGCTCTTTTCTACAGAAGACACCATGCACTTCAGCATCACGTGACTGCAGAAAGAAGGGGTAGGTGGGCCTGCCCCCTGCTTCTCAACTTCCACAGTCCACAATCCCACCAGGACCAGACTCAAATGTAGTATGTGTGGTGTTTGTAGGGCAAAAGTCATTCAACTTCTATTGTGGATTCTGTATACTCCTTCTTACAATTTCTATTGCAGTTTAGACTCTGAATGATTTAAGATGAGCATGGCCCCCGGATGCAAAGCAGAGGAAGATCCCACAGGTCAGGCCCTAACCATCTCCCATCCAGAGGGCCTGTAATAATGAAGCATTGCCATATTATTATAACGAATAAGAAATCACATACAAATGACAGTGAAGGCAGAAATAATAGCTTACATACACTGCGAGAAACAACTGTTTACACATTTGAGAAGTTGCTGGCTATACTTCTGTTACCTGAGCTAATTATGCTTTGACCTAATTACGTGGTGAGCCAATAGTGCCAGGGAGCCAAATGGTTGTTATTCATGACGAAAGTGAAACTACGGAATATCTCAGACTGGGGCTCACACAAGAATGCTGTGTGACATTAGTGAACAACTATGACAAGACATGAAGACATGCCCCTTCTAGCAGCTGCAGATAGTACCCACTTGTTGGCCATGAGCTCTGACACAGATGTCTACTCAAATTACACTGAAGAATAACATCACATGACCGGAAATGACCTTCACTGTCATCTGGCCTGACCCCCTTACGTCTGGGGTCAAGTTCCCCATTTTAGCCAAAGCACACACTAGTCAAATCCCATTATGGTGACCAGCACAGGATGTGCAAGTGCTGGAATTCTATTAGATGGTTAGAAATCATATTAGATCCTGCTCCAGCGGATGTAAACACCCAAGCTTCCTAACAGCATGTTAGTAAGAAAAAGAACCATTGGAACACCCTAGAAGAAGGGGGTGTATTCACACGGACACCCCCACACCTTCCTATGCACTCTCTGGAATTTGCATGTGTTGTAACATGTGCACAGTATCTATGAATCTGTCATTGATGGGACGGAGCATGGAGACAGGGTTGCTGAAGCAATGTCGGTGGTAGAGTAATACAGTAGTGACCCCCTCAGTTCACCGTTCCATAGAACACAACTAGAATTTGCACCCAAGAAAGAGAGTGGACGAGGACCTGTGAGTAGAATCCACAGTTTGCAGTGCATTCGAGTAGTTTGATTCTCTGTGAGTTCTAGCCATGGTTTATCCCTCTCCAAGTCTTTCTTTCACCTTCCCAACCCTTACACAGCCAAAACCACCTCTGGACTGAGAGCCTCTCAGCCCAGGCACAGGACAGGGGAAGAGATTGCTTTGGTACAAAATGGAGCTAGCACAGGACCCTGGAGCGTCTGCCCACCACTCACAGAAGGGAATCCCATGTCTAGACCAGCAAAGGGAAAAGAGAGCCCTCTTGACTTTACAGCAACACATGCTAGTACTTTACAGATCCTGGCATGTGTCAGTGTTTCTAAAGTAAACTCTATTTTCTTTAGATGAAAGAGATTAAAAAAAATAGACTCGGAATTTAACCCAATGAAAATTGCTTCAGTTATTCGCATGCAATAAAGCATAGAAGCAAGAAGAAAAAAATCAATTGCTCCTGATTTATTTATTCATTCATTGTCCATTTTCATTCTCTCTAATGTAAAAAAAAAGTATGCTGTTTATAATTTTGCAAGCCGTTAATCTTTTTGAGGAGAAAGAAAATAGTTCAAGCCTGCCATTGGTTGCCCAGCATCTTGGCGCAGGAGATGCATGTTTAATTAAGGTTGGGGAAAGAACAGGAAAAAAGGAATTGATTTTTGTTTATCAAACATTTTTTCCAACATCTACAATCAGGACGTTATTGTAAACTCTCAAGTCTGATAAGCTGGGCTTGCATACTATGCTAACAATTTTAAGGCAACCAACTGCAAGCCTCACTCTCTGTTTGCTTTATTATTTTCCAGGCCGGCCTGAATGTGCATGCCTCTTGGACTCAAGGCATCTTCTTGTCTCAGCTTCCAGAGTAGGGAGCCCTCAGGCATTTATCACCTGTGCTAGGATAGGTTGCTTCGTCTTAACCTGATTGCTTTATTTTGCTTTATTTTTGTAGGTTTAAATATTTCATAGAACATATTGTCAGATCCTCAACTCTTCAACGGCATATTCTATTCCTGGGTGTTCAGAGCTGACAACAGAGACAGGAAGCTGGGCATACCAAGCATAACTGCAGTGAAGAGCAGAATATGTGAGATACCAAATTTGAAAGGACGAGTAAAGCTTTTAACCGACGCCAAATCATCAAAAACTATTAAAGTGGACCCAACTCCAGTGTAGTCCCCATATGCCCGTGATTCTGGAAACATTCTGAACACCTGCTGAGACCAGATGAAAGTGATCAGGTGCCACTACCAACTACCATTTGCCTAGAGCAGTGGTTCTCAACCTTCCTGAGGCTGAGACCCTTTGATACAGTCCCTCATGCTGTGTGACCCCCCCACCCATAAAATTATTTCACTGCTACTTCATAACTGTAATTTTGCTACTGTTATGAATCATAATGTACATAGCTGATATGTGACCACAAAGTGCTTGTGACCCACAGGTTGAGAACCCCTGACCTAGAGCCTTTGAGCTTACTTACATAAGCTCCCTCTCATCACAACCTTTACCTAGAGACTGAGTATGTGTGTGTGATTGTGACTTTGAGATTCTAATCTGTGCGAGTTTGTGAGATGGCCAAGTCTTCTAGTTGGGAGAGCTGAAGGATAAGAACGTCCACCTTCCAACTGGGGACACAGACCCCACACACCATTTCTTTCCCTCATCTCTAAGGGGAAGCAGATACTGTCTCCAAGTCTCTCCTCCATGCCACTAATACCAACTGCTGTGTCTCTGTGACCACAGAAAGAGGAGGAGAGGAAAGATGAGGTCAGTCAATGCATTTCGGTTCTGTTTACTCACCACCTCGTCTAGTGCCCAAGTCGGCCATAATTGCCCTGCACCTGTCTGGACGAGACTGATTTTGTAGCCTTCCCTTGGACCCTGGTTGCTCTGTCTTCCCCAAACATATAATGCTGCACTTAAGAGATATTACATGAACAAAGCGGGGGGAGGGGAGTCAAGAGAAGAGGATGCAGAAAGAAGAAAAATATAAATATCAGAGAAAACCTGTGTGTTGTCTCATCTCATCAGCTTCATTTGCCTTTTGAGTAACCAGTAAAATGAATCTGCAAGTGATCCAAACACGTAAGACTCTAAAGTCTGCCACCCTCTTTGTTTCGTTTCTGAACACCGTTAGACCAACTGGTTTTACTTCCTTTTCACCAAACACAACACAAACCCCACAGAAGCCTCCTGGGAGGGGGTGCGCTCCACTGGCATCTGCCCTGCACACAGCATTTGGAAATGCCTGTGTTACTGGTCTCTCAGCAAGTCCGAAACCTCCTTCTGTTCCACCAGTAACAGATGGCTGGCTCCTTTTGGTACATGGGCACAACATCTTCAGAAGAACCCTCTCCTGCTACAGCATGCCAACTAATTAAATGTCACTGTGCTAATGTCCTGGCCATCACAGGAATGGGGAGACCCAGAAGACCAGGGCTTAGCACAACAGGACAAGGGTCAGAGGTCATGCTCTCCTACCTTCACCTGATGACCCCGAGAGATCGATGATCACATACACCTTTCCTTCTGGCTCCAGATCAATCTGCAAGAAAGAGAATGAGAGCAGGTCTGTTAGTGCACGTGCGGGCAGCTCGAGGGTCCACATTTCCACCTGGAACGGTTGTAGCCAGAGGGGCAGCTCCATGCACTGTGTCAAGACCAAGGTGAGTTAGGAGTGAACGAGCACCAGCACTGAGGGAACATCTACTGTGCTGTAAGAGGGGGTCTGGAGCACCCCCAAAAGGCAGCATCAATCAGCAGCCTTCAACTGGGAGGGACCTTGCTTTACAATGGATACTTGATGGCTTTCTAGAGGCATGACTGTCTAGACGCTGGCTGTCATGACTCTCAGAGAGAAAGCTATAACTGGTACCTAAAGGGTAGAGATGCCAGGCAAGTCACGGCGTATAAGGCAATCCCCACAGCTAAGGATCACCCAACCTACCAGGTATACTGCTTTTTACAGATAAGGAAACTGCTCAAAGGTCCAGGCTAAGTGTCAGTGCTGAGATTTGATGCCAAGATCATCCAAAGGAACGTGTGTCCTTTATTCGATATGACTGCTTCTCAGGAAAACAAGAGACCCATAAGACGTCACTCCTGTTCTCAGTGATTCAAATCTCATTGTGATGTTAAAAACCAGAACAGTGATGAGCTCAGCTAATAAGAGGGAGAAAAAAAACAATGAGCAACAGGATCCTGAGAGCAACGGACAAGAGCAGTCAGAGAAGAAACAACAAAAGCAAAGACGCAGAAAGTCCACTCTGCTGTGCCCTGAGTCCCCCATGCTTTGGTTCTGTGATGGCTCCATGCGTGTTCTGTGACCCACAGATTCCAGCGGGCTGTAAAGAGAGAGCCAGCACGTCTAACTGCTTACCAACGGCTTCTCCTTTTATGCCCAATTTGCTCCCTCCCCTACTCGAACTCAACTGACTCCCGCTACACAGAACCAGGCAGAGGGATGGAAATCAGAGGACTGGACCTCTTAAGACATCTTTGCAAAGCAGGAAGTCTTTTTGTAGAGAGTGTGCTTTCCGTGTGAGAGAGTAGTCACTCTGGAAAAGTCCACACCATGAAACCCTCCCACCCCCGCCGTCCATCTGTATACACAGAGTTCCAATGGGCTCAGCAGTGCCAGGCTCGCACCCCAACAAGCTGTGCATTCCTTAAGAACAGGAACCACCATCCCTTCCTGTAATTTTTCCACTGTCCCCAGCAAAGAGCAAGCGCATGCTTAGCGAGTAATTCTTAGGAAGAGGCAGTGTGGTGAACGTCTCCTGCTCCTTCAAGGTCAAGGGTAATTTGTGTCTCCTCTCTGAAGCTTTTCCAGATACTCCCATCAGGCCGCATTCCTCCCTCCTCTGGGTTCCCACAGCACACCAGACATGTCCTAATCAGTTTTTATTAAACTGTAGCACAGTGTCCATGTTATTCTCTCCCGTGCCACATTCCCAAACTCGGCTTACTTCTCTTGGCCATAAAACACCCAATACTCATTTGGGAAGGTGGGAAAGGCTCTAGATTCTAAAGCATATTCTGTGTCCGTCACTCCTTAAAGTCTTCATGCCCAGGGAGAAACAAAGACGTGTGGCTTCCCTGAAGCAGCAATTACACAAGACTCAGAGATGGAAGCTGAGGTGGCCACACAATGACCATCTGTGAGCACCTGGGAGAGGTAAAGACACTCAAGCTGAACAGATGTCCTCTCCAGGTCGCCCCTACGCTTTCCAGAGTTACAGTTTCTGGAGCCACTCGGGAGCTGTGTTGCACAGCCCCTCAGGGCTGAGAATGCTAACTATCGGCTTGGTGTTTTCATGCGCGTCAAGTGATCTCTCTCCCACTGGGGAGGCGACTGGAGGAAGTTCACACACTGGTCAGAGAGTGAAGGCGGGCAGTGAGCAGATTTGTGTCACATCCAGGGACACCATAGGATCCATTTGCCTGAGCCTTGGCTCCAGATGAGAACCAAATACCCAACCGGGGATCTCACGTGATGCTTTCTCATGCAATCCCACCTCACGAATTTGTCATTTCAAATGTGTGAATAAAGCAAAGCTTCCCCAGAGCTCTCAAGCACTAGTACGACCCCACCATAAACAAGCCCTGGCCCTGGCATGGAATTACAATCAGGAAAACCAGCCATTGGCCCTGCTGAATGATGCTAAACCAGAATTCTATCCCTGCCAAAGTTCAAAACGATCAGAAGCCCTTTTGCCCCTCGAGCATGGAATTCAAATAATGTATGCCTTTTGGAGATTAGATCATCTCTGCAAACCCCCAAACAAAATGAAACACTTTCTCATATCCTCCAAGTCAGAGATTTCCCACAGCTGCAGACTGTATTGGTGAAGCACAATGCTATCTGTGTAAGGCAGGGAGGAGGATAGGGAAGGAGGGAGATGGGCAGCGAGGCCTATCCAAAGGCGGGCACCGAGCCTATCTCTGCAAAAGGGGAGTGAGGATCGCAGCGGGGAGGACAGGTCATTGACGGTAAAATGTATTAGGATATTACCATTCAAGATAGCTATCAGAAACCATTTTAGCACCCACTGCTCCTTTGATGCTAGTGAACTGCATTTCCCAACCAAAAAATAGAAATTAAGCCATTAAACCTGCCAAAAGCAACAAAGAGCTTTGCAGGGTGAGCAGATGGCTGCAGAGCTCTGGCCAAGCCCCAGTCAGCCAAACGAGGAGGCTTTGAGATTCCATCCAGGGTGGCGGGACTTCAGTGCCGGTGACTGGAAGGGTGGCTGAGTACAAAGCATGGTGGAAAGTGGTCTAGCTTCACAGCCAAGTTTATTTCATCACAGATTCTGCCCATGGTTGCATGGCCCGGATAAGGAAGCAATGTGAGCTCCCAGGTCTGCAACTTTGCAGTCTCTCAGAGGGCATCAGTACCAGTACCACGCAGCTAGACTGACTTAGGGGCAGACCCCACCCCTCCCTCCAGCCATTCCCAGGTCATCTCTGGACCCTACCTGCAATGCAGGCTCATTCCATTTGCTCCAGCTGTAGCCCTATTCATAAAATCTTCCTAGACTTCTTGTATCTCCTAGACACACTTCCTAGCTACTTTCCCTTTCTCTTGGACTGCGATCTTCCCTCAAGCTAAATCACCACTGGCTTCCCCACTAGCCAGGGCCAGAAGCCAAGGAGACAGTGGGGGAGATGACCACAGTCCTTGGCTTCATACCAGGACTGAATCCCAGTTTTGCCTCTTACCCGCTGAGTGACCTCAGGCAATTATTTCCTCTCCATAAGCCTTGGCTTCATCTGTGAAATGGGTTGCCATGGAAATCCATGAGACAGAAATGCAAAGCCCTTGGCACTCAGAAAATACTCAAATGTGTGGAAAAGAGAACCGACCAGGACTTGATGCCCTGAAACAAGTAGGATCTACAAGACAGTTCATTGGGTAGAGGGGCTTGCCACTAAGTCTGATGATCTAAGGTTCATTCCCAGGCGGTGGAAGGAAAGAACCAGCTCCACAAGGTTTCCTCTAATTCCTCTCTATATTAGTGTCATGCCACACAGGAGTACAATGTGTACACACATCACACACACACACACACACACACACACACACATGCACACACACACAAGGCTTCAAGTCCGTCCTTTATAGTCCAAAATTCTTTCTACTCTAACAAGTTCCCCCAATACACAGAAGACATTTTCTGTGTTTCCTGATATTACTATATACTATTACAAGATATCAAATGACGTTTTAGTGCTACTGTGACTATCAAAAAAGGTAAGTCTTGTTCCCAACCTGGGGGCAATCCAGGTACAGGCAAAAGGTCCATGGTGCCATGACAGATAGGGAGAAGGGATGTCACAGGTTTCCTGCGCATCCTTGACTTCAGATGCTTTCACACACCTCGGCTTACTGACACTTAAGAAGTCACTGACAGTCTCAGTTTCCAGACAGGAAAGGGGACTACAGTGAGCTCTCACCGCGGTGTCCACCCAAAACTACCTCATCATAAAAGGAATTGATTCTGCCTCCATGCGGAGATCAGCTCCTGCTACTCCAGCCCACAGAGGCCTCACTGATACCTGTCCAGGGTATTCTCCTCCCAGCCACATCCCCAATGTTGTTCTCATCCTTTTCAGAGGCCACTGGCTTTCCAGACCCAACCTTTCTAAGGCAGAGGGATGCCTTGTACATCCTCAGCACTGCACGAGCCCAGGGAAGGTGTGTGTGAAAACACCATTCATTCCAGTGAAGGGAAATGCCACAGAGACAGAACAAACCACCCAGAAACCCCTGCAGCAGCAGGGTGTCAAAAACACAGACTCACATGGACTTCTGGGTGGTGACTGACAACCTCTAATGTCCTTCAATGGTTGATTTTATTTATTCCTCATAATTTGCCTGTAAGGTAATGTGTTGGTCTATGAATAAGAACCAGAGATGGCAATACATATCTGTAATCTCAATACTCCTAGAGATAGGAAGGTTATGAGTTCAAGGCAACCCTGGGAAACATAAGAAAACTCCATCTGAGAAAATCTCAGCAGTAGAGTGTTTGCTTAGATGCGCAAGGTCCTGGTTTCAAAGTCTGGTGCTTCAAACAAACAATTTTAAAGCTGAGGTTATAAAGAGGAGTAGCCAGTGTGGCCACAGTACACCAGTGAGGGCACAGCTGCTTCATGATGTCAAGGTCATCATGCATCCCTTGTCTCTAGGCATATAGCCCTATGACTCAAAAATAGATAGCCACCCTCAGCTCCTAACTCTCAAGCCAAGGACCCTTCCAGCACCCCACATTCACCTATCAGGAATGCTGGACGAAGTAGTTTGGAATAATCACAACTCTACCAGGGAGTGATCAACAACCTCCTTACCTACAAAAAATATTTCAGGCTTCAGTGACCCACAGGTATCTATGCCTGTGTCTGGGAGCCAAGGTCTTCTGTGACCCCAGGTATCTATGCCTGTGTCTAGTACACCAAGGGCTTCAGTGACCCACGGGTATCTATATGCCTGTTCCTAGTAGACCAAGGGCTTCTGTGACCCCAGGAATCTATGCCTGTGTCTAGTGGATCAAGGATGTCAACAGTTAGGCAGTCTGAAATTCAGTCAAACTTCCTCCTAACCACAGGCCAACTTTCACCTGAGACCTCTAGATAAACTTCCCCCAGGCCTGGCTCAGGCCACCTAGTTTCACTTCCTGTTTCTCACCATCCACAGGCTCCGAGCTTGGAGGGAAGGATAGATGGGGAGAGAGGTGCACTGGCTTGGGTGCACCTACTGGGACTCAAGTAATTAGATGTTTGTTTCTCGTTCTTCCTTCCTTGGGAAAGGTTGGGGAAGATGTAGGAGGTAGAAGAACCATCTGGAAAGGAAGCTGAACATTGTGGTCCACTTAGGAGACAGGCAGGAGGCCCATAAATCCAAAACCTGCCTAGGCCACAATTGGGTTAAGGCCTGCATTGGCAACTTTGTAGGATTCTGACTCCAAATCAAAAGAAAAAAATGGGGAGACGGCTCAGTCACTAAGACGCCAGCTGCCTAAGCATGAGGGCATGAGTTCAGATCCCCAGCATCCATGGAGGAGCTGGGTATGGGGATACACAGTGCAACCCAGTGCTAGGGGCTGTAAGGACAGGAGGATATCTGGAGCTCATTGACTATCTGGTCAATAGGCAGTCCCTCCAAGTTGAGGGAGGGGTTCATCTCAAAAAGTTAGGGAGAAAAATGATAGAGGAAGGATACACATAGCATCAACCTCTCACCCCTCTGCCCACACATGTGTGTGTGCTCACATACATGAATACAACATATACACATTAAAGTACAAAAGATCTAACACAGTGGTAAAATGCTTGCTTAACATTCATGAGGGTCTAGATTTAATCCCCAATACCAGAGAAAGTGAGAGAGAAGAATAAAAGGAAGACTCAGTACCCAAGTCCGTAGCCTTCAGTTTGGGCCATTCTCCCACACTTAGGTGCAACACAGCCTCAGGGCTTCCTGGCATGGAAGACACCAGGCAGAGAAGGCCCATTCTGGCAACCAGCATCTCATAGGAAGTACAAAGCACCAAGCCATGGCAAGAGAGGGAAGGGTAGTAGGGGTGTGACTATATGACCCTAGTGCATTGTATACAAATACTATGATATTGAAAAAAATTCAAACATAAAAATTGAAGTCACCAAGGCACTGCAATGGCAATGTTGCAGCAGCTAACACGTTGTGGCTCTTCATCGGGGGAGGAATCTGCTACCCATTCCACTAACAGCACACACTCACTGGTCAAGAGGCTGTGGGATCCATGTAATGCATGTTTTTCATGGTTCCATTCTGATAATGGGCAACCATAGCAACCGCTTCCATAAAATAATGAGGAGGGGTTGTTTTGTTCCCCCTCAAATGACTCTCACTGTATTGTAAAGATATTACACAGGGGGCAGGAGGTGGCTCAGTGGGTAAGAGTGTGATGAAAGCAAGAGAACCTGGGTTCAAATCAGCACCCACATGAAAAAGCTGAGCATAGCTACGCATGCCTATGACTCCAACAAGGGAGGAGTCACAGGTCAGCTAGCCTAACCAAATCCACAAGCTTCCGGTTCAGTGAGAGACCCTACTTCAAAACTAAGAAGAAGGATGATAAAAGGAGACACGTGGCATCCTCGTCTGGCTTCCATATGTGCACACGAGCGCACTCCCCCACCCTGTTCCCACACACAGATGCTGTACAGGCTTGTGTGTCCATCCCTGCAGGGCAGAGTCTCGTTAATCAGCATTTGTTTGCACAGGGCTTGGGATTGAACTTGGGCCTCATGCAAGTGCTCTTCACCGGAGCTACAGCTCCAGAACCAGCAGACATTTGCATGTTGCCTCTACAAAAGCATGTCCTATGAAGTTACTTCAACATTCACGGACACTGGGTCTGCACAGGTGGGTGGTGGAGGTGACTTGTTTTGAAGACATGAATCTGTACACAAACGTCCCTAGCAGTCCTGCCCCCTAGGAGCCCCAAACTGGAATCAACACCACGCTCAACAGCGGGTACGAGGATAAGCAACCTGCACGACATCCACACGATGGAAGTCTGCTTAGCAATAAAAGTGAATAAATTAGCGATACTCATATGAATGCCGTGCCAAAGACACCAAACACCATATGGTTCCATTTATATAAGGTCCTGAAACAGGCAACACTAATTTACAGTGACAAGAACCACAAGGGTGACTACATCCTGGAGGCAGAGGTGACCAGGAGACGTAGAAGAGTCTTTGGGAAGATGGACATTTTCTCCATCTTAAATGTGGTGATGACGGGGTGAGTACATACGTTTGAGGAAACGCATCAAGCTATGCTCTCAAAATGGCTGTCCTTAGCTGTCTGAGAGTTGATTCTCAATGAAGTTGCTCTTTATAAAGGAAAAAAAAGTCTTACTTCCCATAAGGATTCCTCCACAAGCTTCCTTTAAATAAAAAATCATCTTTCCACCCCCAGAGCATTTAAATTTTCATGTTTCATTTTTAAAAATAAAAAGACTCATTGAGAGTTTTTCACGAGCACATCTGTCACACAGCATAATGTACACCTACCCGCGTGGGTGAACACATTCACACAGCACCCACACATGCGAACACACTCACAGGCACACAGCTGAGCCACCCTCTCCTGTCGTCTGGGATCAAAATACAATAATAGCAAGAGAAACACATCCAACATGTAGGTTTAAGAGTCTGTCGAATTCTCTAGCCCTCTTTCTCTAAGTGTGGATCTCCATTTTTCTCACAGATAAAATGAGATGACTTTTCCAAACACTCTGTAGTGGTTAGCGGGGACCCGAGTAACCTAAATGCACCAAAAAAGCTAAATAAATAAATAAACACCATTTGATATATCACTCTACAAGTAAAAAAACAAAGTAAGAGAAAGATCTAAATGTGCTGGGTGGTATCTGGGATTCAGAAGTGGGAAGGACAAGATGCAGTGTGTTTCTATGCTAAGCTGTCTTCGTGTGTGGGTGGACACACACTCCAGATAGAGAGCCTTACTAGGGGAACACTTGCTTTCAAGGTTTTTGTAAGCTATTTAAATTATTTTTGGTTCTCCCGTATCTGTGAGTGCTTAAGTATAGGTACACACATGTTTAAACCCACATGGAGAGGAGAGCACCGTGGCTGTTGGTCCTCAGCGTCTACCTCGCTCAAGACAGGATCTCCTGGCGCTTGCTGTGGCATACACCAGACGAACTGGCCCACAAGCTTCCTTGGATTCTCCAAGCTTTGTCTCGGATCTCACTGTAGGAGCAACGGAATTACAGAACATACTACCTTTCCTGGCTTTACATGGATTATGGGGATCTGAATTCAGGGTCTCACACTTATGAGGCAAGGGCTTTACCCACTGAGATGTCTTCCCACCCATGAGCAAGACATTTGGTCAACAAGAAGTGGAAGCCTCCTCACGAGATAGACACCACAGGATATAGAGACCAGAATCAGGTCTTCTTCTCCATTCCTAACCCTTTTGTTTTCAAATTTCCATTCAGGATCATTTGTTATATAGTTTTAAGTCAGCACCTTTTCACATAATAAAATGTCCTTTTAACTGCATTGGCTGTTCTAACCTTTGATCCCTCAAGTTTAGTTCGCTTTCACTATTGGACACATCTTAGTAAGTATCCCTCAAATCTGGTGGGCACCTTGTTTTCCCATCATTCACGGTCAGGTTACAGGAACCAAGTGAAAAGCAGCCTACCCTTGTGAATCTCACATCGTCTAGAGCAGAAACCTGCATGACACATCTTAGCTCTCGATAGACCACAAATGGAGTAAACACAATTTAAAATCTCCTGCTTCCTCTTTCCAGTGGCTCAGAGAGAGCTAGCAGCTTCTTCTGGTGACAGAGGTGGCTCAAAACAAATAAATTTATGTGCACTGAAAAGGCTGTCCAAGAGCAGCAAACATCAGAAGGCGAGCCAAGCCTAAGTGGGAGCATGTTCAATGACGGACACGGTCAAGGTACTGCCCATAGCTAGGCAGGATTTCCAGGCACGGGGAATTCTGGGATAAAGGATAGAGACACAAGGAGACACGCAGGAAGGCAGGAAGGCAGGAAGGCAGGATGGATAGCATTTTTATCTTGGAAGAAAATGGCAAAACACAGCCATATGCCCTAATAGAAGGTGGTGGGCACAAACAGAACAAAGGGCAGGAAATGTAATCCTTGACCTTGGTCATTCTGAAGTGAAAAGCTCCTTGCTATTAGCTTGCATTTATTTTTGGGAATAATCTTTTTGTACACTGTGAAGAGTGCCACTCTGACTGGTTTCATAAAAAGCTTAAAGGCAGAATGTCCAGGCATGGAGAATGTCGGGAAACAGCAGGATGGACAGTACGTAGATGAGGTAAGTGAGCCTTGGGGCAGCACACAGAATAGAAACAGGTTCACTTAAGTTATAAGCTAGCTAAAGACAAGTCGAAGCTATCAGTTGAGCTTTCATAATTAATAAGTTCCCGCGCCATTACTGGGGAGCTGGTGGTCTTTGCTAAAAAGCCCAACTACACATTTAGATGTATGCTTACGTCATTTTCCCGCATCTCACATTAGACCAGCATGGCTTAGCGATGGAGTATACAGACCCTGACACTAGCCTGCCTGGGTTCAAATCCCAGCACTGCCTGTTCCAAGCTGTGTGGCACTTGCTTTGATTTCTTCATCTCCTTGTGAGCTATCCCTTGAGCCCAGGCTTCGTAGCTAACAAAAACAGTGATACTTTTTGGGCTCAACAATAAAGCCATGAAAGTCTGCATTTGTCCTCTTAAAAACCTTGAGTTCAAAGTACTTGAGACCACAGCAAAGCACCCAGGCAGATCAGTGAGGACAAACAGGATGCAGGCTACACAACAGCAGTCAGTTGGTGGCCCCTGGCAGTTGGTGGTCCCCGGGCACATTCCTATGTGACGGTATTCTGGATATCAAGTCTGATTCGTTTTGCTTTGCCACAGAAGTTGGAACCATATTCTCTGAGGAAAAAGAACAGTTTTGTAAAGCTCGTGGAAGCTTGAAATCTAAGAGTGAGAAACACTTAGAAATGGCTTGGTTCAAAAACACAAAGAAACAAATTAAAAGGGGTCAGGTCTTTTTTTCTTTTCTTTGCCAAATTGGCCATGTTCTTTCTCCTGAGCCATGTATTTCTGCATTATTTCCAACTAAAATTTGACCCAAACTGACTATCATGGTGTGCTTGTTTTTCAGAAACCAAAACTTACTTGCCTGCTTGAGATGAGAAGCGAGTCTTCCGCCCCACCACTCCCAAGAGGGACCGATTTTTAATAATCCCTGTTGAAGTTTTACTCATGGCCACTGCCATGCCTTTAAATAACACACTCCTCAATTCCCTGGCTTCTTACTCCTGGTGTTTTCTTTGCCTTGCTGCCATGATAGAAGAGAACTTGGTCCAGCAGTCACCTCGTCCTCATTCCCTTTCCACTAGACAGTCTATGTCCGAATTCTCAGTTTCTAGGCAGTTGACCAAGGTCAGTGGTATAAACTTACCTCACATATATGGGGTCCATAGATTGATCCTCAGCAACACACACACACACACACACACACAACTCGTTTGCTCCTCTATTTTTCTCAATAACTAGAAAAGACTATCTAAAATGTCAATTTCTAATCACATCAACCCAGGCTATCTCCTGGCCCTGCGCATAGAAACCATCGGTGCTTCCAGCGCTCCCCATCCTCCCCGCCCCCACACCTTTGTAATTTATACCTATGTTGGACACTCAAGGCTGACAATGCAAACATTCCATTTTCCTGCCACAGTTAAGTTCCATGCTTTGTGGCTCTAAACTCTGAAAACTAATATCGTTCATATATGAAGGCCTTATAAACTGCCTATATATGTACATATTCATATCTATATTCATACTCTTATCCATGTACAAAGTGGTAACTCACATGCTGCTCAGTGGACAACATAGCAACAAACTCAGAGTCTTCGGCTTCCATTCAGTTGCTTTTCTATAATCCCCAAAGTTTCCCAGGATCCTTCTGAGTTCCCTCCCTCATTTGGCTTAGCAGCTCTCTAGGCTGGTGATCAGCTATGGTGCTGTACGTGTCTTGGGGTGCAGTGTCTGTTGTCAGGACCCATTCTCTCTTGTTCTGGGTTTATGCTAGGAAAGTGTATTCTGGGTGCAATGCTGATTAGGAGTGGATATGAAGCCAGTGTGCTAAGACTCGGCATGCCTGCTCTCACAAGTGAGCTTGATTAGATATAGAATTCTAGGTTTAAAAAAAATATAAGCTATCAGACAGTTCTTTTAACATCAATATGGCCAACACAGTCTCTGATGTCAGCCTGATGCC
Organism: Dicrostonyx torquatus; assembly: GCA_028555095.1. NCBI lineage: Eukaryota > Metazoa > Chordata > Mammalia > Rodentia > Cricetidae > Dicrostonyx > Dicrostonyx torquatus. Next base: position 5,554,319 of record JAQHUG010000024.1, read on the forward strand.
GTGGCTTACCATGAGGCACCGTCTGCTTGTTTAGTTTCCTTTCTGGAAGTCTGGGCCCTTTTTCATCCTTGCTGTTCTCACTGTTGTTAAATTTCACAGGGACATGCCGCAGGGACGCTTTCTTTCTTTCTTTTTTTCTTTCTTTCTTTCTTTTTTCTTTTTTTGATCCCTGTGCCTCTGTGCTGAAACTGAACTTGTGGAAGCTACTCTTCTATTTACTTTTTATCCTTTGTCATGGTCTTTTTTTTTCTTTTCATTCTTTTTCTAAAACACCTATTACTTGGATGTTGGGCCAGTGGAATTGATCCTTAGGTGTCTGACCATATAAATAGGTTTTTATTCCATAGTCTAGATTTCCTTGACTTTATCTTATTATCCTTTGACTGAACTTATTTCTAATAATACATTGGGTTTATGCATATAACTTCCTACCTCCCTGTGGCTCTCTTCTCTTCTTCTGGTACATACATACAGCACATTTTGAAGAATACCATTCCCATCTGCCCTTAGGGTTAGACAGAGGAGTCCTCCCTTGTAGTAGAAAGACCGGATGCTCTCCTTTATGCTTCCGAAGTGGCCCTCTTCCCCTTACTTAATTGGTAATGGTACAACGCCCTAAGATGGCCTGAAAGCCTGGAAGAGATCTCTTTCCATTCCTCTCAGGTACTCTCATCCACAGTCTATGGAATAGCAGAGAAATGATTTCTTCTGGAAACTTCCACACCATTTTTCTAGCTCTCCCCCAGATATTCTACCATTTCTTTTGCAAAGGGTCTTCCAACTTTTCACCCTAGGAGTCAGTCCTTCTGCGGTGAGACCAAGGAACATACATAAAGCTGGGTCTAGCCATAGGCTCTTGTTTTCACGCCTGCCCTTGGGGTAAGCATTTTCCCAGCCTGGAGTCCTTCAGAACACTATGGAGAAGCTGTCTCCATGCTAGGCTGCAGAACCTTCCTAATGCTGCAACCCTTTAATACATCTCCTCATGCTGGGGGGACCTCCAACCATAAAATTATTCATAACTGCTATTTTAGTACTGCTATGAATCATAATGTAAATATCTGATAAATAGGATATCTGACCCTGTGGGGTCACAACCCACAGGCTGAGACACACTGATCTATACTGTTTTGAACTGAGGCTCCTCAGTCCCTCTAGTGTGCTCCACCGGGTGACATCCTGCTGTTTCCTCACCCAGAGATTCAGGATAAGTGTGCTGGGGTTTTTTCTGCTCTCATGGCTGTGACAGATTCCTCCACTCTTTCCCTCTTTCTCTTGTGCACATGGAGTCTTGAGTGGGCAAGGGAACAAACACAGTTGCTTCAAGAAAACCTCAAATGGAAATTTCCAAAACATGTCACCTGAGGTGATCTTATGCAGAGCTGCCGAGAACGAAGGAGACAGAGACACTCGTGTAAGCGTGTGCCCACGGAGCAGAAACAGCCGCACGTGTGTAAAGAAGACTTTGGCATTACATAACAACAGCAAAACAAAACAAAACTCCCTTGACCCTGCAGTTCTGCTTTGGGAAATTTATCTCATTTACACATGTGCAAAAGAAGATCATTACAGCATTTTCAAGAACATAAAATTTGCCAGGCGGTGGTGGCGCACGCCTTTAATCCCAGCACTCGGGAGGCAGAGGCAGGCAGATCTTTGTGAGTTCAAGGCCAGCCTGGTCTACAAGAGCTAGTTCCAGGACAGGCTCCAAAGCTACAGAGAAACCCTGTCTCAGAAAACCAAAAAAGAATATAAAATTAGAAAGCAATGATTCAGTTAATAGCTTACTACCCAAATAAATGGCAGACTATGCAAATCATTACATGCCATGCAAAAATATTTAAGATTACATTTAATAACATGGAAAACTATTCACAGTGTGGTATTAAATGTTAAAATTAGCTTATAAAGGAATATGTGCCCTATGATCCAATCTTGTGAAGACCAGTGTGTGAGGGATATATTTATAATCACAATTTTTAAAAAGGACCTATGGAAAAGGGTGTGAGGTGTAATTTGTCTGTGTATATGAATAGTTTTTAAACATTCTACCTTTCTTCTAGTGTCTATCACACTTCTTGATTAAACGAAAGTGCACTATTCTTTTAAGAGTATCATGCAAGTAAATCCCTTTATTCACAAACCAGGAAATGCAGGCACAAAGAGGTTCACGATACATTCAGGCTGTAAGCAAAGTGCTTAGAGTCAACAATCAGAAGCTCAGCTTTCTTAATTTCTTTAATTTGGGGATACAAGTTAAAAATGGGACACGACTTTAAATTGCACAAGTCCAAAAAAGTTTGATTTTTCAGGTCAGTGGTAAGAGTGCTGCTCACTCCTAACCAGTGGGAGAGAGGCCAGTGCACTCCTCAACTGGACACAGCCTAGACAAACCAAGGAAAAGACACAGAAGCTGAGCTGAACACTCAGCTCAGGGGTGAAGAGCAATGGCTGCCCTTCTGGTTCCCAGCACCCAACTTATGTGGCTCACAACCACCTGTAACTCCGGTTCTAGGGGATCTGATGTCCTTTTCTGTAGGTACCAGATATATATGACACAAATATATACATACACAAAAATATCTTTAAGAAGTGAGTTAAGTCAGACAGTAGTGGAGCATGCCTTTAATCTCAGCACTCAAGAGGCAAATTCAGGCGGATCTCTGTGAGTTCAAGGCCAGCCTGATCTACAGAGTGAGTTTCAGGACAGGCTCCAAAGCTACACCGAAAAACCCTGTCTCGAAAAACAAACAGAAAACAATAACAATAACAACAATAATAAAAACAAACAACAAAAAGAGAAGTGAACTAAACTTAACTTTTGATCTACATGCCCTTCTCTGTAAGGTGAGGTTGTTCCATTTGTGTGTATGTATGTGTGTGTGTGTGTGTGTGTGTGTGTGTGTGCGTGTGTGCATGAGTGCATGCATGCATAAGTGCATGCATGGGGGTGGGGGAAGTGGGGTGATGAAGCCCCTTGTTTCATATTTTATACCTTTCACGTAACACACTGTCATAGCCTACAAACCTCACTGAAACAAAGATGAACAGATGTGCCCATTATGAAGGGCCATACAGCCTCCCTCATGTGGTGGCCAAGCTGCCGCCATTACGTCTACAACCATACACTGAAATACTTCCTTCTTATCTGCCTTGGATGCTCAACATGGAGAAGGCTCTAAGAAAGCCAAGCACAGGTCTCAGACTTCCATCAGGTAAAGTAAAGTAGCATTGATTAGGCAAGTCAACGCCAATGGCACTTTACCCTCAGTCAGATAGCCATCACTTGACTCTGTTATACGATGGTAGAAAATTTTTAAACGTTTTTATGTTTATGTGAAAACTGTGGGATGATGTAAATAAGAAGTGTGGCACAGTTTTCCATTCTCTGAGACAGAACCTATCTTTACCCATAATGACATGTTTGTGTGCTCAGCTGGCTTTCTCTATAACCAAGTGAACTCATACAATTTCAGGTACAAATTATATATGAAAGCAGGGACTATCTGTTTTCTGAAAGTGAGCAACTCTCATTATCCAGCCAGGTCTTGTTTGCTGCACAGTTCTAAAGGCTGGGGCCTTTTCAGATGAATGGGTGAATGCAACAAGTCAGCTAAAGGGAAAAATAGTTCTTAAGTGTAGGCAAAGTAAATGGGTTCTGAGTTCTGCATGTCCCAGTTCTGCTTGTCAGCGTGCTTCTCTGGGGAGATCTCTAAGCTAGCTCTTGGATTCCTGGACCAACACAGATCAGACTGCTATTCCATAGACTGTCTGAGAGCAATTGAGAGGAACTGAAAGAGATCACATCCAGGCTTTCAGGACAACTTGGGGCCATGTACCATTGCCAATTAACCAAGGGGAGGAGGGTCACTTCCCAAGCATAAAGGAGGTTCTCAACCTTTCGAAGACATCCAAGGAAAATAAAAATTTCAAACTTTAAGTCAACCCTCATAGTAGCCAATGCCCACTGTCGGTGCTGAACCTTTAGTTGGCTGGCACTTCCAGTATGTTCAGCTCTATTTGCAAAAAGGCAAGTTCACAGATTGAGTTAGGAGACAGTTAGTTACCCACGGTCACAGAGGAAAGCCTTCCTGATTACTGAAAACAGTCAGCCCATGTACTTCTTGGGGAGAACACGGAGCATGTGCAAAGGCTCAGAGGTGGGTAAAGATGTGGCTTTATTAATGTACAGGGAATAGCAGGGACTGGGGTCAGAGAGGGTGTATGCCATGTGCTCTGTGGCACTGGAGAGCCAGAGCTGAGTCTGTGTGCCATGCTGTGACTCCCACTTTAAAATAACTTGTCTCCACGCTGTGTGGTGAGAACGAGAGCAAGCCTTTGGCAGCCAGGTAGCCATGCTGGTAGTCCTTACCATAACCCAAGCAAGAGGAATGCTGGTCAGGAAGGGGTGGACGTGGCAGAAGAGATGGGATGTGGCAGAGAGTGCATATATGCTGAAGGATTGGCTGAGGGGTTGTGTGGAAGGGTTAGGGTAAAGAAGTGGAAAGTTCAGCGAAGTGTGGAGACCTCCAGCCTGAGAAGCCATGGAAGAGCCCTTTCCTGAACAGAGGCCTGAGGACAGAGCAGAATGGATGTGGGCATTTGCACAGCAGAAGGCGACAATGCTGAGGACAGCTGGACACACAAATTTGAAGGTCAAGTGAAAGGCGGACGCTTAAGAGCTCAGTTTGGAACAAGTATGCTGCTGTGTGCCTGCGGTCCTAGCACACTGGCGGTAGAGGCAGGAGGATTAGGAGTTCAAGGCTAGCCATAGCTACAGACTCACGCTTCCTGAAGGCCAAAAAACCTAAAGTTTTTTTTTTCTTTTTGTAAAAATTTGAATAAAGATAATTTGGCAACAAAACCTCACCCAAATTGACAGAAGGCTATTTTTATATTTTTAATTTACTCTTTGAGAGAGAGAGTGTGTGTGTGTGTGTGTGTGTGTGTGAGAGAGAGAGAGATAGAGAGACAGAGAGAGACAGAGAGAGAGAGAGAGAGAGAGAGAGAGAGAAGAATATACATCCTCCCATATACCATGGGTGTGTGTGTAGCGGGGAGAATATACATGCTCCCACATGCCATGGTACATGTGTAAAGGTCATAGAAAGACTCCAGGAATCAGCTCTTTCTTTCGCTGTGAGGGAACAGAACTCAAGAAATCAGGCCCAGCAAATGTCATTACCCACTGAACCTTCTCACCAGCCCACAGGCTATTTCTTATCTAAATCTATCCCACTGAATGTAAATAGTTACATATTTGTGCAATTAAATCAATGTTCATTTGCATGGTTATGAATGCATGCCTTATGATCTTTTGGAGTTTGGGGGTAACATAAAGCACAGAATAAATTAACCTAAAAATCTGATAAAGTCTGGCTTTCCTACAACACAGGCCACAGGTTTTGGATGAAGTATCTGCATCTGAGCTTTGAGTCATGAATGTGGAAGAATGAGGGGTAGCATTGGGGCCCTCAGAAACAGAGACCAGGAAGGTAAACATACATCTGCCCTCCATTTACAGGCCTGACCCTGATGCCCTTGGGGGAGACTACTCCGACCTGCCTCCTTCCTCCCCGAGGTTACCACCGAACACACAGTCAGATAAATTCCACCTAAAAGCTTTCTTGATTTTAGCTTTCTCTGCCTTTCAAAGAGGTGAGTTAAAAACAATCAAAACAGAACAAAAAACCCTGGACCCAACATAACACACACACACAAACACACACACATATACACACACGTATATATATACACATATACACACACACACACTCTGCAGGTGTCAGTCAAATCTTAACCCTGACCTCATGCACCACTGAACTCACTCTAGGCCCCCTTTGCCAGTGGAGTCTGTGTGGCAAAAAACTAAAATGCAGAAACTGAACTAAGCTTTGAAGTTAGCATGCAGGTATTTCCTGGTAAGGAGGGACTGCCCCAATGCATTTGCTTGTCCTACACTCTCCACTCAGACCCCCCAACTTCTGCTAGGAGGAAACCAGAAAGCTGTTGTGAGGGCTCCACATCCCAGGTCTGTTGTAAGAAAACACTGAAGTATAAAACTTCTGCCTGGACCCGTCCCAGGTGCCCCCCGGGGGCAGCAGGAGCACATGTATGCTCAGAGGTGCGTGTCCCATCTTAGCACATACAGGGTGTGCTCAGAGGTGTGTGTGTGCCCATCTTAGCACACACAGGGTGTGCTCAGAGGTGCGTGTGTGCCCATCTTAGCACACACAGGGTGTGCTCAGAGGTGCGTGTGTGCCCATCTTAGCACATACAGGGTGTGCTCAGAGGTGCGTGTGTGCCCTTCTTAGCACACACAGGGTGTGCTCAGAGGTGCATGTGTGTCCCGTCTTAGCACACACAGGGTGTGCTCAGAGGTGCGTGGTGTGCCCATCTTAGCACACACAGGGTGTGCTCAGAGGTGCGTGTGTGCCCTTCTTAGCACACACAGGGTGTGCTCAGAGGTGCATGTGTGTCCTGTCTTAGCACACACAGGGTGTGCTCAGAGGTGCGTGTGTGTCCCGTCTTAGCACACACAGGGTGTGCTCAGAGGTGCGTGTGTGTCCCGTCTTAGCACACACAGGGTGTGCTCAGAGGACTGGGGACCAATGCCAAGGGCAGGCTGCTGTGAAGGAGGAAGTTACCCACAGCTTTGCTCTTGTGAGAAAGCTTTACAGTCATTAGCATATTTGCTGACCTGGCAGCATAACGGCTAATACTGACAATCAAGAGAATTTTTTGTCACCCTGGCTGCAAAGCTCAAGCAGGTCTGTGAGGGGATTCCTAAATTGGGTTGCAGCGGGAAAGACCCACACTCTGTCCCATGGGCTGGGGTTCCAGACAGAACACAAAAGTGGACATAGTGAAAATTTACCATGAAAAAAGAACCACACTCCAACCCATTCAGCCCCAAAAGGCGGCAAAAGGGCTGCTAGCTTTTCCAGAGCGCCTTGTGTGATCTCCCCAGCCACTCCTGCCCTGACAGCTACTTCCTGGGCTCCCAGAACTTCCATGCAGACCAAATATCAGACCATTCATCTACGGAAGAAGAGGAAAAGACAGACATCTCCGTCAGAAATTCTGAGAACTCCTTATTCATAAACAGATGCGGCTTTCAACAAGTAAGAAATGCTTGTCAGGTGAGAAGGAACAAGAGGTAAGGGTGCTTACTGATGAACCCAAGGACCCGAGTTCAATACCCAGGACCTGCATGGTGGAAGGAGAGAACAAACTCCTTCAAGCTTCTGACCTCCATATATGTACCATGGCACGTATGTACACAAATAATAAATATTATAATCTTAAAAAATTAAAGCAAACACATGCAGGAGGGGAGGGGTTGGTTGATCATTACATACCAATGGAAAACGGGTTATTTTCTAATTGCCTTTTAAGTATGCTTACAATTTTCCATAAACTATAAAAAGGAAGATGGGGAGAGAGCAGGAAAGGAATGCAGGAGAGAGGAAATTATCAGGTTAACACCCTCACTGGTCTGTGCTCCAATGGTGTACCCTGGGTTTTTCTAATGGCCTCAACTGAAGAGTAGAGTCCAACAGTCAAACACCATGCTGCCTCATGTAGAGACAGAGGAACAAATACCACCCCACCCCACCCCCAGTCAGCCACAGCTGTCCATACCCTCTGAGGAGATGGGTGACCTCCTGCTCCCTGGTCCTAATCCTCGTTCTCTCAGGCCAATGCAGTAAGTGGTATGTGCTTTAATGTCCTTTCAGGAGTCACGGTTAGTAAGAGCTTTGGAGAGAATTGTCCTACACCCTTCCTGTTCTTCAGGAAGATGCTTTTCCACTCTGGAGGCTAGTATTCACCCTCCACAGTGGGGAAGGATTAAGGGAACCAATACAGTTAGCTGAACTGTCTTGATGAAGCTGAAAGTGATCTCAGGTCTCCTCTGATGGCCTCAAGAGCACCTCACCATCTCCACATGTCCCACTAGGCTATGCTCAGTAGAAAGCCAGGTATGCGAACTCAGCACTGTACTAGACAGGGGCCTGGCAGCTTCTGAGGCATTAAATAAGCCACCCACTTGGCACAGTGCCAAAGTAAATCCAGTGACACAATGAGCATGTTCTGCAAGGGCAAAGCTCGCCCCACTCACTCCAGGGACTGTGACCTCGGGCATGGTATTTGCTGAGTAAAATCTCTACTAGGGTAGTGATGGAGGCAACTTCCAGAGCTTTGTGCCTCTTCCGCTGCCAGCTGCAGAGCTGGGCACGCCCTCAAACACAGAACCAGGAGGTCTGGGGATACCTAGGGACTAACAAAATGCTGAACGGAAGGAGCATGCTCTACTTGAAGAGCTCTGTTACAGGCAAGTGAAAGTTGCTCTCCTAGGAAGACCAAAGGTATCACATAAGCCACACTGCCAGGTTGCCTACCATTTTCTGCCCCTTTCCTAGATTTATTACTATTTTTTTTTCATAGTGTAACATACACCCTGGCACCCAACTGGTTCAATATGAGAAAGTCTACCACTCTACTTCCTAGATAACCTGGTTATTCTCTGGCACTGTGTGTGTGACCTATGCACATGTACATGTTTGTGGATCTATACATATATGTGTATGAAGGCTAGAGACTGGTATTGGGTATCTATCATTTTCTACCTTAATTATATGAGACAGGGTCTCTCCCTGGACCTAGAGTTTGGGTCAGCTAGACTAGAGGGCTGGCTAGGGCCATGATCTTCCTTTCTCCCCCAAGCCAGCATCAGGATTACAGGTGCTCACCTCTGTGTTCAGTTTTACATGAGTGCTGGGAACCTAACTGCAGGTCTTCATGCTTAAGTGATGACAGGCAGTGTACCAACTGAGGCACCTTCCCGACACTGACTCTCAGACTGTTTAGTTCACTAATCTACCAATGAATGGCAGGTTTCTTGGCTTGAAGACATCCAGGCTTGAAGACATCTTAGATGGTCTCAAGGACTCATCTAAGAAAGTAAATTCATCATGACAAAATATTTTCCAACCAATCCTAGTTTTCTTTTATTCAGAAAGAGTAGAGGAGCAAAGTGACCAATGATAAGTGTCATGGGCCCAGGGGTGTTGCTTGAGCTCATGAGAAGAAGGTGTGTGCCAAGGGTAACTTTCTCAAACCGTAGGAATCCTGGCCCTGAGAATATACCCAGATGCTCAGAGCCACAACTGAGTCTACTTCCTTCTTTGCCAAGTAGCTTGGGACTCAATGCTGCAAATCGAAGAATAAGTTCAGAAAGAGCCTGGGCTTCTCAGAGACAGGGTCCCATTCATCGTAATCTCCTTTAGCTTGAAGCATAGCGCCTGCAATTCGGGATGGGGTAACAGCCACAAAGAACTGAGTAACAGAACCCAAGAAGATAATCACTTATCTGTAACTATGTTTTATTTTGGCCGTCACCTATCAATCACAGGTCCGTTAGTGAGTGATAAGGGTAATTATTAATGTCAGTTTCAATTTTGCAATGGGAGTTATTATGAAAATAAGGAGGAAAGAGACAACCCTCTTAATGAGAGAAGATTAAGAGGCAAACACTTCTAACTAAGGCAGCAAAAGATGAAGGCCCTGCTTATGTAACATGTTCAGGGAGTGACAGAGAGTCATACCTCGTGCCCTACAGAATCCCCAAATGCACCCCTACCGCCACCCACGCTGACAAGTCATGTCAGTTAACCAGGTTGCAGATCCTGCGTCACAAAGCCCGTTACCATCCAGAGTTATCCCAGGGCGAGCAAACCCAGAGTGAATAAGGAACCCGCGTTGTGTTGAAGATCCTGGCAGCGTGCTCACTTCCCCATCCCATAGCCGGCTCATCCATGGACAGCTCTGACCTACAGAGGGCGTATGCTTCCAGCTCCTGGTCCTTACCTACACAGCTCTCTGCAGGTAGACAATTGGGACTACTTCCTAATTTTTCCCATGAGTCCATAGCACTTCTCTCCAAAGTTAGGTTACATTTCACTCTCTGAAAACCAAATGCTCTTAAAATGCCATGGCCTTCCAAAGAGCAGCCCTGATGAAACTCGCAGCTCTCCCACCCCCTTATGGTCCAGCCAGATTGCCATCCCACCACGCCAGGCCTTTGTCATTGTGCCCTTCCTGAGCACAAACTCTCTACTCAAAAAAGTCCACATAGAACTTTCTGGACCGCCTGCCTCCCTCAGGAGCCTGCTTCCCTTATATGATGAAGGTCGTGCATGAGCAGAATCATGGCTCAAGCCCACTCCTCCCCATGCACTTTTTTTTTTTTTTTTTTGGTCTGGGTCCAGGAGATACTCCTTTTCCTACCAAGAGCATGTGCAAAACTTCTAGGTATTTAAAAAGTTCTCAGCAAACTTCCTTTAGTTAATGAATGTAATTGCAAGAAAATCCAAAGTTTTATTACAGTCAGCTGGGCACTAGTAAAGATTCACCCTTCCCCTGCTCCTTCTTTACTGCCAAGCTCACCTCAACCCGTGAAAAGGCTAAAATCCAAGGTCCCTCTGCACCCCTAAACTAGGCATCGCTTGAACCCCCATTACTCTCAGCAGAACTTTTGGACAGAAACTTCCCCATCCTCCAGATCCATTCAGTTATATGAAGGCTCTACAAGGATATGGCCCAGCCTCATCCTCATGCAATTGCTTCCTCCTGTTCCTGTCTCCCTAAAAGAGCCATCCCTAAAACCATAAGCTTGGAGGAACATACTGGCCACTCAGCCTTGTGGCTAAAGTCATTGAGGACAATGTGTCCTCTTGGATCCATGCTACAGACTTTGACTCAGAAAAGCCGTGTTCACCAGAACCTACCAGGGGTTGGGGTGGGGAGGCAGTTCTCTGAGCCAGGTGAATTCTCGAGGCAAGGGGAACAGACATACCCAAAATATAACACAAGGACTTAGGAGCTGGAGGGGCTATGCTTAAGCCCATTTAGCTGTGACCTGAAACAAGTCAATTCTTCTATGTCTTTTCCTCTATCTGTAAATAGGCATTGTTGCCAGGTTCTGATGAGTCAGTAGACATAAAGTATATAAGATTATGTATCCTAGAATGCAGCTTGCGATGGTTATTATTACATACCCCTCCCCCTTTGCTTTGTTTGGGTAAGAGAAGCTTCCCTCTCAATGCAGACCTCCATGAACTCACTCGGTCTCTCTACCCCCACCCAATGCCTTCAATATTTCAGTCATTCAAGTCATTGCACCAACTGGCCTGACGGGATTCCTTCCTCAGCAGTCAGCCTGGCTTCTCCCAAGCTACTGGATGCACTTGGTAGCCAAGGCAAGAATGTTGACACAGGTTTTTATCATTAGACATGTTTTGGAAACATGTGTGGTGAGTGCTGAAGCCGAGCAAAGGAGAAAACAATGCATTAAAAAGATCAAAAACAGGTCTCCATTTCCTCGTATTAAAATTATAGCAGTCATTCTCCACTGGAGCCAGCAACTTTATTGGGAGGCTTTACTGTTCTGAATTCAAACTGTCAGCTCAAAATGCTGGCCTGGGAACCAGATAAGGCAGATGGGAAGAATTGAGGATGAAAAGCGGGCAGAGGGCTCACTCCTCAAGCCTTAGATGAACCCTTTGGATAGTCTGGTTTAATGACATCTTTGGAGAGATGCACTCAACAGAGGCCTTGCTCTTCCTCCCTAAACTACATCTGGAACAACTGAGACCTGAAATCATTTATTCTTCCTTTTCAAAATCTTCTAGTGGGGTATTAAAATTATAAATGTTATCCTTATGGATCAGATGAAAGCCAACTTTCAAACCCAGGGTGGGGTGGTGTGTGTGTGTGTGTGTGTGTGCACACGCGGGTGTGTACATTCCATCCATCCTTCGAAGTCAAAAATGAAAGAAATCTCCAAAGCAGCATCATTTACAGCTTCCATCACAAGTATTTGGAAGGAACATTTCGACGTGACAAAACATGCCCAGTTAATGTGGGAAAAAAAAGAGCAGAATTTAAATTTCTCTGTGGTACAAGGCAAATTTTACCGCACAGGACAGTTGGTTGTGCAAAGTGACCCTGAAGCTCTCACTGAAGAGGAGGAAGAAGTCACAGACTCCCAAGCACACCATCTCTCTTCTCCTGTAACACTGGGAGACCAAACTGTTTAAACCCTGCCCAACTGCTCCAGGGTAGCGAAAGCAATTCCAGGAAGCATGAGGATGGATGGAGCTGCCCTGCCTCTAACATACCCAGACCCCAAAGAGCAAGCAGGCAAGAGGCATCTTTCTGGGTTCTTTCCTCGGGAGGGCAGGTAGAGCGCACACCAGGCCTGCCTTACAAGGCCGGGTTATATTTCCAGTTTCTCTTGCTTCACAAAATGACATCAGACAGGCCATAAAAGCTGGGTGAACCTCCATGTCGGCGGAGCTTGAAAGCTATGTGAGGATTTGAAATTTGGCAGCCGGCAAACTGTAAAGCTCTATCACACACACACACACAGAAACTGCAACGTCCACTGAGCAGATACCTACAGCCACTGAAATAAACTACAGGGTTGTGAGTGGGAGTGGAGATGGGTCCCTCTCTCTCTCTCTCTCTCTCTCTCTCTCTGGGGGCGTGCCCCTGAATTAACACTCTGGGTATATTTCCTATTATTTGAGTTTTATATGTGTGTTATATGTATATATATGAGTGGGGGTATCATGTGTGCATAGGCTCACATGT
>JAQHUG010000024.1:5567490-5578940 GCA_028555095.1 Dicrostonyx torquatus
CTCTCTCTCTCTCTCTCGACTCTCACTAACTTGCACCCACAGTAGCTTTGAACTCATTCTGTAAATCAGGCAAAACTTGACCTTGCAATCCTCTCAACTCAGACACTTAGATATCCAGTATTGAGTCATTTCTTTACAGGGAAAAATGCCCCAGATTTCTTTGGCGTTTCAGAGATGCTGTCTCCATAGGAGTTCAGATTGGTGACTTCAAGACTGGTTCTCTCCAGTGGGATCTCACTCTGCCATAAATAGCCATCCTTTCAGAAAGTGCCTCTGGGAGGGGTTTAACCACCTTTCACTCCTGTGCAGGGTTGGCTCACTATCTCTGGATCAGGGAAAGAGTTTTGATGAACAATATGTAGAGAAGAGGGACAATTGGAAAGACAGGAAGGAACCGTCTGACATTCCAACCAGGAAAGCATGCTAGTGTGGCCATGGGGACAAGGAGTAGGTATGCTGGGGAGCAGCACAGAAAGCAAGTGATCCAAAGACAAGGCCTGGCACCTGGAAAGTAATTACAATACAAGTATGGCAGGAATGCAAAGATAAGAAAAGAAACAAAAACTGAAACACAACCAAATGAACAGAAGCCAAAAGTTACACAGGAAGTTCAGACAGCACAGGACTGCTTTCATCTCTTCATGGGACACAGAAAAACAAGGATGCCTCTGACCGTCAGGTGACCCACATGGACACCTGGAGGAAGGCCATGCGGTCTCATCCCCAAAGAGAGGCATTCATCAGTTTCCCAAGGACCAGAGCATCAGGATAGCTCCAGATCCTTAAACCCAACTGTTGCCCAGGATATGGTGCTGAAATAAAATTCAGCCTCATCATTTAAAGCAACCATCCTTCCACATTCACAGTGAGACTCAGAGCAAAGGTCAACAACTCGTCAAAGCAGAATCCTCACATGGCACTGTCCAGGAAGCAGCTCACGCGAGCCTTTGTGCTATGCACGATCAGTAGCAGATCATTAAAGAGCAGATGGACAAAAGAGAGGCACTGAGATGAGCTTTGCCTCAGTCTTCAGTCATTGGCATCTATAACCCCAGCGTGACTGAGACCTGAAGGTTAACCAAAGCCCACCTAAATAGAAACTAGGCAGAGGCAGAGCCAGAACCAGACATGACTGGCTTCGTTCGTGGTAGCAGCGAGTAGTGGCGCATGTCTTCTCAGCATCTGCCATTCCTCGACTTCTCTCACACTCCTTGGCTTCTCTTACATATAAGAAATACAAAATTGGCCAGGCGTGGTGGCACACGCCTTTAATCCCAGCACTCAGTAGGCAGAGGCAGGTGGATCTCTGTGAGTTTGAGGCCAGCCTGGTCTCCAGAGTGAATTCTAGGATAACCAGGGCTACACAGAAAAACCCTGTCTTGAAAAACCAAAACCAAAACCAACAACAACAGAAAAGTATATGGTCAGGAATATTTTGTTCACCTTTCCTATGCAGGGTGTGGGACAGGGGAGTCAGTAGAAACTCTGAGTGAAAATTTGTGAATACACACAATTATTGTCTCCTTATGAAGACACAAAGAGTGAGCAGGATGGGTGGGGACAATGAGATCGAATGGGCAAGAACCCAGAGAGAAAAACACAAAGTGCTTGGGGCTTAAACATACATGTGTGCGTGTGTGTGTGTACACACACACGCACACACGTGCACGCGCACACACACACATACACGGAGGAGGAGGAGGAGGAGGAGGAAGGCACAGCAATGGCGACCAGGATTGAGGAGATTGCTCAGTTGGTGAAGTGCTTGCTATGAGACCTGAGTTCAGATACCCACCACAGCACATAAAAGGCTAGGCTCAGCAGTTACACCTACAACCCCAGTACCCAGCAGGCAGGAGTGGGTAGCTCTTTAGAGTTTGCTGGCTGGCCAGGACAGTGGAATCAGTGAGGTCCCTGAGGGTCAGTAAGAGACTGTCTCTAAGAAACACAGCGGAGAGCATCTGGAGAGATGTGAACCCTTTGGCTTCCATTCACGTCACACACACATACACACACATACAAGGCACACACACATGATCAGACATACACACATCCAAGCATGAACATAGGCACTCCGAAGACAAACAAACGAAACAATTGGAAAGCAAGAAGGGAAGAACAGGAGTCGAGTAAGAGGACAGCAGAGCCAAACATACCAGAGCCACAGAGGAGAGAAGATTCAGAATCTCCTAGAATCTCAGCCAGTCTGCCATGGTCACAGCCCAAAGGGCATGCTGCTTCCTAGCACCAGCCTTTTGCCAAATGTGTTCATTGGTAAACACTATAAAAATCCTATTATTGACCCTGAACCACCAAGGAGAAACCAAATTTCCTATATAATCCTCTTATAAAATTAATACCTTCTTAAATGGCGATGAACTTCTGGATAGGAGACCAAATCATACCAGAGGCTAATTCTCCTGTAAAAAGGACATGGGAGACAGGCTGGGCACAATGCTCAGACCTGCTCAGAACCAGGGTAGCTAGAGCCATGTCATACAGAGCACGTGGAGCTCTGCAGCCTCAAAGCCCTAAGGTACCCAAAGTAAGGCCCTGTCGCTTTGCTTTGGGAGACATCACACCGCCCAGCCTCACAGACCTGGATAGGTATGCCATCCCAAGGTACTTTCTTGGGTCTCTTCTCTTAAAAGCCTACTGAGATTACAGTAGCCTGAAATAAAACTGTCACACAGGTGGTCCCCTCCCTCTCCCCTCATCCCACTGGAGGAGAACATGGACATTCCAGCAACACCCAGCATCAACCATTCTTGCCTCCTAAGCCACCTCCCAGATATACCTGGGCTCTGAAGGAATCCACATGCCTGACTGGCATCTGCAAGCAATTCTGCCCAGAACTGGAGCTTGTCACTCCCTCCCAAAGCGGTGATGACAAGCTGATGGCCACCCCTCCTTTCCCACACAGCACCACATTGTCTGACATTTCCACTTGCCTTCTCCATCTCCAGCACAAAAAGATTGCTTAAAAAAAAAAAAAAAAAAAACCCTGGAGGAACAGAGCAGTCAGCCCATAGAAGTGGTACCTGGGATAAAACAGATCTGGACTGATGCAGAATTCTGACCTCCAGTCAGAAACTGCAGGCTGCTGTGTGATGGGGAAACACTTCCTTGGTGTCCCCCTCACAGCCCCTCACTGAGCAGCATGTGTGACTCACTCCAAAACAAGCCCACAGGCCTCTAGGAAAATGACTCTTTAATCTTTTCAGTGGGGCATGTGGGGTGGGGTCTGAGCTTCTTCGCTGGGTACCACAGTCTTTCTAGGGTCCCCCTGAAGCAACCTCTTCATCATGATGGTGGGAGGTAGTTGCTCTCTGAGGTACTCTAACTTGAAATCCACCCACCCCCGCCTTTCCTTTCCTCATTCCCACTCCAGCCGTCTCCAGTCACCCTGCCTCAGGCTCTGCTCCCTGATAAAAGCTAATTTATTTATGACTCATGTTGAACACACACAGACTCTACTTGGTTTTTTAATTTACTGTATATGTTCTTGGAGGTTTAGATTTTACAAACACTCAGCTAATCTCAGCTGTGGTTGCATTTATGCTGTGAACCCACACAAGCATTTTAGAGCACGGTGGTGTTGGGTGCTTTTATCTTACCTCAGTGGGTCCTGACAAATGACCTATAGGTTATTTCTGTTCTGAAGAGGAGGACTGGCACAGGCCATGACAAAGTACCTATTCTGCCTGTATTCTTCCCTCAGCTGTCACATGTGACATTTAGGGCTGGAGCTTGAGTCTCGGAATGGCCTCTGTGACCTTCAGTGGACCTCTGTTTTCTCTTTTGTGAAGGGGGGGAGCTAGCCCTGGGGTTTTGTCCAGCTGTGTATTCTCAGGGGCCACACAGTGTCTAGCAAGGGGCTGGGCACAGGGCTAGAAAGCAAGGAGAAAGCAGAACGAATCTCTCTAGGTCGTTGCTGTCAGAAATATGGCCCTTCATTAGCATCTGCGTGTGCTTCTTACCAGAGAATTTCGATAGAAGAGCCATTAACCCCAGCCTGCCCTTCCCTGCTAATGCACTTGCCCAGTCACTTTAAGGTCCTTCAAAACAAAACAAACAAACAAACAACAACAACAACAACAAAAACCCTGTGGCCAGGAAGGCCTTGGCAAAAAGAAGCCAGTGAGCCCATCCCAGACCCTTGGAGGAGGCAGCTGTGCCTCCGAGTCCAGTGAGATAAGTGCAGAAGGAAGGTGTGTGGCTTCCTGGCTGGTGATTAACGCAGCGGTGAGGTCATGCACAATTCCCTGGAGTTTTGAATCCTGGAACTCAATTATAAACACATATTAACCCCAACACAAACAGGGCTCATTCCTAGGCTGCTAGCAGACCAGAAAACCCTAGAAATGGAATTTCCATTTTCTTCCAATCTTGTCTTTTCTGTTTTTTTGTTTTTTTGGTTTTTTTTTTTTTGGTAAAGCAAGCTTAAAAACTTTCACACTGACAAGGTTTAATAGCTCTAAACGTCCATTCGATGTTGAAGTATTCAATCAGGACACTAGCGCTCACTAGAGTATGTGGTTTCACAGGACTCTCCACGCCATTAAATTGCAAGTTAAACAAGAACAGAGAAAAATGCCATTAACAATTCTACACGTGCTTCCATGGTACCACCTACCTGGGTGGCAGCTCCCACACCGTGTGCTTTAAAGGTCAACAGCACATTTAGCTCACACAACCTACAGACTCCACGCTGTTACTATCACTTCCTGGCATCGCCTCCATGCCAGCCACTGCGCCACACAGCCATGAGGTGGCGCTAACACTGCCCACGTGGTACAGGAGAGGACTCCAGGCACACAGGGGTGCAGTCATGCCTGAGGTTCCCCGCCCCCAGAGGTGGGAGGGCCCTCACAACCACAGGCTTCAGTTCCTCGCCATCATAGTCTTTGACCTCTTGTGTGGTCTACCATAGCCAATGCTCCCTAAATCATGTTTTCATTGGTTCACAGGTCAACATCAGCAATTCCAATTTTTACTTTACATCTCAAACTTCCCTTCTGCTGGCCAGGACAGGGCTTCCCAAACAAGGGCCTCCTCTCTCTGGGAGTGGAAGCAACCCTTTGTAAGGGAATAATATTTTGCATCTTTTCCAAAGCCCTGACATTACTTCTCCACCTTGAGAAGGCTCCTTTAGGGCAAGCAGAACAAGTGCTGTTAGCTTCATTTACAAATGCACACTGGTTACATAGTGGTAGTGTGACACACTACACAGTCACAATCACACTACTGCTCAGGCTGGAGGCTAAGGCCAAAACCCAGTCCGCTGGTCCCTCTGGTCTTTTTTCTTCCTACTGTAAGAAGAAATGACTACAAATAGGTTTAAGATTTTCCCTACGGCTGGATCACCAGAAGAGAATGGCTGAATGAAGAAATAACGAGTAAATAATAAATAAGTGGACGGAGGCTACATGTGTGGAGGTGTGGGTTTATCTGTAATAGTCACCATAAGTATTCAATTTGTATTTAATGTTTAGAGTACTATTAAGGAGTTTGTAGAAATGATATGGTTGGTAAAGTGCCTATGGCACACACGAGGATGAGTGCACACAAAAACTGAGTGTGATGGTACATGCCTATAATCTTGGCATGGGAGAGGCAGAGCAAGAAAGATGCTTGAGGCTTCCTGACCAGCTAGGTTCACTGAGAGACCCTGTCTCAAAAAACCAAGTGGAGAGCGCTTGAAAAAGATACTCAAGACTAGCCTTTGGCCTTCACATGTGCACATATATGCACGCACACACACAGTAATAAATTTAAAAAGATATCACTAAGTGTTTAAAACACGCCGGTACCTGTGGTATAATATTCAGGACTCACAGAAGAGTTCTGGGAATTCAGGAAAATTACTCTCTCCCATATGTGGTTATTCTAAGAATCCACACTCCTCTTCCCACAATTTGGGTATTCTATTTTTTTTTTTAACAAATTAGAAGCTGTACCTCCTCTCCAGACTCAGGCCAATTTCAATTTTCCTTAGTCACATGGAGATGGCGACCTTTATTTCATTTTATTTTGTATTATCAACAACTGAAACACAAGAGGATGATCATAATTCAAAGAGAACATAAAACAACTTTAATGCAAGGTCAGACAATCTCCCTCCATTTTTTGACCCTCAGTCACCAGAAGACTATTATTCCTCCCTGCCCCCCAATGGCAGTCCACATATTAATAAGCATATTCATCTTTTTCAATCTTAAACAGTAGTCTGATATATAGACCTTTTTGCACATGAGTTTTGGTGCATACTTAGTGTAGGAAGCCCTTCTGTATATGAGTTGCTTTTATTGGTTAATGAATAAAGAAGATGCTGTGGCCTGTGATAGGGCATAGTAGAAGTAGGCGAGGAAAACTAAACTGAATGCTGGGAGAAAAAAGGCGGAGTCAGGAGATGCCATATAACCCCACTGGAGACAGAAGTTGGATGGAACCTTGCTGATAAGCCATAGCCACGTGGCAATACAGATTAACAGAGATGGATTAAATTAAGATGTAAAAGCTAGCCAATAAAAAGAGCTAGCCAGTAAGAAACCAGAGCTAACAGGCCAAGCAATGATTTAATTAATTCAGTTTCTGTGTGGTTATTTTTGGAATCTGGGCGGCTGGAAAATGAACAAGCAGCCTCCTACAACACATACTGATCTTGGACATCCATCTGTCAGAACACACCCTTGCTTTCTTTCAAGGGCTATATCATAGTCCACCGTATAGGTGTATCATGGCTTACCTGACATATTCTAGTTATATCTCATTGTCTTCAATCAGAAACATGGCTGCAACAACCACACATGACAACTGAGGCAGAAGCTACTGAATGCACTCAGGGTCAACAGTCCCCTTCCCCTATATAACAGAACACATGCACGCCACATTTCCTAACCTCCCTCACAACCTCGGCTGGCCATGTGACGAATTTCTGGCCACAGGATCTAAGCAAATGCATACATGATTACTTTTAGGGACTTTCCTTAAGAGCCAGCAGCTGTATTCTCTTTGTGTGACTTCAACTGCATCTTGACACACACAAAACAATTATGAGAGCTGGAAATAAACAAAAATTTTAATGGTGTTCCACCCAACGCAAGCCTCTGTGTTATCCCACGCATGCTTTCTTTGGGTCAATTTGTAACTCTTGTGTGGAAAAGAATGCTGTAAACAAGGCCAAGCACAGATCCTAGAAGCACACACCACATCCAATGGAGAGGAAGCTTGGGGATACTGATCAATTTTGCATCTAACTGTAGGTTTGTTTCGACAGTCCTGGTGCCTTGCATATGGACATTCAATTCATCCTTGAGTCAGCTCCCCCAGTCATAAATGAGCTAAATGAAATCTTAACTATGCATTTACTTTACATGTTTGGCAGTCACTGTATTACTTTTAAAATACCCTTTAATAACAGTTTTCTCAGAGAGCACCTTCATAAAACAGTTGCTGGTCAAACTGTACAGTTTGCATGCAGAAGACTGAAACTTAATTGATATCCTCCACCCTGAGTATAACTCCAAAGGCACCACGGATCTCAATATAAGATCTGATACCCTGACTTTGTTAGAAGATAAAGTAGGGAATATGATTCAACTTATAAACACAGGAAAGCATTTCTGAACAGGACCCTGCAGCATTGAGATCAACAATGGACAAATGGGACCTCTTGAAGTTAAAAAGCTTCCATACAGCAAAGGACACTATCACTCAAGTGAAGAGGCAGCCCACAGAATGGAAAGAAATCTTTATCAGCTATACATCTGAGAGGGGGCTGATGTCTCGAATATGCAAAGAACGGAAACAACTAACAGCAAAAAAAAAATAAAAAAAATTCCAAAATTGGGGCATGAAACTAAGCAGAGAGTTTTCATAAGATTTACTGCAAATGGTCAAATTTTTTTTTAATATTCAACATCTTTAGCCATAAGGGAAATGCAAACTACTTTGAAATTTAATCTCATCCCAGTTAGAATGACTAGGGTCAAGCAAACAAAGGATAACAAATGCTGGCATGGATATGGGGAAAAGGGGACACTTAAGTCACTGTTGGTGGGAGTGCCAACTGGTACAGCCACTGGGGACATCAGTGTGGAGGTTCCTCAAAACACTAGAAATAGATCTACCATATGATCAGCAATACCACTCCTGGGCATAGTCCCAAGGACTCTGTAGCCTACTACAGAGACACTTGCTCATCCATATTCATTGCTGTTCTATTCACAATAGCCATGGGATGCAAAGAACCAAGATGTCCATCCATAGATGAATGGATAATGAAAATTATAGTTCAGATACACACTGTAACATTCGTCAGTTGTAAAAAAAGAACTCACGAATTTCCCAGGTAAATGGATAGAGTAGAAACAGTCATTGTGAGTGACGCAACCCAATATGGGAAGGTAAATGCTGCACAATTTTTCTCATACGTGGATGCTAGCTCTGAAGTATGTGTTTTCAGACTGGAGTGCCCAGAGAAGGCAGGAGTCTAGTAAGGGAGTCAGGGTTCAAAGGAAAGAGGCCAGAACACAAGTGGTATGAAGGGGGGAAGGGGACTAATGGAATAGGAAGGGTGGGGTAGAGAAAGGAGTATGGGGAGGGATAACCCAATACTAAGGACCTTTGAACATGACATATGGAAGCCCACTACCATAGAAGCTTCCTAAAATACACAGACATACATATATTTAAGAGGTTTAAATAGTACCCTATAGGGTGGGAGGACAATGTCTTGCCAAGACACCATAGTCTATGAAAAGCCCAGTGCCAGGTATGGATTACCTCGTTGCGAGTTATTGGTTAGTGGGGTCCCATTGACTCCCCCCCAAAACATTATGGGCTATTGCCATTGCTCTTGAATACCCTCCAGAACTTGGTAGTAAAGAGGGTACCACATAGCTGAATCACAGGACATGGAGAAATCAAGCTAGTACCGATTTGGACACTTCGTCCACACAGGCCAGCTTTAATAGTTAGGGAAGGTTCTATGCATGCTACAAGGGGAGAAAACTGATCAACAGTCTTACCAAACTGCGAACTCTGTGAGACACAATAACATAATCCCTGACAAGATATTACCAATAGTGTGACAGTGGCACAAATGTTTCTGAAGTAACCACTTTCTGACTAGGTTAAAGGCCTACTTCACGAAACAAAATTCAGGCCTGGTACCAAAAACCCAGCTGGTTATGTCACAGACCTCAGAGGAGAACCTAGTGCTATTGGTCTGCTAGGTGGACATATATTAAACTGACCCTTTCTTATCTTTAAACCCAGTGCATCTCTCAACCCTCATCAGGGAAGCTTGTTTTGCAATAGATACAAATTGATCCAGAGATCCCTAACTGGTCAAGCTGCAGAGATTAAGAATCTGTGGAGTACTCAGCTTTAAGCAGGGTATCTATATCACATACATCCCCCAGGACTCAGGGATCATTGTGGAAGACAGGGATGGAAAAAGTGTAAGACCCAGAGGGAGCAGATGTCTATCGTGAAACAGTCGCACACGAGAACTCAGAGGTTGTGACTAACATGCATAAGACTTGTACAAGATCAAGCCAGGCAAAAGCCCAGCATGGACGAGGGAGAGGCTCATGAAATCCCACACCTACTTGGGAAGCCATTGCAGCCGATGGCTACTGAGGTAAGGGGAGTCAGTCTTCTTCAGGGACACAGGCCTTAGAAGGTGCCCTGCGTTCTAGTAGATAGCCCTACATCCCTGTACATATGGGCAACACCAAATTAACTCAGAGGTTATTACTTTTTAAATAGAGAAAAAGAGCACAAAAACTTGGGAGGGAAAAGTAATAGGAAGATACAGGAGGAATCGAATGGGAGGTGGATTTTATCTAAACATATTAATATATATGGATTTTTAAATATTAAGTAAATTTAAAAAAAAAAAGCAACCCTTTTCTCAGGCTGGCAATACGGCCGAGTGGGAAAAAGTGATTGCTTTGTAATGTAAGCATACAGACATGAGTTTGATCCCCGGGACCTACTGTGGAAGGAGAGGACCAACTCCTGAAGGCTGCCCTCTGACCTCTACATGGGCAAACCACACACACACACACACACACACCACAATAATAAATAATAAAATAATTCTTTTCTAGGAGACTGAGAGATTGCTCAGGGGTTACAGGTGTTACTGCCCTTCCAGAGGACCTATATTCAGTTCCCAGGTCCCACATGGAGGATCTCAACACGTAAACTCCAATGCCAGGGGATCCAGCACCCTCTTCTGACCTCTGTGATTTGCATGTATGTACTGCACACATGTACACTCCACACACACACACACACACACTTAAATGAATGACAACACTAGACCTTTTCTCCACCCTGCTTCCCAGGACAGAGATGCCTCTGTCTTGGACAAGAAGCCTGACCCACCATTGATCTGAGAATCAAGGGACTTCTTCACCATGGCTTCCTTGGGCTTCCACCCAGGTATTTATCTTCTCACTCCCCCAAACCTAACAACGACTTCAGAAAGAAATTGTTGCTGACAGCCTGTGTGGCGAGCCCATCTGTGCGTAGCTGCAGACTTCTGCTTCTGGAAGACACCATCAGTCAGTCACCGTGCTTTGTGCTTTCTTCCCTGCAGAGCCCTTGCTCAAACGCCTCTCAAGGTCACATTCTAGGCGGCCATTAGTATCAAAAACAATTCTGAATGATGCATAATTACCAGTAGTCCTGCTACAGGGTGACAGAGCAGGACAAGTGACTCAACCGGCCAGGTTCTAACATGAATGTGTGGATTTATACCCTTCTTGATCCCAGAAGGCCTGGAGAAATGCCTCGAGTTTCCAGACTAGGATGAGGGTCCCTGTTCTTCCAGTTAGTCTTAGATGCATCTAGCCCAACCCCCTCCCAGAAGCTTATTCACCCCAAAGTCCATACAGGTCACAAAGAGAACATGTCACCAGTGAGGATTAAGAACTGAGGTATTAGCTTGTGGGAAAACTGAAGCAGGTAGAATACTCACTTAGGAAAACTGTCTTGGCATGAGGAGGGGGATATGATAAAGAGACAAATAAAGGATCATACAACTCATGCCATCCCAGGCATATGTAGGAATAAGCAGGAAGCTAAGAACAAGAGGAGCCAGGATCTCATCCAGCCTTGCTTGTAATTAGGGATGGACAACAGATGCTTCCCCTCACTGGACCTCAGAGGGCCCATCCCAAAATCAGCTCCAAAGCTCCCAGCCTGACAACTATACTTTTCTATCCAAAACAGCAAGTAACCTTGGCAGCCTTGAGGACCTGGTACAGGCCAGGTACATCTACAATCCACTGTTTCCCCCGAACACATACACTGTGAAGGCTCCCCCCAAAACAGACAC
The DNA here is from genome assembly GCA_028555095.1 of Dicrostonyx torquatus. Taxonomy (NCBI): domain Eukaryota; kingdom Metazoa; phylum Chordata; class Mammalia; order Rodentia; family Cricetidae; genus Dicrostonyx; species Dicrostonyx torquatus. The sequence continues at coordinate 5,578,847 of JAQHUG010000024.1, forward strand.
ACACACACAAACACACACACACAGACACACATACATTGTGAGGGCTCCCCACAAACAGCAGACACACACATACAAACAGCCACACAGCCACACA
>JAQHUG010000024.1:5585799-5667637 GCA_028555095.1 Dicrostonyx torquatus
ACCCCCACCCCTGCACCCCCCCACACCCAACACTCCTCCATCACAGGGTATCTATGGGGTTGGGGTGTGGGGGAGGAAAATTCAGCCACTTCTGCCTATACTCCGGAGCAGCCATCCAATTGCTTCTCATTCTCTAGTTTTCTCAAAGCCAGCTCTGAGACCGTATTCACACCTAATCTCTAACAAGCACTGAAAGCGGCCTTTGTAAAATAATCCAAATTGTCCTGGCTACTCTTTGGCTTCATGCTTTTTCCATCATCGTTTATGCCTTCCTAAGCCTTGCATGCCAGGATCCTATTCTCCATAAAACTGTGGGCAGCTCATGAGTTCCAGAACACCAGCTTTAGTGTCAGGGCTCAGCTGTCACGCACTCACTTTGATTTTCCTCATGCCACTCCATCAGCCCATGGTGACACTCCTAAACTAATGCGAATCCAGCTTCTAAAATGGGTTCAGAGAGCTTTGCTTTCTTTTTTATAAAAGATTTATTTACATTTATTTTATGTGCATATGCGAGTGTTTGAATGTCTGTATGTGTACTACCTATATGCCTGGGCCCAAGACAGCTAGAAAACAGCATCGGATCCCCTGGAACTGGAGTTACCGACAGTTTTTAAGTTGATCCATGTGCTTGTGGGAACCAAATCCTTGACTCCTGCAAGAACAGCAAGTGCTCTTCCTTCCTGAACCATCTCTCCAGCTCCTACAAGATCTGTTCTTAGCTAGCGATCATCACATTTGTCTTGTCTTTTTTTTAACATGTGCATGCAAGTCTGTCTCTGTGTATATTATGTATATATGTGTTCATGTTCATGTGTGAATGACCATGAGTATGCATGCATGTGGGGGCCACAGGTTGATTTCTGGTGTCATCCTCAGAAATATCATCTATCTCATCTGAGACAAGGCCTCTTATTAGCCTGGGGATTACGAACTAGGCTAGACTGGTTGACCTCTGCACTGCAGGGATCCCCTTGTCTTCACCCCACTCCAAGCTCTGGGGTTATAAGCATGTGCTATTATGCCTAGCTTTTTATGGGATGCTGGAAATTCAACTGCGTTGGCAAAGTAAGTGTTCTGCTAGGTGAACAACCTCCCCATCTGCCCCCCCCATCAAGCCCCATTTCCTGAAGGCTTCAGGTGTTGACATATTACAATGATCTGCTCTTGTTCAGGGATACAGTGAATTCTGCCTATACGTGCTGGGGAGGGGGCTGCAGCTATGCCTCATTCCCACCTGGAAACGCTGGCAGAGTGTAGGTGCATGGGAGCAGATGGGTGGAAGGAAAAAGTTACACAGCAAGCTCCTCCCCGCGGCTTAAACATTAGGGCTTCCTTTTGCTCTTCTGACTTGAGCCTCCAGGTTGAAATTCTCCACAGGGCTCCCAGCATGGACTTGACTCCTGTCCACCAGCCAGATTGTGATCCTGCTCTCTCTGTCCTAAGATGAAGGCTTCCCTGGAACCCCAGTCCAGGCATGGCTCTCTCTGCCTATGCTCCATCCCATGTCATTTAAAACCTTCTTCTGTGCCTGCCAGGTGCTACAGGTCAGGCTGGGCTCCAATAATTAAGTGCTCTGAGCTCTCTGGAGTCAGAGCCTTGGCTTTAGGGATCTTAGGAAGTGCTCTTTCTGCCTGGGCACCAATATTCGAGCCGCAGTCATCAGACCCTTAGTGTTTATGTTCATGGCTCTTGTTTTCCTCCTTCTTGTCTCTCGGAAATACCCAGAGAACAGCTAAGGGATTTACTTTATGACTCTATCCCGTTCCAAGCAACCTGATGCTTCCACACCACTCTGCCTAATCGCACCCCATACCAGCAACTACATTTTCACCTATTCTGTGTTGCCAAGCCTGAATAATTATAGGAAAATATTACCCAGCTTGGCCACCTTGAAGGTTATGACCCACATAACCCACTCTCCTTATATTTTCCTGCCTTAGGACCAAGAAGCATGGACATTCAAGTACTAAAGGCTTACAATATCCTTACTGAACAGCAGTCTGCTGATAATGGACCCAGTTTATTAATTATGTGCATGTGTATACACATGTGTGCACATGTGTGTTAATGCATGATTGTATTAATAAACATGTGTGTGCGCACATCCATGTGTAGATGCCTGGAGAGATCAGAGGCACATATGTGTGCATATGTGTGTTAATGCATATGTTCATTTGTGTGTACATGTATGTGTAGGTGCCTGCAGAGACCAGCGTCACATGTGTGCATATGTGTGTGCATGCATGTGTTCATGTTGGTGCACATGAATATGTAGGCGCCTGCAGAGACCAGAGGAGGTGGATCCCTCTGGAGCTAGAGTTAAACATAGTAACTACCTAATTCAAGTGCTGGAAAGCAAACTTGGGTTCTCTGGAAGAACTCTCTCTCTCTCCCTAACAGCATACGTCATATAATTTGAATATATACCATAAGGTGATCCTTTAGATCACTGATAATGAATGTAAATTGACTCATGACAGAGATCAGAAAAAAACGAAAATGTAGGTCATAGTGTAAGTGTGGTGGGATATTGCTGCGTCTCCATCACTTAAGAGGTAGAGAAGGATAGTCATGAGTTCAAGGCCACCCTGAGCTATCGAGTGAGATCCTACCTCAAAAACCAAAACCAACCAACAAACAAAAATTAAAAAGCAAGAAAGAGAAAATCAGTAGTGAATAAGCATGCTTACATTTTTTTAAAGAGCTGAAAAAACTGTATGAGGGGTATAGTTTAGCTATGGAGCGCACGCCTAGCATCCCAGTGCTGCCGCTCTCCCCTCCCCACCGCTCTCTCTGCTCTGTCTCTCTCACACATATCAGAAAACACACAGGAAAGAAGAGAGGCTTCTGCTGAACTTGACTTAAACATAACTTGAAAGACTATTACAAATTATTGACATAATAAACTTAAGACTAAAGTATAGATTAAAACAATAAAAGCAAAAAAATTATTCCCATCAACTGTGCAACTAGAATTTAATATTTTGCTAGCTTCCAACCACAAGAGTTCCAGTTTTATGTGTTTTTATTGTATCTTTCTAAAGATGTATTTGTCAAGCAAGGAGGCTCAATCACATTTTAACAGCCTGTTTCTTTGGCTTATAATCTTTCAGTATTTAGACATACAACACAAGGATCTTCACAGAGGCTACAAGTGCTGGGGTACGGGTGGGAGGCAAAGCAGAAAGCAGTGCTAAATTTCAGTGGTGAGAACTCAGCCAGGCGTGATGGCGCACGACTTTAATCCCAGTACTCAGGAGGCAGAGGCAGACAGATCTGTGAGTTTGAGACCAGCCTGGTCTACAGAGTGAGTCCCAGAACAGCCAGTGCTGTTACACAGAGAAACCCTGACTTGAAACAAACAAACAATAAAAGAGTTTAGTTTCTCAGTTCAAGCTCCTCCTGATAGACAGTAGGTGGCGATTTTAGGGGCCTCGCCCTCCCTTAGTGACTGCAGGGAACCACTGACCACTTCTCAGGGCGCTGCCCATGGGGAACTCACTTCATCCTCTCGGCTACCTGATGAGGTGGAGTTATCAGATAACCCATTTTATGGACGGTGACACTGAGGCCAGAGAGTTCAAGCTAGTTTCCCTGGAACCACATTGCCCGGGTCAAGAGAGACGGTGCTCTCTCAACAACTTCAAGCTTGACGATCATTTCATTTTGGTAAGAGTAATAAAATAAGATGAGCCTTGATAGTACACTGCTCGCACGTGTACCGCTGAGGCATAGAAAAGCTGCATGGTCTACCAATTCCTCCTCTCTAGAGATGCCCCCTGACATTTTGTTAGTATACAGGAGGACAAGAAGGCAGAAGCTGGCACTTTCTGGGAACCTGGAGAAAACATCCAAGAAATAACTGGGACTCAGCAAGTAGAGCAGGAAAGGGCACTGTAGACTGAAGGTACCGCATAGGCAGACATGGATAATCGCCGCAGAGAGACGCAAGCAGGCCCTAGTGTGACAGGGATGTAGGGTGAACGGTGTTTACTTTTTTATTATTTTCAATCATTCCATACACTTGAGGCTGTAAAAGCATCGTCGTGGTGCCTCACAAGTGGCAGAGCCCTGCACAGACAGATTCAGAATCCTGTTGGGTATCACTTAGCTCTGCTCTGCTCCCAGCCACCTGGGAAAGAACCAGCATTTAGTGAGAATAGAAGAATCGGAGGCCCCTAAGCAAGGGTGTGGAGACCAGAGATCCAGGGTGCGTGGTATAAAGTAGCTAACTATGGAATGTCTGGGCCAGGAGGAGACACCAACATGGGCAGGCAGCAAGCAACAAGCAACAGGCAGGGCAAATGGTTCAGATATTTAAGACTCAAGAGAGAGCATCATGTGGATGTGGAGGAGGAGGTGGAAGAGAAGACTGGTGCACTGTGGACATGAGCCAAGATGCTGCAACAGACATCGTAGCTAAGGAGGATCAGAGCCCATGCCACAGGACCCAATCCACCCATCAGCAGAGGTTCCCATGGAGGATCTCGAAAACAGGACAAGAGGCTGGCCTCACCTCCTCAGGAAGACAGAGACAGGCTCTTTGACTGAGAAGCCAAGTAGGTACAGGCGGGTAGAATAGAGATTACATGAACAAGCTTAGGAACCATAAACCAACAAAACTGAGTTTGAATTTTCTACTTTAAGGGTCTCTTTTTGAGGAATAGAAGGAAAGGAGAAAGGGAAAAGGTGAGAGGAAAAGGAGGGATGGAGGAAGGGCAGGGGAAGAGGGCAACAATAACCCTTTCTCCACAGCATACCATAGGTGATCAATAAATGGTGGCTATAGTTATAGATAATATTTCAAATAATTAGAAATGAAGGGGGCTAGTATTGTCACCATCTAAAACTGACACTGGGAGTCAACACAGGAAGTCAGCCTTCAGAAGGAAAAGGAATGATCAGAGACCATCCCTTGTCTCCCTTTGGGGACCAGACTGTCGGATAAGATTCATGTCTTCCCGAGATTTCTGGTGACAGCAATGTGCAGTTTCCTCCCTGGGTACCATGAGCCACCGAGGTGTGCACTGGAATGAAGCATGAGTGGGAAGGAGCAAGCACCTCACTTCATCCCAGCTGTTGAGATAAGAAACCCAGCCCAGAATGCATTTCTTCTGCTAGATCTTGGCAATACATTTGCCATTTCCAAACACAGAAATCACTCTCTGCATAATTCATTATTCAAAGGAAATGCCAGCCCAGAGTGCGCTATTCCATTTATTCTGGCAGAAGAGTTTATATCATGCTGTGTGTGTGTGTGTGTGTGTGTGTGTGTGTGTGTGTGTGCGCGTGTGTGTGTTCTGAAAGGGACCCACATGAGAAATCAGTTTTTAAAACGTCGATATCTAAGAAAGCAAGCAGAGAGTTTAAAAGGGCCATAATTCATAAATCAATGATGCTACACTCTTGAGGAAGCGCTGTGCGTTGCCTGCTCACCAGTTCCATTTGCAGCAAGCTGAAACATCTGTGTCTCTGTGGCTCCAGCAGTGTCCTCAGCTGCTACTCACAGCAAGAGAAGGCAAGCTCCCAGGAAGACCAGAAACCGGGTGTGGGGAGGGAGGCGGATTTACTGCGAATCTGATCTACGCTCATTTCTGCAAGGGGCTAAATAACGCAGAACCAAAATCTGAAACAAGCCACAAAACCAATCTGAACACTCATGACTTCTAATCCCCCCTGCTTGGCATTCCAGTCAGACTGCTAACCAGTTAGCAGGAGACCTTGCCCTTGTCCTTGACAACAGCCTGCAGATTCCAGCTGAGCCCAGATCCTAGTCCTAAATACCTCAGCAAGGGAACATAAACACTTGCTGGTGTTGTTGACAGCTGCTGGTGGTCTCCATCAGAACATGGGGCTTGGCTTTGATAGAGAATATGGAACCTGGAACTGGCTAATGGCCTGCCACCAACTCATGCAGAGGTAAAACTGAGCACAAGAAGAGGAATGAGGAAGTAGAGGCCGGGCCGGAGCTCAGGGTTGGTTTATGACACCAGTATCACAGGTGGACCAAAGCTTGGGGCTGCTTAGGCACTCTCACCGGAAGAAAACTTGATCCCTGGACCCCAGGTCAGCTCTCGGGCTTCCCAAGGATAGAGTTAGGGTAAGGCTAGGCACTATTTCTTCTTCCTCACTCAGCCTGTTCCCCTCCCCCTGGGATAGCTAAGCAAATGCAGAAACTATACTCTCTGCCTTTTCTCAATGCTTATGGCAGAGCACACGTGTTTATAAAAAGCATTCTCTCGCTGAATCCTAAAAACAAGTACGGATAAAGAAACTTTCTTATCCCTCATTTTACAAAGAAAGAAACCCAAGCACAGAGAGGTCAAAGTGTAACCCGATGCTACAAAGTCTGTGGCCACAGTAGGGCATAAACTCCAGCTTGGTGCTGGAAGCCATACTCAGTCACCATAGACCCCATGTGTGTAAAATGTGGGAGGGGCAGCCTCCCTTGTGTTTAGCATAACGATGAGAAGTGGCTACTGATAATAATAACACTGAGCACCATGTTCAGCAAAGCTCCTACGTGCACATGGCTACTTACATCCCCATCCCCAACCCCCCACGGACTCAGCTTCGGATCCAGAAAGGCCTCATCATCTGTACTTGCTAGAGCAGGACTCTCATCCAGTGCCAGGTCTCCAACTCCGAGAGTGACAGTCAGCAGTCAGTGAGTGCCGTAAGCCCCTATCTGGAAACAGCTACTTTTAAGGAAAGTGCAACCCTTTATGATCCTGGGGTCAGATAAACTCTCAAGATCAAGTTCAGCAAGCACTGTCAGGCTCATTAAGTTCAGTTCTCTAGATCAATCGGTGTAGCCTGCGCCCTCCCCTCCTCCCCCTCCCCCGCTGGAAGCCAGGGTTCTGTTATTAGGTTCCATTCTTAGGCAGAGGGACTTTCTTCATCCTTTCTGGACCACCTGGGCTATCAAAAGGACACAGGGAGCTGGGGACTAAGTCAGAGAAAGCAGAAGGCAAGTGACTGTCCCAGCTTCTTGGGCCCCATGACCTCTCAGAGGTATGGCTACAAGCCTTTTCAGAAACTGCCGCTCCAGGCCTCCCCTTTGTCACCAAAGTGAGCTGAGAGGCCATGTGTGGGAGTTAGAAGGACTCCGAAGGCTGCTTCCTCTGTCTCCTTTGCCAAGGAGGTACTGGCCTCAGGCCTTTCCATGAGCTATGGGACTCAGATCTCTTGAGAGCTATGCCCATTCCTCCTTCATTCCTCCTCCACCACCACCGGGACCATAAAATCATGCTGCCAGCTGCTTGGCTAGAGAGGAACCATCCTGGAAAACATCTGTGAATGGCACTGGTGCACAGCGACATCTATTCAAACATCAACTTCCAAAAGTTTCTGTGTCTCTCAACAGTCCTCCGGCAAGTCTGCAGATGAAAGCCGGCAGCCACAGCACAGGGTTCCTCGAGGTCGCAAGCACAGTGGTCAGGACCCGGGCAATCCTGGAGGACCCTGGGCCACAGCGGAGGCCCTGATAGAGTGGCCATTTCCTGCAGCCCCGCTTCCTCTCATTGTATTTTGGTGGAACAAAAATGTTACAGTGAGCAGCCACGGGGTCACATAGGATACTGAAATGGATACATCCTACAACCCTTGAAAACTTGCTCTGTGCCTTGATAACAAAGCTAAAAATACCACAGGCCCTAGTAGTAAATCTGAGATTCCAAATCAGAGGCAGGAACGTGTGTGTGAGTGTGTGTGTGTGTGTGTGTGTGTGTGTGTGCGTTTTGTGCACATCCTGAAGATTTTCCTATGTGTCTCCTTCTCCCCCATCCTAACCTCACCATGGCAATCTTGAGAAATTCTGATATTGGTTTTTTGGTTTATTTCTTCCACATCCCTCATTCAGCTGCATGCCTAATCTGAGGGTGAAGAATGTTCTCATATGTATCTCTCTTGTTACCTGGCCCTTCTGTAAGTCCCATGAAACACCTGAGTGAAACCACTTGGCCCTACAGCTCGTGCTAGCCCCCACCTCAGGCCAACCTTGCCCCGTGCTATGCCTGGTTTAGACGCCCTCGCTGACAGTCTGCCCTGGTTTTCTTCCTTCTCTGCCTCTTCTTACATTTCCATTCTCCTGGTCACTCTGTCTGTTCTCTGAGCCCATCCCAGCACCAGTCCTGGTATGATCACCAAGCTGTGCCCAGAACCGCATTTGGCTAAGTCCTTAAACCTGGGCTGTAGTCCAGGCTCATGAGCTCATGGCAGAGACTCAGTGCCTCCCAGCCGTAGAAGCCCTGCTTCTCCCAGCTTGGGGCACAGCACCTCACTATATGGCCTAGTGGAGCTGCTCTTACAGCCACCAGCAGGAAGAAGTACTTCAGAGTCTCCACCCCATGGGCAGCTCCCACACCTATGGGTCTTCTGGTCAGGTGGTAATACCTGTGAAACCTAGACTTGGCAGCAGGTGATGGGGTGGAGGGTGGAGGATGCGGAGATTGGAAGTGGAGGAGGTAGCTCCGATTGCTCTTCCCAACTCAGTCTCCCGAGTCTGGCATTACAGTGTAAGCCATTCCACTCCTTTGGAAATCTGGACTTTAACCAAAGTCTGGTGACTCACTGGGCAAGTTTGAGAAATTCTAGCTTCACAGCAAACAGCAGGCTCTGGAACCAGGCTCGTGGGTTTGACTCCTAACTGTACTAGTTTTGTGTGACTTTACACAAGCTACACCGTGTGAACAGTCTCCCCATCTGTAAGACAGGACTAATGATAGTGGCGACCTTGAGTTGGAGCTGTAGTTCAAGGGCAAGGTACTTGCCAAGCATCCACAAAGCCCTGGCTTCAACCCTCAGTACTGCAAACTCAATAACTAGCTAACTAACTAAATAATAATTAGTTCAAAACAGGGGCTCCATCTATGGGTTGTGAAGAGGATTAAGTGCCCAGAGGACATACAAGCATGTAGGGCCACTCACTCAACAGTGAACCCCAGGAAAGCTTACTGCTGCCATCTCATAATGCACTTGGACCCCCGCCACCTCTTCCCACACAGATTGCCCTCTTTCCCAACTGAGCCTCAGGGCTGAAGCCTGTACCCACACCTCAGAAGTGGGGCCTGGCTACCCTAGGCCTGCTTCTCTGATGGCAGTGAGTTAGGCAGTGTGCAGATGGAACCTAAAGATAAAATGGCTGAAAACAGACACCAGAAAAGGAGTGGGCAGGCACAGAAACGAAAGCTGGGGTAGAGAATACAAACTTCACTGACGTCGGGTTTTCTTGGAACCCCGCGGAGGAGCCTGGTAAGTAGCAACCGTCACTTGAACTGTCTGTCACTGTAACTCCTCCTGGAGTCTTGGGACACATTCTCCCGGGTGATCTCACTAGGCATAACAGGAAATGCTGGACAGCCCAGAACCCACAGGAGCACAGAAGGCAGGGAGGAGCATAGTAGATACAAAACCATCAGAAGACTGCAGTTCAGGACCCTGCAACATCCCCGATTCCACACACAGATCTCAGAGCGTGTTTGTGCAAGGCGCAGGTCCCTGGCTTATACCTCGGTGATGAGCAGAGCTGGAAGATGCGTGCTCCTCAAGTGACACTCCTGAAGTGACACAAGGAGGTTTGGCTGCTACCCGTCACCAGTAGATCCCTAGACGTACAGGAGCACTACAACAGATGAGCAAGGGAGTGGGTTGAAGGCTGCCTCCTTATCCTTTGTCTCTCCCTCACTCCAGGCAGCACTGGCTGCCTCCCGGCTGGCCATTGTTACACTGAAGGCAGAGGTCAGAGCTTGCTTCCTGGTGGAAGTACACATCTGCTCCACTTCCTGGGATGGACTGATTGATCTCTAGGCCACCAACAGATCTCGTCACAGGTCCTCTAACCCTGACCCTGTCACCGAATGCACTGACTCTGAGGAGACTCTTCCTCATGAGTTTGGGAAGTGAAACCAAGAACAACTTCACATAATGGCCAAACAACTTTGAGTGAGAAAAAAAAAATTTTTTTCCCACCTACAAAAGGCCAGTTCCACAGGCCTTCCTTAAAGCTTTTCCTTCAAGCATATTCTTGCTGCTTACATTTCTTGTTTCTTAAATAGTGGTACATCCTGTTTTATGGTTTTGAGATCACTATGTAGCCTGGGTGGCCTAGAACTCTCCACATAGACTAGACTGACCTTGAACTCAGAGATCCACCTGCCTCTGCCTCTGGACTGTTGGGATTAAAGGTGTGTAGCACTGTGCCTAGATACACAGTCTTATTTTAAAGAAAATGCATCACTACTTAAGAAAACTAGTATTACTATAAATATTTTTGATACAATAAAACAAGAAAACTATTCTGGGGCCATCTGCTTTTGCTTACCAGGGGGAAGGAACAAGTCTTAGAGGTTTACAGTACCTGAGCCCCCAGCTGAGCGTGTTTCCCTGATGCTACGGGAAGACTGGAAGAAAGAGAGGGAGAGAGAACTTCATCTTTTTCTTTTTTGTTTTTTGAGACAGGGTTTCTCTGTGGCTTTGGAGCCTGTCCTGGAACTAGCTCTTGTAGACCAGGCTGGTCTCGAACTCACAGAGATCCGCCTGCCTCTGCCTCCCGAGTGCTGGGATTAAAGGCGTGTGCCACCACCGCCTGGCAAGAACTTCATCTTTAAGGCACAATCACTGTGCAATACAATACCTCAAACCTAAACACAGTTCTCCTAGTGTGGCAAATGCATATACCTATGTAATCCACACCACAGGAAAAAGGAAACACAAGAACCAATATCGTTGTCCCAGAACATTCTTCAGGGTACCTCATACACACACACACACACACACACACACACACACACACACACACACACACTTTCTCTCCCAGTGAAGAGCAACCACCATTTTGAATGCTAGTCACATACGTCAGGTTTGATCTGTTCTTGAACTTCTATTGGGCTCATAGAATTCTTTTTCATTAATAAATCTAAGTTCCAATTATGTAATACTTGCTATTTGAAATTTTATAATGGAAAGATATTATTTCTAAATAGCCAGGCATGGTGGCACATAGTTTTTTATCCCAGCTAGAGGCTGAGGCAACAAGATCTCTGAGTTTGAGGCCAGCCTGGTCTACACAGCAAGTTTCAGGCCATCCAGAACTACATCATACAAAGATCTTACATCTGTCTTAGTCGTTTTTCTATGGCTGTGATAAATCACCAGGACCAAGGTAACTTAGAAAGCATTTAACTAGGCTTATGGTTACAGAGGGTTGGAGTCCATGCCGGCAGCACAGCAAAGGCGCTCCCATCTTTGTCAGCAGGAGGCAGAGAGAAAGACACACTGGGAATGGTAAAGTCCTTTGGAAACCTCAAATCCCATCCTTGGTGACACACCTCCTCCAACAAGGCCACACCTTAATCCTTCCCCAAAGTCCTATCAACTGGGAACAAAGATTGAAACATGTGAGCCTATGAGGATCATTCTCTTTCATTCAACCCACCACACTGTCTGTCTGTCTTCCTTTCTTTTTTTCTTTTTTTAGTTTTTTTGAGACAGGATTTCTCTGTAGCTTTGGAGTTTTTCTTTTTTTTTTTTTTTTTAAGTGAGGAGTTTACTGAGAGAAAGGTAAAGTGTAGGGAAGAGGGAAAGAGAAATACAAAGAGGAAGAGGAGACAAGGACCAGCCTGCCCCTTCAGAAGAGCAGCAGGAAGAGACCACACTGTCTTTCACACTGGGAAGCTTGGTCTGGACAGAAAAATCCCAACAGGATGCTCATTGACCAATTTTCTTCTTAGTAAATCCCCATTAATCTGATTATCATTTAATCCCCTCCAAAGGAATCTAGAGTCCTTTCCTTCCCTTTTTCTTGGCTAGTTTGGATTTGTTCCTCGATAGAGCACGAACCCTCCACATCTGCTTTCCTTTCTACCTCCAGCCCTGCCACTACCCAATACCAGAACCCCCCCCCCCCACTCCTCCACGCCTGTGCAGGGACTGCCTTGCTCTGTGCTGGCTCTTTTGTTTAACACACCTTATGTCCTTGTCAAGCAGAACCTCAGGTTCATGAGGACAGGAAAAGCAGCATCCTGACACAGACGACCAGATACTGGGGTAAGACAATAGCTGGTGAACATATATTTGAGCAAAAGAAAATGAAAACTGTTTCCTGACTGGATCCAACACAGTTCAACGTCACAGCCTGAAAATCAAGGAGAAATGAGTACAGTAGCAGCAGTAACCGCCATGATTTTTTTGTTGTTGTTGTTGGTATTTTTGATACAGGGTCTCACTCTGTAGCCCAAGCTAGTCTGAAACTCACTCTGTAGCTCAAACTGGTCTCAACCTCATAGTGATTCTGTGCCTGTATCTCCCGGGTGCTGAGTCAACAAGGGTGACATTTCATTTGCAGAGCCCTGCTGTTCCTGCAACTTTGCTCTCAGATTCCTTGGTGCAAACTGAACCCTCGCAAGTCTAGAGTAGGACGCAGAAGCCTGCACATCCCCAACCCCTGAAAAACACTAATTCTCATAGCTCATCAACCACACCAAGTGTAATACATGACCAGAAAAAAAAAAAAAAAAAGCAGGATATTGAGCATGTCCACATCTAAAGGGCTAAGAAGAAAAGCATGATCCCGGCCAGCACGAAGCCTAAGCTGCACTCTGGTTTATTGTAACTCCCGTCACTGGGGGTAGCATTAAACAATAAGAAAATCAGCTCCTTGCAATCAGGGGTAAAAAAATGTAGTTTAAAAATGTGTGTCGATTCTGCATGAGGTCATTATCAAGGTACAGCAAAGAGAGCCACAGTTATTGACCTAGGCCTGATCCTATTTTCCCAATAGCACTACCCAGCGGTGCTTTCCTATTCCTAGAAGAGGAATCAACAGGAAACGAATATGTTGAAGCCTTGGGAGGGAGGATGTATGTAAGGACCTGTGTGTGTGTGTGTGTGTGTGTGTGTGTGTGTGTGTCCCCATCTGTACGTATGTATATGAGTTTGTGTGTGAGTGTGTGTATGTGTATGAATGTGTGTATTTGTGTGCGTGTGTATGTGTACACAATGTCAAAACACAGCTGTTGTTAAAATTTTACATTAAAAGACTAGCCATGGGGTAGAAACTCAGGACTATGCCTCCGAGGGAACTGGCATTCTTGCCACAGCTAATAAAAACCTGGAGCGTTTGTCCTCTGCCACCAGAGAACAAAGGGGGTTTTGAGAGGGCTGTGTGTAAAGGAGGTGGAAGTCATCCCAGCCCTCAGAGCTTCCACTGAAAACAAACAAACAACCTCAGCCTGACTGGGACGGGTGGGGAAAACCAAGGCTGCCAAGAGCCAGCCTTCGAGAGCATGCTGCCCAAGGGGCCAGCAATGTGGCTATTTATATTTGTAATCCGATTTGGATGGGGAAGGCGTATGAGAATAAACTGATTATCTTGAAACCGTAAGAGCAAAATTCACCGAGACAAAAAGTAATGAAATAATAAAGAGGAAGTACCTGCATAGGTCATCTGAGGGGATGTTTCTCATGAACTGTTGGGCCCTGCTCTGCTCTCTTGATTCAGACAGGAGGAAACTATGGCTGGTGGAAGGCTTGCCAGAAATCAGATGCCAGCTGGTAGGTATAGGTTTGCCAAGTTTCTTCCACTTTGCTATGTACATGTGTGCAAGCCCATATACACATATGTACACATATATGTACGCACAACATAATCAACCAAAAACACACTCAAAGGATTATCCAACAGAGGGTTGATTATCTCAAAACTCTTTATAGCTTCTGAAAAAGAAAAATCAATACTTCATGAAAAACAACCATCTTTCCCTGCTCTAAGGGCCAAACAAAAGCATGCATTATCCTGCAAACACTGGCCTTCTATCTGAAATCTCACTCATCCCCTCTTCCATGGAGACCAGATCCAACACTGTCTTTCCACAAACACAATGGCCACCATTGATTAAACATGCCACGCATGCCACAGGCTAGAGCTGCACCACTGAGAAGAGCCAAGCAGGTTCTGGAGTAGGGGCTGTTAGCCCATTTACAAGATAAAGAACCAGAGGCCTACAGTTCCCAGCATTACACTGCTACCAAGTTAGGATCTGAACCCAAATCTGTCTAGGATTTGTATCATTATAGTTCACTGTTTCTAAGAAAAAGCGATAGTAAGTCTCCAAGATCAATACAGATGCCAGGAAGTGGCCAGCTGTGCCTGTGACTTCTCGATGGGCTACTGTCAGAGGATGTGGATGAAAGGAAAAGAGGAGGCCAGGTGAAGCCCTGGGAGCTGAGTCAAGGAATGATCCCTCCCACAACCCAGTTCAAGAGACTGTAGGAGGCAAATCTACAGAGAGAGATCGCTTCCACCTCACTGGCTGCCCATATGAAGATGCCCACTCTTTGTTGCGTCCTCTCTGTGGGGTCCTTGTATGGAATGTAAGAACAGACATGACCAAAGGCTGGGCTCCACTCTCACTTCCATTAACTGCTGACTCAGAGAAAGGATATCACTCAGCTAGAGCTTAGAGCATTCATTGTCTTTAAACAACGGGGTTTGAGGGAAGGGGTGGACAAAACCTATGTTCCTTTCCAACAATAGGATTGACATGTCTAATTAAAATGTCCGGTCCTGAGGTATCCCAGCCTTCAGTGAGCTCAGGAAAGTGATATGGAAGAATGAACCATGTTTAATAATGCTGAAAGTCCAAAGAAAATCACGTGTTCACCTGAGCTGGGACGTTAGAGAAGATCCCGTCTCAGCTGTTTTATTATCATGTCAGTGGGGAAGTTATGTATAGACTAGTGGTGAGCAGCCCTAGGTGTGAGTGTTTGATCAATAGAAAACAGCGAACACATTCTTCCCTTTTTAAGATGAAAGAAGGCTAATCAAAGACACCAAAAAAGTCAGTATGATCACTCAAGAAAAATGTGCCTGCAGCTGGACTCCCAGGGTCTGTGTATGATGCTGGACTCCAGGTCAGAGATTAGGTTTTAAATTAAGTGATCTTCCACTGGCATTGGGATGCAAGTTTGTCATGTGTTTTGGAAATTTCTGTAAACTAACCAGAGACAGCCAAGCTGTCCTTGGTGGCCCAGCAGTGTCCATAGCGGAACGGGCTTAGAAGTAGGGAAACAAGCTTTCTGGGGATCCCTTTCCTAAAATGGAGACATACAGTTCAAGGAAGAAAGCAAATGCACATCACTTGGAGAAGAGAAAGTCGTAAACCTTTGGTGAAAGCAAGCAGTCCAAGGGGACCAAGGGGCCAGATGGCAGCATCAGATGGTCTCAGGGGCCCATGAAAAGGCCCTACAACCAACCGTGTGAGGTTTGAGCGTGCCTCTTTTGTTTTCTACTGTGCTTAAATCCTCCATCTCCCTCCCTCCCTCTCTTGCTTTTTCCTCAATTCTGTATCTTCTAAATGTCTTCTATCAAGCACATCTTCCTCCTCTATCTGCCCAGGAACCCCAGGAATAGTCATAGTAACTCCCTAGAGTCCCATAGCCAGCTGGCAAGAGCTCTTTATCCAGCCCCCCCCCCATGACACCTGTTGTAACTCAGGCCATTTCCCACAGACACTTCCATACCAGGGCCTCCTCCAAGCCCACTTCACCTCCCAAGCATTTCTGCCCATGCAACTTCCCATGCCCCAGATACCAACCTCCCTCCCAGTCAAGAGGTCTCGCTGGGTACTTCCATGTACAAGAATCTCCCTTCTACTGCAAGTTGGCCATGGATGAAGTTCTGCCATTGGATCAGGGTAGTCCTCACAGCATCAGGCAGCCCAGAACACAGGACATATGTTAGGTCTCAATGACATTCTAAGTAACTTAACCTTGAGCCTTGGATCTCTCACTAGTAAAGTGGAGATTCGGGCACTGACATCACAGGATCAATGTGAGGCTTTGTCAAGGAAACGCAAGTAGATTCTCTGAACCTGTTTCCAAAATTCAGCCACACACACATGAAATAACCCCCAGGATGCATATGGTAGTAAGAACACTGTGCCCAGCACTATTCATTTGTTGAAATATTAATGACAAACATACACTGAGGTCAGGAGGAGGCGCGCTAAAGGTCACATTTTGAACTCCCACTAGGTGGCAGTATTGTTTTCTTGCCATTATGCAAATAGAGGGGAAGGCCACTGGGAGGGCAAACAAACATCTCTTTAAAATGGATGACACAAAGAGAAAAATCCTATGTTAGTATCTCATAATATGGAATGGAGGTTAGCCTGAGGCATTGTACCAACCGGAAACCACAGCACCGACGATGAAATCCCATGGAGATCCTGGGTCTCTCTGAAGTGGTTGGAGTTGGGTATGGAAAACCAAAGGAGTAGTGGAAAAGGACCACTGGATGAAGTGCAGTTCTGTCTCAGAGAAGCAACAGCCAGAAGTGAGAACTCTCTAGAAACCTGAACCACAACTCAATTCTCCACATCTGAAAAGCAGCCTTCATGTGACCAGTGGAAATGGGGCTCTCTGGGGGTGGGGTGTTCAAACCCCACAAACTACTCTCCTCCAGGCACATCCTTTTGGGAGGTTGATCTCCAGAGAAACATGACAAGCATGGTCTGGCTCCAGCTCTCCAAAGTAAAACTTTCCTCTTCATGTCCCTCTGCTCAAACGTCTCTACCTAGTCCCCACTGTCTCAGGACCAAAGCTGCATTTCTCCCTATCAGCCATGGGCATCAAGAAACACTGCCCACCACCATCCCATCCTGACTTGTCCCCAGTGTTGCCAGTGAAGAGGATGAAGGCTACCTGACTCACTATTTACATTCAAAGCCACCTTCCAGATCTCTACCCTATCCGTATATCATAATAAACACACCATGTGCCTGTCTCAAAGCCCGAGGGTTTGAACTCTGTTTCATGTATCTTTAGTTTGATATCTATGTTGGGTTGTTTTAATCATCCTTTCTCCCCAAATTTCCTACAACTCTGTGAGGAAAGGATAATGATCAGTGGAAGTGCTGTAGAAGAAAGGACACCGTCATGGTGAGGCATGCCGGGCTCTGCTACGAGCCTATGTGCCAGTCTTAAGTCTATATGAGCTTAATAGGGTTACCTAACCTCTCTAGGTGCTATGGGACAATGGTCTTTTATCCTGTCACTTGTATTATTTTTAATAAATGCTAATTGGCCAGTAGCCAGGCAGGAAGTAAAGGCAGGGTGACAAGAACAGGAGAATTCTGGGAAGAGGAAAGACTCAGTCTGTAGTTGTCACCCAGATTGAGAGGAAGCAAGATGAGAATGCCTTGCTAATAAAAGGTACTAAGTCACGAGGCTAACACAGACAAGAATAATGGGCTAATATAAGATGTAAGAAAGAGTTTAAAAGAAGCCTGAGCTAATAAGCCAATCAGTTTATGATTAATGTAGGACCTCTGTGTGTTTCTTTGGGACTGAATGACTGTGGGACTGGGCGGGACAGAAACCTCAGTCAACATCTAGGACTCGGTTTCTCTATCTGAAAACAAAGTACTTACTATAGGGAGTAAGGGGTTAGATATCATGCATGCAGAGCATCAGGATGTGTTGGGCATACAATGGGTACATTATGGGCATGCATTCTGGCCTCAGTTCTGCCACTTGTCAGATGGGTCCTTGAGCAAGTCACATCATCTCTTGGGATTTGCTGTTTTTAGTGACATCATGAAGAAACAGTGAGGTAGCAAAGGGGGTGATCCAGAGTTTCTCTGAGACTTTAAAATCACATACTTCCTCAGACATTGTCTTCAGGCCTTACTTAATTATAAAAGGGGAGAAACTGAGGTGCTGATGACACTCACCTGACACCTAACCTCCTCGTGGATGTCTGCCCTGATATCTCCACCCCCTGCCCCATCCACTTTCAATGAGGTTGAGTGCCTCTGCAATGGCGGGCTAATACCAATATGCCTTGAAATATGTACTCTGAATCTCAGCTCAATTACTAACTGGGTGTGGCAATCCATTTCCCAAATAAGCAGGGTAAGGTTCTGAGGGCTTTTGCTACTCATACGAGCTCCACAGCACTAATAAAATGGGAAAGCAAATCAAAGCACTGTTCTCTTTGGCCACAGATCCTTCAGGATCCCCATCTACGCCTTCAATAGCTTAATATTAAACAGTTGACACATACAAAAGGCTATTTGTAAACCATATGTGAGTTATGAAGCGTAACAGGAAGAATTCCAAGGAGCTGGGCAGCCAAGCAAAATCCTAGAAGGCAGTGTTAAAGACCCCACCGTGCTTCTCTCCGATGCTGTCCTCCTGCCTGCCCTGCCCTGGGCAAGCAGTTCCCCGAATCTGCACTTATTATTCTCTCACAGATTTTTTCTTTTCACTTTGGACTAGAGTGGAATATGCTCACAGAAAACGGCGCCTGTGCAGCCAGTACCGTGACTAGGAAACAGAATACACAGCCCCCGGAAGTTCCGGGTTCCCATCCAGTCCACAGACCCTGGGTTCTCCTCAGTGTTTCAGACTGTTCTGAGAGCTCTTCCACTCTGTCTAACACACTGAGAATTCCCACATTAATGCAGAGGACATTCACATCCGAAGGACAGTTGGCATTGAGATGGTAAAGAGTTCTCTTGGAGAATTCTGGTTTAAAGTGATCTATAACAAAGACTGTTAAGTTGGCCTCCTCTGGAAGCTTCTCCCCAGCCCTGAATTCACACATGGGCTTCTCTAAATAGAATCAGAATGTGATGGGAGAAGAATTGAAAGGAGGATCAAGGGACTGAAAGTAATCACAAAAGCCTTGTGTGTGGCTTTAATTAAATCATCTGAGTTAATATTTCTCACAGGCAGGTCTTGATTAAAAGCAAAAGAATTGACAAGCAGACCACCTTCAGCAAATCTTGAGTTCAAGAATGAAGGCCTTTGAGAGGAAGCTTGTTTGGTTATGTGAGAGTCTGTGCAACCTGTCTGTGGAGTCACCCTAAAGAAGCCACTCTTGTCATAGGAAGGTTCTTTGATGTGATCATGAGAGAGAAGTGATGAGAAGTCCTCCTAGCTGTGAAGCCTACATACCACAAGAGTGATAAGGCCAGTAATCAAGAATCTAATGGTGATATCTTCATTCTGGGGGTGCAAAAGGAGGGAATTCATACCTGGGACTGCAAATTCAACCGACGACCCATGACTAGTCCATGGAACCTAGAGGTCACTTTCCTAAAACAGTAGAAATTCTAGTTTCATTCTTAATATTTATCCACATACCCATTGATAAGTATAGCTCTTACCCCTCATCAAAAAAGCTTCTTTTTGTAACAAGGACACAGATTCAAATTCAGAGAACAAGTAACTATGGGGTGCCTAGCACCAAATAATCCATCAACAGTGTAACCCCTACAACCTAAAGCTCAGAGAACATGCAGGAGATGGATTGTAAGAGCCAGGGGACCAGGGCCCTTACCTACTAGTTAACATCCTCTAGAAGGAACAGTAAGGCTGTACGCATGATGTCAACAATATGGCTAAGCAAGACCTTCATAATGACAACATTGGTATGCCAGTGTGGAAGTGGAAATTTCACAAGGTTCCACCCCTAAAGAGCAACCAATAGCTGCTGAGAGAAAGAATCACTTATGTCCAGTGACAGGATCCCTAGTAAGACATCCTATCCCAAGTGGTCTGCTCTAAACTCATTTACATACTTACAACACCAAATGGACTCAGTAGGTTATATGCATATGTATATGTGTATGCTTTTAAATGTATTTATAAATATATATAAACACATATATATATACACAATACATACACACATATAATTAATGGGTAAGTTATGAATTTAAGAGATAATTAGGGGGTGAGGAGGAATAATGAATACAAAATATATAAATATAATAATCATGTACAAAATTTAAATTTTTAATTAAAAAAATCTTCCTTTACCCTTCTGTGTGCACATTCCTGGTTGCTCGCATTGTCCATGGGAAACCGCAGTGTCAGCCCTCCTAGGTCAACAAGTGTGAGGAACTCATGAAGCAAGCATGCTGAAGCATAGAAGGTTTCCACCTGACCCCTGACCTCGAGGAATGGCTCAAAAGGGATGGAGAGTTTAAGTAGGGTTCTAACAGACTATCTTGTCTCAGGCCCTTCCCCTTCAGGCCCCTGTTATACATGGATTTTTGCTGTTTACTTAATCCTGGAAGGCTGAACTGTAAATCTGTAAAACTCCATTGGTCAGTAAAATCCCAGCACTAGGGCAGAGAGTGCTTTCAGCACCTCCTCTCATTAACAAGCACCAAGTCCTCACATACTGACTGGACTTGGGTTCCATGAGAAACCCAAGACTGCAGAGGTGAGAGATTTTAGGTCTGTCAGCACCTGAGACAGGCAGGGATGTAGCACGCTCCTGAAGGAACACATGAGGCAGAAGGGCAACCTTGTCCCTGTGGGAATCTACAGATCCTGAGTTTCTTTGAAACCCGGTGTTCTAAAACAGCATGCTTGATGGCTAGCTCTAAGCACATCTACACACTGGTAACACCAGATGGGCTTAGTAGGTTATATGTATGTGAATGTGTGCACACTCTTAGCTGCCCCCGCCCAGTAGCCAATGGTGGTAGTGGACAGTGGAGGGTACTCAGCATAGACAGGTGAGAATCTTTTTAAGAGGCCCTGTTGTGCAGCTGAGCAGCCAGAACTGGGTACACATGCCTGCTGCAGGCAGATACAACATTCCTAGAGTTACGGCAGGTAAATGTGGCTCTAGGGCCAGTACTCACTGGCACGAGACTAGGCTCTCATAGAAGCAAGGGGGCAGAGCCAGCTGCCAGCATTCCATGTGCTGAGTGGAGCCTTGTGGCAGTAGCCTAGCAGTTTAAGGCTTGTCTTTCAGTCAGAGAATGCTGCAGATGCACAGGAAGTCAGGTCCAGACTGAGAAAACCTCTGAACAGGTAGAGCATGCTTTAAAAACGTACTTAGATGCTAAAGAAAGAAAAAAATGATGGGCGGTGGTGGCGCACGCCTTTAATCCCAGCACGCGGGAGGCAGAGACAGGCGGATCTTTGTGAGTTCGAGGCCAGCCTGGTCTACAAGAAAGAAAAAAATGAGTATGAGCTGTCATAGAAAAATTATTTAAAAATAATAAAGCCTTTGAAAAGAGAGTAAAGTAATACGAAGGAGTCCATGTAAGGATGGAAAACACTATGACACAGAAAGTTTGGCCCTTACAAGGTGCTTTGTTAATGGTAAGTTTTTTGAATGCTAAAGAACAGAGAACAACAGCTGTGGAGAGACACTGGATTGTGGAATGAATTGTTGAATTGAACCAGCTTATATACTTTAGAGATGTCTTTGCTTCAGAATGGAAGTTGGGAAATGTGTTGCATTAAGAGGGAGGTTATGCCTTCGCTTTCACAGGAAACAAAGAGTTATGGTTCACTTAAAATTAATGAATATCTGAAACCAAAACCAAAAAAATAAAAAAATAAAAATTACTGTGAGAGACCTCTTGAAAATCTTGACTATAGACATAAAAACAAGGAACTAAGAAAGACTACAGGGCAGGTGGCATGTATGCTGATCCCTCTACTACAGGAACAGCTCTGAGAGTGGATGAGACGTGATAAATCTGTGGGCTACAAAAACCTCATGACTTATTGTTACATGCCATCCTTTCATATGCCGTGGATAGTGGTTTGGTTATACAGTCTAAACAAATGTATAAAGTTAACAGATGCCTTTTACCTGCTCAAACACAAAACAAAACAATTTTTAGCTGATTTGTGCACACCGCAATTCCATACTTGTGTTAATGCAGATATATATATATATATGTTATCTTGAAAAATTTATGTTTTAACAAAACACCAGACAAGACATCAATAAAGACAAGTTACCTAGGTAATCCAGTCTCTCAAAATGCCTCTGTTGCAGTCTCCTCAAAATTCTGCATTTAGAACAACTTCAAAGCTGCTAGCTTAGATGGCCCAGCCTCACAGACTACTCCAGCCAAGACTTGAGATAAGCTCTACAATTTTCCATCACACAGAGACTAAGCTCCAACAACAAAAAATACATCTAGCTCTCCTAGGACTTAATCATTATCTCAATTTTCTCAGGGTCCCCTAAAGATTCCATCACCCCCAGACAACAGGAAGCAGTATAGAGAACATGATGCCCACATTCCCAAGAGGTGAGATGGGTGGTTTTTGGACATTCAGTGGGTTATGGATGTTTGTCATCATTTGGTGGGGGAGGGTAACAAGTTATTATTGAACACAGTAAAGGAAAAAAATAATATGGAGATTAGACTCAGGGATCTCTTCCTGAGGGGAAAAAGGAAGGATATAGTATAGAAATTATGGAATAAAGTGGTAGATTGTTGAGTCTACTTTTAAACAACTACTAGCCTCAAATATTTTACATTGGTATGGATTTTTGTACATTGGTACAAATTTGAGGTTATTTTTGTTATACTGTATATATGTTTCTACTCTTGTTTAAGGTATTGTACTTATGCAGGTCATTTAAAAATGTAATATAAAGTCCTTGGAAGATATTTAGGATAATAAGGAAATACAAGTTAGTAGGTAGTTATCTATAACAAACTTACAGTTATGTTAGGTATGTTTTCAAGGCCAAAGAGAGATATACTTTAGATACATAGATGGTATTAAAACACTTCAGAGATCTACAGAATATGACATTTAAGGTCTATTACTAATATAAGGCTTTTCATACCTACAACACATCTGCTCCTGGCAGCATCAATTTACTTTAAAAAAAGATAACAGATATTGAACAACTTCCACATATAGTTTGCTTTTTATTGTGGCAAAGTTAGCCTCTGGGCAAAGAAACTGCCCTTGTGGTGACTGCAGACATATACTATCCAAATTGGACAAGCAAGGCACAAAAGAAGGTACCTACTGAACTTTATCAAGACAAGGTAGGACAGTCCTTTAAAAATTTTCTGCTACACAAAAAAGTCTGTCAGATGTTCTAGACCCGTAAGCTCTTTAGCCCCAATGTAGCAGAGGAAACTTAGGTGACTATCCAGGCAGTTAGCTGTTTCTGTCATTTCTATAGTTTTAGAAGTTGTTTGTTCTGCACTTCCTGTTTACTCAGGAATATTATATCCTTCTCAGGTCTTTGATGGAGTTGATGATGAGACAGTTATAGTTACAGTTCTCCTTATTACCAAATTTAGAAAACTCACAAAAGAGATATAAAGTGTATAAGGTTGACAGACATTAAATTGTTTATTGAAGAAAATGTTTTGCGATCTAAAAAGATAGCTTTAGGATGATAATGCAAGCTATAATACAAAATGATTTGGTATAAAACTTTAAATTTATCAAGATAAGATAGATAATAGAGTATCTTCTCTGAATAGTCTAAAAACAAATACAAGACATTGCGAATGTAATTCTTACCTGGTAATTGTTCTTATTGTATATAGTTTTGTTATGCTAGAGTTAAAACCTTCCCTTTTTATTTAGACAAAAAGGGGGAAATGTTATGTGGTATTTGTACACTGTGTGAAGATATAATGCTGTGATTGGTTTAATAAAGAGTTTAACAGTCAATAGCTAGGCAGGAGGTATAAGCAGGACTTTCAGGCAGAAAAGGGAAGTAGGAGGAGATAATCAAGGCACACAGGAGACACCAACAAGATTTGGAGGGAGTAGGCTATACAGAATAAAAGAAAGGTACAAAGCTACCAGGTAAAATGTAACTTAATAAAAACAGGTTAATTTAAGTTATAAACGTTAGTGGGACAAGCCTAAACTACTGCTGAGCTTTCACAAATAATAAGTCTCCCTGTTATTATTTGAGCTGGCGGCCCAAAGAAAAGTCCTACTACACAACATAAATAAATATAGTGATTTTTCACTTACACACTACCAGCCAAGGAACCATGTCTAGCACATAGCTCATAGATCACACTTGTGTTCATGAATTGTCAATTTATGATAAAATCATGTGTCAACTTTTAACAATAGAATACAATCTGAGAAATAAATACTGTAGCAACTTGATCATTGTTATAAACATCATTTAGTGTGCTCACACAGACTAACACTAATGACATCACTAGACAGTATGATCTTATGGGCTTGCCATGGTTACATAAGCAGCCTAGAGTCTGCTGGTAATTTCCTATGGTATAGCTAATCTTCATGAGTCCAAATTCCTCATGTCAAAATGATGAATTCTGTGGAGGCCCAAAAATGTGAGCCTATTTCCACCTTGTCTGAAGTTTGGGGTTGCCCAAAACTGTTGACAACAACCAGGCCTACACATCCTGACCTAGGGTGTGGTTACTTGGTTCTTTTGACATAAAGATGGTCCATATAGTTGAATCCAATCCACCCTGACCAATGGTCAGGAAATTCAAGCATACTTCTGTTCTTCTTTTAAAATAGGGGGTCTGACCTTAAGAGTGGCTGCCTTCAGGATACTTGGTCTAGGCTGGCTTCATTGCCTAAACAACAGAGTGCTAATGACTTGATGTCTCATAGCATTAAGTACATAACTGTTCTAGCTGTCCTTTGTATCATGTTAAAGTAGTCTTTTGTCTTCTTCCCCCTGTGGTACTGGGGCATAAAAGTTTATGGAAAATTAAATGTATGTGATTTCAGTATTCACTGGAACTCCCTCCCGGTACTATCCTATGTTTTCTGTTTTATTATTTTTCTTGCATTTTTGTGCCCTTTACCAACTCTTCCCATCCCCACGCCCCTACCCTAGGAAGAGATATTTTTGCCGAAGCTGGTCTCTATTAGAATTTATGCTCCATCGCATCTTCTTTGGTCCTGCCCCTGTAGATCTGAACAATGTCTTTCTAAAACAAATAAATGGGTGCTCATTCAGGGAAGAGACTGGCAAAGAAAAAGAACATTAAGTTGGCCTTGACCACACTCCTCTGTAAGCTACCCTCATGGAACCATCAACTGAGGCTGGCTGGAGAGAAGAGAACTACAATGGAATCAGGCTCCAAACTCAACTGCTGGCAAGGGCCTCCCATCCCCTTCCCAGTGGCTAAACTCTGCCATTGCTTAAGCTGAAGCTTAGGAATGGGCAACAGTGTGACTAAGAAGAGACGGAGCCTGCAGATGCTGGAAAGGAAGACCAGACGAGGGACCCAGTTCACCTGGTACCAGGCCAGAGGAACAAGGCTTAGACCTTAAGCTGAACATCAACACCTAGGTTCTGCACAGCTGGCACAGCTGGCACAGAGGCAAGGGGCAAGCATCTGAACTAGTGGAGCTTTTGATTCACAGGGAGGTACAATTCTTGGCTTTGAGGGCAGATTTGAGATTAAACCCAGCTCTGTCACTAAGTGGCCAGGGCCATTGTCATTTGTCTTCTCTGAGCCTGCCTTTTCTCCAGGGAAGAAGGATGGACAGATTAAGTGTCACACCCAATATATGACAGTCCGGCTTTCCACATCCATAGCTACCTTTGATTTTACTCAAAAGATGGAACTGAAACCCTGGTGCTTGACTTGTGACTTCCTCTTGGACATACGTAATTTCACTTATTAATCAACTAATGTATGAAAAGTCCGCTATATCCCAGATTATTCTATGTACTCAGGATAAACTGGGGAACAAGGATGAGAGAGGCTACCATCCTTGGAGAGCCTACATGCCAGTAGTAAATAAACAAATTGCATATCTTAAAAGGTCCTCATTCTAAAGTCATGACACTTTAATGCAGTTCCTCATGTTGTGGTGAGCCTCCAACCATAAAATTATTTTCATTGCTACCTCATAACTATAATTTTGCTACTGTTATGAATCGTATTGTAAATATTTTTGGAGATAGAGGTTTACCAAGGGGGTCATAGCCTACAGGTTGAGGACCACTGTTTCAGACAGTGATAAGCATAGGGGACAGAGGACTACAATTGGAGAACACTGGTTTTAAGGAGAGTTTTTAGGGTGCGGTTTACTGTGGGGACAATGATACAAAGCCTTGAAGGAAGGAGTCAGGTTAGGATTGATCCTGGATTTGAGAAGAGCTATCATAAAATCAGGATCTGCACAGGACAAGAATTTAGTAGAATAGTTTTAGAAGACAAAACTACAAAATGACACTGTAGGGTTAGGGAGAGGAGCATCAGCTAGGCCCAGCTTCAGAAGCTCTATAAAGGCTTTGTTGCTCTCCAGGAAGGCACACCAAAAGATCCCAAGCAGATAAATAATGTAACCTAAGATCATGCCAGCTGGGGCAACAAAGGTCACAGGCAGAAGCAGAGACCAATTAGGCAGGCACTGCAGTCTCCACGAAGACGATGGAACTGAGCTGACATTATGCAAATGGGGAGAAGGAGTCAGACTCTGGATTTAAACCTTTCTTTGGTGTTCTGGATCCCACACTGGAATCACTTCAGTACCCCTTTTCCATCTCCCAAGGAGATGTGGAAATAATAATCACACAGAAATGTCTGGGGTAGTCCCTTCTATTTCAAATGCCTACAGGAGCCAAGCACAGATGCACACACATCTGTAACCCCAGCACTTGGGGGAGGAGGCAGGAAGGTTTGGAGCTCTAGCCAGCCTTAGCTCCACAGTCTCATAAAGTCAACCAAAGCTACAGGAGTCCCTGTCTCAAAAACAAAACTAAATAAAGAAAAAAACACAGAATGCTCACACACACACAGAGGAGAGTATGAAAAGACTCTTGCTATTAAGAGAATTTCATTAGCCTCAAATGCTGTGAGTATCTGCAAAGAATGCATGTTTGCACATCTGTCCCATGTGTACACACACACACAGAGAGAGAGAGAGAGAGAGAGAGAGAGAGAGAGAGAGAGAGAGAGAGAGAGAAAGACAGACATGAATATAACAGACCCACAGCATACCCTTTGTAGCAAGACACAACCCAGCAGCCTGATTAACATACTTCTTTACCACATGCCCATAAGTGACTTTACTTAATGTCTATAAGCCTTTGTTTCTCATGTGCAAATAGGGGTTATAAATTCTGATTATGAGAATCAAGCACAGCCATACGAAGGCATAGTGAGTAAAATGATTGCCACATAGTACAGTTTCAAAACACCTTCATTTTCTCTCCTGTGCTGAGCTCCTGGGACTCATAGTCACCAGACCATGCAGACTTCAGAGGGACCCACTTGTGGATAACCATGAAGTATCCCCATTCCTATTGTTGCTTTTACTATCCTGTTTACCATTAGGAAAAACAACTTCCTTTACCACACCCAGCTAGGACTGTGTCACTGTGCTTCCTCTGGTCAATGTGATACCCTGGATTTGGAGACAGCTTCAGGAATAGGAGGAGCTGGGCCAGGGCCCAGAGGCCCATGGGAAAGGGTGTGCTGGTCCTGGGGGCTGTGCAACCTGGGTGAAGCCCTCTGGGAGGGAGTCAGAGTCAGGGTGACCAGGCATCCTGGCTGGATTCATAGATCAGGAGACAGAGCTGGAGGTCAAATGGTTCCAGAAGCCAAGGCCTGACTGTCTCCCTGGGCCTGGGACTTGGAAACCCTGCCTGGCTGGATGCCATTCCTCATGCTGCCTGCTCTGTAAGGACACACAAAGGGCCATGCCTGACTCCTAACATTCAGCTCTCCCCAGAGCAGAGAGCCACGTGAGGAGAAGAAGGGATGCTCTGGCGCGGGAGCTAAAGCTCAGGAGAAGGGGGAAGAAAGAGGACAACAGAAAAGCTAGGAACGCAGCTACCAAGGCCATGCCAAGCTGGCCTTTGTCCTCCCACCCCCTTCTCCCACAGGATTGTGCACTGTCTTGTGTTCACAGCCTAACATTTGTTTAAGAAACACCTCCAAAGGGGATGCTTAGAAGCTACATTGCCATGATAATGCCACTGCCATCATGAGCAGGACAACACCACTGCCATTGTGACCAGGACAACTCCAATTCATCTTCCATCAGGCTTCGAACCATAGGAGCCAATCAAAACCTCAACCAAGGGAAGGGTACTTGCTGTAGTACATCCCAGACAAGGACCCTACCCTATGTCCTGCCTAGGCAGACAAAATCCTACTTCTTCTAGCCCTGAGCCTTTCTAAGGTAGGCTCCCTGGGTGAGCAGCATCAGCAACCCCCTGGTTGTCTTGGGTACTATCAACAATGTAAGGAAAGTGCCCGACCTGCAGAGTCACATGCCTAAGGCAGACTACTGAAGGGCACACAGGAGTGCAATCACTTAGGCCTTCTTCCCAGCATTTCTGAAACATTGCCATCCCCAAAGCCAACCCCCACCCCCGCCCCGGAACTAGTCCTTCTCCAGACTTTTAGAAGGACTGAACCAAGGAGCACCAAGCAGTCAACTCATTTAAGCCCTGATCTTCCAGGTGAGAAGAGAGAGGCATGGGGGTGTGGCAGGTAGTTTTTGTTAATTTGCCACAAACCTCGACATACCTGGGAAGGGGGGATCTCAGTGGAGGAAATGCCTCTACCAGACTGGCCTGTGAGCTTGTCTGGAAGCCATCTTGATTGCTAATTAATGTAGGAGGGCACAGCCCACTGTGGGGGGGTGCCATCTCTAGGCAGGCAGGTCTGAGCTGTCTAAGAGAGGAGGCTGAGCAAGCCAGAAGAAGTAAGCCAATAATCAGCAATCCTCCGTGAGCTCTGCTTCAGTTCCTGCCTCTGGAGCTCCTGTCATGGCTTCCCTTAACAATGGAATAAAAGCCGCAAGTCAAATAAACCTTTTCCTCTCCCAGGTTTCTTTTGGTCAGTGTTTTATCACAGCAGAGGAGCAAACTCGGTCAGAGAAGCTAGCTCCTGGGGAGGCAACAGAGCATGCTCCATTTATGAGGCTTTTGCAGTGAGGGAGAGTAGGTTGTGGTCCATTCCTAGGCCCTTGTGACTGTCAATACTGGCTGTTCATCTACAAAGGAAGACCTCTTTTTCTCCTCAGTTCCTGGAAGGACCAGGAACATCCATGCCTGCTTTGGAGAGGCTGAGCAGAACGTTAAGCTTCATGGTCGGTCACTCTTGATACCTTTGTCTCCACCTTCACTCACAGTCACATCATTGACCAAGAGGAACAAGCATGGACAAAATCTCAACTCCCACTCCCATGATGCTTCATCGTTAGTAACCTGGGCAGTCTTCCTTGAGACAGTGATACAGCCTCTAGCTGGCCCTGGCTATCAGGCAGCATAGATAGAGAGCTGTAGGTCCTAGGGGCCAAGGCAGATCTTCCAGGGATCATGGCCTTTAAAGGTCTACCTGAGAGATCTTCTGGGGCTGTGCAGCCTCTTGTGACCTGCACAAGGAAGCCTGAACACAGAGAGCATGGATCTAATGCAGAACTATGCTGTAAAGCTCTTGCCTTCCAGGCATAGAGTTCCAGATAGAACTGCACCTTTCCCAGAAAGTCTTTCTGGTTTAGGCCTAGATCCTGCCACTGTTACCACTCCATGCAAATGTGCCAGACTCAAACGCCTAACAAGGAAGGGCTCATTCAAGGCCTTGTAGTAACTATGTCCACTGTATTGCTCCAGTTCAAAATGGGGTAGGGATTAGGGGTGAGGGGTGAGAGGGCAGGAAGAGTCAGGGGTTGAGACACTTGTCTTCCTCAGCCCCACCCTTATTTTCCAGACTGCTTCCCCCAAACCCCACCTTGGCCTTCTCCACCCAACGCCAGTTCGAAGGAAGATCTGGATGAGTTCTGTGTCAGTGTGAGTAATGACAAATGCTCAGCTCATGTGCCAAGAAGCAAACTGCTGCTGCCACATAACTGTCCCAAGCACGGTCATCAGGTGGTGGCTGCAAACTTGCTGGGGGAAAGCCAGAGTCAGGTCAGCCTACTAGGAAGACAATTGAGAAAGATGAGGACAGGGTAATAAAATCTGAATTTGCTAGGAAATGCATTCCTGCATTTCTTACTCATGGGACCCTTGGACATCTCTCCATAATTCCCACCCAGATCCACTATTTCCTTCTTTCGTTCCCAATACTCCCTTCTTTCCTCCCCCCTCTTCAGTATGCTTACTGTGCTCTCTGGCTTTGTGGAGAGGAAACGCTGAATTAAGTACCGGGTCTCTGGATGCTAACCTGATTCTGCTACCCAATAACTGCTTCTCCTGGCTTAAACAAGGCACTCAGCTTCTCCTGTTGTCAGTTTGCCCTGCTCTCAAACGGGGACCCCAATCCCAACAACAACAACCATTAAGAGAATGAAATGCTGAGGAGGGGATGCCCTTCCTTCACCCTACCCCATTGGCCCACAGTGTGCATTCAGAATTGGGGACTACAGTTTGGTCCTCATGTCAATGGCTAAGCAAGTTCCACCCAGGAAGCTGGAGTTCCACACACGGTATTTCCATCTTCAATGCCCCAAGCAGTCTGTGCAACTCTAGGGACCTTAGAGAAATATGTCCAGCTAGGACAAGAGTCCCCCAAGCTCCCTTGTGTTTTAGGCAACTGAGAAACCGGAACAGAAGTTCTAAGAAAAGACATAGAAGAAGGAAGGGCAAGGCAGTCAGGATTCAGTCCCTGTCACAGTGGGTGGCTCCCAGAAGGTGGCTCTCTGGGTAGCAGAGCAGTGTTCCACTTGAGTCTCGCAGACACGTGCAAGGGACCATGGGGAGAGAGGTCAACCTGTGGCCAACAGGTTCCCTGTCCCCACCCACTGGGGAGGGAAATGGCAGTGCCAAGACAGAGGAACCTCTCATTAGCTGTCTGAGAGGCTCTTCCCCAGCAGACAGCCAGCAGCCTCTGCCAGAACAAGGATGTACCTAAAGCCATCCCCTCAAAGCCCAAGTAAACACATCCCGCCTGCTCCTTCCTGCCCTGCCTTCCTCTGGAGCCCTTCCTTTTGTTTTCCTGCAGTTTCCAAACCATCACCATCTGGGCCAACAAAGGAAAGGAAGACAACTTGGCAGGGGAAGTGTGAACTGATCAACCCCTGCCCCAATAGTCAACGTTCACTAGGGGGACACCCCCAAACACACACCCGGTATCATTGCTCAACCTAGAGGTCACCTGATATGAGTACCCCAGAGCTAAAAGAACACTTGGAAGGGTCACTTCAAGCCAGTTCCCAATGCAATCACACTAGCCAGCCTAAACAATGACCAAACTTAAATATTTTCCACCCACATTAATCAGCTCAATGATTCCTTAATGACTTCCTAAGAAATGTGTAAAGAGAAAGCCTGTGTTTGTTTTGATTCAGTTGGTCTTTTTCACCCTTGGGTTAAGGACCTCATTGTCTCCCAGGGGCAAGAAGCAGCCTGGAGTTTTAGGAAGGAGGAAGCAATACACTGTGGATGGGGCTGGTGCCTTGCAGGTCAAGAGTACTGGTGTCCCTGGCAATTTCATCATCCACCTAAGATGGAGAGATAACCTTAATTGCTGCCTGCCTAAATCACAGGGTGCTTGTGTGGTTTTGGGGGTTGGCACCACCCTGTGCCCTGCCTGGTCCTCCTTGGAAGGTACAAAGCTCCAGTGATCGTTATGCAGCTGGGAAAATCGGGGTCTCTCTCAAGCCGCAGCAACACAATAAAGGGAACAGCATGCATCTGAATTCTCAGAACTGAGCCCCGGAACTATAATCTACTTTAGTGCGAAAAAGCAGGCAAAATTTGTCTTTCTAAAACAAAACAGCAACATCACACCCTTAAAATAGAAAAAGCCACATCGAATGCTGTGTTTCAGACACAGGAAGCCTGGCTCCCACTTGTCCCATGAATCTAGATTGTCATTCTAGGCTGTCCTTCGCTGCTGTGCCCGAGTGCAGGGATGAGGGGCACCTCCATGAAGCTCCATGAAAGAGGGGGACACCAGAACATGACTCACCCAGCTGCAGTCCTTGAGAGTGGATTGGGGTGCACAGTGCTCTGATAGTGTCCACTCCTCCAGAAACCCCTACGTGAAGGGCTACCGAGGAGGCGGGAGCTCTCACCTGTGGCCAGCCTTGGAAGGTGCTTAGCCCTGTCTCCTCTGCATTGCCCACACATCGCCTGGGCAGCCAAGAGTACAGACGTGAGTGACTGACAACCTGAGCATCGTGTCTCAGGTTGGAGTGATCTGTTCTCAAAATTCCCCACCCTCACCTAATAGCTCACACAACCACCACTCTCTTAACCATAATGCTGGAACAGGAGGCCTTAAGAGACCAGCACGCACTTAGCAAGTTCTAAAAGTGCCCAGGTTAATTGGTGTCTGGGCCTGGACCCTTAGCTATAACCCAAGATGCAAAGCATAGCAAAATACACATGCACATAAGACAAATCTCTCATGCTTAAGGCAATCTATCAAAAGGCCATCGCTGAACGGGAAATGACCTCAAAGGGATGGGCCATTGGGAGGTGGTGAAATCTTTGGGCTAGGGGGCCTAGTATGAAGTATTTTGGTCACTGAAGGTGTGTGCCTCTGAAGTAGACAGCTAAAACAAACCTTCTTCTCGGAAGCCAACTATCTTGAGTAATTCCTTACAGTGCCAGCATGTTAACAAACACACCTTTTAAAAAGAAAATAACCATATGGATCAGACAAACCTAATGTCAGACGCTGGGTTTAAGATGATTTTGCTGAACTTCTGTCAGTTGTGGAGTCGTCCTTCACAACTGTTCACCAGCAGCCGTGCGTGGGTATAAACACAGTCGTGCGCACACACACACACACACACACACACACACATGAGCCTGCATATGGATGTGCGCAGACACGTTATACATTGCACACTTAAGCGCAGGCACACATGCTCACACACTCTCCTCCCAACTCTGCCACAGGATCAACAGTCTGACTGGGAAACCTTAACGGCTAACGGAAAAGGCGGGGGAGACAGCAGAGACCGGAAAGTTCCCAGAGGGAAGAAGGAGAAAGGGCTCCCTGGGATGAGCCTGACTCAGGGCAGAGATGGGCAAAAATGAAAAGACCATCAACAGTGTTCAAAGGAAGTCAGTGTAAGCAGGGGCAGGGCCTTGCTGGCTCCCATACACACAAAATGCAGCCAGTCTCCAGCTGGTGAAATGGGCGAATCTGACTAGAGAGTTTTAAATTTGGATTTACTGCCCAGTTAACCAATGCATGGGAAAAAAAGAAAAAGAAAAGAAAAAAGAAAAAAAGAAAGAAAAGAAAACAAAACTTAAATCTTGTCCTTACAGTTCTCTTGCCAAAGTGGCCCAGAATCTGCCAAGCACTAAAATGTGGTTTTGATGACAGGCATGTGTCAGTGGGAGAACGATCAGATGATCAATAAATACCTATAGCTAAGCCCCACCCTGGAGACATGGAAATGGAAGAATTGGATGCATTCTGGACATCAGATAGCTTCCGTGAAGACTCAACAGTTAGGTGTGCAAAACAGCGACGGATTAACCAGGGGTGAGATTTACAGTAAGCTGCTTGGCAAATGCTGTGGCTGGTGCAGATGTTTAAAAACGGGATCGGTTACTCAAGGTAGATAAAGAATGTCCTTCATCTGGCATATGAGGGAAGCAAGATTTGGCTAAACACAAAGAAAAGAAGTGCGTAATTGCTCAACGCCTGTTCCCTTATCCATCTGTTTGGCCCATTATCCAGATGGGGCTCTGGGTGAGAAAAAAAACAAAACAAAACAACTATTTCATGTCAGTTCACAGGCTGACTGCCCCTGATAATTTTCATGTCCTCTTTACTCCATAGCCAACTATCAGTTACTTAGGCTTTTGAGAAATAAGTTAGGGAGAAAGAGAGAGTGCAAAAAACAAAAAACAAAAACAAAAAACAAAAAAAAAACCCTTGTATTTCTGAGCCAGTCAGATAGACCCATGAAAGCCCCACTCATGAAATGAGATATGGTTCTCAGCTGACCCTTCCCAAACCATGCCCCATGGGACTCGCACAGACCGTGTCATTTGGAGTCAATCAGATGTCACTGGAAATAATGAGAGTCAGACCAGGCTAGGGCACAGGAAGAAAGCATTCCCGAAGTGCACAGCTCGTGATGCAGCAGCTTGCCGAGGCTCTTTTGTTGCTTTGACTTCCTTCCACTACCAGAATTGTCGAACTGACTGTGAGGTCACGTCCACCCACTGGGAAACATCTGGCTGAGAAAGGTGTGGAAAGCTGGGCCTCCTCCAGGTTCCTTCTCCGTGATCTTGGGCATCTGGGTTTGAGTAACTGTCTATGAGACCTGGCCAACAATTTTGCTGCTCACCAGGGCACTGATGTACGGTACTGCCAACAAACAGTGCCTCTCCAGAACCTTCCTGAGACTCAGCTCTTGTAGTGCTAACTTCTCTGCTTCGAATCAGGCTCTTTGGATCTACTCTTCCCACAGAAGTTTCCTGCCATATGATGTTCCAGTTTCCATGAGCTGCTGATAGACTTCATACTATGATGTTTAAAGAGAGAGAAGTCTCTATCTGGACAGCATGGCACATGCCTGCAATCCCAGCACTTGGGCGGCACAAACAAGAAGGACGGATGCAAGTTCCAGACTAGGCTGGGCTACATAACAAAACAATCAACCAATC
Source organism: Dicrostonyx torquatus (assembly GCA_028555095.1). Classification (NCBI taxonomy): domain Eukaryota; kingdom Metazoa; phylum Chordata; class Mammalia; order Rodentia; family Cricetidae; genus Dicrostonyx; species Dicrostonyx torquatus. The sequence continues at coordinate 5,620,148 of JAQHUG010000024.1, forward strand.
AAAAATCACACGTAAAAATCCCTCCTAAAAAGAAAGCCTTACATCTTCTGCTAGTAAAACCATCCACCTAAAACCCTACACCTGGACCCTTCCCCGTGATCACCCACACGGCGCAGTAGCAACAAAGCCAGACACGCCCTGATTAGAGCGAAGACAAATGCTTTGTAAGCCTATCCATTTGACCCGCAATAAACTTTAGGTATGGCTAGAGGGGGGAAAGTGCCCCTCTGGTGGATTTCTGGTTATCATTCTGTATGGAATAGAGTTCAAGTTCTTTCTCCAGCCTGAGCTGCGCTGACTGCATGTTCTTGTCCTATATAAACACCCTGAGGATGAATGAGAAGAAAGATCCAAAGTTTTGGATAAGCAAAATAAGGATGCTGAGACAATGCGTTTTGCTAAAATACACACTCTTCTGAATTCTGAGACAGCTTGAAATTGCTCAGTAAGAAATTGGCTAAAGGGAGACATTGCTGTGTAGACTTTCTGCTTTTGTAAAACAGCTACAAAGAACATGGGTGGCTCCAGCTAAGGACTTGGGCCCATCCTCACCACCTTTCTTCCAGAAAGAGAGGATTACTTGAGAAAACTATTATCTCTCTCCGTCTTATTTTCATAATTATTCATGCAGTTCCCTTTAAATTGAAAAGTACACCAGGCGGCTGTGGCACACACCTTTAATCCCAGCACTCAGGAGGCAGAGGCAGGTGGATCTCTGAGAGTTTGAGGCCAGCCTGGTCTACAAGAGCTAGTTCTAGGACAGGCTCCAAAGCTACAGAGAAACCTTGTCTTGAAAAACAAAAGCAAAAACGAAAAAAGAAAAGTACATGTGCATGGCAAGCAAAGTAGACAGGAGGTGTGCTTCCCGCAGGCTCTACACTCTGCTTTTATGACAGTTAAGATCTGAGTAGAAGTGGAGTGATGTGCGACTCAAAATGAGTTGTTCACTGCAACCAAAAAGTACCCTGACCCTTTAGGCTGCATAAGGGTCTGTGATTTAATATGGACTCAATCCCCAAGTTTAATAGTGGAGTGGGGCCATGTTGCCATTTTTGTGGTATTGTGATTTGCCACAATTCCTCTCTACCTCTCTCTGGGTCTCTGTTAATTCTCTAGAAATTTCTCTAGAAATATTCCAAGCCACTACACAAAGTAAAGCAGCAGGAGCTGAGGCTAGAAGGAAGAATGGGACCAACCTGAAAATGCACTTTGATCTCTTAACTCCAACAGGAAAGTCCAAGGTTGGCTTCTTGCTAAAGTCTTCATTCAGAATTGATGTTATCCTGCCCAGCTTTCAGAACGTGACTGGAATCAGAACATGTGTTTTTAGCTAGCAAATAACCTATTCTTTTCCTTTGGCTAATTATCCTTGCCTGGAGTTTGGGATGGATGGAAGACATAGCTGACAATGGCGTTTGCAGACCTCACTTCTGTATGTCGCAACTCAAGACTTCAAATTCTTATAAATGTGGGTACAGTCTGGGCACAGCCAGCATCACAAGGAAACTGCTGTGTTTGCCAGAGTATCTTCCCCATCTCCTGCATCTACCTTTCCCAGGTGTTGCCAGGAGGTAGAGGCGGGGGACTCAGGTTGGAACCAACCCCTGGAACTGCAAGTTCATTGAAATAAGGTTCTTAGTTCTTTCAGCAACTTCCAGTTACCCACTGTCATTCCATTTCCCAAACTTGAGTAGAGCTTTCTGAAAGGAGCAGGAGATGGGAGGTATCCAGAAGAGGGGAAAATCCCCTTCCTTCTGTGCATTAATGTTTTAAAAGGCAAACTCTGCCAAGAGCCGGGTTCTGGGAAGGAGCTGTAAGGGAGCCCAGGATCCAGTTGGGTGGCCTCATCTTTGAGAGTGGGATATCGGGGTCAAGGGTCCACAGTTGTATTTCAAGCATCATCAGAACTTCAGCCAAGATGCTTGACCTTCTTCATAAACCCCTCCCCCCACCAAATAAAAGGGAAAGGAAAGGAGGTAGAAAGAAGTGAGTGAGGATGGCAGTGGCTTGAAGAGAACTCTGTTTATTGGATGGAGACCTCTGGAAGCCACCCATGAGAGGAGATGCTGCGGCTCATACCAGCCTTCCGGGGAGAAGTTCACAGGCAGTGACCCTCAGCTCTGCTACATCATGAGGTTCAAATGAAGCATCCCCTGAGGTCCACCACACCTCATGGCTGTAACTCAACATGAATACCCTCTGGCTGTACCCACCTTTCAATAAGCATTATGTTTTGTTTTGTCGTTAAGAAAATTTCTTTAAAAACTCTGCTTTCTTGACTTATTCATCATGAGGCACCCCCCCTTTAAAAACTAAAAAGGAAAGCAAACAGAGAATTAAGTAAAAACTAATTAGAAACATGTGGGTATATTTCTCTTAACATTTCTCCAGAATATATGAAGAGTAAGGGATTTTCCTCCATCCAGGCTTGAAGAAAACAGGCCCTGTGAGTGGTGGGTCTCAAGGGCTGGCCCTTGGGATGGCCAAAGGCCAGAGCCACAGGGAAGAAGGGAGTGGCTCCAGTGGGGTCCAGGCTCCTCATCATGTCTGCTCCTCATGGTGACAGACATCCGAGAGATGCCAAAGGTTCCTTCATCTCCAAGGCATTCAAGACAGATCATGAGGCAAGAAATAAGCAAATCACAAAAATTCTAAAGGGAGAAATTTTAAGTCTTTATACATGTGTTGATCGTAACATTGATTTAAAATAAATAACATAATTTATTCCACAGCGCTGAATACCGCTTTCCACTCCTAACACTGTCCTTTACATTAAGCTTCTGACAGAGAAGTAACTACTTAATCTTACTTCCGGATTGCTTACTCACCGAGGAAATGGTCTCAACTTTGTAAAAGAGAGGGGGGAAAAAAGCAGAAAAACTTAAGAGTTGAGATCTGCTGTCACCTCCCACTTGATTCACCTGGTAAAGTGTGGAGGTCGGGCCTCTCCCCTTCCACACATCTGAGATGTAGAAAGAAACTTCATGCAATCAAATACACATGGGCCATGCTCAAAGCCTGAACTCTGGTTGCAACAGAAACCAGTTAGAAGATTACTTAGGTAATTGCTTAATCAATTTATCCTTAATTAAGGCCCTACTTTGGCCTTAATTGTCTGCCATAAGCACGTTTTCCTTTGAACTAAAATCTTCTGCCTTCATTTGAGGCTTTTAGTAAAACATGTGTTTGAATTTCTTCAGATAAGTTAGGGTCTCACCCATCTTGTGTCAGATAGATGGACCTTAAGTGGAGCCGAAATTGCCACTGTCCCAGGCAGATTCTGAAACTCTCCTGACAGTCTGTATACTAAAGGCTTGGTCCTTTGTATGTCATTCTTAGCAATGGAAAAGCTCTAACACAGGGACACTGGGAGGTCTTAGGTCATTGGGGTGTCCCTTGAATGGGATTGTGGGGCCCTAGATCTCTCCTTGCTCATGCAATGTGCAGGCCACAGGACAGCCTTGGGTGTTGTTCCTCCAGTGCTGTGCACCGTCTGTTTGAGACAGGGTCTCTTACTACTTGGCACTCAACAGACAGGGTAGGCTGGCTGGTCAGTGAGCACAGAATTCTCCTGTCTCTGCCTCCCAAGGGCTGGGATTGAAGGCAACCATCACCACATCCTATACAGATTTTTGTTAAATTTGGTTCTGGGGAATCACAGTCTGTCCCTCAACACTTGTAAGGGAAATGCTTTATTAAGCTATCTGCCCAGCTTGAGACTTTTCAGCAGGTGTGTAAAGTTTTTTCTCTACCACGAAAGGGATCCAAACCTGCTCTTCTCTCCCCAGCTGAATTCAACTACATGTTCCCCGGATCTTTCCTAATCCCAGGACTCACTGAGTCTGGGCAGAAGGAAGAGAAAGAAAGGAGGAAATGTAGTACCAGAAGCCCTGGGAAGGTATTCTACCAGTGGCATCCGGAAAGCCCACTTCACACTGGTTACTGAGGCATCCCACGCTGAGACCTTATAAGAGGAGAAGTCAGCAAGGGCTGAGGCTGTTTGGAGAAAAGTTCTCAGGAGAGAAAGTGATGGACTAAGCAAGCTACACATTTCCCAACCTCTGCTGGGCAGCAGCAGGTCTGGGTTTGGCTGTGCAGATGAGGAATGTTATGAAGTCATTTCCAGGCCTTTCCCTTCAGTGCAGACTTGGCCTCAGTTGTCCAGCGGAGAGGTCCCTGCAAAGATTTTGCTGAAAGGCCCAAGGCAAAATCATTTAAGATCTTCTCTGGATTAAATAAAAAAATGTCCATTCAAAGAGACAAAGACCACTTCTGGCATTATAGTCTGGGAGTCCCCAACAGTACAGAGTCCCCAACCTAATCTTGACACTTTTTTTATGTGTAAATTGGACTCATAGGTGTCTTGTAGGCTGCTGGATAGATTATATAATCAAGTGTGCTTAATAATTGCTCAGTGCAGCACCTGGCATCAAATGAGGGCTCAGTGGGTGACATCTATGTGGTAGACAGAATAGCTGGAACTATCCATGCAGCTCCAGGAGTGCTGACCAGGGGCACAACCACACACAGTGAATCTCATAGACAGTCCCATCATTCCTTTTGCAGGTCAGCCCTAAGACACAGCCAGGATTTAGGCAGGAACCTTCAACAGCAACACAGAATAAAAAAAGAACCCTGGTGTATGAGAGGGGAATTCCCTCCAAGCCCATGGGAAACAACTTTGCAGCTGCCCAGATCACCCAACTCTATTCCCCAGTGACAAAGGTCAACTGGAAGCAAAACAGACTGAATGGGGACAAAGGCAGGAATTTGGGTGTAAATCTGAAGATCATTCAATTGGCCACCAGCTTTTCCAACACACTAGAACCAATGTGGCAGGACCCCCAGATCATACAAATTCTTCTGACAGAAATAAATGTAAACTCATCCTAGTGACCAAAGGTAAAAGGAGTCTCAAATCTTTCAGAGTCCTCTTCCTCCTCTTCTTTCTTTCTTTTTTTTCCTCCATTGATGAGATTTCAAATCTTAACCTATTTTTACAGCATTTTTGATATGGCAAAACACAATGGTATCTGGCAGCTATTCCCCAGGAGTATAACAGTGAGGAGCACACACCAACCCGAGGACCCAGGTGAGAGGTCAGCTAGCAAGCTGGAAGTCCACCTAACCTTGACCCTCCCAGATGCCTGATGTACAGGTCTCCAGATGAGAAACAGGAACTTGCTGGGTGGTCCTGAAAGGAAGGCAGACTCTCACAACAGGGAGACCTGGACTCGACTTTTATGATTCTTGGAAAGGACTTATGGGTTGTAGACAGCCCTCACTGTCTGCAGGAGGAAGGGTACAAAAACCATGACCCTGGGACAGAACATGGCAGCCTGAGGCCCAGCAGGGAAGGTTTGAAATCAGACAGGGAGGTACTTATATATGAGGCCAGGAGCTTGTTGGGAGCCAAGAGAGGTTTGGAACAACATCCCAACCACCATGGAGAGATGAGAGGAGGGAGGAGCAGGACACAAGAGGAGAGGCTAGAGTCTCCCTTGGCTGGGGCATCAGCGTATATCTACACCCCACCCCCGGCCCTGTAACAAATACAGAAACCAGCACATGCTTCTGGAAGCTGTGTGAATAGGCTAGCTAGCACCCGGATGAAGAGCTTGGGAACAGGAAATGCTGACAACTGTGAAGGACAGTTATCGGTGTTAGGAATAGTTAGTGCAAAGCCACTTGCTGGCATGTATTCTTTCATGATTACTCTTTTTGCAAACTTAGACTTCAAATTACTTTCAAACTTTTCAGGGACCAGAATGGTTGATTTAGTGTCTCAATGAACATGGGTCAAAGATTCACACTCTACACAGCACTGGTGACTAAGACATGACCAGATCTGGCATCGGACATGGGTTTCCTTTTTCCTTTGAATATTAAGATGCTAAGCATCCCACATCCAATATCCAGACATGGGAATTATACGTCACAAGGCAAAGAATCACATTCTTTAGCTAAGCATTATGTCCAGCAAGGTTCTCTCCCCTTACAAATCTATTCTTTAGAGAAATGTGTTCCCTGTGCATTCTTCTAGAAAACTCTTCTGACTCATTTTCCATTAAGCCAGAGCCCCCAGATTCCAGATCTTGTCAGCTCAGCAGCCATCTGAATTAGTTTCAGTGTGTCACACCTCCATGTTGGACCCTCTACGTTTCTAAAGGCTTTGTTGTGGATGTGTCTTTCATGCCAATAAGTCCTTTAAGTCAATTCGCACATTGGAAATGATTGTACAAAAAAAGACATTTTGACTTTCCTTAGGAATAGAATTTCCCTTTATAAGATGATCTGTGAAATAAACTTGGAATTCATTTCATCCCTGCTGCCAACACATGCAGACAAAATTCAGTGTTGACCAAGGCCAGTGGAATTAGATGCTTTTCTCATTCTTTCATCCATTTTTTTTTAATGGTTCAATTTTCTATGTGTTGGCGTTAATGTACAAAGCGGCTTGTAGCAAGTTGTATCCATCCTTAGACAGAAGGAAGCCAAGGTCCACATAAGAGCAGAACATTCTCCTTCCAGTGAATTTACAGTTCACAAGCTGCCTCCTTCAAGAAGCCTTCTCAGATCACCTCTCCTTGGATGCCAGTCACTGAGTCTCATCTCTACACAGGTATTGCAGGGGTGCTGCCAGCCTTTGGTACCTCGAGAAGATCTAAAAAGTCACACTGTAGAGACTCTAAGAGTAGTTAGTTAGTGCTTGTTAGATGGCCTCGGACAGGAACTGTGAAGATGCCTAGCCCAGGATTTCCCAAAGAAATCCTTCTGCTCCTCTTCAAAGCTATGCAGGAGCATGGGCTCAGACTTTGGAGGAAGATCCTCACAGAGGCCCTCCACAGCCCAAGTAGCTATTTCTGTCTTACTCCTGAGATCATAACCAAGGTGCCTCTATGTTTGAAGCAAAGGAGGTGCTTTGGTTATGGAATCAAATAACTAAAATTATATATTAAAAGGAAGAGCCCTGTAGAGGTGGTGTTGCTTGCTACACTGAGGAACCACTAATCCTCTTGTCCTCATTCCCTCAGTAGCTCAACAGGAGGTCCTATTAAGTGTCCCCAAGGCTGGGCAGTACAGGAAGCCTCAAGGTGCAAGTCGGCCACCCAGCTATTCCCAACCCCGCTCTTACATGCGTAAATCAGTGCCATGTGGCTGGCTTCTTTTCTGACACATATGTCAGCTCCTCTCTTGGGCTCCCCACCCCCTCAGCCTAATATGCTCCTTCTGCACGGAACCTGGGACAGGCTGCCCTTCACAGTGGAACTGCTCTTGACATAGTAAATGACGGCCCCCACAGCCCACTGGTTTGCCACAGATCAGCACTGCCTTGCCCTGGTGGGTTTTTTTCCCATGTGGATGTAGAACAGAGATTCGAAACGGAGGATGGGGGCACAGAGAAAGTGCCGTGGCACAAGGAGGAGAAGAGAGCTTGGAAAGTCCCGCTCAAACTAAAGAATATACTACTTTCTCATTTCAGCAGCATGTGGGAGGGATGGCGTGGGCTCCATCTCAAAAGGCATGAACTCTGAGGGACAAAGACTGACATGTGGACATTCATAGCAAGCTTATTCTAAACAGCCTCGGAAAGCAATCATCCAGAGGCTAACTGGTTGCTAGGGTACACTATTCTCACTACAGCTGACAATGGCACCACCACTAGAAGGACACACAACATGACATCGATGAATCTTAAAGACAGCTAAGCCAGCCAGGCACTATCATCACACAGATGATTTCATTCCTGGAGAATATCAAGGTACAGGCAGAAAGCTGGGCTAGTGGTTGACGAGGGGTGGAGAGATGAACGGCAAAGGATTGCTATTGGGTATGGGTTCCTCCTTGAAATGGCAAACATGTCCTAGTGTTGAAGTAACAGTTGCGTAGATGTGACAGCATTTAAAGCAATCAAATGGTGCACTTTAAATGAGTGAATTCTATATTGTACCTCAATAAGGTAATGTGCTATGTTGTCAAGAATGGGGGCTGTGGGTGGGGCAGCGATGGCTGTGCTGGTTTGAATGGTAACCTCACCAATGTATTAGCAATGGAATCCCCAAGCGTGCTAATGGTTTTAGGCTGTCAGGGTGTAATTAGGAATAGATGAGAGCTGATGCTTGCGTTGGCATTAACAGTCACAGCTGAAGAGGGAAAGGGACCACTTGGTGTCTTGTTGCCTCACCACAGCGCAGGCCCTGACCACAGGCTAAGCATGTGATCATGCTCCTGGACTTGTAGGGCTCCACACTCGGGCTGAGACACTGGCTTAGATCACAAGTACAATGTAAAAGCGAAACTAGCCTCTGCCTTAGAATCCCGTAAGACTCCGCACTGGGCCAACTACAAGATCTTAAACACTTGCCCTTCGGGAACCACACTGAATGTAGAATTAATCCACTGTCATTTGCTGCCATATCTCCTGAGGCTGCACTAGGCACAGCCATAGCCACGCCCTCTTATCTTTTTCTTGGAAACTCTCTCGCACACACCCATCTTGTGAGATCTGACACCACCTGGTCCCCAGCTTGTTTCCTCATGTCACTCCCTGAGAGAACTGACTGCATTGAATCCCCCAACTCCACCACTTTGATTTTAGCAGCTTTCTTGAAATGTACTGAAGACAAGGTGAACTCAATGAGTTTAAATAGTAACCCCAGGTAAATTTTAACATATGCTCACACCCCACCATGCTCAAGGTGTCCTTGTCACCTCACCACTGCTTTGCATACTACCCCGGCTCACAACTATCCCTGTTTTTCTTGTTGGCACTACAGATTAGATTGCATTTTCTAGGATATTCTATTAATGGAATCATAGAGTATGTCTTAGTTTGGGGGGGGTTGGCTTCTTTCACTCACCATAATTATTGTGATACCTTCATTTTTTTCTTTATATTGCTAAGCTGTTTTTGGTGTGTGGATAGACTAGTTTGTTCTCCCATTCTCTCTTGATTCGTTTTCAGCTCGGGTCCACTACAAGTAAAGCTGCTATGAACAGTGCCGTACAAGACTCTGAAGGACAATGCTAGAGGTGAGTATTATGAACATAAGTCAGTTTTCTGGTTTGGGAGAGTCTGAGGACCTTACAGTCGAGACAGTGCTAGAGCAACGGGACTTTAAGAAAAGCTTGTTCCCACCTTTGGTTTACCTTGGGTCACTACCTAGAAGTAGGATGACCAGATCAGATGGGCAGCTAGTGGTTAGCTTTTTAGGATGCTATCAAAACATTTTCTAAAGAGGTCATATGGCCATTACTGTCCAAATCCAAAACCTTGGACTTCCTCATCCTTTTTAGTCCACCCCAGTATTTCCTGTTCTGCTAGACCACTAACCGCCTGGGGGCAGGAGTCCCTGTATCTTCTCCTTCCTTTCTGCTTTATCACCTGGTGCCTGGAGACCTGAGCTTTTCAAGCAAGCGGAGAGCCTAGCTGGAAAGATGGACCTCCCTCTGATAAGCAAATGTTTATCTTTCTGAGTTTGACTTGCTCTCGTCAGTTTTGTTCACCAAGATCACAGTCAGCAGGATGTTTGAAGGGCTATGTTGCCACCTTCCCTTATGGTCAGTTTCCCGTCCTTGGCAGTTCCAACTGTGTCTAACATGCAACTTGCAGTCAGTAGTTCCAGCTGCTTAGCCTTGCCTTTCCAGGGGTCTCAGCAGTGAGTCTCCTCTGGCCTTCTCTACAGGCACCCAATTTCCACCCCCGTTCTGCATCCATCCTCCGCCATTCCTAGGGCTCCCAGGGTCAACCAGCCATTCCAACCACCTTTAGGAAGGCTGTTCTGATGAAGCCAGCACCAAAGCTCTCCCTCCACTGAACCCAAAGAGAACCACTGTGAGCCCCTTCTGAAGTATCACCAAGCACAGGATGACTGGGTACCCATTAGTATGTACAGACCCCAGTGCCAGGAGAATGGGAAGAGAGCATCAGCAAATGCTGTGCTTTTATGACCCAAGGTCCCGATTAGCAATTAAGATGTGGTTACAATAGAAATATCACAAAGTAACCTAATAAGGACCATAATGGTCAGAGGAGTTGGCATTCAGGCAAGAAAATCTGAGGAACACAATACTGACTGGTTAGTGGTTGTTTCTCAGCAGAACTGCAGCCATCAGTGACACTGTGTAACGAGGCACTGTTTGAACAGGCTGAATGTACCGTGGCACTCGGGACAGCCTCAGATCTATCTTTTTATCGTATGTGTAGCCTAATTCGCTGAAAATACAAATTCTTGCCCTCACTTTTCTGAATTTTGGGAATATATTTGCATTTACTGAGTGCCATTACATCCCAAATGTACAAGATAATCAGCATCACCATCCCTGAAGACCTTCCGATCCAAAGGAGGCAATGACAGAGAAACAGAAAACTAAGTGGCTGGCACTTTTATGACATTGGAGGACCACAAATGAAAGTGCAAGGAGGCTACTCAGACAGCCCTTAGTGCTTGGAAGACAGCACTTGAAGCACCCAGCCCTTGCTGCCAAGGCCCCCACCATACCACTTAGAGCAACTCCATCTAGAGTCCTCCTCTTTCTCAACTTTGAACCTGTAGACCCCTCCCTAGCAACCAGAATCCTATCCAGAACAGTCCTGGCAGCTTTGCGCTTTAGCCCTCAGCCCAGCTTACCCTTGGCACCATCACACAGTACCATGTCGTAAGCCATATGGCAGTACAGCTGACGCTGTGTGACGCAGGACGGCTTCTCTTGCCAATCCGCGTCAGCCCCAGCCACGGGTACACCATGGCATTTAGACTGCAGCAAGGGCCCTTTGATTTGGAGGGGGAGGCTAAAAGGGAGTCTGTAACATGTTCAAAACACCTACGTGAAGGATGAGCAGGAGGCCAGGGCCTGGGGGCGGACACAGCCATCACTCTCTGTTTATCATCCTTCTGGAGAAAAACCAGGCCACCCAAGTGGACTAGGTGAGTGTGTGCTCTCAGGGCCTGAAACTCAAGACCATACTTCCCATCACAAGATCTAGGGTCTTTAATAGAAGGAGAAGAGAAGCCAGTGGAGAAGACAGCACAGGTCACAAGTCCTGAGAGCTACAGCCAAGGGTTTAAGAACTGCGATCTCTCTTCTCCCAGGCAATACAGTCACGCTACAAATACATTCCAACACATACATATTTACATATGAGAGTTGTTCTTTGATCTAAAAGTTGTGTGCCCAGCCTCTTTGTCTTTCCAAACAACTCATGGTCCCTGGCCCAGAATTATCCGATCCTACAGCTGCTGTTCCTACTTTAGAGGCATTTTATTAATTCTGGTAACTAGCAGTGTCTATTCTCAACATAGCAGACCCACTTCTACTTTTGAAGGCCAAGTTTCAAAAAAAAAAGTACCTAGCAATGAAGGTGATGTGCACGTATGTCTTGCTTCCAACTCAACTAGAATTGCTTTTTTTAAAATTGGGGAGATGTGGGTATGGATTGAATATTAAATATTAAAGTAATACTTAGACACTCTTGTTGGATTTGTTAGTTGTGGTCATGGTTTTGTGGTTATGCAAAAAAGTATCCCATGTTTTTGGAAATACTTGGGAGGGGAGTATGGGGATGTCTGGAAATGGCTGTAGAACACTTGTGCAAGAATAAAGAAACCGCAATGTTAAAAATCTAGTTGATGGGACTATCGAGTTTATTGTTCTATTTTTTGTTTTTATAGGTATAAATACTTTAAACAATTTAATAAGAAAGTAGGGGTGGCCGGGCGGTGGTGGCGCACGCCTTTAATCCCAGCACTCGGGAGGCAGAGGCAGGAGGATCTTTGTGAGTTCGAGACCAGCCTGGTCTACAAGAGCTAGTTCCAGCGCAGGCTCCAAAGCCACAGAGAATCCCTGTCTCGAAAACCAAAAAAAAAAAAAAAAAAAGAAAGAAAGTAGGGGTGGATCAGCAGTTAAGAGGACTGGCTGATTTTTCAGAAGATGCCAGGTTTGAGCCCCAGCACTCTAGGACTGGCTGTAACTCCAGTCCTGGGGGATCTGATGCCCTCTTCTAGCCTCCGTGAGCACCACCAAAGGAAGATGGTGCACAGGCATACATACAGCCAAACAGACAGACACAAAGGTCTGTGAGTATAAAAAACACAACTCAGTCAGGTTGGCTCAACCAAAAGGTGGTCTTAGAGCACCCTGAATCATAGCTAACCACAGTCACAGAAGCCACAATTACGACTGTATGTGGAAAAAAGACACAATTAATTATTCCTTCAGTTTACTGGGATACCAGTAAATAGAGTCCATCTAAAAACCCTGCCAGAATGTCTCCATGTAGTCTCAGTCTGGTGATGTAAAGGGGATGAAATGACCCCTTAGAACTTCAACACCCTGGCAGTCCAAATGCGATCATTCCTAGGTCCCTGATTCAGCATCTCTAGGGAACTTGTTAGATATGTAAATATTGTAATGACTTCTGTCTCTTTAAGAGACAAACCACGCCCACTCCCTTCCCCAATCACTGAGGTAGGCTGATCTCCAGCTTCCATCCTGAGCTCTCTCTCTCTTTTTCGTCTTCCTCTGGAAGAGGCAGCTTCTGCCTCTCTCCCCACTTCTCCCCGCCCCTTCTGTCTCTCTCTTCTCTCTCTCTTCTCTATCTCCTCTCTCTCTCTCCCTCTCCCCCCCTTCTCTTTTTTCCTTCTCCTCAATAACCCACCTAATAAATGTTCAACTTTACTCTGCATGGTGTGCCTATCCATGTCTCTGTCTCCTGCCCACCCGCCACATGTCTCCCTGCCTGAGATCAGCCACCACTCGGGGGGGGGGCTCGGGGATGGGCATCCGTCTCTGCCTGAGACTGGCTGCTCTCAGGGCCTGCTGCCTGCCACCACATGGCCTGCTACCACTGCTTGGGGACCTACAGCATTTCTGCTGCCTACTGCCGCTGGGGATCCTGCAGCATTTTTAATTTTCCATAACAAATATCAGGCTCCGACCCACACCTGCTCAGAAACTCTGGGATGGGCAGAGCCCAGAAGTCTGTCTTAATCAGCTGTCCTAAGATTCTGGGCTCAATGCCCCATGCTGCCAGGTGACCCAGACATTAGTCAGTGCCCAACACACGAACAGCAGGGGAATATACATCCCATGTGGGCTCAGACAAACTTACTCCTACACTCTGCCTTAGTCAAGAAAGCTGGTGGAGGAAGAATGGGGGAAAATGTGGCCCTAGCTAAATGTATATGCCCTCAGGGAGCATCCATAAACCTTCAGAACCCTCTCTGTAAACCTATGGTCAAGGAAGCCCTGTAAACAACAGGGGCTCCCACCTGCAGTTCAAAGGATACAAACACTATTAAAACGGACAGGATCATAAATGGCTTATATAACCCACTAAGTCCTTGCTTCTCAGCATACCCCACCAGGACTCTCCCTCGGCCGGCTGGTGGCTTCCACAGGCATACCAAGGTGGGGGTAGGGAGGTGCCTGGGTCAGGGTGACTTGACCGCCTTGCCTGCATGCTATGAAAGATAATATGCCTGCAGGTGCGGGAGGAGAGACGGGCCTGCAGAGAAGCCAGTCCTCGCCTCGTGTTAGGGTTTAATTCCTAGAATCACAGAATGTTCTGGATGAATAATGGAGATCACTGAAACCAGTTCTTAGATTCACAGATGGAAAAAAGAAAAAGGAGAAAGAGCCTCAAAGAGGTGAGGTGATTGTCCTAACAGCAGACAATCCACGGGTGCAAGAAGCCCCGAGTTCTGTGGGTCCCCATGTTGTGGGTGGGTCATGAAACATGAAGGGAAGTCCGGTGGGCTATCTCTGTAGATACGGGAAAGATGAGAAGAACATCACCTAACTCGGAGGTAACCCTTCAGTTAGTAGATGCTCTAATTACAAGTCTAGTGACTTTGGATGAACTAACCACTCCATGCCTCAGTTTCCTGTTTGAGAACATGGGGACAGTACCAATGGCCTCACAACAGTCCCGGAGTAGAATCTGAGTGAAATCCGGTTAACAGCACAGAACAGTCACTCAATGAACACCAGTTACTGACTGGGAGAAATGTATTTTAATGCTCACTATGGTCTGGAGGGAGGAGCTAGGAGGACATCCAGAGGTTAACAACAGGAGATTTTCACTCCTTTGTATTGTCAAAAATGTTGTTTTGGTAAATTTTCAAGTCAATTACATTTATCAGGGAAGGATTAATCAAATTCTGTCTCCCCAGCCTAGTGGTAAGGGCTGCGAAAGAGCCTCTTTCAGAGAGCTGTCCTCTTTGATTTGATCAGAGGAACCAGGGCTACACACACAGCAACTGGTTAGAAACCCAACTGGTACCTGACGGCAAGTAAAGATTCTATATATGGTATCAACATATGTAAATGAAACATTAAAGCATAATGGCATGTAATATACATATATAAATTGTGTACCCACATGCTTAGCACTCTGGGTTAATGGTAGATAGCATTTTATTTCAGTTTCATAAATAATAAGAAAACTTTCCCCAGGTAAGGTGTTATAGTAGACAGAACTAGGACTCTATAGAGGTTAAAAAGGCATGGGATGCCCTCGAGGAATTTGCAACCTAGTTAGGAAAGCAGATGTGTGTAAATGGCCCCAACATGCTATGAGGGACAATAACACACTGCACAGCTCCCAGACATCACCCACATACTTCAGCTCGGTTAATATTATTATGGATGAAGGATCGTCTCCAGCATGTATTTTATAAGTCTCAGAAAGACCTTAGATTTTCATCCTGTTGTGACTGGTGAAAGACGGACGCAGAGAAGGGAAGGAGCAGAGCTGGGCCTGGTGCTGCTGAGGGGGAGTCCGTTCCCAATGGAGTAGCGTCAGCAAAGACACAGAGACAGGAAGGTATGGGAGCCCAGCACCCTTGAACATGGCAGGGATTTCGCACATGCAAAGCAGGATGAAAATGAAAGAGAGACCAGAACGGAAGGAGAGAGAGAGATGCAGAACGCTTCAGCGCTAAGTTAAGGGGCCAGAGCTCTCGACTCTAGGTATGGAGGGTTGCAGATGTTTCTAGAAGTAGGGAGTGATTTAGTCAGTACTAACCTGGTGGCAATATTCAGGCCTACTCTGATGGAGAATTGGAAGGAGAAAGACCACTGAAGGACCTCCATGGTTGCCTTGTGAACACTGTGGGCACAGACTACATACCGGCACTAAATACTCACCAAGCACATGGTATTAATCCACTCTGGGTAACTCCCATAGGCATGCACTGCTCTAAAGATTCCCATTGTTCTCCTCCTTAGTCCGCAGAAGTGATGTATTACATCTCCATCTTACAGAGCATACAAGCCAAGGCAAAGCAATAATAACTTGTTCAAGATCCCCCAAACAAGGAGTGCTTGCTTTCCCAAGAGCTCCAAAACCTCAAAGGTGGCATATAATTTTCTCAGGTAATTGCTCAGCTCACTGTCTCTGGTCCCAAAGGTGGATTCACCTTGGGACTCAGCTCCCAAGACTGTAGTACTACTCCCACCCCGGTTAAAAAAATTTTTAAAAGTAAACAAACAAACAAAAACTTGGGAAAGAGGAACCATGGGTGTTAAATTAATGGCACATGAGGCTGTAGATTGTATGAGCCCATCTACAGAAAACTAAGACAGAAAGCGGATTAAATTTTCCAAAAGCTGGGAAAGGGACAGATGGGAGTGGCTGCTTAAGATGTGCAGGTTTTTCTTTTGAGGTGATGAAAATCTTCTGGGCCAGACAATAGTGAGGTTTATAAAAATATATCTAGCATATGCCTAGGCATAGGGGCAGAGGAGTCAGTGAAGAAAATATATTATCTACATGTGTTCTTGGCAACATGAGTCTCTACTCAGCTATGCTATAGGAACCCAGGCTACAGGCAAGGAGAGCTTCCTGTAATATGGAAGATGAGTTCTTCCCAGAAAGGGCTATATCCTTTCTCACAAGTCTCGGCCTCTACAGATATCTATGGGAGGATGTTGGGGGGAAGTTGTCAAAAGCATTTCTTCTGCTTTCCTTGGTGAACCTATGTCCCATTTTCTAATGAAGAGGAAGCCCAGTGCAGCATGGAAGAGCAAAGATGGGACAATGAAGAGCAAAGATGGGACAATATAGAGCATATCAAGTCTGGACCCCATAAGTCTCTAAGTCTGAGACTCTGGGGACCTGCTTTACCTCATCACCAATGACACCTCCACCTTATAGTCATTTTCAAGTACACACACACACACACACACACAAAAAAAAACTAGGTATATTAAAGTGTTCAAAAGCTACCCATTATTTAATGCCCATTATACACACGACAACTTTTAAAATACACAATTCACAGTGTTTGAATGTCAGTCTATGCCTAGTGAAATCTCTCTTCAAAGCGAATAATAGCCTCTTAGTTCATGTCAGGCATCCATCCAAGTAGCTGGGCCATGTCTTGTATCAGGATGCGTCCGTGGAGTGCCAAGCCACATGCTACAAATGATCATTCAATTCCCCAGTAAATGAAGATGCAAGGGCTACGACAACTCATGACCCAAAGATCACTGTAAGAGTTGCAGCCTATTTCCTTCATAAATATATTTTGCTCACCAAGGACTGCCTCCTGTCCTCTTGTCCAGCATGAAGGCTGGCCTGCCCCGACTTCTTCTGCATCAAGTTGATGACTGCAGATGTGCTTCTTGGAGAAGACATGAGCTAGCAGTAGGAGAGCTTATGTGATGAAGAAGACACCAGAGCCTCTGCCTTCCCCATGAAGCTGAACCAAGCCACTGGGATACTCTAGTCATGCTGAGATCCACTCTTAGAAAAAGGCATTTTGTAGCCAGAGATGCTGCCACAGCTGTTAACCAGACAAAAGAGTTTCTTTAAGGAAATCCAGACAAGAAGAATGAGGCGTACCGCATGGGTGAAGTTCCCCTGCACCCTCTATGCAGCCTGCAGGCCTGGCAGGGTGGAGAGGCAGAGGACTGTCTCACGCATCTTAGCTCTGCCACTTGGTAGACGCAAGGAGCACAGCATTCACATAGAGCAGCCAGGTAAACCCAATGCTAGGGAGGCAGAGAGAGACCAGCACAAGCATTCACACAGAACAGGCAGGTATACCCCTGTAGTCCCAATGCTAGAGAGGAGAAGAGACCGGAACATCTGTGGGGTTTGCTGGCCAGTCAGCTCAATCAGTTAGTTCCAGATACACTGAGATCCTGTCTCAAAGGAGGTGAAGAACTCCCGAGGAACCACACATCACACATGTATTCTCTCTCTCTCTTTCTCATTTTCTTTCTCTTTCTGTCTCTGCCCCTCTTTCTCTCTGTCTCCCTTATGACAACAGTAAGTTTTTTTTTTCTGTGTGTATCTTACCACAATTGCTTTAAAATTAGAGAAAAAATAGCTACCCAGTTGCTTCAGACTTTGGGCTATGAAGATGTAAGAGAATGAGAAACAAATGTCTTGGCCTCCAGAGGTTCCAGTCTCAGAGGGAATGAGATGAGTCCATGCAAAATGAGGCAGGGTCAGATCCGATATAGGTCAGCACTAGAGAAATCAGAGAAGCATGTAATCGGCGAGCTGCGAGGCGGGAGACTTCGGGAGGCAGCAGGACCAAAGCATGGGTGGTAAGAAGACTGGAAGAGCTTGGGCAGGGATAGAGGGGAGCATTCCAGGCCTTGGACCAGGAGAGGAAGCTTAAGGGAAGGAATTTGATGACATGTTCCTGAGACAATGAGGAAGTCTTTCTTCCTGGGGAGAAGGCATGTGAATCAATCACTGAAGAGGACTGGAGAAGTGGCTTGGTGGTTAAGTGCATCAGCTAGTCTTCCAGAGGACTCGGGTTCTATTCCCAGCACCCAATGGCAACTCAGTAGCATCAGTAACTCCAATCGGGGGTCCGGCGCCCTCTTTTGACCTCCACAGCTACCAGTCACACACAGAGCACATATAAGCAGGCAAAACACTCATACATAAAATAATTTTTTTTAATTGTAAAAGACCTCGCTGGGGAAGGCAGGAAAGAGGTAAAATATGCATTCTAGTAAGAGCTGGGTGAGCTCTCTCTGTAGTGCAACAAAAAAAAGGGCTCTGGATGCCAGGGAGAAGGTGTGTGGTGCCTGGTCTGAATAGAGCTCAATTCACTATGCCCAGATACACACCATGGAAGTGCAGGCATGCGCAGTCACACTGGCCACATTTTCACAAGACACTGACAAGAAGAGTGGGAGCAGCTGGTGCGTCATCACATAAGATGAAACCACACCTGATTTTCCAAACACAGAGAGGAGACTTTGTTTTCACGGTAGGGTTCTCTGTGTAGCCCTAGCTCTCTTAGAACTCGCTCTGTAGACTAGGCTGGCCTCAAACTCACAGATTTGCCTGTCTCTGCATCCTGAGTCCTGGGATTAAAGACGTGCGCTGCCACCACCTGGCAGTTTTATTTCTTGTTCCACAAATGTTTACTAAACACCCACTGTGTGCCTTCCAGACACACTGAGGATGGCAAGCTTGCTGCAGGAGCAGATTCTGGGAGCAGAGGTATGAAAAGCACACAGATGACCATCCAAGTCTTCGCTTAAAGGAGAGGTATGCGTGTCAGGGGCTGCAGGGATAGCCTACGGATCCTCAGACATTCAGAGCTAAATACAGCTAAGAGTTTTCATCGCATATACAGATAAAGGCCAAAAGAAAGAAAAAGACAGGAGAATAAAGGAGGGGCAAGAGGGCAGGGAGCAGAGATAGAAGCATTTAGGACCACTGTCTGATTTCCTTCAGTTCCATTGTCTGGCTTCTTTTAGCTATCACTATGGGGGCACATAGTTGCCATACTCGTTTATGAATGACAGGAAACCCCCTTAGCATAGTAAAAGTCCAAAAGTTCATGGATTCTATCTGTAGTGACCACACAGGCCACCCATTTGACTTAGTACAGTGGTCTGAGCTAGAAAGGATGCAAATGTGGTGGAAAAAAAGGGAGGTGCCACCGAACAAACTTAAACACAGAAATCAGAACTCTCTGATGGCATTCAGGTTTCTCCATCTCACCTCTGTGCAGATACAGGGAAGCTTGAGGTTGGGCCGCACGTGTTATCTGTGTCCATGGAGAAACACAGAAGGTGGGTCATGCCCCACTGCCTGCCTCCTGGGCAAATGGACTGACGTTATGGAGTAAAATGAGGACATTTTCAATATCAGGCCCGGTTCCATTTGAGGACAGAGATGGGCTCACATCATAAACAGAGAAGTGGGTCCTTCTCATCCTTCCATCTCAACAAGAAAGCATCCCAAATCACAGCCAGGTTCAGAGCTCAGATCTCTACACGGCTGGTAGGGATGCCTGCAGGGTGCAAGAGAAGAAAGATTGGTTAGATCCAAAATGAGAAGAGAAACGAACACTGAGCAGATGGGGAAAGAGCTTCACGGGACTGTCAGAACAGAGGGACCGATCATCCATCTTGTGGCCCTCCTTCCCAGGGCCTTCTACCCTGCAGTGCTACAGGAATGAGGAGAGCATGTTTTCTAAGATGACCGGACAGGAGCTACAGTAAGATGCCACTGAGCTCAAGTTCCCAGAAAAAGAGCCTCTTGCCCTGCAAGGCCTGCCTCCCTCACCCCTCCCTAGCACCCTGCACGGCTACCTGAAACTCAGATCCATACAACTCCTTCTTTTGAGTTAAACCAGGGAGCAATCTCCTGAAACTCTTAGAGAAACAGATTCTAGGGCATGGCCTGAAAGGAGAAACACCAGGATTAAAGAACCAGACCAGTCCGTTTTAAAACCCTTCACGTGACTCTGATGTGTGCCGAGAATCGAAAGGAAAACGTCGCCTTCTCTAGGAAAGGTTTTTGGAAAGCAATCCTCGTAGACTGTTCATGAGAGAATCCCAGTAACAATCACTACCACTGACTAAGAGCTGCCCAGGGTCCTGGTCCTGAGCTTGAACTTGGTGAATTTAATGTCTGCTACTTCTCATAACCCTCACAGTGATAGCATTATTCCCTTTTAAAGACAATCAAATCTTAGAAGCATCCAGCAGTCACCCAAGGTTGCTTGGAGAGGAGCTCTTCGGTATGGTTCGGGATTTGAACCCAGGGCCATCTGCTTCTTTTCCATATGTCATTTTTATTGCACTCACTATCTAAAAACAATAACAGTCAAATCCACAATCCACTGAGCTCCCAGGGTCAGGCTTCTTCCTCTACATCCAGGTCTCTGCGCCCTTTACCAGGCCCAGAGATGAGGTCATTCTAGCCAAGCCAGTTTTCTACGTCCGTGGCTCACAAGCTGACAAAACATCTGTGGAGACCAGAGCCGGAATCAGGCTCTATGGATGTGTTGGCTCAAACTATCTGGACTAAACACAGTCTGAAAGGTCTCCTGCTTGGGGGCAAAGTTTTGAAAGAAGCAGTTGGAGGGGGAGGAGGTACCCACGCCCACAATACGGATATGAGGAATAAATAAACGTATACAGATGTGGCCAGGCCGGTTGGGAGCCGAAAGATAAAGCAGAACTGGCTCGGTGGGAAGGGATGAGCTAACTTCCTACATCAGCCCCTCCTGGTTCCCTTCTCTTTAGCAACTTCAAAGACAGCAAAGCACCAGCATAACCTTGAAGGCTCTCAGATCTCTGTGGGGGAAGGATGGGACAGACAGCAAGGAGAAGGACTTCCACCAAGCTGTCCCTTTCAGCCTCACTGAGGATTAACTGACAGGTGAAACATGATATACTCATGGCGGATATACACTAAGATGTCTGAAAACACACCCTAGCAGGGTGTAGTGGTGCACACCTTGGATCCCAGCACTGGGGAGGCAGAGGCAGGTGGATCTTTGTGAGTTTGAGGCCAGCCTGGCTACAGAGTGAATTCCAGGATAGCCAAGGCTACACAGAGAAACCCTGTCTCAAACAAAACAAACAAAAACAAACCAAAAAGACAAATGAAACACTTTAGACATCATCACCTAACTGCTAACAGCGCTACCGGACCTCGCTACCATCTTCTTGCCATCAGAATTCTTAAGGTGTATTCTCTCGGCAAGTTTCAAATACGCTATACACCATTTTTAGTTAAAATTGCCATGCTGCTCACTGGGTCTCCAGAATTTATTTATCTAATAATCCCAGGTTCGTACCCTTTGACCAACATCTCTCATTCACAACTCCCTGAGCCCCAAGAAAAACCATCCTACTCAGTGTCTACAAGTCTGTTATTTTTCTATTCTACACATGAGCGATTATACAGCATTTATTTTCCAATGAATGGATTATTTTACTATGCACAACAACCTCAGGGTTTGTCTCTATTGCCATAATACTTCATGGTCAAAGGTACCACATTTTCTTTATCCACCAACACTGGGTGTATCCACATGACAGTGCAGAGGCCTCCTGGAAGTACCAATTCATATGGAAAGTCTATTTTAAGATTTTATGTAAAGCTTTTGAAGGCACATCCATTCTATTTCTCCATAATGGTGCTGCCAAGTGCATTCCCACCAACACTGTTGAAAAGCTTCCTTTCCACTGCATCTCAACCAGCATGTTATCTTTTTGCCAACAGCATCCCAATAGGTGTGATGTGGTCATGCTCCACAATTTCAATTTGCATTTTCTTGATGATTAGTAAAACTGAAAGTCTTCACTTCAGATATCTGTTAACCATTCCTTTATCTTCTCTGGAGAAATGTCTTTTCAGGGCCTTTGTCCTTTTATATATGAATGTATTTATTTATTTATTTGACAAACTTACTTCACTTTGTCCCTCTGGTATAAAAACTCTTATGTGGTAGCCACAGCTAGAGCATTGATCCTCTGAGTGGAGACTCTGGTGTGGGTTTTCACTAGATGGTCAATGAACTCCTGTTACCCAGTCCCCTTTAAGGGGCCAGGGGTTATGCAGCTCTAAGGTTTGCCCACTTTGTTTTTTAAGGATTTATTTGTTTTTATTTTATGTGCATGGGTGTTTTGCCTGCATCCATGTTTGTGTACCACATTCATGCAGTGCCTATGGAGGCCAGAAGAGGGCATTGGATCCCCTGGAACTGGAGTTACAATCCATGTGGGTGCTAGGAATCAAACCTCAAACCTCGGGAAGAGCAGTCAGGGTTCTTTAACTGTTGAGCCAGCTCTTTAGAATATCTTCTTGTTTGTTTTATTGTTAGTGGGCTGTATCAATTCCTTGAATCTTTTTATATTAGTTCCTTATTGTGTATACAGTCTGCAAGTACTTTCCCCCATCCTGAGCTGCCCTTTTGTTTGGTGATTCCTTTTGCTGTGCCGAAGCTTTTTGGTTTGATGTGGTTCCGTTTGTACATTCTTATTTTTCTTGTTTGAGCTTTTTGGTATCACATCCAAAACTGCTAGAGAAGGAGGTAGCTGGCATCAGGACAGAGGACAGCCCTGCACATTCTCACCACAGCACATCTTTCCAACATCCCCCAGAGCACAAGACAGACACTCAAGTGTTCACAGAGGCTTGAGCAGACGGCAGCATTCTCAGGGAGCTTGGAGCTCAGCACTCTTTAAATAGGAGACCCTCTGCAGGCCCACAGGGAGGATGGTTTCTGGGGCAGCAAAGCCCTGTGCAGTTTCTTGGTCATGGACGCCTGCCCAGGAATCCAGCACATGCTACATTAGCATTGAGCCACCTTCTGAACCTGCCCTTGTGAGACCACAGCCCACAGCCTGTCAGCAGCACTGGCCAAGCCTGGGCACAAACCCAAATGTGCAGATGCCATCTGCATCTGCCGGGCTGTGCTGGCAAGGTCTCCCAGCTGATCGGTGGGATCTGGCTGAGGACCCAGTGAAAGCTGGAGAGCAGGAGGTGCTCAAACAGGGCCTTGCGAGCATCCCTCCGGGCCTCCTCCTTTGCTTGTCTATCAGAGCCAGGCCGCAATCTTTCAGCACTGAGTTGAAGAAAGAGCCTGACACTTGTCCTCGAGTGGCTTGAGACCCTGTCTCGCTTCCTACAACTGATGGGGCGCTGTGTACAACTTTCAAGCCGAGAAGTGTCAGATCTGTGTATGCTGGAAGCCAACTATAAACAAGAGCGAGGAAATGTTTCTCAGAAGCTGTATGGAGCTAGGGCGTTGGCCCTCGGCCAGAACAGGCTGCTCCATCTGAGTTCCCAGCTCAAAGAAAACCTCCTGTCCTTGTTGCATGATTAAGAGCCTTCCACGTCTCTGGATCTCACCTGTACTCAGCGGGACCCTGATCTCCTTCATCAGTGACTCCCCACAGGCATACTCAGAAGCCATTGTGTCTGGCATCCCCAAGACAGGCTTCCCAGCACCTTAATTCTACCCCAGAGTCTTCCCTGTTTCCTTGGAATAATTGGTAAACAATGTCTCTCTTCCTCTCTCTTTTTTTTTTTCATCCCATTTCAGAAAGACTTGTGGTTCATGTATTTTTAATCAGGTGTCTCAAATCAGAAAATGCTGTGTGCACAACTGAAAGCATCCATTAGTTCTCTGGCAGTAAAGCCGGGCATTGAGCAGATGAGCATTTCAGAAACTGCCATGTAATTTGTGTGTTACACAGCATCTTCTTGTTCTGCGGCTTTATTGTCAAGCAGTCGCGTTAGAGACAACACCAAGTAGCAGGAAGAAATTGTAGCATTTAGGGGTACAGGAGTGAATGACTGGATCTACATGTTAAAGCACAGTTCCCAGACTGGAGTGCACTGGAAGGGCTTGTGAGTTGGAGAGAATGAGGAATACAGAGACCCGCATTAGAAAGATTGGAAGGAGATCCCAAAGAGACTTCCCGGGGGAGTGACAATGAAAGGAAGGACGGGAACATCTAAGTTGGTCCTTATGTGTACAGGATGGCCTGGTGGAGGAATAATCCACCAGAATGACAAAGCGGGATGCTGCGTTCCACATGTACCAGACATTCCCAGGCTCCTCCCAGCCCCCTAAGCTGGCTGGGAAACACTGACTGCACAGCATTATGGGAGCGGAGGCTAAGCAGCTTCCTCTAGAATAGTTTATTTCTCTCGTTCTGTGCCTCAGCCCTCTGCCTCAATTCCAGCTGCTACATTTCCCAGATAGCTAGTCCAGGGGAAGAGGGGTGTGGTACGGCTCATGGCTTTGGTAGGACAGTGGTGGCAGTGGAAGGGCTCCCAGTGTGTTCATATCCAGAACGGCTTAATCACTTCCCAGGGAGGCAATCTACTCTTGAATGGCTCTAATACTCTGTGGCTTCTTATTTCCAGTATGAGATCACAGTGGCTTCTCGAAGCTTTAACTCATCACAGTCTACAGCTGCAGTGTTTATTAAGTTGTCAGTCCCCTGTCGTTTGGGACTGAGCAGGAACTAAGCGTTTGGGTACTTAGTTAGGTATAATTTGAACACTATAAAATGGACCCATTTGAGAGTACAGTTCCAAAGATTTTGATAAATATGAAGAGTCTATAATAACTACCACAATCAAGATTGAAAAGAAAATGTTATCTCAAAAGAGTCTCCCATGTTCCTTTGACCCCAGGCCCACCCCATCCAGCAGACACTCATGCCTTCAACACTGGAGTTCTGTCTTTTCAAGAACATGGGATCTGATGGTGCGCAGCCAACCTTTAACAGTAGCTTCTTTCACTTCACAGAATACTTTTGAGATCCATATCAATTTTTTAAAGAGGATGAAAAGAAACAGAACTTAATGGGACTGGGTATTGAATCTTCAAGTCAATAAAGGGGATCAAAATAAGAACACAGCAACGGCCTTTGCAGCCTTTGCAATGGAACTCAGAGCTGTCGCCTACATTATCACACAGGTTTGTTACCTAGATACAAAGAAAAGACACCGACTGTCCAAAACAACAGAGAGTAATTCAAACAGCATGGATTTCGGTCTGCTATAAGATCTTCGTTGATCTACTTTAACTTTTCTAAATCTGTAGTTCGCTCCTCTGTCAATTGGAGCCACACTTGGCTCCAGAGTGCCATACACCCTGGGTACCATAGTGAAAGAGATGGCTCCTCCCATTGACTTCTGCTAGCTATCCAGAAACACAGGCTTTTCTGTCATTCTGTGTTCCTAAGCTACTAATAGGTAAGTGTAAGGGCAAAGCTGTGATAGACACCTGGGATAGCCAATCAGAACTCAGCAGTCTAGACAAAGACAGCAACATGATGTCATATGAACGTGCTGATCCAACTCTACCTCCATCTGTCCCCAGACCATTATATGACCAATAAAGTCCCTTAATTTGCTTCATAAAAGTAGTACATGAGGAACCTATTACTTAGAGGTGCTGTAAGGGCCATAAAATAACAACTGTATGAAGCCATGTAAATGATGAGCAGGCATGACACTAAATGCTCACCTCTTTACGTCTTTAGGAACATGGTCCCCAGCCCTGAAGTTTGAGGAACTATTATGCTCCATCGCTGCTGTTGCTGCTGTTATTGTCCACACAGGGTCTTGCTTTGTTGTCCAGACTAGCCTAGAGCTCATCCCAAATAGTTGGGGAAAGAGACATGCACCCTCACCCACAGCCTCCCAATCTGCATTCTTCTCCCATGCCAGGGATGATACCCAGAGCCTTGCATATGCCAGGAAGGGAAAGAGGTGCCATATCTTTATTATAACATCTCTGAAGCAAAGGGCAAGCGCCCCCATGACACACAGGCTCCATGTAATAACCTGATATCTAGGATTCATTAGCATCAATTTAGGCTTTCATAAAGCCTCATCCTGGCTCCTCCCAAGGTTCAGAATAATTTCAACAAGAGATCCAAGGCAGAGCTATAGTTATAAAAGGATTAAAATATTGTTGCCCTCATAAAGGCAATCAAAACAAAGAAAAGGTGTCCTTGAAGACATGCCTCTGAAAAGGCTTGGGCTGCACACAATTCAGAGGGAAAGGAACATTTAGGGGAGGCCAAGAAAGCTTACACGGGAAACAGCAAATGAGCGATTTTGATCAAGGTGTACTTTGCCTATGCGTTTAGAGATGTTGAATCAGAAAGGCTGAGCAAATTCCATCTGAGTCAACATTGTAGATTTGAACAAGAAAATCACATCATTAAAACTGTATTAATTATGGTTTCATCTGACATAATTAAGACTATAAACCTTGTAACGGTGGTAGAATGGAGGTGGAGGCAGGGTAGAAACTGGTCCCAAGGCCAGTGAAGAGGAAATTCTTAAAAGGCTAAGAAAAAGGTTCCAGGAACCTACACAAGGACTACGACAAGAAGGCACTGAGGCTTCTGGGAAATAACGAACAGACTTCAAGAAGAGGCAGAGAGCAAGGGGCCCAGGAATGGCGCAGGAGTCCAGACAGCAGAGGCCAGATGAACAGAAGTGAAGCTGGAGACAGGAGGGGAAGCTCGAGCTAGCTGGGGACTAAAATAGCTCATTCGTAGAATTGTAGAGTTTGGGGTGCTGGGACAGTGTCCACATAGTTTTTTTGGAAATACACACAGCTTAGCAGATGGTAAGACTGTTGGTGCCCAGAATGAAGGGAGGCAGACCTGAGAGGCAAAAAGCTTGTTACAAGCCAAGCAAGGTGAGTGCTCCAGAAGCTTGAAGGAGATCTGGGGGGGGGCATCATGAGGTTGAACCTCACATTCTGAGCCCTGACATTATACATGGGACAGCTGCAGGGCGGGAGAAGGCCCAGTGGTGACATATCACAGGGGACATCTTCACGTCAGACGCAAAGGGAGAGATATCCAGGAAATACATGGAAGAGCTGAGAGTTCTCTGCTAGTGGGAGAAGCTCAGACTCCTAGACAGATTCACCCCCACGCTGGTCTCCTGTCACGTGAATGGTACACTGCTCACCACACTGAGTCCCTGGGCTGCCCACATGGAACTTGGACAGGGATGCATATATGAGTGCTGATCGGAGCCTTCTGGGCCTGGCAGGCATTTATTCTGCCAGGCGCAGGCCAGGTGGGGAGGGCGGGATGATTCCATGAGGAACGCGTTCCGGGTTCCCGATTTATCCCAAAGACGAAGGAAAAGCTCAAGCAAGCAGGCAGTCTGAACGCCTGCCAAGACGTGGGCCATGGGTAATTCATTCTCGCTCACTCACTGGCTCACCCACCTCTCCGGCAGAATTTCATGTGGAAGACAGCTGTGTAGGAGGAACGTTTGGTCTCAAGTTGGCAGGGCTGGCAGAACCATGCTCCTGGGGGACTGATCAGGCCCCCACAGTATACTGGTAGACTCTCATGGTCAGGATAGACCCCTGACAGCACACAGAAGTGGTCAGTGAATGACCATGATCCACCCCCTAGGACGTGGCAGTTTGCTTTCTGAATAGTCATGCTTCTCCTTGTTCAGCTCCACCATCCCTGCCCTGCCCCAGTTGCTTCTATTCTCCAGACCCAAGTGTGAATCTTCCCTCTCCCACATAGCACCCCTTCCACTTCCCAAATGCCCCATCCCCATGTATTTCAGTCGCACCCGAGGCTATAGGTTCTGATCTCTTCATCTAATGTTCCCACTAGCTCATTCTTCCCCCCTCTCTGTGAAGGGCAAGGTGAAAAGAAGGGGTTTGACCCTTTGTGTTCTCCAGGAACTTGACTGCATGACAAGAACAAGGACACCCCTCTGAAGCAACCACAGCACCTGGTACTTGTTTATGTGGGACGGACACTTGCAGAGGACTCAGCAGAGCCAATGGCAAGTCCACATTAAGAAGAACAATGCTCTACTCTTAAGATATAAAGCTCTGGCTGGGGGAGGTAGGGAAACACGAAGCCATGCCACAGACACGGTGAACCACACACAGGCTCCACATCACAGGCACTTTCTAGCAGATTCTGACCAGGGCTGGGGACTGCGATGGAGATCTACATAAAGGGTTTCTGGGTACCAGCTCAGGATCAGCCCCTATGGAAGGAATGACAGAAGCAGGAGCAGGCGGAGGGCGACATCATTGCAAAGGTCTCAGTCAAACCAAAGAGAGGCTGCCTTACAGAACTGCCCCAGATGGTGTGAATGGGGTCTACTCTGGACCCTGGTAAAGTCATCTTTCGGCACTGGCTGCTCACAGATGGGACAAAGCCTGGGACTCTCTTCATCTGAATCTAATAGTCCCGGAAGGAGGAGACAGTGGCATACCCTGAGCAGAGCATAGTCCCAGTCACTGAAGTATGAGTGCTCCTGGCCATATGGGGGAGATGAGCTGTTTATCGAGACTAATACATAGGCTTCAGGGTGATCTTGACACATGCTAGTCCGGGCATAAAGGCTTGCTGTTCCAACAAGGCAGGCAGGGCACCCAGCCCTGAGCACCTGTCTCCCCTTAGGCTTGTCTCGAGCCCAGTCTGTACCACAAAGCCATCTCTTCTCTTATGTCACTGGCTGACTGCCACCACTCAAGCCACTTGACATGGAGGAACACATTACCTTTCTAGATTTCAATGGTTACTTAAGTGAGCTTTAACTAGAGTCGTGGCATTTCAAAGCTGAATATTTGGCAACCTGAAGATACGTTTTTTAACCACTTCATAATCTCGTATCCTCAATCATCTGTCCCACACTGTGCTACCTAACCAGTATACACAGAAACCATGGGGGTGCGCCTGCCTTCCAGGAAATATGCTCAAGAGACTGAGGCCCTCATGAAACCTCTGCCTCCCAAATGCCCTGTGGTAGGCTCCAGGGAAATCACTGCTCTGAGAAGGAAGAGCCAGCAGGTCCCAGTGGCCTTGTGACTCAGCAGAGTGGAAAGAAACCCAAGATATCAGACAGAGTTTCTCTAAGGCCTGAGCAATTCTCTCAGCTACTTAGCTGGACAGAGAGTCTTCTCTGAGACACGTGGCCGCTGAGTTGAAGGACACCTCAGGTCAGCTGCTTGGCTGACCCCACCCTCTCCATCAGTTTTTTGTTCGCACCCCACCCTCTCCATGAGGCCGGTGCTAACCAGGCTGGACTGAAGTGCCTGCCCACCTCACGCCACCCCAGAGAGGGGCAGCACACTTCATCACACACAGTAGCCTTTCTTTGTCCAGAACCTTTATCGTGCAGTCTCATATGGATTACGATCTCACCGACTGTTATTATTTAGTACTTACCATCTACCTTCCTTTGCTAAGATGTAAGTTTGGCGACGACCCTGCCTAGATTTGTTCTTATGAATCCCCAAGTACCTAGACTGCCAGAACAGACCGGGACCTCCGTAAGTTCTTGCTGAGTAAGTAAGCAAGTGAACAAACTTATTTGTAGAGCACTTACCAGGTCAGCCACAGGCAAAGGTAGTAAGCAAGTAAGAATTTCTGTCTTGATGAAACTCCTAGCCAGCCAGAAAGGAACAGTGAGAACGACCCTGTAGACAGCTGCCAGTCACTGCCTGTTTTAGTAAATAAATTCATATATTTTTACTGTCCATGGCTGCCTTCATACTATGTGGTAAAACTGAAGAATCTTCAAAGCCCCAAATCGTTACTTTCTGACTCTAAGAAGGTAATCATGCCTGATTCAGGATGTCCACGGGTGGTAATGTGTTAGCTCCCGCCCTCTTCACCTACATTGTACATGACAGGCCATGTTGAGCATGTTGTGGTTGTTCTGTGGGCCAGAGCAACAACTATAAAGATCCTACAATAAAAGATACACGCAAACAAAGAAGAAAATACCAAATTTGTTGTTAGATCTGAATTTCTGGCAAGACACTACAGGAGCAGAGGAAAGTGACATCTAAGGTATTCATGTCGTTTCAGGCATCACCATTGTCCCAAACAAATCATTGTAAAATATACACCATATAGATACCCATAAGTACCATAAGCCTAAGTAGCAAGTGAGGTAGCCAATAACATTATATTCAGACATGTAGCAGTCCCCTGGCTGTGAGACGGAACTCCAAAGCATAAAGTGGCTGAGGAGTTGCTACCAACACAAGAAGAGCCCAACACATCAGATACCTTTCTATTGGTGTGGCTAGATGTATTTACAAAGGCATTTGAGGCCCACTGATAGGAAAATCAAGTCCTTGAGATATACCTGTCCCTAGCATCCCCACACGACACATTTTGCCCGCCCTGGGATGCACTGGGACTCCTCTATTCTCGGTTCCCCGTCAAGAAGAGTCCATCTCAGGGCAGCTAGCACCAGGTTCACATATGTGGCTCTTCGGATGGCAATCTGCAATTCAGCCTCGCCATAACCAGACCTGAATTCCAGGAAAGGCGCCTAAGGATGGAATCTCAAAGACTGCAGTGACAGACTGCTGGGGAAAGCATTCATGTTGAGTGGGAGGTCAGAACCAAAGCCTCATTTGCATCACATATGGTAGCCCCCAGCAGTAGTAAAAAAGAAAAAAAAAATCCAGGAGTTCAAAGACCCTTGATTGTAAGGCTTGGGTCTCCTGCATAGGAACGCTATATTCATGACCAAAACAATTGATGTCTCTAAATCTTTCTGTCATCCTGAAAACAAGTGTGAGAACTAAAGAAACTTAACTTTCTGTTTCCAGAAGAGCTGTAGTAAATAAAATCTTTCCAGACAAATGTTTGTTACTCATTTTACTCTACCGCCCCATGCCTCTGGGCATCTCTCCCAGGCCCCACATTTATGCAGCAAGCCTGCAGAGATCACAGAAGTGATGGTCCTAAAGCACGATGGGAAAGCCACAGGAACTGGCTGCTTTGTGTTTTAATGGAATTCTCTTGGTCCAAGAAGGGAACTGCAAAAGGTGGGCAATGTCTTTAATGCAGGATGGGGAAAGACCTTGTGTCAATATCGGCAAAACCGTCCTGCATCCTTCATGAGGCCACACCTCTGTCTCTGGATATTGCCAGGAATAGCATCCTCCTCTCTAAAAACAAAGGCAAGTGTGAACTACTCATAGAACTCAATTAGCCCAAACTTACTTTCCTTCCAGTTTCCACAGTTTTCTCCGCACAGAAAACCCACAGCAGTTTTATGAGTGTGCTTCCTCATTTGAAAGCACCCGAGATTCTACGGCAGATAGACGGAGATTAATTTAGGAATTGGACTCCACTTGGCGTGGGCTGTGCACACAACCTCTCCGAACAACGTACCTAACAGCCTGTTGGCAACACAGGGTCTCACCTGCATTGCGTTAGGCTGTATGCATACTCCACTCCAAATACTGGAATACATTTGTTTATCTTTGCCTTAATAATAATAATCTCAGGCAAATTCTGTTCAGTCATACTCTCCTTATGTCCAGGTATAATACTAGAAAGGGCAATCCAGCCTGAACTGGTTTGCAGCGCATGTGCAATAAGGTAAAACTGTGTCTTCAAGTAAACAGAGAGACTCCCCCATTTGCCATCTTATATCTATGCATAATTAAGAATGCATATGATTAAAACCAGATGCATTATGCACAGTGAAGAAATGGTTATATAACCTGATGTGTCTCTATCGATTAAAATAGAGAATCACCCACACCACTCTCTTCTCTTTAGTCTCCATAAAAAGAGACCCCAGGTAGTCCTCAAGTATGTTCACTCATGTAGACCGCAGTCATTCTTGACAGTGTCCTCCTTTCCCCTAGCTACTACTGCTTTGCTTAAAATAAAGTTTCCTCATACTTTATAATCTGTGTGGGCTTCTATTTCATTCTTGAATAAGATGGTGAGAGTCTAGAAACACCTGGCCCGACTCTGATCACTGGTAACATCTCTCCAGTCTCTCTGCATCCCTATTTCTTTCACCTCAAAAATTCTCATTGATCAAAACCACATAATCTTTCACACCCATGAAATTTGGTTTGCAAACTTTATGTTTCATGAATGTGAACGTGTATTTCCAAGTTACAGGGCTGGGTAAAATGCTTGCTGCACAAGCAAGAGGGCCTGAGTTCAAATCCCCAGTGCTCATGTGAAAGCCGGCCTGGCAGCCTGTGTTTGTAACCCCAGCACTGAGCAGGGAGAAACAGGTGTAATCTGGGGGCTGACTCATTGGGAAATCTGGTAGAACAGCAAGATCTTGTCTCAAATAAGTAATAAATAAATAAAATGGATAAGTGACTAATGAAGACATCCTGGTGTCAACCTCTAGCCTCTACACATGCCTAAATGGGCTAGTCCACTTGAACACACAGGTCTACAGACATACACACACACCATATACCATCTCTCTCTCTCTCTCTCTCTCTCTCTCTCTCTCTCTCTCTCTCACACACACACACACACACACACACACACACACACACACAGATTACAAAAACAGCCTTTTCTGATCCATACTTATTGAATGGACACACAGTATTTTGTCGTTATTTATGTTTCTATGGAAACTTTCTTGGCAGGAATGTCTCATCAAGAAAAACAAAGTGGTAGAGCCCTTGACAGTCAAACCACTTATGCTCCCAAGCAGCTCCTCTGGCCTGGCACCCGCAGCACCATGACTGTTCTCTTCATGTGTCTTTCCATTTGTCCTCCTCTGTCCTAACCAGTGGACTCAACAGCAGCTGTTCTTGTCAGTATCGCTGAACAATAAGATTGTGACTTAATACTTTTCTTTAAAAGATGGAAAAATTCTTCCATGACCCACAGATCTCCTCCATATTGATCTATCCCTTTCATAAGGCCACAAATGAGTCTAGATCCTGGACCTTGCATGGATTTCACACCATTGCCAAACTGAGCCCTTGGTGAGCTGCAGAGAACATTTTTCCTCCTGCAGAGGGTGGCCCTGGGCTGTTCAGAGTCAGTATGCAGGCCGGTCAAGGAAATGACTGATGTGCCTTGGAATATTTTCTACAGAGACTTGAAAACTCAGCTCCTATGAAGGGTGAAGCCTCCAGCAAAGCTGATAATCAAAAGCAGATGCATTCTTTGGTAAACAGGTGCCCCTGGTCCTACATAAAACTGTCGACGATCACAGCATCATGAGGCTGGAGTAGCATTCTTCAAGACATTGCTATAAGGAGGGAAGAATAAAACAGAGTCTGAAAGGGAGACACTACACATGACAGAAATGGTCGGCTGGAGCCTTCGGCATGCGTCACATCTGCAGTGACTGTCCTATCAGCAGGACACCACTCTTCAGCAACTGACCTCTGCTAAAAGAGTAGATGCTTGAGTTGAGGGTGATTCCCATCTACCCTTCCTTCCATCTATTTTCTCTTTACTATATTGCTTAATCTCTCCCCAGCCAATTCAGAGACAGACCGTACTCGGCCTTCCTCTGCCGACTGTCTCAATTAACCAGCCGTCACCTCCTGAGTGAGTGATCTGGCTCAGCTCCACAGCTCCTCAGATAAGGATCCTGAACCACAGAAGTCTTTCCTGCACTATCTATGGACTCTAGAGCTCTGAGTCACCTTGGCAGTCACCAGCACAATCTGACCTTTACAAGGAGAACGTCAGGGCCCTGGGAGGATGCTCCGGAGAAAAGAGATACAGGTAGAAGCTAGGGAGGAAATAGGAACAACACAGCAGCTTGGGAGCCCTGCTCTGGAGCCACTACATTCTGAAGCCACACCTTCGCACAATTACCTATTAGTGCCCACACGCTACTCAATATCATCAGCTGTAAGGAAGAGGTCATGGTCTGCTCATACGGTTGTTCCGAAAGGTAAACAATATGATGCAATGAAGCCTCAAGGAGGAGCAGCTAAGGAAACCCCATTGAGAATCTGGAAAGCTACATGACCTGCTAAAGAGAAACTAGATTTACAACCTCATTTTCAGCTCCCTAGTTGTTTGGTTTTTGGGGTTTTGTTTTGTTTTGTTTTGGTTTGGTTTTGGTTTTTTCGAGACAGGGTTTCTCTGTAGTTTTGGAGCCTGTCCTGGAACTAGCTCTTGTAGACCAGGCTGGACTCAAACTCACAGAGATCCGCCTGCCTCTGTATCCTGAGTGCTGGGATTAAAGGCGTGCGCCACCACCGCCCGGCCAGCTCCCTATATTTGTAAGTGAGACATTTAGAGTGAGGATTTCCTCCCAGCTTAAGCATTCTCGGAGCCTGAGAGTGATGACGCAAAGACTAAGATGTGATGTGGGCATCAGAGCTGTGATGTAAAATGTCACCTCTGCCAAAGGACGCGGCAGGCAGGAGTCGCAGGTGAAGTGTGTGTGAGTTCTGATGTGGGAGTACTGGGAAGGGGCGGTTAACCACAAATGTCACTGCCTACACTGCTTTGCTATGCCAGCCTCTCGGGAGGTTTCTGACCATCGAGATACTGAGTAGACAGCTGAAGTCTTATTTTTTAAAGTCCCCTAAAATTGATAGAGAGAGAGAGTGCACGACACGGTATTTAGACAGTATACCACTTTCTCCAACCAAGTCCAAAGTAGCTTCCTTCCTTCCTGCCTTCCCAGATTTCAGGCACCCTATGGAAATATGTGCCCAAATGTGGAGCCAAGAGGCAAAGCCAAGACATCAGTGTCAACAGGCTCATGATGACCAGCACATCTGGGCAGACTGACAGATGTCATATAAGATCTCGATCATATCCTCTAAGCCGACTAGAACTCCCCCTGCCCCGGGTCCAAATCCTCTTGCCTTTTAAGGCAGAGTTCAAAACTCCATCCTTCTAGCAGCTTCTTCTGGCAATACAGCCTCAGGTAGAGAAGAGCTACTCCCCGCCATGTACCCTGGTTGGACAGACAGAATACTCTGCCATGGTGTGTCTCCTACCCTCAATTCACAGCTCATTCCCACGGGACTTCCAAGGTGACTGACCACCTCTCTCAAAGCACCTTAAGCTGGCTCACGCTGAGTAGCTGTAGCGTAAATAGGTAAGTAACCATTCTTGCAGTCCCAGTTTTCTCCAAGTTATATGCCCAGTCATAAAAAAACAACTTCACTTGGGCAGATGAGAGACTGTATGTGAACACTCATCTTTACTTAGAACATTTGGCCAGCAAAGGGCAGGTGGACTAGCAAGAATGCTCAGGCCAAGTCTGGTAACTACGTAGAAATTGCTTTACTTGCCTTATTAATCTCATTTCCCCAAAGAAAAGACAAATCCAGAAAGGTTAAGTGACTTACAGAAGGTCACCCAGCTAGCAAGCAGCAAAATCAGATCTAGAATTGATTCCAATCCCTTTGTATCTCCCATAACTAGCCTAAAGAGTGCTCTTGAGACCTAGACAGATAAGGCAATAACATCAGAGGCCAAAGGCACCCAGGTTGTAGCTGATTCTCTAACGCAGCAGTATCTGTATAAGAAAAAAAGTATCAAGAATCAAAACTGCACAGCTGGAGTGCCAGGATACCTGGCATAAGAAGATTCCAGAATGCTTAAGCTTCTGGAAAACAAGAATTATAAGAAGGGACCCCTCCAGGAACAGGCCATGTCACCACAACATGAAAAAAAATTAGAAGTACATGTGTTGGAATGTTAAGCTCAAAACCAGTAGCAGAAAAGCCACAGTGGGCAGAAGCAAGCAGTGAGTCATGGCCATTAACAGGGAAAACTGGTTAGGAAATGGAGAGTACCACCCCCATGAACAGCCCTGAGCAGGGCTCACTCGTCCAAGTCCCCGAAGCCCAGAAGCACCTCGGGGCTGGAAACTAACACTTCAGCCTTGGACCCTGGAAGACAAGCACACTCTAATTACTGCCTTGCAAATATATGAGAACTGGATTCTGGTTCTCTCAGGGGCCTCACTTCCAATGATGCATTTTTTTCTAAACAGGGAGGATCTACAGCATCTTCTATTGAGACTCTCTAGGGCCAGAGAAACCACGCATGGACACCACGTGGACTGTGAGCTCAGAGAGGGTAGACATGGCCTCTCAACTGTTTCCCACCATGAGGAGAGAGAGTAACTGCTTCTCACTTAGCACTGCAATGCATAGTGGGTCTTGAAGAAGTCAGTCTTGAGGTGCCTTTGTTACATACGTGATCCAGGATTAGAACTCTCATCAAAAGAAGCCAAATCTGTCACTGGGCGTCAGTATGCTCAGACTCCCAAGAGATGAGGCCAGGAAGAGGAGCGACTATGGCCTGTTTTCCCTCTTCTTCCATTGTCCCAAGGGAGATCCATCAAGAGTCAACTTCCCACCCAACTTCAACACCCTCTTGGATCTTGTTTAAAAATTAGCATCCGGTGTGGGTGGAGGGAATCCCTGAGAGCTTTTTAAAGATCTATGAGGTTAAAATCATTCTCCTAATAGCTCCAATAAACTTCTTTACGTCCTTTCCACTTTCAGGAGACTCCGTAGGCTACAAGAATGGTGATAAATCACAACAGTCCAAATGCAGAAGCCAACTTACTCATTTATCTGACTTCTATTACGACAGATGTTAGAGGGGTTTTCAAAAATATAAAATAAAGGCATGCTTCTATGAACTTTGCTTGAAAAAAACGTTGTACTTCCTGAAAATGCACTCTATATGTTAACATACGATGAGCTTATTTTTTAATTAATCTTTAAAATGCATCTATATCCATTTTATGTGTAAATATTGGCAGCCATCACCCACAAAAACAGGCTCTCTGAAGCTGTTGACTCTGGTGTCTTCAATAATCTTGAAATGTTGACATTTACATAATTTAAATTTTGGTAGTAAGACCCAAAAGTTTAAGAACCATCAGTGTATAAAAATGAGAGAGAGATTCTCACTTCCCATCTGTGTGTTGGGAGAAGCTAAATCTGGACCACCCACTGTTCTGTGTCCACCATCAATGGTCCAAGCCCATTGAAATTTCTTGATGGGCCTGCATTTTACCTTCTGAATGCCCTGAGAGCTGTTTTCCTATGGCAGCTAGCGTGTCATCGCACAAATGTCTGCGATGTCGGTGACATTCTCCACGCTATTATCCCGGGTTACGTAAGCTCGGCTGTTATTTAACTTCTCCAGGAGGGTGTGCCATGCTTCCCCAGGGCAATTCAGGACTGCCAAAATGGGTCTGCCTCTGAACCACGGGCTGACCTTTGGCAACTTACAAAGCCTCGGTTTCCTTGTTTCCAAAAAGGCCAGGCAGGGCAGGCCGACTTCCTGAGAAACCCAGGCAATTACCTGTTCTTCCAGTACCACTCAGCTCAGGATTTTTCTGGGAATTAATTGTGATGACAGTTTTTGAACAATAAATTTGGGGTTATTGGCATATAGAAAGATAACCAATTTTCTTGCCAATGGCACAGCCGGAAATGATTAAGGGCATGAACGAATGATGCATGGATCAGTAAATCAAGTTTCAACAAATGAAAAGGTGCTCTCCTGCGGGGACAGTTAAAAATCCATGGGCAACTTGACTTCTGGCTCTAAATGAACAGCCACTGTTATATTTATAAACTAGAGGGGCATTTCAATGTTAGGGCATTCGCTGGCCATGCATAAAACCTGAAATCAATCCTAGCTCTACCAGGAGGGGGCTAGGTGCTTTAAGGAAAACAAGAAAAAAGAAAAACAGAAAAGAATTATTGAGATTTGGTGTGTAGGGACACATCTAAGAGATCACGTGGTCAGATACCACAGGAATCTGTCTCTGGTATTTTATCATCCTTATGATCTCAGTATCTTAGTTCCTCTTCTTTTTCTTACTAAAAGAAAAAAAAAGGGGGGAGGTTCCAATGATGCTTCCCAAACCATTACTCAAGTGCAATGCCAATTCCTCCACCCTCCCATATAGGTCTCTTATCAGCCAGAAGGCTGAAACAACCGTGGAACACCACATTCGACACAGCTCCCTTACACCATCTCAGCTCCCAGAGGGGTGTGGAAACAGCTGCTCTCAGGCTTCAGGCCATATTACTTTACCTGGATCACCTTAATACAATTCTTTACACCTCTCCAGCCTAGCTCTGCCTGTCTCTCTGGCAAGCAGTACATAAAGTCATCGGTGAAGGCAGGAAGGAGGCAAAGAACACAGTTTCTACGTGGACTCCATGGTCCCGGGAAAGGGACTCCAGCAAACAAGCCAAGTATGAGTTCCCTACAGGCAATCCGGGCATTTTAATTGACTTGGGGTAGAGGGAGAGCATGACTCTGTTTAATCTAGTTTGCACAAGGGTTAGAAAGACCTTTGCAAACCATGTGCATTTGACATCTGTAGTCTGTGGCACACACACGTGACTCAGAAGGACTCTACTGTGAGCTATTACTTAGAACCCTAACTTTCAAACGTGGTGTATCACCTCTCCATCCATGCTGGGTACAGACTTACCAAGAGCCCACTGCTTGCTCACTGGAGCCTCCCATGAAAACGAATAAGCCCAAAACAGTCCTTCCCATGGCCCTCCAGACACCTCGAGATACAGGCAGAAAAGGTATCTGTGTTAGGGCCTCTATCCACTGATATTCCTATCGAACTTTAAAATAAGACTCATAATTTGCCCTCCGGGAACAAAACTGTAAAGTGACCATAATGAATTCATGGCCTGATAAGCAAAATCAATCACTTACACTAGATTTCAATCAGATTAAACACTTTAATATAATCACAGCAGAGCTTGAGGCTGGGATGGGCTTTGCTAGGTGACGACAAGACAGTCAGCCAAGTCAGGAAGTCCCCAGGCATCTAGCGGCACTGTTCTAACACCTACAGGCCAGGACATCCTGTGGTGAGGATGCCCAGGCTTTGGTAGCCTGTTGTGAAATGGTATCAAGAGACATCCCGCAAGTTTTAGTAACCAACACTAAGTATCAATCCTGTCGAAGTCTTGTAAGCCACAGTTAGCACACCAAAGGTCCTAGTAAGCTTCAAAATCAAGAAATTGGTTTGACTTCAAACTCAGTGATTGGAAACTCACTGGAGCACAGAACTTTCATCACATAACAACCGTGAGTGGTCCCTGGGATTTGTTTCTTAGAATTCTATGGAATCACTGAACTTATCAAGTCTTATTCTGGCATTAGAGTCAGGCTTTCTGCACAGCCTGCTTCCAAAGTGGATTAGTGAACAGTTTCTACAATCCAGATGGTCTAATTTGAACTGATACACGAACTTCATAAAACAACAGGCCAGCACTTAGTGGCCATTACCACCCCCTCTCAAACGACTGGAACCTCTCTCATATGCTAACTAAGTGGACCTAAACTGAGAAGTTTGTCAGGGCTAGAGTCATTCCGTCTGTCTGGAGATGCTGTTGGCCATAACTAGGGGCAGAGAGCTCCTGGTATCTCCTGCGTAGAGACTCATGAATGTTACTCAACATGCTGCAGGGCACAGGCAGCCCCACAACAACCACCTGCTCCAAACATCAGCTTTGCTGATGCTGAAAACCTGGAAAAGCCATCATCTTGGTCTACAAGGTTGACCATCTTGAAAGACTGGCAAAGACAATGAACCCTTAAGGGATTATGGGAAAGCAGTCATTGGTTTCTTGAGGTGGTGGTCAAGGAGATATATACCTATATCTGTGCATTTCTTTAAATTAAGAGATGCCCCCTGGAACTGGGGCATAAATGTATCCCCAGAGAATGAACAAGACCTGGTATTCTGGACTAGGCAGCCTCTGTTCAGGCTCTGTCCACAGCTAACAGCCGCATAATGCCATTCCTGCTGCTTGGCCCTCACTTGATTAAGTGAGTAATGGTGAACTTGAGGAAGTGGCCAGGCCAGCGGGAAGTGGAAGCCTTAGCTGTCTCCTTGACATCGGGAGTCCCCAAGTACAGAAGAAAAAACCAGAGTATGATCATCTCGCATAGCCCCTTCCATGACTGCAGTGTCACAATCCCCAATGAAGACACAAACCACAGAGTTTACTTTCCATAGTCAAAGATGCCTACCATAAGGAATGCATGGCGCTCCATGGGCTCCACGGATGTGCACCAAGTCCTGAAATGTGTGTTAGGAGGAGCTTAGCTGAGGGAAACAAAACTTTCCAACATAGCATATCTGTATTCAGGCACATTCGCCCACTTGTAGGCAAGCAGAAAGAAAAGGTGTATGAAACAGAGATGAACAACTGACCTATGATCAAAAGGGACAGGGTAGAACATTGTTGTCTATGTCTTGCTCCTTCACTCCCAGGGCTAGCTCTCCCTATTACTCAGTGTGAGGCCACATACAGGCCTGGACACTATGAAAGGAAGCTGAGAGGGACTGTGTTCAACTTCTCCTCCTTCCCCACAGTTACACGATGTTGGGCTGGGCCAGCCTGTCCCAAGACAAACACACTAGGATTTATGTCCTTTTCACCCAATCGCTCTGGACAGGCTCAGAACAGCAGGGTTGTCCCCATGGCACCAGCCTTGACCTTTGAAAGGGAGAGGCGGCCCTTGCCCAGGATTCTAGTGTTGCTGGCTGCTGTTCAACACAAGGTAAGAGACAAGAGCAGCAAGTTGAGGAAGCACTGAGAGTTCAGAGTCATTTCATAAGTTCAAAACTGGCACAGTGTCTTAAGACATAGGCTCAGCAGACAGCTTTGGCCCAGCACTGGGAACAAAGACTTCTGAGGGTCTAGCTGGAAGGGAATGCCCAGGGTCTGGGGATGAGGGCACCATGGGAGTGTGAAGGAGGGGAAGAGCGGCACAGTAACAACAAACTTAGGGTTGTCTCTAGCTGATACCATTCCACTTGTCCCAAAGGACAGGAGTCCCATCCTGCCCCCAAACAGGAAAAGAAGATACAATAAACCCACCAAGAAGACAGTCAATGTGGAGGAGACATGCAGGATACAAGAAAAGCTGGAGCAGCACTCAGGAGGCAGAGGAGGGAGAAGCAAGATGACACAGGCCACTGTGGGAAGCAAAACAGTGGTGCCCGCAAATCCATCATTCATCAGGAACCAGGGCCAGCGTTTGCCTCGGCACAGGAAATCAAACACTGTAGTACAGAAGGATCTGCTGCAGCTCTGGAGTCCAAAAGGCCCAGAATAGGGGTGGGAGGATGCTCAGCTCACAGACTGCTTACAGTGCACCCATGAGAACTTGGATTCAGTTGCCAGAAGCCACATTTTTAACAAGCCAGGTGTGGTGATGGGCACTGTTAACACCAGTGCTGGGGAGGCAGGCATAGGAGGAAGATTCTTGAGGCTTGCTGGTCATACAGGCTCTCCAAAGTAGTGACCCTCAGGTTCCAGTGAGAGACCTCATCTCAAGAAACAAGGCAGAAAGCTCCCGAAAAAAAAAGACACCCCAGGTTGTCCTCCTGCCTCCACAGGCACACACACACACACACACACACACACACACACACACACACACACAAACACGCACAGGCTTAAGCCTGAGTGTTTCATCACTGAGAAGCCAAGTGACTCTGGTAAAGTGTTGCATCCATAGATGCATAGATTCCATAGATGGTGATGTGTTTACTTCAGAACAGTGAGACCTGAGGTGATGGTATAAGGAAATCCAAACACTCCCAGCATCCTCCTGTACACAGGCCTTGCTTTCCCAGCTCACCTCTTCTTCATCCCCTCACCACTCAGGTTTTATTTCTGACGAGATTCAACTCTTGAGAATACACTAGACTGTTTCTATGGAAACTGTACTTGTAGAAAAATCCTAGAACAGAAGCCAAGTTTTGGGGCGGGGGTGGGGGGAAGCAGGAGCTTTTCAGAAGACAATGAAGAACAATCATACATGAAAGGGAGACTGGAGGGATTTCATCCAAGAGGAGGAGCCAAGAGTCACCAGAGAGAACACAGCATGTCACTAAAGACTGAGTTCCCCCGAGACTCCAAAGGTAGCAAATGGCGATTCAGGTCCCTCAGCATCTACAGATGTGTCAAGGCATCAGAAGGGAAGGAGAAGAAGTGCCCTCCCAATGGAGTGTAAATCTGGCACGAGTGACAAAGCATGAGTGAAAGACCAAGCACGTGAAGATAAGCCAGAGCAAGTGACATCCAAGTCCACACGAGATTGTAATGGTAGCCAGCGGGATGCTTGCAGAACACTGTGAAGCTCTTGATTCCAGCCCCAGTACTGCAAGAGATTGATGAGGATGATGATGACGATGATAATGATGATGACGACGACAATAACAATAATAGTAACGAGTGTTTCTAAGTGAGTGAGTGATTTGTTCAGCTTGCACTGTGAGTTTCACTTCTGACAAGGCTCTGTGAGGCTCGGCTTCGTTCTGTATCAGGGAAAAGTTCCAGATTGCTAAGGGAAAAGAGCAAAGGCCAGAGAGCGCTGCGCTACAGGTTCTGGGAGTCCAGAAACTGAGAGGTGAGAGGCCAGTGGCTATCTGCTGGCCCAAATGCCCACACTGGCAGTGATGAATCCACCACCTTATTCACATGGGAAGTCACTGTTGCTTTCGGGTCAGTGGCCGCTCCACCTTGGTAATGTGGGAGACAGAAATTAGACTCCAAGAACGCCAGAGAGATTCTAAGATGGGCCTGACAGGCTCATGGCCCACTGTTCCTCAGCCTAGAAGTCACTCACTGGGAGAAAGTTAGAACCTCATATTCTCACACTACCATGCACTTCCAATGTACAGGACAGAGCTTCTTGGGCCAAGAAAGCCTATTACTGACCACAGCAATATAGGGAAGGGGGAGATGCAAACAGAAAAGAAGCCAAAAGATAAACATTCATGTAAGTGTGCATGAAGTGGAGGGTGTTGGTGTTTTCCCACCTCGGTCCCTTGTACATCTTTCTGCCTGAACACTGTCCATATCCTCCTGCTTCCTCGGGTCACTGTGCCTTCCCAGCACCCCTCCCCAAACAAGCTACTAGAAGTCATGACTCCTCTTCTCCTTTGGATTTTTAGCCCCGTTTTCCTTCAGAGCTCTTTATACACGTGCACGGACCATGCCTGCCCTGCCTGCCATTAACCAGTCACTTCGTATAGTATTGGGCACACTGGCTCTCAGTGAAGAAATATTCAATTATTGAAGT
This sequence comes from Dicrostonyx torquatus, assembly GCA_028555095.1. Classification (NCBI taxonomy): domain Eukaryota; kingdom Metazoa; phylum Chordata; class Mammalia; order Rodentia; family Cricetidae; genus Dicrostonyx; species Dicrostonyx torquatus. The sequence goes on from JAQHUG010000024.1 coordinate 5,662,772, forward strand.
AAATGTTCCATTTGTTCATGAACTAATTATGGAAGTATTTATTTCTTTACTTCTTCCTTGGCAACGCAAGAAGAATGCAGCTCTAGGCCAGTCCCTTTGCTTTTCTCCATCTGGGTGTGCAGGGACAGCAAGCAAGAGACATTTTACTCTCTCAGGAAATCCAAGTTTACAAACCATACCATAAGAATTAAAGTGTTTTTGTGTAAACAAAGATTCCTCTGGAGTTCCTCCATTAAAAACACAGACTTGCTTCAGGAACAGGTGCTGGCGAACAGGGGTCAGCAGACCCTCACCTACTCCCAGGAAAGCTGGCTTCTCCAGGAGTGTGCTAGTTCTTGTAAGATTCTGTACCAAGGCTTCAGGCTTGTCTGCCTTCTCCTTTTCTGGTCTGCCAAGCTCTTGCTTATGAAAGTTTTCATCTTTTGATCTATTAATATTCATGAGTTCCTGTTTAAAGGATGGAGACCCATTTGGGGTTTCAGTGACAAGCCCGTGCTGTGGCACTGGTGGGTCCTCAGGCTGCACTTTCCTGCAGCAGGAACACCTGTTTCTCCCTGAGTGGCTCTCAGTGAGCCCAGAGCCCAATCAGGAACACAGTGGGAGAACGCATAGCCCTGCAGCTAACAAGACACAGGCGTCTTTATGGTTGTCCCTTACCATCAGGCAATGCCCAGCTATGCCAGGCACAGGGAAATGTATGTTCTTAGCTTCCCTCAGGCTTCTGCTCTTCTACTGGCTATTCCTACCTGGCAAGGTGATGGGCTGATGAATGTAAGGGCAAGATGTGCAGAAACAGTAGTGCCCACTGCATGTTCAGACATCCATTCCAAACTTACTATTACATCAATATTCATGTCAACCTTCCAAGACACTGATGGAGACAGTCACTTTAGATCACCTACAAATGAGGAAACTGAGGTATGGGTTGACAGGACTATGTATGAGAGAGAATGCTATAAGTCAGCCACTAGGCCAGGCCCAGGATACATATAAAGGGGGGGGCTTTGAAATCATGACCAAAATGGCAGGCCAGGTGACAGCGACATCCTTAGCATGCCTCCCCATCCATTCAAAGTCCTCTGAGCATTTGCCATTTGCCAAATATACTTCCAAGCCCAGGGAGGGAGACACAGAGTGATCCAAAGATAAATGATGCATGACCCCTGCCCATAAGCAAAGAGAAGGCCCTGGAGACGTTGACCTCCCAATAAATGAGGACCCTACCTCAAATACAGAGCCAAGCAGGTGGGAGCAAAAGGACAGCACAACTGTGTGGAGGAGCAGAACTGGCTTTCCTGCCGGAGAAGAGTAAGCAGCATTTCCAAGCAGTGGGAACAACATGTCTCTGAAGGTGTGACAGGTCATAAATGAATGCAAATGGGCAGAAATGGCCAGGACACTGGGCCACAGGCTCCACAGGCCCCGCTACGGAAGGGAGCCATTCATAAATTAGGTCTCCATTGGGAGGGCAGTGGTCTTGGGAGGAGATGACTTAGTCAAGTGCTTGTGTGCGAGTGTGAGCAAGTGTGAAGAGCTTCACGCAGACCCTAGCACCCACAGGAAAAGCCAAGCATGGTGATGCACTGCTGCAATCCTAGCACTGGGAAGGTGGACAGAGGAAGACCCTAAGGGCTTGCTTGCCAGTCTAGCTAATAAACGAATTCCAGATTCAGTGAGAAATCCTGTCTCAAGAATTTAAGCAGAGCTTGCTGTGGCTTGAATAAGAATGGCCTCCGTAGGGTCATATATTTGAAAATCTGATAACCCATTTGGGAGAACTGTTTGGGAAGGATTAGGAGGTGTGGCTTTGTTGAAGGTGTGTCACTGGGGGTGGGCTTGGAAGTTTCAAAAGTTCAAGCTATTTCCAGTCATCTCCCTCTGCCTCATGTTTGTAGATCAAATGTAAGCTCTCAACTATTGCTACAGCACCGTGCCCACCCACCACCATGCTTCCATGCTCCCCACCATGATGGGCACGGACTCTAACCCTTTGGAAATGTGGAAGCCCAAATTTAATGCTTTCTTGTATAAGCTGCCTTGATCATGGTGTTTGGTCACAGCGCTAGAAGGGTAACTAAGATAGTGAGAAAGGCAAAGACCCATATCGCTGGCACACACACACACTGCACACACACATGCACACACCCATACACCACACACACACACCACACCAACACATACACCACACACATATGCGCATGCACACACATGCACGCACACATACACTACACACACACACCTCACAAACACATGCACACACCCATACACCACACACACACCAACACATACACCACACACACACATGCACACGCACATACACACGCACACACACTGCATACATAGACACACAAACACACACACACACACAAAGCAATTCATAATAATTCAGGCATCACGATATACACACAGCACTACCCTACAGAGCTCAGAGACTAGTATGACGATGTCATTATCCAGACATGCAACATAGAGTTAAATTGGAGATTTTCCCATTCTTTTAATTTTTCATCTACCCAGTGAAACAACAACTTTGTTCTGCAGTTTTTATAAAGTTATTAATGATAGAATGATGACTGAAATAAGAGCCAATATGTATTAATCACTATGTATTAAAAAAATAAGCAGTGAGTCTCCATTGCTCCAAGAGTTTCACAATACTGGTTCATTTAACTCTCACAATAAACCTGTGGCATAAGAACTTGGAATACATTAATTTTACATCTAAGGAGACTGAGAAATGGAGATGCTAAGGAACTCGTCTCAGGTCACACAGGAGTAAGCTGCAGAGCTGTGCTACCCAGGCACGGAGTCTGGCCATAGTCCCTGTTCTCATACACTAAGTTCATGGCCCTTGCTTGCACTATGCCAGCACTATGGTAACTTCCCCCCGAGCTGCCTGTGACTTTGATCCTCACAGTACTTCCTCGAAGCAAATACTCTTTTCACTTAAAAAAAAAAAATCTCTGTTTTCTAGATGAGGAAGTAGACAGAGCGGATGGGTATCCAGCCCAAAGCTGCACAACCACTAAGTGGGTGAACTGCTAATTGGTCTGTGTGGCTACAGACTGTGCTGGTGCCTGCCCCCCCCCCTTTTTTTATTCAATGGAAATCACGAGGAGGACCAGAAAACAAGGAGAATGTTTGGTAACGGGGGCTATCAAACGGGATGCTTCCTGGCCAGAACCCCCTACACACACACCAGTGTGAAACAGAGAGAAAATAACCATTCTCCCAAGTCAGACGCAGGCTTGGGTCCCCTGGGTCATGAAGCCCCAGATCCCTGGCAGGTGAGGTTCTGCAGGCCTTGAATCTGGAAGGGAGGCGTTGGGCAACAGGATTCTCTCAGTCAGGCCCTCATGTTCTGATAGGTCCTGGCAAGAGCAAGGTGTCAGTTAGCACTGCTGTAAATCCTCTTGACAGCAGCTCTGTGGGCTTGGGCAGACTCTGGGCAGGCTGGAGCCACACTGTCCAGAGTCCTCCGTTGCCACTTCTTGGGACTAGGCGTGTTGGCGTAGAGCCTGGCAGCAGGGTCATTAATCTATGGGCAGGCTTCTTACAGAGGAAAACATGAGAAACAGCTTTTAAAAGAATCACCAGGCCTCAGTTGGCACAGGCCATCTAGAGTGTGATTCTGAAGCAAGGGAATCCCGCAGCAAAATGTGCTAGATGTTTACAAGGATACAGGGACGTGGAGGGGACTCAGAGGACAGCCCGTGCATTCCCATGCCCATGGCATAGACTCTGAAGCTGCTTCCCAGGGAAAATCCTAGCTTGGCCTCTTGGTTAGAAGACGTAGGGCTTCTCCTGCCAGTTCTTCAGGCCCTGTTTTCTCACCTATGAGGGTACAGACAGCAGTCATATCAAGTTGATACAGGGAATGAAGGGTCAATATCCAGATAGAATGCCCAGGACATAGGCAGTGTCTTGAATGTACTTATTAAATAATAAGCATGGGCTCAGTGGCCAAATGTACTATCTCTTCCTGCTGGAGGAAGTCAAAATATCGCAGTTAATAAAGTCAGAATCTGCTTGTGTGATTTTTTTATCTTGTGTGGGTGTGTAAAGACACTCACGTACTTGTGTATATAGACGTATTCATGTGTACACATGGAGGTAGGCATGATCTTGCATGGATGGCAGAGGCTGACGTTGGATCACTCCATCAACTACTCTCCACCTTCACTGTTTGGATATATTTGCTTTATTTCGTGTGTATGAATGTTTTGTCTGTCTGTATGTGCATATACCATGTGCATGCCTGGTACCCATGGAGGTCAGAGAGGGGTGTCAGATCCCCAGGAATGGGCAATAAGGGTGGTTGTGAGCCAGTATGTGGATGCTAGGAATCAAACCCAGGTCCTCTGCAAGGGCAAAAAGAACTCTAAAGCACTGAGCAGTCTCTCCAATCCTCATCCTACTTTTTGAGACAGGGTCTCTCACTGAGCCTGGAGCTCACCAATTTAGCCTAGTTCAGGAATCTTCCTCGCCCCTCCTCTCCAGTGCTGGGATTACAGGCATATGCCAGGCTTTTACATGGGTGTTGGGGATTAAATCTTGTGTGGCTAGTACTTTACCAACAGAAGCACCTCCCAACTTCTAAGACACTATTTCTTTAAAAGAGTTGAGGTTTGAAAGTCACTGCTGTGGGGTTTATGGGGGGGGATGGAAGTGCTCATAAACCACATGCTACAGCAGCTAAATCCTCAGGAGAGCCTTGGAATCTGGGGTAAAGTGGGGTGTCTTGGGAACTACAGAAATTGTCAGGGCACAGTGTGCTCATCTGTGTTAATGCTTTCAAACTTCATACTCCACACACATATCATAGATTACCTAGTCCATACACGAATATCATAGATTACCTAGTCC
>JAQHUG010000024.1:5682208-5737912 GCA_028555095.1 Dicrostonyx torquatus
AGAGAGAGAGAGAGAGAGAGAGAGAGAGAGAGAGAGAGAGAGAGAGAGAGAGAGAGAGAGATCTGGCCCAGGAAGAGAAGAGCTCTATGGTGGGAGCCAGAAATCACATGACTAGCGCTGGAGTCCTAAGCATTCATCTCCTGGTCCTCAAATGCCAGATTAAGGCCATTAGAGTTTCTACGCTAATACTGGAATGTTATACTCTAATATTCTGATTATTATTGACTCTACTAGAATATTATATATTGGAATTATTCTGACTATTATGCTGATGAGTCTGTTATTAGAAGAAGCTACATGGTGTCCAGACTTCACTGTGCAGAACAATCTGGAAGGCAACCTCCTCTGCTTTCCATGAGAAGGTTTCCAGCTGGATGAGAAATGGAGTCGGGTTCTCAGGCCCCCTACTCGCCCCCACAGGCTCCTGTCATGTCTTCTGCGTATTCAGAAAGGCATAAATGTTTCAGAGCAAATGAAAAGATGATGCCTGTCAATTGGTTTCTTCGCCCACCACACAGCCCTGAGGGAAGGAGAATTCCAAAATGAAGAGACAAAACGGAGAAATCAGAGCAGAGGCACAAAGCACCTCAACAGACGCTGTGCAAGGGCAGAGAGAAACACATGTACCTCCGCAGCTTCCTGCGAAAATTTTCACGGGGATCTGAGAAAACAAGGTATCTCTGTCAGTGTAAAGAACTGGCGCTGTATTTAACAGGGCCCCAGAAAGCCTTTTTTCATCATTTTTAAAAGGTAATTATTTTAACTGCTGATGTGTATAATAAACTCTTGTCAGCCTGACATTAAAATTTGTTTCTTTTCTTTGCTCCCCACCTCTTCCCCATGAGCCCTTACATCCCACAAGCATGGCACATGTTCTATTCTTGTTATTTCAGGATTTCTTTGCAGAGCTCCTCAGTGCACAGTTATTCTGTGAAGCCATGGTGTGTTTGCTTCACACCAGCCACTATCTCCCCGCGGGGATGGGAAGGGAGACTACATAGGTGGTGCTCAGGCTGCAGAACAAGGCTGGGTCTTTCTGGGGGTGGTGAGGGCTTCATCACCGGCATTGTGGGAACAGAGGGATGCAGAAGGGGACATTACCAAGATCCTTGGAGGCTAACGGCAGGAGAACATGGCTGCAGAGAGAAAAAAGAGGACTGAGAAATCTTTTGGCTTCATGAGAGCCTGGGTTTGACATGGCTTGAAGAATGTCTAAGCTTATGGGGGAAGCTCCCTGATTTTCCAAGATGGAAAAACTAAGAACTCCTCATCTCTTCCTTGAGTTCCAAAAGGGCAGAGAATGTGGCCAAAGTGTCTTGCATGAGGGCTTGGCACTTCACAGGCACACTGAAAGCCTGGAAAAGCTGTTCTCTGCCCAAAGTGACAACCTTCATAAATGATCCTAGCTCTTTCGATAGCTCTCATTTTCTCAAGACAAAAAACCTCACAATCCAGCCTGAGAGTCAAATGTTTCAACAATTCAGGCACCCCACCTGGTCACAGACTCCTCCACTACACACACACGCCATTTTTTTTTGTTTTCCCTCATTTTTAATTTGTCTTAGTGAATTTTATACAAAGTGCTTAGATCATATTCATCCTTACCCTCAGTTCACCCCTCCCAGATCCACACCCCCTTTTCATACTCATCCAACTTGATCTCTCTCTCTCATCCATAAAGTCCAACTTGTTGCAGATATATTCTTGGATGTGTAGTTTTCCACTTGAGCATGGCTGATCTACCGGGGGCTGCATCCTTTAGAAAATGATGCCCCTCTCTCAGCAGTTGCTCCTTGCAGAAGCTCCTCTTCAGCTGGGGAGGGGGACTTTGTGCCCTCCTCCCTTGTCAATGCTGGGCTTTTGTCTGGATTGAGTCTGTGTAGGTTTTATGCATGTTGTCACAACCATTGTGTTGTTGTATGAAGTGCGGGTTGTGTTCCCAGCACCTGAGAGGAGCATGGGCCTTTTTGTTCCATCCTGCCCAGCTCCCTGGTCACACGGCTGCATGGCCTGCTTTTGGCCCTGGTTAGCTTATACCCAGAATAATTACACACAAACTATATTCATTCAAATACTGCCTGGCCCATTAGTTTTAACCTCTTATACATTTTAGTCTAACCCATATTTAGAAATCTATGTGTCACCACGAGGTGGTGACTTATCAGAAGATTTTAATCTGCATCCATCTCGAGCTGGAGCATCATAGCGTCTCTCACATTTCCTTCTCTCTCACCGCCTTCTGTTCTGTCTACTCTGCCCACCTAAGGGCTGTGTCCTATCCTATAGGCCAGGCAATCCTTTATTCAACCAATGAGAGTAACCCAAAATACAGAAGAATCCTCCTATACAACATTGTGTAACTACCATGCTGTGTCTGGAAGATACTGGGTGGTTTTGTTTCTTTGCTTTTTTCTTTGTTTTTTTCAAGTCATCCACCACTTTTGGCTCTTAGAATCTTTTTCTGTCCTCCTCTTCTTCAGTGATCCCTGTGCCTTGGAAAGAAGGGGTATAATAAAGACGTTCCCCAATGCCATTTCTTAATCATTTGTCCTAACAGCCCATTGAAACCCATCTATATCATCCATGAACCTTTCTCTACCACTGTTACCAAAATGACAATGGAAGCATATGTGTGTTGTTGCTATGTCTTGTCTCCTCTCCTAGGCCAGAACAAGCTGTGCAACCCATGAAGCTGCACAGAAGCAGAAAACCCACCCCTCTTTTATCTACTAGATACAAAATGGAGCTGACTTGATGCTTTGGCACACTAGGGCACAGTGTGAGGTTGAGGTTTCACCCCAACACTCCTGACCCCACCCTCATTCTCCTGCCCCACACCCTATATACAGAAGCTGAGATCCACAGGGAAGCAGAGGCAAGAGAGAAAGCATGGTGCTGCCCTGAATGGGGATAGAAGAAACTAAGGTATTTCCAGGGCAGCCTCCTCCAGGTTGTCTCTCTCCAAGATGACACAGTCCAAGAAACTCTAGTACTTGGGCTGCAGAAATTTTACCCAGGAAACAGAGCTACTTGGGTCCTGAACACACCCCAGTTCCCAGTTTCTGGGGAAGCTTCTGGAGCTAGAAAGTGAGCCTCAGTCCCCATCTCTGCTCCATGGGTCAACAAGTCCATTCCTCGGTCTTCTGGAATAGCGGAGAACCAGCTGCAAGAGTGATCGATCCTTTTGGACTAAAATCTCCACTCTTCAGGCTTCTTTGACACAATGACCATATTGAGTATCCCTAAAATCCCTTTGGACATCTCCACTAAATTCTCTCCCTGCTATCTAGAACTTACCTCATCAATTAACTATCCTCTTTTCTGTCTATCTGACTTATGGATTTCTTCTCTTTCCCCTGCTTCCCATTCCTTCCTGCTTCTCGATGCAGTACTTTCCAGAGTAAATCAGTACTGACTGCCTGCATCCCACATCCCCTTAATCTCTTCCACTGGCTGAGTTTTCTCAAGATGGGCCTCTCAGAGAGGTGTGACAGCCTTCTCACTTTCCATTCTTCTTGGCTAGAGTGAAGTAGGCTACCTACTCCTTCTACCTCCGTCCCCTGCCTGTCCAGCCTGCACTGTCTCCTACACTGTACACCTGGCTGCATTTCCCCAGGCTTAGGCCTTGCCTAGCCCCTCTCCTGCCTCTGTATACTTCCTTCTCTAGGTGACCTCAGCCTCTCCTGAGGTCTCAGGTGTCACACCAGCAGCTGTTCCACTAGCCTTGGCCTCTCCTCCAGAATGCCAAGCTCATGTTTCTAACTTGGTGCTGAGCACCTCCACCTGGGGCTGCAATGATCTCAAACTCAACAGATTTGCAAGCACACTGAGTATCTTTCCTTCCAAACTCACCCACCGTCTGTGCTCCTAATCCTATGTGAAGGACCCACTATCCTTCCAGGAAGCCTTGCCAGAAGTAAGGGTGAGCTGTCCTCTGACCAACTCTTAATACTGATGCATTGCTGTCTTACAACAGCCTCACCCTGCAACTCTCTCTCTCTCTCTTCAACTTCTCAGCCCACCACCATTCTTGAGTTCAGGCTGTCTAGAGCTACCCTGATGTAATGAATTACACAAGTCTCTAGTCCTCCCCCTCCCCCATTTCTTCTAGAAGCACCCTGATTTCCAGGCCTAACCACAGTGCTTTTGCAACTTTGCACATAGACAACTTACAAAGCTCTTCACTGCTCTCTTCTCTATAACCAAAATTCTACCCATTCCTCAAGGCCACAGCCAGGGCAAACTCAACAGAATCTCTGTAACTTAACAACTCTGCATCACACTGCAGATGCATGCTGGGTACTGGTGTATTGTCTGTTAACACACGAGTACGTGAAATGCCTCGCTGGACTCTTGCAGTAGCACAGTGCTTGCCCCTGTGCTCCCTTTAAACCCATTCCATATCTTTACATCAGTTTTTCTACTAACTTGGAAGTTAGTATTCTAGGCTACATTTTACATTTTGTACTGCACTCTCAAGGAAAAAAAAAACCTTCAGAGAAGAGCCCTAACCCTCAACTCCAGCACTTGTGACCCATTTTGGAAATAAAGCTTTTGCGGACATAATCAAGTGAAGATGAGCCCATTAGGGTGAGCCCTAGATCCAATGACTAACTGTCCTATCCTTATAAGAGGAGACAGACAGGGGAGGGGAGACAGTCATGCAAAGACAAAGCCAGAAGTGGGGCTGTGCTAACACATGTCATGGAAAGCCAGGGCTACCGGCGGCTTCAATCAACAAGGAAGGATTCCCTTCTGGGTTTCAGAGGGACACAGTCCTACACATGCCTTCATTCCAAACTTGCAGCTTCCAAGAATACACTTCTGCTCCTGTGAGTGGCATAGTTTGTGACACTTTGTATGGCAGCCCTGGGAAACAGAAGCAGGTGGGAATTTGCTCTCATTTGTTTTGTGACCCCTCAGTGTCCACAGAGTCCTTGAAACTCTCAGTGAATTAGTTTCTTAGTGAATTTGTAAACAAAATGAGCCAGGAGCACCAAGAGTCTTTTGTCATGACTGAGATTTTATAAAAATCAACCCATTCAACTTGAGTGTCATTCATATTTAAATGATCCTTTGTATGTCCCAGGGTTGATATTGGGGATTGAATCCAGGGTTCACACACTCACACATACCTGGAGAGCATTCTACCACAGACCCTTCCCTTTATTTATTTGTTTGTTTGTTTTGTTTTCCTAGACAGGGTTTCTCTGTGTAGCCCTGGCTGTCCTAGAACCGCTCCATAGATCAGGCTGGCCTTGAACTCACAGATCTGCCTGACTCTGCCTCCTAAATGCTGGGTTTAAAAGCGTGCCCCACCATCACCTGGTTTCCTTTTACTTCTTATTTTGTGTCTCAGCTGTCCAGGTTGCCCTTCAACTCAGTCCATAGCCAACCTTGTAGGTAGCTGTGATTATGAACATGTACAATGAGATCCAACTAAACCATCTTTTAAAAATATATAAATCATATGCATGCGTGCCTGCATGTGTTTTAAAAGTCAGTTCTCTCCTTCCAGGGCTCTGGAGCTAGATCTCAGGCTATCAGGCTTGGCAACAAGTGCGCTTCGTTATCCACTGAACCTTCTTGCTCACTATTTTTAAACGCCTCACTTTTTTATAAAGACCTGGAGGAAAATCCTCTCCCTTTTTTTGTTTGTTTGTTTTTTGGTTTTTTTTTTTTTTTTTTTTTTTTTTTTTTTTTTTTTTTTTTTTTTTTTTTTTTTTTTCAAGACAGGGTTTCTCTGTATTGAAACTGTATTGGAGCCTGTCCTGGAACTCGCTCTGCAGACCAGACTGGTTGAACTCACAGAGATCCACCTGCCTCTGCCTCCCAAGTGCTGACATTAAAAGCATGTACCACCACCGCCTGGCCCTAAAATATTCTTTTTTAAAAGCCTGACTATTTATAAACTGGTGCAGGAGACTTGTCTGTTCAATCATGTTTTAAATAAATGCTGATTGGCCAGGTAGGAAGTGTGGGTGGGTCAACCAGACAGGAAGTAGAGGCAGGGCGAGGAGAAAGTCTAGGAAGCAGGAAGCTTCCCTGGCATTCCTGCACAGATCTCCAAGGAAGCAGCATGTGTCCCTGTCCCAGCTGAGAAAAGGTACCGGCCATGTGCCTGGCATGGATGGGAACAATGGGTTAATATAACTTATGGGAGTTAGTAAGAAGCCTGAGATAATGGGCCAATCAGTCAATAACTTAATGTAGACTCTCTGTGTGATTTTCTTTGGGGCTTGCCGGCTGTGGGGTACTGGGCAGGACAGAAACCCCAACAAGCAGGACCCTCATGTTACAATAAACAATGAATAGAACCTCAGAATTAGTCTTTATATCCAGAAAAGGTGGAACTGCACTGTGTTCACCTCTCTCTCCTAGTCTCTGAACAGCTCCTGAAACAACGTCAAAGCAGGTGGTCCTGCAGGTGTCCGCTACAGGAAATGGACTCTGCCTCTGCAAAACTGTGACCTTGTCCCCATTAGCATAAGACTCCACTCCACGGAGCTAATGGCTTCAAATACTGGCCAGCAGAAGTCAGATTCCCTGAAAGGGGAAAGGAGATGGACAGCTGATGCAGGCTGTCTTTGCATGCCAAAGGAAGAGTGCATAGATGCCACACCAAGATGCCAGCGCTGACACTGAACTGATTTCAAGTCAACCAAGAGGACATCTAAACCAAAAGCCGATGTAAGAAAGACAGCTGTAGAGGAGGTTGGGAAGACCATGCATTCTTCTCCTGCTCAGAGACTGAAAACCAACCTGCAGGGAACATTCCAGAAAGCCCTTTGATGGACAGAGAGGAAACATTTCTAAGCCTCGGTCAATCTGTCTTTTTTTACCAGTGTGGTGGCCATAAATAATATGTCTGAGTCACAGCAAAACTCCACAGTCTCTCTGGGGACACAGCCAACCAGTAACAGGTGCACCCTGCCTGCTCCTGTGAGGAAATAGAGCTGGACGGTGGCGAAAAGACTATCCCTGCCTGCCGCAAAAATGCAAATGGGGCATTCTTCTCCACAGGGTAGGCAATACAGAACCACCAGACCTGGCCTATAAGTGACACAGTCCCTGATTTCCCAAAGCCCCCTGAAAGGGCTTGATGCATCTTTCATCTCTTAGCCCTGAAACATGATGCTACCCATGCAGTTAATTTTAATGGACTATACACATGACCTTGGATACCTTGGTCTTAGTGCAAGTAATTTTAAATAAAACAAACACTAGGCCACAGAGAAGCAGGTTGCACACAGTTGAGACTTTTCCCAGGATGGCTGTCTTGACGTTTGTAATTATTAAACATAAAGTACTTTCCAAAATAAGTTTGTAGTGCCCCTACTGGTACCCTCAGGGCAAATCCAGCATGGCCTGTGCCAAGTTGGTCCTAAACCCTGGGAACAGCAGGATGTTCTGGTGGCTTTTCGCTATCCTTCCCATCTCTTAAGTGTACTGTCTGTCTACCTGAACCCTTTGTGCTTAGAGGAGCAATCACATGGACCATCTAATTCCATTATTCTCTTACTTGTAGTTCCTTACTCAATCTTTTCTTTAACAGCATCTGTCACCGATGAGGTTAAAAAAAAATACATTAAAGAAGAAAAGTCTTTTTACCATGGAGTTTTTGTCTACATTTTGATCAAGCCTTTAAGCAGGGGCCTATCACTCTCAGGAACCACAGGCTTCTCCTGCAGAAACCCAGCAGACTGAAAGCTCCTGTCCCCACTGACCCCACCATGAGGGAAGATGTGTCCTCCAGTGGGTGTTCTGCTGACAGAAGGTCCCTTGCACCAGCCTTATCTTGTTTCTCACCGGGTGGTCAGGAACTGATAACATCTAGGTCTATGTTTCCCAAGAGGAGCTGCCTACCTGGCTTCTAAGAGCCATTTCTTCTCAGTCAGCCATCGCTAGCATCTTTCTAAATGAACTGCTGACTTCACTGAGATGGAGAGCTGTAGGGAAGTCAAGGGAATGTCGATGCAAACAAAACATTCATGAAGGCACTGCTTAAAGTACTCACGGGACCACGGATGGCTACCCTGGGCAGAATCATTACAAGGAAGCAAGTAAACCGAGATGAGCAAAATAACAATTTGTAAAACCTATATAACAAAAGAAGCAAAGATACCATGTAATCTGTCCAGAATATTTCTAGAGAGATATACAAGGCGCCAGCCTCTTGGGAAGGAAGAGGAGCCTGAGATAAGAAGACTAACTTCCAACCACTGGCCCGTTACTATTGAATTCTTGACTGTGTTCATCTATTAATTTTTTTAAATATTAAAAATACAAATATAATAGCAATTGAAAGGTATTGATACATTTTTACAATATAAATCCTTATTTAAAATCTGTGACATTAGCCAGACATAGTGATTTAGGCCTGCAACCTCAGCATTTGAGAGGTACAGACAAGAGGATCAAGACCTCACTCAACTACAGAGTAAGAGAGAAGTCAGTCTGGGATATGTATGTGTATATGATGTATATATGGCCCTGTCTCAGAAGACAAAAACAAAATTTAAAAAATCATCAACTTTTAAATTAATTTATTCTTTGACAGTTTCCATTCACATATATAATACATTCTGGTCGTACTCATCCCTAGGCCTTCTCTTCTCCTCCTCATCAATGTCCCCTTTCTCCCACCAAGTCCCTACCCCACTTTCATGTCTTACTGTTTTTGCTTTGTGACTGCTGGGTTTAACCAGAGCCACTTTCTTGGTCATGGGTGCAGCACTACCTCCCGAAGCACAGTTAACAAGGAAAAAGGCTCTGATTCTCCAATGCCTTTACCTCACCATAAGGACACCAAGAAGAATGGATAGCCAAGGGTTGCTGAAGGCAGGCCTGCTGGCCTCCAATTCACTTCAGCTCCTCCCTGACAACATTCTCACAACCATGCCCGCAATCTAGACTCCCTCTTAAGTGAGGCCTGGCTGGTCTTCATTTCATGCATTAGCTTGACTTCTGGGAGATCTCTGTCTTTGTGCATTAATGTCTGTTCCCAATGTGCCATGGCTGTGCTCCCATCACTCACTTCTTGTAAAACAAGAAAGTGGCCCAGCTCCCTAGGCTTGTCTCACCCATTTCTTTTATGAGGTTTCCCTGAGACAAAGAATACCCCATGGTTCATTTGTCCCTGCAAGGACGCCATGTTCTTTTCCCTAGCTTTCTTATGTTTTGCCCACACCATTTCAACTGCTTTGAAATGTGAGCTCCCAAAAGGCAGCGACTCCTGCTGGGGCCATTCAGACACCTTCTGCCACAACAGTCCCCTTAGCTATGACACACTGAATCAGGGGTCAAGGAGCATCGGCCACAGGTAAAGTTACAAACTTACCACAACAAACAAAAGAAAACAGAGAAAGTGAGCCCTTCCCACTTCCTTTGGAAGCTTTCTCTTTGCCTGGTCTCTGCTCCTAGCTTCTCCTGACTTCTTAGCAATGCAATAGCTGCACTGTTACATAAGTTGGGGAGCGTTTAAATACTTGGTCTCTTTCAAGAAACCCACAAAATCAACACAATCATTTGGTGGTTTAGGCACTAGCCATCAACAAAGCCCAGACTGATTCTCTATTTGTTATGTGTAAGATATTTATCCAAGTTAAAATTCTCTTCATTTTGCTAAATTCTATCCTTGACTGTTTATAAAATAGCTATTATACTTGACCTTATTTTGGGGTTGAGTGGGGAAGTAGAAGTAAACCTAAATGTGCTTTAAAATAATATTTTGAAGGAGAAAAGAACTTAAAAACATAAGTTTGAACATCAGACTTACTTTCTTCTCTTCTAGAGAGAAAGCAACTCTGACATTTCACTCTAGAGAATTCTCTTTTTTTTTTGTATATTAAAACTTTTTAACCTGCCCACTCATTAATTAATTGAAAATATTTCCTTCTGGCCTCTAACTGCTCAGGGACCTCTCCAAGCAATTTCCTCACCTATAATTATGTGGATGGACTGGGTTAACAGGTGGCGTTATTATCCAAGTCAAATTGATGTCGGCATGAATGTTAACACTGCCCAATGGGAGGGCTTCTCCCCTGCTGGGACCCAGATGACATAGAAGGTTTTCCCCACAGGCATTCCCATATGGGGAGAGCTAGAGACCCCCAAACTAGGGAAGGGGGTGCATATCATCTGGGTGTTTGCATTCCATCTCCAAGGGGCGGGGCCATATGTCTGCCAGCCACCCTCTTCACCCGGTTTCCAAGCAGGGCACTGGATGCCAGGACAGAGATGCACGTGGAGAACTACCAGGATCACACTGCCTCATCAGGACACGTCTTTATTCTTTCTCTCTTTCTTTACTGGTGGTGCTGGGAATCAAGCCCAGGGCTCATCTCATGCTAGACCAGTACTCTCTCAGAGAAATGTAAATCTAGGCTTATCACCCTTGCGTGTCAAGGCACAGGGTCATTCCCTGCTATTGAGGATTCCTTTTCCTGAACTCCCAGGGCACTGCCATAAATTGAGGGTGCCTTTCTTGTTTCAGGCAGTCTGGCTCACATCTGAGCTGCCCATATGTCTAGAAACTAGAACCCTTTCTCCCAGCTCCCAATTGAGCAGTATGACCCACAGCAACAAGGTCTATTCAGATGCCGGCTAACACCCTCCCACATATTTCTGTAGAGTGTTTGGGGGGTGGGATTGCAAGCTAATGGGAATGTGTGTTTTCATGTCAATCACTGTTGGTACATTGATCAGTGGTAGAACTGGTGGTTAAAGTGGCCTACACTCTGAGTTCCAGAGACTAAACTTAGGCCACCAAGCTCATCCAGCAAGTGCTTTTCAAGGCCATCTCCCAGTCCCTTTTGTTTGCTTGTTTATTGTTGTTGCTGCTGTTTGTCCCCCACACACACACACTTGCACACAGTGAATCACGTGATCCCAGCTGGCCTCAAAACTCCTACAGGGCTGCAGGCCTTGATCTTAAAACTCCCAATCTTCCTGCCTCCACCTCCCCTCTCCGAGTGCTGGGATTGCACAAGGCACCACCACCACACCCAGCTTATGTGTTACTAGGGGTCCTACAGCCTAGGATTCATTACAGCACAACAGCCCTCTCCCAACTGAGCCAGGCCCTCGGTCCCTAGAACAACCGTGGCTGGAAGCCAATGGGAGAATGCATCCTTTGGCAATACAGCCCCTTAAGCCTCATGTCATCTCGCTGCCTCTGTGTTCTGAAAACCCTGTGGAGAGGAGAGAAAGGAGAAAATGAAGGTTTTGATGTCTGGAGACCAGGTGTAACAGACACGAACAGGAAAGAAATCTTGATGCAGTACCGGTTCCTCTCCCTGCATTGGCCCCATGCTTTCCCTGGTTCTACTTGCTCCCTTCTCCTCTTAAAGCTTACCACACATTACACGGACAGATGTATGTTTTGTGGATGTCAAATACAAACCAAATTTAAAGAAGACTAAGACTGTATTCTAAAATCTTCCTATGTGACTCTTTCCACTCTTCCCGCCAAACTCCCTGTACTTAAATTTTTAAATAAGAATAGTGGTCAAACCCAGTGAACTATAATTTGCCCCTTGGGACTCCTGGGCAGTCAGGGTTCTTCCTGTAGATAGGAGATAACCAGGTTGCCAGGTCTGTCTTCAACGGGCTCTATTATAGGTATAGTCATCACAGCAGAGGGCCCTATCTGCAGTGTACAGTTTTTCAGGCAGTAACATTCATTTGTCCAGGAAAGCCCAAGCCATGTTCCACACTCCTCCAGAGCCTTCCCCCACCGTGGCACCAAACATGTGGCCAACGACAACCAGTCCTCCACCAAAGTGTCTTTAGGCCCTCACCCCTTTGTGACTGATAACTCTCGATTTTTAGCTATGTGCATGGATATCTAGAATAAATACTGTATCTAGACCTTCCATGACACAAATACAAAGGGCTGGGAAGACGGCTCAGTGAAGGATTTGCTGTGCATGCAGAAGATCCTGAGACTGGACCCTGAGTGCCCTTGTAAAATGCTGGGCAGGGTGATGGCACCTGGATTCCTAGAACTGGGAAGGTAGAAACAGGGGGATTCCTGGAGCTCACTAGCCAGAGAGACTACAGCATCAGTGAGTTCCAGGCTCAGTAAGACACCCAGTCTTAGCCAGGCAATGGTGGTGCATGCTTTTAATCCCAGCACTCAGGAGGCAGAGGTAGGCAGATCTCTGTGAGTTCGAGGCCAGCATGGTCTACAAGAGCTAGTTCCAGGACAGATTCCAAAGCTACAGAGAAACCCAGTCTCAAAACCAAACAAAACAAAACAGGAAGTAAGAAAGAAAAAGACACCCAGTCTTGAAAATAAGATGGTACAATAGAGGAAGACACCTGACATTAACCTCTGGCTTCTGTATGCATGTACATCTGTTTGTGCTGGAAGGAGAGCTCACACACATACATACACATACCACATACACATACACATATACACACACATATATACACCACATACACCACACACATATACATATATACACATACCACACACACATTACACACACATCACATACATACCACACTCACATTTATTTTTTTTTAAATTTATTTATTTATTATGTATACAATATTCTGTTTGTGTGTATGCCAGCAGGCCAGAAGAGGGCACCAGACCCCTTTACAGATGGTTGTGAGCCACCATGTGGTTGCTGGGAATTGAACTCAGTACCTTTGGAAGAGCAGGCAGTACTCTTAACCTCTGAGCCATCTCTCCAGCCCCCCACACTCACATTTAAAAAAACAAAAAGCAAGCAAGAATGCCGTCCTCTCCTTTCTTTTGGAATGAATATGTAATAGTTGGAGTTTCTGGCAGCCTTCTTGAACCATGTGGATGAAGGGTACACCCTAGAGATGATGGAATACAAGGCTATATAGAGCCAAACTCCTCATGTATTCAAGGAACATCATAGAAATCCTACGTACTTGCTATCAGTGAGAAATGTGAGGGGCTGGGACCATGCTGTTAGAGGAGTGGTGTCACAGATGACACAGGGCCAGGAGGATGGCTGCCTGCATGGCTCTCCCACTGCTCCCAGCATCTAGTACTGGCTGGCTTCCCTTAGTTCCCTTTCCCCACTCTTGGGGTCTGAAAATTTGCCAACAATGGGCAAATATCACCATTAACTTTCTGCTAATTTGGATTTTCCATTTTAGGTGGGCATTCTAACTTCTAACTGGTCTATGTTAAGTGGCACCCTACCTGGTCCCTGTAGAGGTGGGTTTGGGGCCCTCTCTTACGTTCCTGCAGCAGTTTTGCTTTCTCAGCTCTGCCCCACCCTGAGGACTGGCCCATCCCACTCCATCCCTGGTGCCTAATCAGTATCTAGGGTCGCAGTGGAAATTCAACAGATATTTGCTGAGTGACAAACTTGGAGTGGCACAAAAGAAACGTCTGTGCTCTGCAGGGCGTTATCAAGCGCGTGAGGGGAAACGAAAACGATTTTCCTGCCCTAGGAAACCTGGCAGATGTTATGTTTGCGTTAATTAACTCCCTGGCACTCCCTCCTGGCACAGTGGCCATTGTTTGAATCAGGGCAGTGTCTTCTCGGTGTTCAGAGGCTAGATGCTGAGTAATGGGCTAGAGGAAAAGTGGGAGGGCACCCAAGCACAGGAGCGAGCTTAGAGCGAGGGATGGACCCAGGCCTGGAGCCTGCTAGGCAAGTGCTCGACCACCAAACCACATTGCCTACCCCATTCCTTTTATTTTTCCTTTTGTTTGCTGGTTTGTTTTTGAGGGAGAGTCTCATTATATAGCCTAAGTTGGATTGGAACTCATGGTTAACCTCCTGCCTCAGTTTCCTAAGTGCTGGAATGATAAGCATGTGCCACCTTACGTGGCTATCTTTAAAAGAAAGAAAGAAAGAAAGAAAGAAAGAAAGAAAGAAAGAAAGAAAGAAAGAAACCACTGTATTTCAGATATGTAAGAAGACTTACTTACAGAACGCAGGGTCTGACCGGGTCCCTGGCATAGTTGCTGGTCAACTTAGTAGCAATAATTTCCATTTCCAACACAAAACTGATTCCCTTTATCTTTCACACAGAAAGAAAGCCCGGCTCTTCCCTTTTAGCCAAAGGAAGGTCACCCAAGAGTCCCTGGCAGTGTTGAGGTCACCTTGGGTCTCTGATTCTCACCTCGGTTCAGCAGCTTCCCGCTGTTGGCCCACTTTCAGACTGCAAGAGCAGGGGAAAGGGGACTGAAGAGGAGCCAGGACTAGCTGCTGGAAGCAGTGCCAGCACTAGGCAGGCAGCGGACCTGGCCTCCTCTCACCTATGACGCTCCGCCTTCTGTTCCTCCGCACACTGTACTGAAGGCACGCTGCCAGCCCCACACATGTACTGACAAAAGGCCTTGCAGGACACACGAGTCCTGTGTCCCTTGGACGCACAGGCCTCCCTGTGTGCATTATCAAATGCACTACCCAAACAGAGTGTCCAGTGAGAAAGAGAAAAGAGAGCCAAGGCCCACGCCCCTTCCCCCACTCTCCTGCCACACACCAGGTGTGAGAAATCCAAAGCCTCAGCTTGGCTGGGCCCATCAATCACATGTCACTCCTGGGTGGCGAAAATAACGGAGTAGGGCCAAGCAACAACACTTCAGTAAAATAGCAGGTTATTAACACAGATCAGACACCTAACATGTAGAAGGGTAGCCGGGGATTCAGGCCAGCTTCTTAAAGCCCAGCCTCCAGCCAGACATCCCTTCCCCCGCCCGCTATGCCCAGTCTCACAATCTGACCCCCTTTTGCCTTCCACCTTTCATTTTCTTCACCAGGGATCATGAGCTTCCTGTTCACTACAAAAAAGACACAGACCTGCAAAGGGAACTGACCCACTGACTGGTGCTCATACACTATGTGCTCCCGTGCATATTCCTGAGAGCTTATTCCTTAGGCAGACACAGCCCACCCCTCACTAAACAGATAGCAGGGAACAGACACAGCGTCCCTTTTCACCACCCTCAGTCCCACTATGATGCAGCCTCCTCTTCCTTCCCACCCCCGAGTTGCTGCTCTCCAGCTGCAGGCTAATCACGCCCTGGTGGACTGTGGATTTAGCATCCTACATTCTTTCAGTCTCCACCACAAATGACCAAGAACCAGATGTCAGCGGGAAATGCGTGTCTAGACAAGCGATGGGAACTTGGGAACAGCCCACTGAAGGCAGACACGGGATGCAGGTGAGGGGACACTAGAGACTGTCAGGGGTCGGCGGTTTACTTAGGCAGCATTTGCTTGGCATCAGGATACCATCTAGGTCTAATAATTCATTCAAGGTAAAAGGATGCTTTCTAAGAGAGCCATAATTTTACTTCCAAGAAACAAAACCTTAACCAGGAATGGTAGCACCTCCCATAATCCCTTCACTGGGGATCCTGGGGTGAAAGAATAGAAAACTCCAAGCCAATCAAATCTCATGAGCTCCATGCTACCTCTAAACTATCAATCAAACAAAAATATGGGCTGGAGATATGGCTCTGTGGGTAGAACATTTGCCTAGCATATAAGAAGTCCTTGAGTTCAATTCCTGGCATTGAATCAGGTTTGCAGTAATTCCAGCATTTGGGAGGTGGAGAAAGGAGGATCAGATGTTCAAGGTTCTTTTTGGCAACATAGTAAATTCAAGACAAACGGTAGATACATGGAATCCTGCCTCAAAAGGGAAGGAAAGAAAAGAAATGCAATGGCTTGGTTACATTGTCTCTCATTGCCAGCTAAAGACCAAAGTCTATGAGAGCAAAGACCATGGTATCCATTCCCTGCAGGCCTAGGCCCACAGTGGGACCTAGGATGTTGGTGGCCTAAAACCTTCTTCCCCAGGTTGCTTTTTCCCCCCCTTTTTTCTTTTTCCCTTCCTTTTTTTTATTTCTTTCTTCTTTTTTTTAAATCTCACTGTCTCCTTGTTTTGGAGGAAGGCAAGACCCGCAGGGATGGAATCTGAAAATGGTTTCTCCCTTTTGGTGAATCCAAAGAAAGACATCTTATATTTCCTAAAGCTGCTTGGCGAGTGGCTTGGGAGAAAATTGTTCCAGTCCACAGGGGTGCTAATTAGAACCAATTAAAACTCAGCTGGGCTGCCCTGGCACTGAGTTACCTTGCAGGACTTGCTCAGGCCTTATGAAAATCAAAGAGGACTCCCGAGAGAAAGAGATCCTGTAGTGACAGAGCCTGCAGTAATTGGTGTATGAACTTACTGACCCTGGCAAGCCTCTTGACCCCACCCAAGCCAGCCAACACCCAAGGAGGTGAAACCTTGGCTGTGTTTGTCAAGAGGATCAAGGGCCTACAGCTGTTGCTGGCACCAAGAGAAACTCCCCCTCCCCCACCATTTAAAAAAAATCAAAGAAATAAAGAGGGCTGGAAATACAGCTCAGTGGTAGAGTACTTGCCAAACACGAGGGAGGCCCAAGGTTCAAGTCCCAGGACTGCAAGATAGATAGATAGATAGATAGATAGATAGATAGATAGATAGATAGATAGATAGATAGATAGATAGATAGATAATAGATGATAGATAGATAGATAGATAGATAATAGATGATTGATAGATAGATAGAGATAGATAGATAGATAATAGATGATAGATAGATAGATAGATAATAGATGATAGATAGATAATAGATGATAGATAGATAGATGATAGATAGATAGATAGATAGATAGATAGATAGATAGATAGATAGATAGATAGATGGATGGATAGATGGATGGATAGATAAGATAGACAGACAGACAGATGTTCATTAAGACTTCATGGCTTTGTATATGTGTCTACCAATGAACAGTCCTTATTGCATGCTAGAACAGCCATCTCACCCCAGAAGAAAACAAGAACCAGGTTGTCATCTGAAAGTGAAGGTACTCCCACTTCAAGTAACAGAGTGTCTTGTCAACACTGAGACAGGTAACTCATTTGACCACTAAACCCATTGTGGTGGAACAAAATGAATTTCTCAGTCAAGTTATCACGTTCAAACTTAAAAACTGTGGCTAAATAGACAGTTTGTTGTGTGCCAGTAGTGACTTCATAATTTTTGAATGAAAAATAAAACATTCCTGTATTTTCAAAAGGCCATTACCCACATTTTGTAAACATAAATGAGACCCAAGTTTGCGCTCCATGAAGAATTTCTGGTAGGGAAAACTCAGTGATCACACTGCTAGGGCAGGGCAGCTGAGAAGACACGCCAATATATGCAAAGGCCACTCATAGCCTAAGATAGGATGTCATCAGGGCAAAATGGATGACTCAGTGTCTCTCAAGAGCAGGGATTGCTAACTATGCACCCAGGGACACCAGCCATGCTGATGCTGAGAGAGACAGCACAGACCTCCCAGGTCTCTGTGCTTGGTCTCCCACTCATGGGATTCCTTGGTGTCTGCTCATGTGGTCCTGGCTAGTATGACACTAAGAAATAAGCCAAGTTCTGATACTCTTGGTCTCACCTCAGGCTAAGGAGGGGAACACTAGGAGAGCCAGATACTCTCTGGAATATTCCCCCCAGATATGATCGCTCTAACAATTTGGTGGGGCCTTCCTCACCAGCATAAACACTAAAACCAAAATAGATATGGTATACCTCTGTTTATGAACATCATGAATTCCTTCTTGTGTGCTCTGAAGACATCATAACTATTTATAGACATGTCTAGTAAGACCATTTTCCAAATGGCCATTTCCAAAGCATCTGGTGAGAGCCCAGGGTAGCCACACTGCCTTTGACATGACATCATAGTTACTTCCCAGCAACAGGCAAACGAAAAGAAGATCAAGTGATTACACGGAGAAAAGGTTCTGTCTGGAAAAGACACCCAGAGACTGCAATAATACCTAAGTTCTCAGAGCTTTACCAGCCAATGCAGGGCCTAGAACACAGTCAGTGAGTGTCTAGTGAAGGGACAGCCAGTGTGCTGCAGAAGAACTTTTAAGGGTCTACGTCCACTCTAATTGCTGGATGTGCTAGCCTGTTTTTCATCTAACCTTCCTTGGGACAAAACACATCTCTCTTGTATCCACAGACTGAACTACAGAAGGTGCTGGAACGTGATTACATTACCCATATTTCCTGTCAGCGTTCCTTGAGCTCCTAAAAAGCAATCACCAGCAAGACGCCTTTCATGTGCAGGTCTATGTGTGTTTACAGGCGTGCGATGACCAAGCTCAGCTGTGCTCCCTCAGCCTGTCTTTATCTTTCTTTCCCAGTTTAGCTTGCTGTGTTTGGGACACGAAAACAGTCCAACTTTAATGTTTAACTCCGAGGACCATAAAAGTATCAGTGAGAGGCACAGGCTGGAGCCTGAAGGGCAAGAGTCAGCATCCCACCGCAGGTTAGCTCCTATTGAGATAGCAGGAGCATGACCCTGTTTTTCCACCCCAAATCCCAGTGGAGGCCAGAGGAACATATGGAGCAGAATCCTGTCGCCTAACTTGGAGGGAACAGCCCTTGGTGCTGGTTCCCTTTGACTGCTGGTCTAAGTATCCCAACCCCATAAAGTTACATAGCATGAACACCAAAGCAATCCCCACGCCTTGCCTGCAGACTTTTATTGTTCTAAGAGCAGTGAGTGCTAGTCTGTGTGTGACAGCCCCAGACTCATGTCCTAACTTTTCATCCAAGCACACCCCTATTTATGTTTTTCTTTTGCCACTCTTTCAAAGTTACTAATCTCTTTCAAAATGTTCTCTTTCTACAGAAGATGCCTCTCAGATCTAAAATGCATGGAATAAAGGTGTACGACAGACAGAGCCTAGATTTGGAAAAGAAACTTCTCATGTCCTTTGCTCTACTAGGACTTCACCTCATATTGCATTGTCCTTTGGTCACACTTGGAAGAGCTGAGCTGAGCTAGTCCTCCCTGTCCCAGCCAGAGGGAATCTAGATAAAGAAAAATCAAACTGCCTACAGAGGTCAATTCAAAAATCCACAGAGGGACCTAATGTGTGTCTGCAATTCAGACTCTATGCTCTTAACCCCCTCAGCAGATAAGCATTGCACCTATAGCCCTTAAATGGACTATTCCAGCCTATTTCATTATTCCAGTTCAACCACTGGAGGAAGACATCCGAAACTGTCACATCCGTATACCTATGAACTCAGCTTCCTTAGGTCTGGACTGCTTCCTGGCTACACCATCTACCTGACCCTTAAACAGACTCAGATTTGAACACATATGTACTGTTCACCCACTTACCTTGTAAACTGAGTACAGGGTGCTCCTAGCTACCCTTAAACGGACTCAGGCGTGAACACGTGTACTGTTCACCCACTTGCCTTGCAAGTCGAATGCATGGTGCTCCTAGCTACACCATCTACCTGATCCTTAAACGGACTCAGATGAGAACACGTATACTGTTCACCCACTTGCCTTGTAAGCTGAATGCATTGTGCTCCCTTGCAACCCTGCCTTTCTCAGAGCAGGCAATGCCATAAAAGTTTGTGAATTCCTGTCGAAGAGAGGTCAAGTTTTAATACTAGATCTCAAAGGAGGGAAAGCTCGAGCCCAGTGGAAATAAGTAAGGCTTCCAATGCCTTGTTTTTCTTTTGGAAATGACAGGTGTGCATGTAGCTTGGCATTAGCAGTGTAGCCTCAGCCACGGATGACCATGGGCAGATTTGATCATTGCCACGTTGCCATTTGCTGCTCACGTATTTTTGAAAAACGATCCTTTCAGGATAAAAATTTCCACAACTGCTTCACTGCTTCTGATCTTCGGATCCAAAATAAGTCATTCTCTATTTCTTCCTCTCCCTCCCTCCCTCCCTCCCTCCCTCCCTCCCTCCCTCCCCCCCCCTCTCTCTCTCTCTCTCTCTCTCTCTCTCTCTCTCTCAATCTCTCTTTCTCACTCTGAAAATTTGAACAATAGCCAGTCAACCATGTAGAAGTCAAGCATTAGTTAATAATAATAATAATAATTTTTTAAAAACAGAACGACACAGTTGTATCTTTCAAAATCAATGCAAGCCTTTCTTCTAAAACCAACTCCAAGACTAAGGAACTTTCCGTTTGTCTTGGCCTCACCAAGGATGTATCTTGTTGATAATGAGGGCCAACGGGATGGGAACAGATCACAAACAAGAGGCATATGTATTTCTTCATTGTACTAGCTTCAAGCTTCACACATTCCCAAAGTCATGTTCCTCTCCCCCATATCCTCTAGAATTTAAAACAGTGCTGTATTCACAAAACTCTCAGGGTCACTGGGACTGAGCTAAAACTCAGGGAGATGGGGGTGGGGGTTAGAGATAACCCCGGAACTTCAGGGCAGCTTTTGCAGTTAGCCATTTTTAAAGGAAGATTCTCTACAGCTGCTGCCTGCAATGAACTCTTCTGCCCTCTGTGCTCTCATCTAGAAAACACTCGGGCAGAATATTTGTTTTAAGACTCTGACTCATACATGTATATTCTGATGCCCATAAAACAGGCATAAAAGTTTGGAACTCTCTGGTCACCTCAGCTAGCAAATGCGTTTCTCATTTGGTAGTATCAGTTATAAAACATTTGCAATCTACAGGACAAAACATTGGGGAAACTTTCTAAACCTGACCCCTTAGTGATGTTACCAAAGCCTACATCACAACCAGTGACAACTGCCAAAATAAAATTTGTCAATCTTAACTTTGTGTTGCTTTATTATTACAGCTTTTTAAAGAAACCCTTTAAGAATATTTGGGAGGCTGGGGATATAGCTCAGCCATAAAGTGCATAAGCAAGGACCTAGACAATGTATTCAAACCTTAGCATCAAAAAAAATTTATCATGATATAATTCATAGAAATTGTGTGGTATGTGCTGAATACATTTCAAATAGATACACAACTATAATATTTAATGCAGATTTTAAAAAGCAAACCTTAAGTTTTGACATGACATATACATATAGCTCAAACCCCAAAAGTTTTTTTTTTTAAAAAAAGGAGAAATTGGTAAAAAATTCCTTGCATAGAGCAAAAGAATGGAGTTCCCCTCCCAGAGAGCAGTGAGACCAGCAACTTGTTGGGCTGCATTCTCAAAGACCCTGGGGCGTCTCACAATAAAAAGCTGACATTGACCTTGTAGGAGCAAAGAAGAGAATAGAAAAGCACCCCATGGACTTCTACCAGGTCCCAAACCTCCTCACATCCCCATCCCTTCACTCACATTCCGGCTGTTCCCTGCACTGCCTCTTAACCAGCCATATCTCTGACGCAGACTGCCCCAACCATATCTAAAGTGTTGACCAAAGAAAACAGCAATCCTTCCAGAAGCCAGGTCCCCAGTCAGTAGAGTCTGACTGCACCTACAGTAGTGAGGGAGAGAGACAGAGAGATAGACATAGATCAAGAGACACAGAGACAGAAACTCAGAGAGACAGAGGCAGCGGGAGGGAGAGAGGCAGCGAGAGAAAGTGACCATGTGCATGTGTTTGGAGACAGGATTTAATGCAACCCAGGCTAGACTAAACCTACTATATGGCCTTGGATGCCCTTGAAATTTTCTTTATTTTGCTTCTACCTTCCAAAGTGCTGAGATTATAGGTATGTACCAACATCCCCAGCTAGACCACAGTATCAGTAACAAACTAGCTAAACGGTCGCAACTTATTCTATCACTAGTCCAGTCTCCAAGGAAATAAAAATCTGGAGCCAATCGGGCTATTTCATAGGTTTAAACTCCTTCCCTGGCTCCTCTAATACTCCTCGTATAAAGCCCAAACTCCCAAATTGCTATTCACCTGAAGCAGCCCCTTAGGATTCCACCGTTAAGTCTGAAAGAAGAAAGGGAGGAGGACAGATTCTAGGTGAGAAAACTCTGACTTGTCCTCACGCTTCCAACTCACTCCCACCCACCAGGTTTCATGACGGTAGCATTGCTCTTTGCTTCAGGTCTGTGTTTAAAACCAGCTCCTCCAAAAGGCCCACAGACTAGACTGGGGCCCCTTTGGGTACTCTGCTGACATCTGTCACGGGACCTTTCATGCACTTTCATCTCTTCCCTAATTTAAATATATGTGTTCAAAGTCCATATCTATCCTGTCCACAAGTATGACAATAGCCCATGGCAGGTGTTCCATAATGATAAATTCAATGAAGGAATGATCTAGAAAGTGGGAAGAAAATGGGACAGACTAGCATGCATGATTTCTTCCCTCAGTGACGGTGACTGACCCCAGCAGGATGTGCTGCCTTGATTGGTCAGCTGTGTGGTATCTGAACTCAGCTGTCCTTTGAATTTTAACAACCTTTTATCATAATGTAGCAATAAATATTCCTCGTTAACAGTGAATGAAAGGGAAAGGGAATGAACTGGCCAAACACATCACATACATGTATTAAAGTGTCACGATGAAACTCACTAATTTGTGTAATCGATACATGTTTATAAAAATGGCAAAAGAGGGCTGGGGAGAGGGCTTTGTGTTGCTGTGTAAGCACAAGGCCCTGAGTTCAATTCCCCAGCATCCATAGAGAACTATTAAAGAGCCAGGCATAGTGGTGCCTGCCTGTAATCCTAGGGTTGAAGAGGAAGCAACAGAAGAATGCCTAGGGCTTGCTGGCCAGCTAGTCTAGCTGAATCTGCATGTTCCAGGTACAGGGAGAGAACCTGTCTCAAAGGTAGAGAGCAACCGAAAAGGCACCTAAAGTTGACCTCTGGCACATTTCTGGCATTTCCTGTCGGCATGGAAAGGAATTTGCTTCATAGGAGAACTCCCGTCTTACATCCAGCTTCCCTCCTCCTAGTGATGTATTCTGACCTGCATGTTATTATAGGGGATCAGGCTCACACACTTTGAAGATATTAAAATGTCTCAGGTTGTTCTGCTGTATTTGTCTTAACTTCTTCATAGGCAAGCTAACAGACTGTTATGGATTAATAGAGGTGCTCCACCAAGGGTCCACAGGGCCGTATGCTCTATAGAGAGGCAACCAAAGATCCATCCTGGGACCCTGGAGACAAGGTTTCTAGTGACAGTAGTTAGGTACCCACATGTTCATTGAAGCCATCTTGGGGCTCACTGAACTTCTCGGGTCCAAGAAGATCCTCCTACTATGATGCTTACCTTCTCCGAACCAAAACAACCCATGTCCATTCACCACCATGACTGCTGACATCAAACAGAGACCTGCCATAGCAGAAACTCAGTGTGAAGTGACTGCTGGAGACAGAAGTATCTCCAGCCACTGCCTGAAGTAGAAGAAGCAGCTGATGGAAGAGGTACAGGGCTAAACTACTTCCATCCCAAGAGCCTGCCCCTCCCCAGCCCACCCATGTTGCCAGCCTGGAGGCTTCCTGGTGGAAGGTTGCATCCAACCCAATTCCAGACCCACTTGTGAGCTACAGCTCAAACCTCCAAATACTGTTGGCAATTCCTGGTGCGGGCAGGTGATAAACACAGGCCTGAACTCTCGGTGCACGCGTGACCTTCAGCCCAGCCAGGACCCATCCTCCAGTCTGCCCCACCTTCTATGATTAGTGATAACCATGCCCACTAGACCAGTATGCTGGAAAGGAGCAAGGTTGGATGGCGTAAACAGCAACCCAACCTGGATATGCACCACCGAGTTTTCCCCAAAATGGACTTTGAAACTTGTCAGACCGGTTTAAAATTAGCTAATACCCAGGAGAATCATTTATTAAATGCATCTGGGATGATTCATTTAGATCCACTCCAGTTCTGAAATGATAAACGGCAGTGAAAATGACTGTATTTATCTCCCCGAAAGAGGACACAAATACTCACCGCCCTCAAGTAAAATATGGGATAAAGAAAGCAAGTGAAGACTTAAAACCGGCCTATCATCCACGGGAAGGAAAAGAAGGATGAGGGCTGAGACGTGGGCTAAGATGATAAGCAGCTCCTGGGGTTTCCTGGCCCAGGGAAAGATCTGCTAGTGAGGAGACAGCTTAATGTATGCTTAGCCCAGTCCTGTTTTGTTTTGCACCTTGTAAAGTTTTGGACTGCGCTGTGTGTTTATCATTGGTAGTGGCCCCAGGGTCTGCCTGCTTTCTCCGGGGTTGGCCAATCTCAGGAACTCCCATCACACCCCTTCCTTTTCCCTTCTCTGATGTAAGCACCAGATTAAAAATCAAGTGTGTGGATGACCAAAGGCGAGTGGAGACCGCAATATTAGAGAGGTGAATCATGGGTAAAGTGCTGTGCAAGCACGAGAACCTGAGTTCGAATCTCCGCTCCCACACAAAAAGTCAGGTTTGGCAGTGAATGCGCGTAACCCCAGCACTACAGAGCAGAGACAAGTGGATCCTGGGCATTTCCTGGCTAGACAATCTAGGGGGAAAGTGAGCTCCAGGCACAGTGACGGACCCCATTTAAAATAATAAGGTGGGAAATGATAAAGGTACCTAAAGATGACCTCTGACCTCTACACACAATTACATAGGTGTATGTACCTGCATGTTTGCACAAACGTGCCCCGGTGGCAGGGGAAAGAGACTGGAGTGATAAAAGCTATAATCTAACGTACGTACAAAAAAATCTAATTATCAAAGATTATTAACTTCTCTCATCCATTTCTCAGACTGGAAGTTCAGTGTCTGCTTTACTTTGCCTTCAAGGTCATCAGGATGACCTAGCCACCTACCTGTGTCTGTTAAGGACCTTAGACGAGAGCTCCTATTGCCCTAAACTAGTATAATCTCTGAATACTTACTTATTTTTGCAGCAGAGACCATTACAGAAAGCCACAACTGGTCAACTGCAGAGAACAACTGACCGTGAGGTGTCCAATCCCAACTGACACATCAACAACACAATCCTACCCTACTGTTCAGGCAACATGGGGGGGGAGTGAAAAGATTGTAAAGGGTCAGAGGATCAAGACATCTGCTGTAATATAGTGTCTTCTACACATCACAGGGAAGCTGCACTCATGAGATCTCAACAATGCAGTCACCTAAAAGTCACATGCACAATGACAGCACCACCTGACATGCTAACATGCATGGGAGAAAACCTCACAAGGCCCCCCATTCTTAGATGACGAGCTACAGGTAATTAATATCTGCTGAGAGAGAATCAGTTTTCTCTATGAACGAGTCCCTGATAGGTTATCCAATCCCAAAAGGCCAGCCCTAAAAACACATAAAAACAACATTAGATGGGATCAGCAGGCTGTATTTATATATACATATGTAGATATAATAATAATAATTGAATAATTGTGAATTGGGGAGGGATATGGGAGGAGTTGGAGAGGGGAATGGGAATGATGTAAAAATAATACTCATGTATGAAATCTTAAAAAAAAAAAAAGGAAGGAAAAAAACGAGACTTGAAATAAAGCCAAAGGTCAAAGAAAGAAAAGAAGGAAAGGAGAGAGAGGGAGGGAGGAAGAGAAGAAGGTAATGTGGGAAGTACTTTCTGTGTATGTGTTGCTTTTATTGGTTAAAGAATGAAGCTGTTTTGGCCAGTGGCTTGGCAGAATAGAGCTAGGCGGGGGTGGGGGAGGCAGGCGGGGGAATAAACTGAATGCTGGGAGAAAGAAGGCAGAGTCAGAGAGATGCCATGGAGCCACCAGAGTAGAAAGATACAAGCCACCAGCCGGAATCTTACCAGTAGACCACAAACCTCATGGTAAAATATAAAATAATAGAAATGGGTTAATTTAAAATGTAAGAGTTATCCAGAAATACGCTTAAGCTATTGGCCAAACAATATTGCAAATATTATAGTTTCTGTGTGATTATTTCGAGTCAGGGTGGCTGGGAAATGAGTCTGGGCAGCCCAGAAACAAGCACACAACAGCGAGGGAAAGAGGGACCCGAATTGTCAAGGACATCAGAGCAGGCCCCGCTGTGGACTCTCTCCTCCCCTGACTCCAACAGTTGCCTTCTCTTTTCCAGTTAACTTTCCATCAGGAAACTGAAGTTTTCTTTTTTCATGGCTTCCAATCGGAACTTTGGACAGAGCCATAAAATTCCTCAGTCAATTATGGCCTGTTTTTCCTTTATAGTAGAAAAGCACTAATGGCTCAGCCTTAAATGTGATGTAATCAGAGCTAGCTGGATGCTGACCCAGACTCAAAGTTTATGTAAAGACCCTACAGCACTTGATAGACTTTTGTGGTCACACGTGCGGACCTGGGTCAAGAGTCCTCTGAACAATCTTTACCTATCACTGTTATGTGATAACACTGCTCTCTGGGAGAAAACGTATGTCCCCCTACCTCTCACCCTCCACTCCTCCCACACACACATACCTACACACAACTCTTAGAAAAAGCCAGCCTCGGGGGCTGGAAAGACAGCTCAGCAGTTAAGATCACTGGCTGCTCTTCCAGAGGATCCAGGTTCAATTCCCAGCACCCACACAGTGGCTCATAATTAACTGTAACTCCGGTTCCAGGGGATATGACACCTCCGTGGGCAAAAGGCATTCATGTGGTGCACAGACAAAACACACATACACATTAAAAAAAAATTTTGAAATGTCAATGTCAGCCTCAGACAGAACCATGCACCTCACTGTGAATGAGTTTCCCTGCCACAAGGATGGAGGGACGGGAGCCCTAAGAGAGACTGGAAACCAAAGGACAAAGCACAAAAATCCAAAGTCAGTCTCCAAAGCAGCCCCAAGGACAATGCTCACATTTCTGCAACCAAATACTGAGGCCCACCTTTGCTGCAGAGTTTGAAGCATGCCTGGCCTTGGCCCATGTCATTCTATATGAACAGTTTCCAGAAGGGCAGAGCTGGCTTTGCTTTATAAATGTCACTGCCCATTGACATAGCAAGAATGAACTCCAAGAATATCAAAGTCCTGCTTGTCTATTTTCATATATAAGCAATTATACAATCTAAGCTTCTTTTTTTTCCTTAGGCTCAGGCGCCTGCAGCACATGGGATTCTACTTTTTTTTTTTTTTTTTTTTTTGAGACAGGGTCTCACTATGTAGCCTTGGCTGGTCTGGAGCTTGTTATGTAGACCAGGATGGTCTTAAACTCACAAAGATCATCCTGCCTCTGCCTCTTCAGTGCTGCAATTAAATTCGAGCACCACCACACCTCGCCTACTTTAAAAAACAAGACAGGCTGGGCAGTCGTGGTGCACACCCAGCACTTGAGAGGCAGAGGCAGGTGGATCTCTGAGTTTGAAGCCAGCCTGGTCTACAGAGTGAGTCCACGACAACCAGAAACTACACAGAAAACCCTGTCTTGAAAAAAGCAAACAAAAACAAACAAACAAAAGAATAAAACATTAGCTTTTATGATTTAAAAAAAAAAGAAAAAAAGAAAACCGCTAGCAAAAAAGACTAATGACTCTCTCCTGTTCAGCACATTGGCCTCACTCACAGCCCTGGGAAACATGTGGACGCACTGCGCACACCCTGCTCATCTAGGAAAAGCAGAACTCAAACGGAGGTTGTGCAAAGTTCTGCAGGGTGCTGAGCTTCACCCAATCCACCGCCTACTTTCCCATCTAACTTGAGTGTACAGTACCCTGAGCGCTGTGTATGTTCCATTAGCCCCTTTGGCTATGTGGGACACAATCTGGGGACCCTGCTCCAATGGAACTACTGCAACCTTGACAAAGCAAATCAAGCAAGACCAGGCATGGTGGCATATGCCTTTAACTCCAGCCCTAGGGAGGTAGATTTCTTTGAGTTTAAGGCCAGCCTATCTACAAAGTGAGTTCCAGGACAGTCAAGGACCCTGTCTCAAAAGACAAACAAACAACAACAACAAAAATCAAGCCATTCCAATGCACTGACAGGCTCAGGCAATCATATCCTGATCCAGGGTTCTAGAAGCCGTGAGGACCAAAGAGACCAAAGTGGTCACTGTAATCAAGAAGACAAGTTTCAAGTTCTGTCAATGCAGAAAGTATTGCACTCACCCCAGACTCAGTCAAGGTTGAGGAACATTCTGAAAGAGCAAGTAGAAGTCCTACTGAACTAAACTAAACACTTTGGAAAATGTCAGTGGCATTAACTATATAACCAATATGCCTGGGTGGAGAGAAAGAGCGAAGGATGGATAAGGACAGATGGGTGGGTGATGGATAAGGACGGATGGGTGGGTGACAAATACAGTGGACTATGACATTACAGTCACCCTACTAGGAATCAGGAAACCTGCTCTTTCACATCTTCTATGTCTACTAGATCGTTTTTCTTACTTTGGTCAAATCAACTTCCAAGCGATTGACTTCATTTATAAATGAGTAGTTAATGAATATCTGCTCTTAGAGAGTGGCTTTTCTCATTCTTTCAGTTGGAAGGAAAGCAATGTATGGCAATGCCCCATACCTGATTGTCCACAAGAGAAAGAAGAGGGAAAACGAAGAAGGAAAATGGACAGGAAGAAGAAAAGGAGGCATTCCGATTGCCTTTTGAATACAGCTTCAATGTGTAACTGAATAATGACAACCCACGCACAATAGCTGTGATATCAAGAGCTTGGGAGCCGGTCCTGGCTACTTCAGCATGTGCAGTTAATAGACCCTACTGACTAAATATCATCATCCTACAACCCAAAATATCTGTTCAGTCACCAAGTCATCACATACATTCCTTGCTCTTG
Organism: Dicrostonyx torquatus; assembly: GCA_028555095.1. NCBI lineage: Eukaryota > Metazoa > Chordata > Mammalia > Rodentia > Cricetidae > Dicrostonyx > Dicrostonyx torquatus. The sequence goes on from JAQHUG010000024.1 coordinate 5,710,716, forward strand.
TTCTCAAATGTCAAGCTAGGAACCTATATTTACGACTGTGGTAAGTAGAGTAAGAATGGCCCATATATTTGAATGCTCAGTCACCAGAGAATGGAACTCTTTGACAGGATTAGAAGAATTAGGAGGTGTGGCCTTGTTGTAGGAAATGTGTCACTGGGAGTGAGCTTTAAGGTTTTCCAAAGTTTCAAAAGCCAGGCCAGTGTTTCTGTCTTTCTCTCTCTAGCCTATCAATAAGGATGTAGTGCTTAGCTACTTCTCCAGCACTATGCCTGTCAGCCGGTTATCATGTTCCCTGCCATGATGACAATGGACTAAGCCTCTGAAGCTGTAAGACAGCCCCAATTAAATGCTTCTTTTAGAAGCGTTGCTGTAGCCATGGTATCTCTTCACAGCAACAGAACAATGACTAAGACAGCTACCGTACTAATTTGAAGGGAAACACAAGAAAAAAAGGAATATTCATGAACACTGGGTAGTCTCATGATGGATGAGGTCAAAACACCACATCCTCGGAAGTCTCTGTACACTAACTGGAGGCAAAGTTTTCCTGGGCCGGCTGGGCTGCAGCCAGTGCTGGGGAAACCCACTGTACTACAGGGCATAAACACTCAACTCTCTAACCCTGGATCCCAATGGTGGCACTAGGAAACCGGAGGCACCACTATCTGGTGTTGAATGCTACTTGCAAGAAGCTCAAAAGATGGGGGCTCTTGGAAAACAGAAGGTTTTGGTTCACTGGGGACATGTCTGCATCCTTAGCTGTTACCGATTCAGTGCTGGTGAGTAGGCAGGCAAAGAAACATGATGGTACATGCGTGCAGGTCTAATTGATTCCACCTGATCTTTAGGACCAAGGTCAATGTCAACCCCTCTGGAAAGCCTTTCTGTCTCTCCCTGGACAACTGAACATGTCAGCTGTTACAGAACTGTTAAAGCTGCAAAGTGTGAGGTGCTGAGTGCAGGGAACCCCTCTTCGTTATTTTCTCACCTCCACGTGCTCACCTTAAAGTACGCTGGGTGAGAATGTCTTCTAGGAGGCTTTTTAAAAGTTTTTCTTTCCTTTTTCTAAATTGGAACTTACAATAAGAAAACAGAAGCTGGGGAGATGCCTTGCTGGGTAAAGTACTTATGCAAGTGTAAGGACAAGAGTTCGAATCCCCAGAGTCCATGTGAATGTCAGACAGGTATGATGGCTGCCTACAATCCCAGCACCTAGGAGGAGAAACAAAGGATCTCCAGAGCAAGGTGGCTAGCTAGACTGGCTAAGGAGGTGAACTCGAGGTTCAAGTGAAAGACTCTTCTTCAACACAGAAGGTGGGGAAAGACCAAAGAAGACAGCTGGCATTGACCTCTAGTCTCCTCATGCATTCACACACACATGTACACCAACCCTTTCTACACATACACCCCTGCACATGTGAATACATGCACACAAACACATGGAAATAAACAAAACCCACAGGGTTTAGAAATCAACACTTCCTTGCATACAAGGCACTGTGATGATGATGACTACAACATTCTATTTTCATATTAAAATGGCCATTTGAGATTTATTTTAATTAGAGCTGTGATGTCACTAAGTGACAGAGAAGCCTACTTAGCATGTGCAAAATCCTAAGTTCAATCCCTAGGAGACAGTGCTAGCCAGGGAATGAGGAGAGAGAAGAAAGACAGACTGAATTTGGAAAGGAACAAATAAATGATGCTGAGGTCCCTAAAACCCAGATCCCCATTAAAGAGGCCCGTATCTTGTCAACCTTTCTGTGAAGAAGGCTACTTTGCCAGCGAAGACAAATGCCATGCATCTGACTATCTAACATGGTATTCGTATAACACACACACACATGCATGCACAAACATACATGCACAAGTACACTCATGTATGCACACACCCCTGATACTAAAAAACAGAATCGGTAGTGTCTATTATAAACATCTTAAGTTTTGAAGCTACCACTTGCTAGGATGCTTGCCAAGAGGTATTTCTACTCACATCTTGCTTTCCTTGTGACTGATAATGTGCCAGTCTATTCAAATGTGGACCCCCACAACCCCTTGTGGAGGTCCCAACTGTGCTATCCCTGCAACAGAATAGAGCAGGACCCAGCCTCCTACTACAGAGTGCAGAGTGCTGGGAGGAGGCTCCAACAGGCACAGGCAGGGCTCAAGGGCACCCATCTGAGCTGTAAATCTCCTTCGTGGGGGCCTAACTTGCTCCCTAGGCACAGAGGCTTCCTCAGCTCAAGCCACTGCTGCAAATCCCCCCACCAGGGGACAGACACGTGACTCCACACTCCCCACCTCCCACCCCCCTCACTTGTTTCGGAACCTGGTCTTATCTGTCTTCCTCCTCTTTCCCCCTGAAATAGTCGGGCTGTGCGGGCGCCTGCACACAGTCATGATAAGCAGTGATAAAGACAAACTCTTAAAGAGCCTTGTAGGGATAAGGAAGCTGAAACCACGTTCTCCTGCAGGGGTGGGGACTGTGCCTTCTACAACACTAGTATCCTAGAAGCAAATTTTAAATCTTCACTCCCAGCAATATTATGCATGATACGGAAATAGGGCTAAGAAACCAAAATGCTGATGAACCTGAAGGCAACTAAGTTTGGTCCCTATCAATGGACATTCTCCTGCCTCCATGCCCTAACTTATATATACTTTAGATGAAGACAAGTCACTTCTCTCCCCAGAGTCCAGTCTCCCTCATTAGAATCTAGATGTGTGTGGCATTCTTTTTTAAGGGTCTACAAGCCTCTGATGTGACTAGACCCAATGTGACTGTCCAACTTCACACTGGAGGAACTCCTAAGCTCAGAGAGGTTCAGTTTCTTCCCAGAGGTCACAGAGCTCATTAGCAGCAGAGTCAGGCTGGTGGAAAATAAACAAGCTAGCTGCGAACGCAGCCCTCTGTGAATATATGCTGGCCTATAAAAGCTCAAGAGCAGGCAGCAAACACAAACTTGGCAAACCACAGCCATTTCCTATGCAACTCATTAGAATGAGAACTACCATCTGTCTGAGAAGTAGCCCTCAGATGAAAGGCACCCCCCAAACCCACGCGATAGTCAGACACACAGAATGCAGTCAAATGGCCTCCTTAACAACATCCTCAGTCTCAAACCACAGAAGTCACAATTTACATTTCACAATAGGGTTCTAATAACTAACATTTTTGTGTGCTTATCATATGACAAGCATTTTCTAAGCACTTTGTATACACTATACTATTTATTCCAAACAACACACTTAGATATGACAGGCTTTGTGCTAAAGATGAAGAAATAAAAGAGGTTATTGTCCACAGGTCATATAGCTGGTTCAGTGGCCATGGAGGAAGGCCTGTCTTTCTAACATAAACCCTAGCACTATGGTAAGTAACCATGGCGTTACCTGCTTCAGTATCTAGCGCTCCACTGCATCCTTCTCAACTCTTAAGTTTAAAAATATATATACATTAATAATTATAGTAGAGGAAACTGTGTGGAGTGGAGTGGCACTCTGTGCCTTCTGCTCAATGTTTTAATAAACTAAATACGGTTTTAAGAAGTAAAGTTAGGCCGGGCGATGGTGGCGCATGCCTTTAATCCCAGCACTTGGGAGGCAGAGGCAGATGGATCTCTGTGAGTTCGAGACCAGCCTGGTCTACAAGAGCTAGTTCCAGGATAGGCTCCAAAGCTACAGAGAAACCCTGTCTCGAAAAACCAAAAAAAAAAAAAAAATTAAAAAAAAAAAGAAGTAAAGTTAGGGCTGGGGTGTAGCTTGGTGGTCAGGCACTTGCCTAGCATGCGCGAGACCTCCGGTTCTATCCTCAGCACTGCAAACAGTAGTTATTATAATAGTTACAATTTTAAAGGTGGCAATAGATTCTGAATAAAATGGTTGAAATAATTCTTGCCTTTTCAAATTTTAAGGTGTGCGTATGCTCACAAGAATCCAAAAGTAATTTTAATGCCACGTTCTAATTTCTTATGAAAGGAAGGAAAACACCTGAGCATGAATGACTAAAGAGCATCTACTACTGAAGCAGCTACGTGCAATTTTTATCTCAGCAGTCCAACATCTGTGCAGAAGGCAGTATGTCAAGTGATAGTACCAAACAGCGGGACTCTTCCTGTCAGAAATCTTCCCTGCCTCTGCTGCAGAACAGGCAGGAAGCGCCTCGCCATAAACTGCCAGACACGAAGGCTTCCAAACAGAAGTACAGACAGTGAGTGATAGACACAGCCATGATTCAAAAGAGCTGGAGCCAGAGAAAGGGAGATTGGGGATGGGTGTTCTAGGGGTGGGGGTGTTAGAAAGCAGAGCAAAAGGAGGACATGAAAGACCAGGTTTCATCCCAGAAGCTCCTGCTGGAAAGTCTAGGGAACCACTGGGCAGAGAAAGGAAGGAAGGTGTGTCCCACAAGCCCTGAGGGCTGGGCAGGTGAGGAGAATGGGGTCTGTTATCCAGGCTGGGACAAGGACAACCAGAGTGGGAAGGTCTATGCTACGAGGATCCTACATAGATCCCACACAAGTCCCCTGGGTTCCTTAGAAGGAAACTAACAAATATACAATAACTAATCTCAAGAGCTTCTCCATGGCTTAGTTCTCATTCACCTGAGTTCAAATAAGGTAGTCTTTCTAAGGTACCAAATAATAGGGTCACCATGACCAGGCACTGAACACCTCTGGGCAGCAGAGCCCTGACTGTCACTGTGGGAGGAGAGGTGCAAGGTCCCATGGCAAATGACAGGACAATGCATGAACTGAACCTCCCCCTTTGTGATGGTTGATATCCGTTATCAAACTAACAGTATCTAGAGCCACCCAGGACAAGCTCTGGGCACGCCTATGAGGAACTTTCTGAAGACACCCTGATTGTGGAGGCACCAGCCTACAGGATGGGATTCCAGGCTAAATAGAAGGACAAAGTGGAGTGAGCACCAACCGTCACCACTCTCTGCCTTCTGACAATGCAACCAGCTGCCTCATGCCTCTGTCACCACACTTTTAACACCATGGTGGACTGTACCCTCAAATGATGTGCCAAAATACAGCCTTTCTCCCTAAAGTCTCTGTGGTGGCTAGTGTTCATTGTCAATGTGACGTAATCTAGACTCGCCTGGGAAGAGAGTCTCTCAACGTAAGATCGTAAGATCATCTATCTAGATCATGTTGGCCTATGGTCTTGTCTATGGTAATCATCTTGGGTGGCACCATTTCATCAGCTGGGCTGGGACTTGAAGAAAAGCAGAAAGAGCACAGAGCTCAAGCATTAATTCAAAGCTCTCTGCTCTTGACTGTGGATACATTGTAACTAGCTGCCTCAAACTGTTGACACCCCAGACACCCCAGATACCCCAGACACCAGAAAAAGATGGGATGAACTGTAACCGGAAACTGTATACCAAACAAACCCTTTCTCCTTTAAGTTGCTCTTGTCTGATTTTTGACCCAGCAACAGGAAGTGGAACCAGACAGTTGCTTCTGTCAGGTATCTGTCATAACCACAAGGAAAGTAGCCACTGCACACCTGGCTACAGAAGTGGCCACTGTGATTTTCTGGGGCTGCCAATCAAAAACATCTCTTAATTATGATTACTGCTAGAATTATTTTAACAGAAAGCTAAATGTCCCTGTTTTTTCCTCAGAGGAACAAGATGGCAAGCTTGACAATCCATTCTTTCTCATGCCATGCTTAGATAACTATCAGAACTGTAGGAAACAGATTCAGGGCATAGACTATGTAAAAACAGGACCCCCCCCAAGCTACACTGTATTTTCAGGTAAACACAAATATTTTTAATATAAATATGCCACATTTAATATGTGTTTTAAATAATCTTTGGTTTTAAAAACAAAAGTATTCCACATTTATCTGAAATTTAAATTAACTGGGCATCGTGTATTTCATCTAAAATCTGAGCTCTGGGTGGCTTTAAGAAAAAGATGGGTATTTCACAGAAGCAAAAGGAGAGCCTTCCTACTCCCACCCTCCTACCCCTGCCCTCCTACCCCATCCTCCTACCCCTGCCCTCCTACCCCATCCTCCTACCCCTGCCCTCCTACCCCATCCTCCTACCCCTGCCCTCCTACCCTATCCTCCTACCCCATGCTCCTATCCCATGCTCCTATCCCATCCTCCTACCCCATCCTCCTATCCTATCCTTCTACCCCAGCCCTCCTACCCCATCTTCTTACCCCTGCCCTCCTACCCCTACGCTCCTACCCCAGCCCTCCTACCCCTACGCTCCTACCCCATCCTTCTATCCCATCCTCCCATTCCATCCTTCTACCCCAGCCCTCCTACTTCAACACTCTGATTCTAGCCTTATTTCTCTAGTCTTCTATTCCTGGCCTCCTAGGCCTAATAAACCTGGAATACTTAGAAGGAAAAAACTTTACATAGTTGAAAAAGAGAAGACAAACTTCTGTCTAACAACAATCACTAATGACGGTCAGAAGAGCAACTTGCCATATTTATTTTTGTTACTTACAAGTAATCATCTAAAATGAAGTCCAAGTTTAAAGATTGAGCATCCTAATAGATAACTAGAAAGTAAGTGTCTAGTTCTTTAGAGGAGTATGGCCTGGCTATTTGTTATTTTTGTTGTTATTTGTTTGTTTGTTCTTATTTTTGCTTAGTTTTATATTTTAACTATTTAGCTTAACATTAAAGTAATAGGTTTCACCATAGTGTGGTGTGTAAAGTCCTTCTGTATATGTGTTGCTTTTATTGGTTAATAAAGAAGCTGCTTTCGGCCAATGACTTAACAGAATATAGCCAGACTGAAAGAGATACATATAGAGAGAGCAGGCAGAGTCAGAGAGAAACCCAGGAGCCACCAGAGGAAAAAAGACGCAAACCGCCAGCTAAAACTTTGCCAGTAGGCCACAACCTCATGGTGATTCACAGAATAATAGAATGGGTTAGTTTAGGGTATAAGAGCTAGCTAGCAATACGCTTAAGCTATTGGCCAAGCAGTGTTTTAATTAATATAGTTTCTGAGTGGTTATTTCTGGTCTGGGCATTCAGGAACAAATGAGCAGTCTCTGCCAACAATGATGTTTTATTTTGTTTCATTTGCTTATTTCTTTATCGAAACAGCTCACACTGTAGCCCAGACTGGCTTGGAACTTGCAGCAGCATTCCTACCTCAGCTTCCCAAGTGCTAGGATTAGAAGCGTGTACCAACACCCACTGTTTACTCTTTAGGAAGTTCAGCACTGTGGTCTAAAGCAAAGTCTTGCTTTCCAAATGAAGTACACTGCCCAGATTTAGGCCTGAATAACAGAACAATCACTGTGCAGTATAGTAGAGGTCGGGTTTCTATAAGGATCCCAGAGAAGGAAAATGAAGGCAGATGTTTCAAACCTGAGAAATGAAACAAACATCTGGACTACAACAGAGTCGGGAGTTGGGGGCTCAAACTCCAATTACCACTCTAGGTAACAGATAAGGCTGGTGGTGTTCAGGTCAAAATGTAACACTGCAAGAGAAATGCTAGGCATGTTCTCTCTTCACTCTGCTCTAGCTCAGCAGATAACAAAAAGAGGTCAATGCAGAATTCAGGTTCTGCACACTTAAAACTTTGCAAACCCAGCTCCTATCACCAATTCATTTCAGAGAGACTGGAAAAAGTTTTGTAGGCAACTCAAATGGTTACTGCTAACAAAACCTTCAAAAAGGACCAACCACCCAAAAAAAAATCAATGATACTTATAATCATAATTAGTTACTATTTACTGGGAATTTGCTATAAGTCAGGCATTTTTACACTTCTGCCTAATGGTACAGTAGCTCTCTAAGGCAGCTGTGACTCCCAGATCACAGATGCAGAGAAGGGCATTACTAACTGTGGTAGTTTAAATGTAATTGGGCCCCATAAGCTCAAAAAGAATGGCACTAGTAGGAGGTATAAAGGGCCTTGTTGGAGGAAGTATGTCACTGTGGGGGCAGGCTTTAAGGTCTCATACATGCTCAAGCCAAGCCCAGTGTTTTAGTTCACTTCCTATTGCCTGTGGCATCAAGATGTAACTCCTTTACTCTCAGCTCCTTCTCCAGCACCATGTCTGCCTGCATGCCGCCATGTCCCACCCCTTGTGATATTGGAAAAAAAACCTTTTAAACTTTTAAACCCCCCCTTTAATTTTTTTTTTTCTTTTTAAGCATTGTCATAGTCATGGTGTCCCTTCACAGCAACAAAAACCTTAAGCCACTAACCCATATAATTTACTTAGTATCATTCAGTCAAAATTTATGCTAAAATTAAAATTCAGTAGTAAAGTATTGGTCTAGAATGCAGGAAGCCCCAGGACCTTTATTTGAAGATTTTGTTAGCAGTAATCACTTGTTACCTGCAAAACATTTTCTTGTCTCTATACCTCAGAAATGAAATGGTGATAGGAACTGGGTTTGCTGAGTTCTAAGTGTCAGGAATCCAGGGCTCGCTGACACCAAAGCCCATATGCCATTCTTTAGATTCATGAGCTTTCCCCTTCCAACCTTTAGTTTCATGAAGGATGTATAACTGGTTAAAAAAAAAAGTTTTCCATCTTTATCAGGTTATCAATAAGTAAAAAAAAAGAAAGAAAAAGGAAAAAGAAAAAGAAAACTATTAGCTGGAGTGCAACATGGAGGACTGAGGTTCTCCCTCACACTAAATTTCTTAATAACCAAGAGTCTGATGTATAGTAACTTGATTCAACCTCTTGCCCCTAGAAAAGTTCCTAGAACACAGAAGGTACACAGTGTGTACTTGCTGAATAAATGTCTGGATAGACGGATAGATGAAAGGATGAATACTCACTCTGTCTACTGCTTCATCTTGGTTTTTGTCCATGTATGTGTGCTTTTATGTTTTAATAACTAACTCTTCCTGAAGCCTCTGCCAATCAGCAGAAGCTCACTATTTCCCAAGAGATCCACCAGAATATGATTCAATTTTTCTTTTTCTTTTACTTAACTATGATTATATATATACATATATGTGTATACACATACATACACACACACATATCCACAAAGCACTAGTCCTCAATGTCTCACAAATACTAGCTATTTATGATAAAAAAAAAAACACATCTGAGACATATCTGGCTATGCAGAAGTAAACAGCTGTCATTGCTTTGGGTCATCATCTGTATGTATGCATGTGTGAATGTGTGTCCAGGTACGTAATCTCTCTCTCTCTCTCTCTCTCTCTCTCTCTCTCTCTCACACACACACACACACACATATACACAAATACATGTTACATGTGTGCATAGGTCAGAGGTTGATCCCAAGGGTCTTCCTCAATTGCTCTCCATCTTATTATTCAACACCCAGTCTTTCACTGAACCTGGAACTGACTGGCAGGCCATCAGATCCTAGAGACTTCCTGTCTCTCCTGCTCCTGTCCTGCTCTCGCACTCCTCCCCGGCCCTACTGTGGCTTAAATGTCTCTAATACACCAAGGTGCATCTGACATTGTAACATGTCCCAGCCTTGTTCACCGAGACCTGAAAACACCACAAGGCTCCTGCCCCTTCAAAGACAAGTCTGACAAACACCGGTTGATGCTATGTTCCATCTCTAATGGCTGATGGAGGAGTCTCTCAGTTACCTAAAATGGTTGAAATAACCAACAGTGCAAAAGGCAAAGGCAGAGAGAGTCATCAATCTTCCATTCTGGAAATTTTGCTTGCTTCCTGGTTTGTTTTTAGAAGATCCCGGATGGTTCTATAGCTCAATAATACACAAAGAGAGATCATTTTAAATCTAAATTTACTCTTTGCGGTCCCTGGACTCTAGGTAAAGAAACAAGCTATGAAAAGTAGCTTTGTGGTCTTCCAACCATGGGGAAAGACAGAGCAGGGGGTGGAGGGGGGACAAAACTGGGCAGTTTTCCAGAGTAATAAGCAAGGCAATTTGAATAAAAAAGACAAAATATGATAGCAAGGTAGACTGAGCACAGTCAAAGCCCAAAATGCAGGGTTTGAGAGGTCAGTTAAGACTGTTGCCAGCAGGGGCCCAAAAAGCATCTGGCCAAGCTAACTCCTGACTTCACGTGTGTGGAGTACGTGCTTCACATGTAAGCACCGTGCCACTGGCTGACAGGCGTCAGCAGAGTCAATAAGTTCCCCGAGGAAAGAAACTATCAGTCCACCAGGACCTGCAGAGGCAGATCTAGGTATTGCCACACTCTCGAAGATTGCACTAAATGCTTCCTCTCAGCTATGAATTTACACACCAGGGCTTTTCTGATACTCCTTGATAGACATGGTGTCACCTACTAGGCTATCTGCTCACGTGACATGGTACCCAGCACAGGAGGTATTCAATAAACATCCGCTGAAGGATGAAAGAAAGGCCAGAATGATAAATGACTACCCCACTCCAGCCACTGCTCGGCATCTTCTGGCTGGCCCACTGTCTTAGTTAGAGTTTCTATTGCTGAGAAGACACCAGGACCATGGCAACTCCTATAAGAAAAACACTGGATAGTTGTGACAGCTTACAGTTCAGAGGTTCAGTCCATTATCATCACAGTGGGACATGGTGGCATGCAGGCAGACATGGCACTGGAGAGGTAGCTGAGAGTTCTGCAGGCAACAGGAAGTAAACTGTGACAATGAAGGATATCTTGAGCATATATAAACCTCAAAGCCATCTCTACAGTGACACACTTCCTCCAACAAGACCACACCCACTCCAACAAGGCCACACCTCCTAAAAGTGCCACTCCCTTTGGAGGGGTCACACCCACCATCTTCCTTTTCTGCTCAGATTCTGCGTTTCTAGGAGCACATCGTGAGTCCACTGGTTAGAGAATGTGTAGATGGGCACTCCTACGAGATGGGCCTGGAAGAGCGGGCCTCTCGAGAGTCCGTTGACTAACTGGTGAGTGGGCTTCGCAGACTTCCTGAACAGCTCACACTCTGGAGAGCCATCAGATGGGTGAGAAAAGACACTTCCCATTCACAAGATGCTTCCATCTGCCTGGCACTAGGAGATGCTATGCTCTGAGAAACAAACCAACAGCTCTGTTCAAGGCAGATACAGGCAACACCAAAGCATACCCTCCCCCCAAATAATAAATTCTAGATTCACCCACCATGATTTTTGTTCCAAACCCTTCTTGAGTTGATTACATTTCTGACCTTAAATACTTCCTGGGTGGCAAACTCAGTGAGTGTTCGCCTATGCTACTAAATAAAAGAGCCTCCTCCTCCCCCCCTCCTCCCAAATGTGCTGGCTAGGGTTACAGGCACACAGCAACACAGTTGGCTTGAAGGCGACCTCTGTAACACTTCAAGGAGACAGAGATAGGATGGGAAGAAGACAGACGAGGTAGGAGGTCACTGCAGCACTGGAGTTTGGTAGCAGGCTTGAGTTTCTCCAATGGGCCTGCCAGAGGAGTCCCAAACCATTCCCTCTGGAGTTTCTATTTTGTTTGGATACGGGTGAGTTACACTGACATGGTATGTTCCTGCCCTCATGACTCTCTTAGCCCAGCACAGGCTTCTGACCACTTCACATCGTTTCTGACAGAAAACTAAATTTCAACCAGGTACAGCCCTGCTGATTAACATTATAATAGACTGTAACTACTTAACAAGCCCATATACACCCAGAGGAACTTGGAGAGAAAAGTGTTTTGCCAAGTGAAGCTTGTATTTATGTAAAACAGTGCAGGCCTGCTCTGGAGTCTGGTGGAGCCACTGGAAGTTGTGCAGGTACATGCATCAGTGAGCCCCGTGAGTTCAGGGGCTGCTGTCTCAAATTTCATGCCTTGTCACTGCCAAATGCAAGGATTTTTTTGGTAGATAACACCCCAGTTAAGAATTTAAAGCTAATAAACTCCGCAAATAAGGACAAGTGCTCTTTCTGTGTTTCCACTGACCACAGCACCTTCTACAGGCTCTCGTTACCCAGATGGTACACAGCTCCCACTTTCGGAAACTTTAGACTTGGTTAAAAAAGAAAAGTCTTTGGTATAGTGCAAGTTGACCTGTGGAAATCATAGCGCGTTCTCCTATCGGAATGCCTTCAAAGACTTCCCTAAAATTCCCCCTCCTCTCTTTGAACTGTACAAAGCGAGTGCTTGAACCAACCAAGAAGTTAGTCTATCTCTCCAGCTCACCAGAGAACCTTCCTGTGGCAGTAGATGGTGATCAATGCAGACAGAGGACCACACCAGCACTACATACAGACAATGTGAGGCTACAGAGAGCTTAGTTCTCAGGAAGTTGGCTGCATCACATCTCTCCCAGCAAGGCTCAAGGCTCAAGGCTCACTGTGGAAGAGAGTCAAATGGAGTAGGTGCCTACAACGGAACCGTGTCTATGACCACACTACAGGACCTGTACACCATCAAACCAGACCAAAGTCTAACATGGATAAGGAGGGGCTGATGAAGTCCCATCCCTAGCTGAGGTGACTGATGGCTGCTGGAGAGGGAAAGCCAGTTTTCCTGAGGGATGCAGGTGATAAGAGGTTGTCTATACTCTACTAGATGGTTCTAGACCCACGCACATACAGGCAGCACTAAGTGGACTCAGCGAGTTTTGAAACAGAATACATGAAATTGGAAGAGAAATGTGGTGGGGTGAGTAGGAGAATCATTGGAGGGGAGAGAATTAGAGATGAATTTCATGAAAAAATACATTACATACATGTATGAAATTCTCAAACAATAAAAAATGATATGAAAAAGAAATACCATCTAATGCTTGCCATTTCAGGCTTCCCAAACACATGTCAAGCTCTCATGCTCCCCAGAGGCAGGAATTGTGCCTCTATGTGACCAACAAACACTCCAGTATCTGCCAAGGTGCTGCACCATGGTAAGTACTGAGAGAATATGCATCTCTCTGTTGGCATTCACCAATACACTAGGCTCTGGCTGGATTGCTGTGAAGACAGAGATAAATAAAAACTTCTGCATTTATAGAACCTCTGTCTTAATGTTAGACAAGAGATGAATAAGAAAAATATGAAGTGTAGGAGAAATATGAGGAAAAAAGAAGCCATGTAAAGGAATTTATAAAATGGTGTATAAACTAGAAATGTGGAAAAAATACAATCCAAGTAAATGACATATACATATAAAAATGTCATGATGAAACTCATTATTTTGTGTGCTACCTTAAAAATTAATAAGCCTTTATAACTTAAGAAGTAAAATGTCTGAGAAAGCCAGGCATGGTGACTGTAATCCCAGTACTTGGGAGGTTGAAGCCAAAGACCTGAGGGTTGTGATTAGCCCAAGCTACATAGTAAAGATCGGTCTCAAAACAATAATCAAATAATAAGACAAAATCATAAATCCTGAAAAAGAGTGACATTTTGGATAAGACCACTAGAAAAGGCTTTCCTGGGAATGTTACATTCGAATAAATGTTTGAGCCAGGAAGCTCACTGTAGAAGAAACATTCTAGAAAAATGAGAGAGAAATGAAGGAAGACTGAGGCAGGTACATGGTGAGTGTGTCTAAGGTGACCCCGGGGCCCTTATGACTAGAGACTCACAAACAAGGGGAAGGTGGAGAACAGTAGGCAACAAGCCAGGGAGGTCCAGAAGGCTTGTCTGGATTGTCTTACAGGAAGGAATTGCATCTTTCCCCCTGAGGGATTTTTTTGACAAAGTTCAGGCAAGGGGGAACTAATTAGGGGACGGTTGAGACAATCCAGACGCAAGGTAAGTGACGTGGGCCTAGGAGAGGCATGGAAGATGGTAACACTTGGGAATCGATCCTTACAGCGGACGTGGCAGATGCTGCTGCTACGGACTGGATATGGGGTGGAGGCGAAAATGAAGGGCATTAAGGACAATTGAGAAGGGGAGAACGAGGCATACAATACCATACAAACTGATTTTTAGCTGTACCATATACAATCGAATGTCACTGAAGCCAAGAAAATCCTGCATATCAACTCTGAGGTTGCAAGTTTGGTATGGTCTGGAAACAGGAATCTAAAGTTAACAGCATGGAAAATGTATTTAGATCCTCAAACTAAATAAGGCTGGTACAGTCAAACTAAACTCTACCTCCTAACTGCTCCTATTCCTGACCACTCATCATCTTCAGTAAGTAATGTCTCCAATAATCATAATTCCTAGGTCTGCCAAAGCAATCTGATCAAAAGTAATTAAACTGCTTTTAAGAGCTGAGGAGCTATTGTCCATTGATAGCTGCTGAGGGAGTGAGAATCATTTTTTAAGGGTATGGCCACTGGTTGGTCCACCACGCTCCAGTGGATGCCACATGCCTAAGAGAAGGTGGGCAGCACAGATTGTAGTGGATGAGCTTTGAGAAATGAGGACACCAAGGTGGGTGGGTAAGGAAGAGGGGTGGAGCTGGGAGGAGTTGGGGAGATGAGTATAATCAAAATACACTCAACACACAATTCTCAAAGGATTAATAAAAGATAAATTGTTAAGTATAAGTAAATTAAATTTACTTTCAGACGACCTAAGACTTTTTATAAAAAACACATTCACAGAGCAAGGAGAAAAATGTCTTTCACTAGGCCATATGTTCATCTAAATCTATGACTATCAACCCATAAGTCTTCAAATATTAATACAATTGCTGAAATGCAATGTGGCCAGATCTTTCGCTGTGAGCTTCATAGGACTTCCTTACTTCCTTCGCACAACAACCTAAGAGGTTAAGAATTCTCATTTTTTCCATTTTACTAACCAAGAAACAGGCATCTGGGGCTTAAGTCACATGTCCAAGGTTGTAACCGGTGAGTGTCTGGGAACTACAGTGAGAACTCAATGATTCTAAAGGCAGGTGACCACTGGGAGCAAGAGAGCCTCAATTATCCACTACACTGGCTGGGTATTGAGGAAGAGAGAGGAGGGAGAGAGAGAAGGAAAAAGAGAGGGAGAGAGAGAAAGATAGAGAGGGAGAGAGAGAAAGATAGAGAGGGAGAGAGAGAGAGAGAGAGAGAGAGAGAGAGAGAGAGAGAGAGAAGAGAGAGAGAGAGAGAGAGAGAGAGAGAGAAACAGATCACAGAGTATGCTTGACTGCCATAAAGCAGGAGTATGGATGTGGAGGCCTAGACCAAGAACTAGCTGATAGTTATACAATACCCCATATGCCAAGAGAAGTAATATTGAATTAGATGACAAGTATCATAGCAATAGGGAAGACATCTACAAAGGGATCTTGGATAGACAATTGCCATCTTAACCATGCCCCCTTTATAGATCCTATCCACTGAAAAATTTCAAAAATTCCCTAAGAGGGTAGAGACATGTCCTTGGGCAATGTACAAGGACCCAACAGGAGGAGGTCTGTTTAATAGGGCCATGTCCCCAGGATCCATGAGGAGATCAGAATCCATAGGTAGGGGTCTGGACCCTGGCAGTGGTGCTGTAATAATCTCTCTCAAGTGATTCTTGTAGACCAAGGCAGCCAGTCCACTGGTCTACCCTTTCCAGTGCTGGGATATTCAACTGGGCAATTAGCAAACATTCTTTGAGCAGATACTAAGGGCCAGGCATTGGTCCAAGCACACTGCATATATAAACTCAATTCCCCTACAACCACCATTTCAGGCAGATGATTTTTACCATCATCCATTTTTTTACACAGGAGGAAACCAAATTTCAGAAAGGTTAAGTGGCTCACTAAAGGTCACAGAAGACTTAGGTCATGGGGAAAGGTGGCCTTAAAACCCAAGCAGTCTAGCCCCAGCATGGACCCTTAGCAGCTGTCACAGTTGTCACTTTGACATACCTAAGAAGAAGGAACTCTTCTCCATCAGACTGGCCTGTGGCATGCCCATGGTGTGTCTTCGTGACTGCTACCCGGAGGACCCAGTCCACTCCTGGGCAGGTGGTCCTGAGTTATATGACAAAGTCAGCTGGGCATGAGCCGGAGGAAGCAAGCCAGTGACCAGCATTCCTTCATGTCTCTGCTTCGGTTCCCACCTGGGGCTCCTACCTTGGCCTCCCTTGCTGATGGACTACGAAATTAAATAAACTCTTTCCCCTCCAAGTTAGTTTTGGTCAGAGTGGTTTATCCTGGCCACTGAAAGCAAACTGAAACAGATACTCTAGAGAACTACCTTTCCCTCAAAGGATGGCGATCTTCAGACGTAGCCACTACATTACCAGTGCATCTGTGCCAGGCATGGTGGTGCACACCTTTAATACCCTCAGTCAGGAGGCTGAGGCAGGCAGGAGGACCTCTGAGTTAGAGGCCAGACTGGTCTACAGAGTGAGCTCTAGGACAGCCAGGGCTACACATAGAAATCCCATTTCTAAAAATCAATAAATACACCATAAATAAATAAATGCATCCGTGACAAGATAAATCAAGGGAGTGGCACACACCAAAGATGTCTGCCAACATAGTACTGGTCAAAGAGCAAGCTGAGTTCACTTTGTACATTACTGAAGCAATAAGTGAGAAAACCCAGAGAGTGAAGACGCCAGCAGCTGTCACCTACAGGCTGCACTCAAAATCTTCTCCCTAGCTTGTGTCCCCTAAGCAAAAGACCCCACATTTAGCCCTCACTCAACCTCTGCCTCATCGAGTAGCAATCCTAATATGTATAGTTGAGACAATTTTCCTTACAAGTCTTGTTTTAAGAAATATGGGGCTTGGAGATGACTTAGCCATTTCGGGGCTTGTTGCACACACAACCCCAAGGACCCACACAAAAGCCAGGTGCTGCCTCAGCAGTCTGTAACCCAAGCACCTTGCCTAGGAGGCATGACAGGTGGGTCCCAGTGACCGCTAACCAGACCAGTGGAAACAAACTTCCTGTCTCAAAAAAAAATAGAGAGAGCTAAAGAGATGGCTCAGCCGGTAAAGAGGCCTGCTGCCGAATCTGACTCTAAGTTTGATCCCTGGAACCCACTGGGCAGAAGGAGAAAAGTAACTCCTGCAGGCTGTCCTCTGACCTCCATACGTACATCCATACGTGTGTGTGTGTGTGTGTGTGTGTGTGTGTGTGTGTGAGTGAGTGCATGTAAGTGTGCATGCTAAATAAATAAAAATAAGTAAAGGAAAAATGTGGCCACCAGTAAAGAATGACATTCTGATCATCAACTGTGACCACCACAGACTCTGGAACCTGTTCTCTGTCCACAGTTCCTATGCTAGCTGTACTTCTCAAAGCAAGCAACTCAAGGACAGACCACTAAAAGTGCAGTCTTCACGGTTATCTCAAAGCACAGAAGCAATGCTCTAAAGAGGCCAGGCAGTGAACCTACCTCCCCAGTACCTTCCCCTAGTGACTCCTATGCACGCCCAGGGCAGCAGCATTTCATCTAGTTCGTCAAAAACTTAGCTCAGATCCGCTCTTCTCTTTGCCTCGAGCTTTGTCTACAGCAGCCCCCTCTGAAGTGTCTTTCTTTTTCATGAACTGGAGGATAGTTCCCACAGCCTGTGCTTTTCCCATTCTCCGCCTCAGTCCTCAACATTTTATTCCGCTCTGGACTTTCCATGTTCAGTCCCCCCATCCCTAGTGGTGTTAAAAGGTACTGAATTGGGTGGGCTTTCTTTCTTTGCACTTTACAGCTATATTTATTTGAATGTGAGCGAAAACAAACCAAAACCACTAAATCCAAACCTGTGGTTCTTTAAGGCAAAGTGGGGCTTGAGAAAAGATTAGTACAAAGTGAAAGAATCAGTTTGGCTTTTTGCTTGTTTGTTTGCTTGCTTTTCTAAAAAAAAATTAAATTATAGTTCAGGTGGCAGTGAAAAAAGAAGACTTAAACTGGGTAAACTTTGCTCTGCCGCGTTCTCAGCTCATCCATTCTGCATCCTGAACATAGGCTCTCTCCATGCCTTTCTGCCGGCGGTGTCCAAGCTTGGCACGTTGTGTCCTCTACAGGTATGTCTTTGAACATGACCTAAACTTTGACACTCAATGTGTGTACCCCTCCTTCCAGGAGCCTTCCTGACTTCACCCAACCCTCCTAGCACACTCTGGTTTTGAACTTCCAACCTACTGTAGTGCCAGCCACTCATTTGGGACTGAATGATCACTTAAGTGTCTATATGCATCTGATTCGTGTCCTTTCCCTAGAGAAATGCAATGTGGCCTCTTATTTTATCCCTGGGTGAGTTAAAATGGTAAGATTCCCTAGTAGGGAACTCAGTGCAGGTGAGTGCAGAGCTGGCTGAGGTATTCCACAGTAAAGAGGGGAGCCGCCGCTTTCTGCTCTCCATCGCATTCTGCACATCGGATTACTTCAGGCTGGGCTTCAGAGCCATACCTACATACGGGTATGTCTCCCAAGAACAGTACTCAAGGTTTAAGCCCAGGAAATTCTACCTACAGCTGTGATGCTGTGGGTGTACTTGGGTGACAGACATGGGGAAGGTGGTCCCTTTGCAACTTGACTGTTTACAGGCTGCTCAGCACGGTTGCTGGGGTCCCCATATTCACTTCAGAGAGCAGCCTCAGCATCTCCCGGTCCCAACCAGCTCACCACTCGACTCTTCTTTGGACTGCTCTCAGTCTTGTTTTTAATCTGTCCAATGCCTGTCATATCCAATTCACACTTGCTACAAGGCAGAAGAGATAATGATTTTGAAAGCACTTTACGTTATCGCACACAATAAAAATGTCAGGGCCACAGCATATGAATCTGCAGGGCTAATAAATAGCCTAGGAAGCCAGACAGGCTGTTCCCCACTGGGCAAACAGTGAGCAATAGGAGGTGAGGGCTCAACCTCCAACCCACCTGTGCTTGCCATACGACCTTGGGTACCCACTTCGCTTCTCTGGAACTCAATGTCCTTGTCTGGAAATTTTGCCTGTGCACTAGAAGATCTGGTCTAGAGCCAAAACCAGCATAAATGAAAGAACCTTGGAGAATGGCTATAAAGCACACTTCCCTAGAAGAGCCAAGGAGAGAGAGAGAGTAGGATCCTGTTCTGCCCTGTGTTTGGAGTAGACCCCAGTTCAGTGTTACCAGAGACACTCTGACGCATCCTTCCATCTGGACCGTGCATGTGGAAAACACAGACCTGCCGTTCCCCTTCACTGCTCTCTGCCCTCTGTTTACCCCCTCTTAGCGCCTCCTGCAAAGCGCCCCACCTTCCTACTACACTAGCTAAAGTTTTCTTCCCCTTTTTATGCAAAACCACAGATGTTTAACACTCGGGTCTGTTTCTGAAGTTAGTTATCCCTCCAAGGCCCTTTGGGTATCACCATGGATAACAGTAGATTGACAGCAAGCCAGAAGGAAAGGAAAGTCGAGTTCAGGATCATAGGGTTTGCCTGTTGTCTAAAGTGGAAGTCACAGATCTCCTAGAGCTCAGCTCACGTGGCTTACTAAGGTTGTCCTGAAAGCCCTGTTAGTAACCATGGTTCCCGAGAGGTTCTGTCACAGGCAGGAGCAGAAAAAGAGCAGATTCTCCCCCTCCCATTTCCCCCTAAAACTCCCCGTTCATGAAAAATATGCTTAAAATATGAGGTAAAATGATACGCCAAGGACATGTGCACCCTCTGACCCCTAAGATATACATGAAGTTATCTGTGCTTTCAGCAGAAAGCTGTTATTCTGCGACTCTTCATGAGGTAGCACATACCCTGTGCAAACCAAAGAATCCTGAAAATATATTCATCCATAGCAACACTTGCTCCAGATAGAAGCATGTAGCAAACCTGAAGACAGAGCTATTCGTTTCCTAATTTAACACTGTTCCTTCGAGAAGAGAGGGGGCGGGAGAGGTGGTGGGAGAGGCTGGTTTCTCAAACTGTCCAAGAGCTAAGGTTGAATGCATCTGGTTTAAGGTATATTGGCAAGGCCTTTTTTCCCAAATCCCTAATACCTGACAGTGTAATCAGTTAACAATTAAATTTCAAAAATAGTGTTTGATCCTACAGCGTCTTGGCAATCAAAGCATGGAAGCATATCATGTTAAGATTCTAAGTCCTGACTTCTATAACCACAAACAGAGTCCTTTTTAAAATACAGCCATTCTAAATAGATGGGCAGAACAAGCTGGCCTGATGTTTCTGGGACTGACACCGTCTTGCTGTATGTCAGCAGATGAGTTAACCAATGAGTTAGGAACAAGGAGGCTTCCTACCAGAGGGATCTTTAAAACGACTCACTGGGCTACCCAGAACAACGCCAGGCTGCACAAGAACCTCCAGCCTGAGCTACACGTGTCTCTCCAAGGACAGACAGACACACACACACACACACACACACACACACACAGTCACTCAGCCAGCCCACCATGCACTTGCAGAAGGTCCCCTCTGCCAAGCAATACACCTGTATTCTTGGGCTCTCCCAACTCGCAAACCCCCTGTACTGCCCATTTTCGGGAGGGCACAAAGGAGACCGGAGATAGTGCCCACCTGGCAAATCTCATCTATCTTATCCTAATATATTTGTCTCTCCAGCTACGAAATGAAACGTGCATCTTCAAGGAAATTGAGACGTATATGCACACACAAACACACATCCTTGAGCCTCACGACCAACCCTGAGGCAGCAGGTCTTTCCCTGGGACCCCAGGCTCCTGGACGTGGAGGGGCTGGACTCACCCAGTCCTCGAAGTGACGGCTCCCATTTTGCAGCAGCTCCTCGAACTGGATGGTGCAGTTGGCCACGAAGTCGTCGTAGCCTATAGGAGCATCATGAAAGACAGCCAGCTCGATCTTGCGCCCATTGCACACATCAGTGACGAACTCATCGTGCCAGGCCGGGCTGTTGGTCTTCTGCTTGGTGGCTGTTTGGCCGATGCGCGAATCGTCCACGTTGAGAGCAATGTAGGGGTCCAGAAGGAAAGTCTGTGGCCGGGGTCCCACCGCATGGCGTAGCGACCAGGCTGTGGGCTTCAAGCTCACGGCCTCGCAGATTTTGATCTTAAGAAGGCCATTGAACACTACCATGGTCGGGGCGGGGAACTAGAACTGGGGTCACTCCGTCCGCCCCGAGGGCAGGAATGAAGAGCAGGCAGCAGGCACGCTGGGAGCCTGGGGGACTCCTGGGTCCCCTCTCGCCCCACCCCACTCTCGCTACACCTTGTGGCGCTGCGCCCTGGCGCCGGCGATTCTCAGCGAGTGCATGTATTTCCTTGCCGGATTTCTAACGGAAAACAGGGAGGGGGGAGAGTTGGAGACGTCCGTTTTTGGAGCAAGTCTCTCCCCCGCCAACCACTGGCGACACCTCCACGGGAGGAGACAAGCTGTCGCCTCCGCTGCAAGCCGCGGGGGCTGACTCGCTGCCTCTCTGGTTCTCCGGGTCCGTGTGCGGAGAAGCGGGCGCCGCTCCCGGCGCTCACCTACCTTTCCGAAACATAATCCCCCCGCAATTTCGAGTCCCGGAGGGGGTGGGAGCGACGGGACGGGGCGGGGACGAGAACCGGGGGCGCAGATTTCAACCCGGATCCTCTTCGCCCACCCAGCGCCTGCCTCGGACGGCGCGGCGTGGAGGGTGGACTGAGGGATGTGCTGTCTATCCGGAGGGATGCATGTCGAGAGGAAATGGTCCTCCCCGGAGCCAAATTTTTTAAAAATCCACAAGCTTCACAGCCTGCCCGGCCGCCGCCTCTGGGGCCAAGCAGTGGAGCGCCGCAGCTGGCGATCGCGAGGTGCCCGGTTCCCGGGATCTCACATCCGCGCGGGCTCGGGAGGTAGAGGTGGCCGCCACTCGGGCTCTGGGCGCAGGCCGGCACCCGGCGGTGCGCAGCGCAGCGGCGGGGCAGGGACTGCGACTCGGCGCGGCCCCTCCTCCCGGCCGCCGGCGCCCGCCCGCTCGCCTCGCTCTCCGCGTCCGCGCTCTCGGCACGGCCGGCTCGCCGCCGGCCAGAGCGCTCAGCCCGCGATCTCCTTCCCTCGATCACCGTGCGAGCGATTCTCCCTCCCTCTAATGCAGGAAATGCGCAAAAGACGTCAGTGTGTGTGTCTGTGTGTGTGTGTGTGTGTGTGTGTGTGTGTGTGTGTGTGTGCACGCGCGCGCGCGCGCGCGACAGTGTTGGGGAAATAGAAAGTTTTGCCGGTTGGGGGAGCAATACGGGAAAAGTGAGCTGAGCAGAAAACAGCAGTGAGCCGGTCAGCCCGGTCCGGTGGCGGCGACGTGCGAGGAAGCTGAGAGAGGACTCTGCGAGGGACACGGGAGGGTGGCGGCTCTGGGATGCGGGGGCGAGTGTCGCAGGCCGAGTCTGTGCGCCTCTGGTCCGCACCGGGAGAACCGGGTCTGCACCCCGAGAGCCCGGGGCAGGGGGTGTGAAGGGGAACGACACGCATCTCTCGCATTCTCTGCAGCCAACACTACTTTTTAGAACCGGGGTTGAGGGAATGGAGGGGGTCGCAATGTTCCAGAAGATTCAGCACTTTCCCCCCCCCCCCACTCTGCCTAGAGTGCGGCGGTCACCAGCCGCCCGGGGGAGAGCAGGCCTGTCTGTCACTCCGTCCCGGGATTCTCCACTGTGCTACGATGGGGGAGGGGCTACCCGGACTGTTGAGCTCTTTTGCTGGGTGTGAATTTTAAAACCTAATTTTCCTCTTCCTTTTCCTTGGGGAGACTGTCCCCTCTAGGGATCTGTCCCGTACTTGCTCCAGTTGCAAGAACTTGTTGACAAGTAGAAGCCTGGTAAAATCCCGGCCCGGTTCGGTCTTTATTTCTCAAAGTGACTCCTCCTACACATGGAGACCTCGCGTGTGCCCTTTAAGGGGACAAGGCTCGGATCCACGCGCTGACAGCGGGCGTCTAGGCTGCGGGAAAGCCGGCGGAGCCCTCCTGGGGGCCGGTGTCTGTATCCATGCTAATTTCCTCCATAACCTTTAAACTCTCTCTCTGGAAGAGGCTACGGCGGCGGCTGGTCACGTGAGGAGAGCCCTAGGCTGCTCGGGAAGAATTTCCTCCGCCCGGGATCGGGACCGGGAAAGGCGGCGGGCGGGGGACAACCCTGAGCCGAGGGGACTAGGAAACCTCGCAGGGCCCGGACGGAGCGCGCCAGGCCCCGGGCGCCGAGCAGCGGGAACTTCCAGCTTGCGCCCAGGAAGGGGCTGGTGCAGCAGCTCCGGGCTGGGTGAGTGGAAAAAGAAAACCTCCGCCCTCATCCGTGTGCCAAGGCAAGTCCGACTGTTCGTAGGGATCGTGAAAAGCTGAGTGTTTTTCTGGCGACTATGATAAGTGTAGACCAAAATGTACAAACTGCATCCCGTTCACTTTTTTCTCTCTGGAAAAGGGTTATCATTCCCTGTGGCTTAAAGACTAGGCAAGAGGCAGTCTCCATGAACGCCATATCAAGTGCAGTACAATTCCCCAACACCGCCCCCCCCCAAAAAAAAAGAACTCATAAGTTTCACAGGCATTCAGGCGGATCTCCTCCCAAAGTTGAAGCTTGGTGTCACGCCCCGCCACCCACGCTCAGTTTACTAATAGTAGTTGGAGATGGTTCTGTTGCATGGGATAAATTGGTGTATAGGCGCAAAAAATGCAGCTTTGGGAACGATTATGGTCTTAAGATCATTGACTCTTGAAAAATAATGATTTAAAAACTTCCTTTCAGGACATACATTAAAAAGTAATGACAAACTAGACGTTATCTTTAGATTGTGTGTTTAGGAAGCAGGCCCGGCGCTAAAGAAACGATAGGGATACATTCCTAAGTTTAAAGAATGCCAAGAAGCTCATTAAACAAAATAGCATTTAAGTCATTTTTAAAAAATAAAAGATAATGTGAATTTCCAGGTTTAGATCATTTTAAATAGTTCACAACATACAATTTGCTTTACTCAGATTATTGACACCCATTAAGCTTTATACCTAGGTTGATTGCTTCATTTGCCCTCCAGTAGTCCTGGACCTGCTGGGCTGTCCAGCAAGTCAGGGATTTCTTAAACTTAGAGATCCTGGCTTAACAAGGTAGTGTTCCTGACTTAACTAGGTGGTGTTCCTGACTTAACTAGTTGGTGTTCCTGACTTAACTAGTAGTGTTCCTGACTTAACTAGTACTGTTCCTGACTTAACTAGTTGGTATTTCCGGCTGTCTCACTGATTTTGTCTGTCAGACCCTAGCTGACATGCCAGTAGAATTGGAATGGAAAATCATTGGCCTAAATCCTCTTTTGGGTATATTGAACAAGAAATAAGTTTAAAATTAAACACTAAATTTGAACTTTTGGGATGCATTACACCCCTTCCCTCTCTTCCCACACCCTGCTTCCCACAGACAAACATAGTAAAGACTTTAAAACATAGGAGTCTTTTGCCGTCTCTATGACTATCTTAAAACAGCTAAGCCACATGCTTCCAATACTGTCACCCAGCATCTTGGTTGAGTTTTAGAAAAAAAAAATGCATGTCTCTTAAGAGGCTCCCTGTGTGCACAGTCAGACTGCCATTCTCAAGGTGAACAGTATCAGTTTACTTTCAGTTCCAGGTCTTTTGCATCAGGAATACAAAACATTTGACCAAAAATAATAATAATAACACCAGTAGTGTATTGGATGAAACTTTATATGAAAAGGGAGCATGTTGGTGCTGGTCATGCAAATACTGCTCTCATTACAGCCTCTCTCTCCTTTTTTTTGAGGCGGGGTTTTTCTGGGTAGCTTTGGAGCCTGTCCTGGAACTCACTCTATAGACCAGGCTGGCCTTGAACTCATGGAGATCCGGTTGCCTCTGCCAACCCAATTGCTGGGATCAAAGGCGTGCACCCACTTCAGTATAAGGGAACACCAGTAAATGTAGCTGGAGGGGAGATTCCTCTAAAATAACCTGCTTCAGACTCCAAATGAAAAGGAAAACAGGCCTTTTCCAGCTAGGGTTTACAATGTAAACTTCTGATCATAATTATTACAAGGTTCACCCTTCTCTTGGCCCTGCATATAATGTAAAGGACAGGAAACCAACTGTAGATACATTGAGTAAAACAAGGTTTTGGATTGTAACAGTAGTCTAGTTATTTCATAATCTTTGAGAGAGGGCAGAAGAGAGGAAGAGAAATGATGTAAGAATGTAACAAAGACAATCAAGCTGGGGGCACGGGGAAGGACTAATGTCACAGGGCAGCAAGCCTGCCCAGGGCAGTGCAGCCCATGTCGCAACAACAGTTCCAGGAATAGGAGCAGCATCCCTTGCCTGGGGGAGCTTAGGGAAGCATCACCACCAGACCCTTTGAGTCAGAATTCCTTCCACAGCAGACAGGGAAAGGAGGCAAGGAGAGCAGACCATGAAGCACATGGAAGGATTATCTAGTATCTAGTATCTAGTAACTAGTATCTAGTAACTAGTATCTAGTAACTAGTATCTAGTATCTAGTAACTAGTATCTAGTATCTAGTAACTAGTATCTAGTATCTAGTAACTAGTATCTAGTATCTAGTAACTAGTATCTAGTATCTAGTAACTAGTATCTAGTATCTAGTAACTAGTATCTAGCTTATTCAGGTAGGAACAGGAGGGGAAGTAGGTAGGAACCGGACAGTTCTAGGGCATGCAGATGGGTCTGAACTGCTCAGAGAGACAGAACATTCTAGTGGTTGAGAAGTATTGCTAGAATGCATTCTTTTAAAAGCCAGTTTTGTATCAGGGTATAACTCAGGGGTAGAGCCTTTGCCTAATGTGTTTCAGGGGGCCCTGGGTTCAGTCCCTAGAACTGTAGTGGGGAGGCACAGGGAGGATAGCAAACAGCTGATTTCTGTCTTCTGTAACTTAGCCCCAGCAGACTCACCTCGAAACAGGGTGGCAGAGAGATTCACAACGGAGGATGATTTGCACTCTGTTCAGAATGAACCCTTCTGTGGGTGTTGTTTAGATTTGCTAATGGCGGCAGTGAAGGGGCCAGAACCTTAAAGTGTTTATTAGGTTCCTTATATCTGTGTCCCTGCTGCTGTGCCAATCCTTGCCATTTATAGACACTTAGTGGGCCTTGAAAAGGTCACCATGATCAGGGTCTATCATCCATCCCTCACAGGCTCCATGGAAGAGAATTCAGCCACCTAGGCCTGGGGATGGCATGTGCCTGAACAGTAGCTTTCCCCGGCCTGGCCAGCCCACCCCAGCTTAGCTCCCATCCACTCCAGCACTCCCAACTCTCTCCTAGACTCACCTTTCTTTGGGCTGGTTTTTACCTCGCCTACCATGACTAATTTTGGCCCTGGCTCTACTCTGAACTCCATTCCTGTAACTCAGAGGCCAACTTTCACTTGAACCCACAAGGAGATAGAAGGATCAATGGTCACCCCATAAAGATTAAAAATGGATGCAGGGAAGTGATGGCCTGGTACCCTCTTTCCATAGTTTCCTGGAATGACATCCCACTATCTAGGACACCACACGGAGATAACACCTCGAATATCTGCTCCTTTCTCATGTGTTGTGCTGTGTCCAGACCCTTTAAATACTTGTATTAATCCAAAGGTTTGTACTAAGTACTTGCTGTGTAATAGATTCGGGCATTAGGGCTGGGTGTGTAGCTCAGTTGTAAAGGACTGGTCTTACATATGAGAAGCCCTGGATTCATTCCTCCAGATCTCTCCCTCCCTCTCCCCCTCCTTCTCCCTCTCTTCTCCCTCCTTGTCTTTCTCTCTCTCCTAGGATGGGTGTTCTGGAGAAAATGGTTGTTGACTAATTCCTCCTCAGCCAGGAGATGACCAGATCAAGTCATTTAATTGTTTATTAGTCAGGGTGGAGCTGTCATTGGTTTGGATGAACTCAGATGTGCTGCTGGCTGCTGGGATATGATCAGCAATCCCCGGATGCCAAAACACGTGGCACGTGTTGGTAGGAGCTCTGCCCCACCTACCATCGCTCTTGTCCCTGTGTCCAAGCTGACAGAACATAGGGGATGATAGGCACAGAGCAAAGGCTGCCTGGAGGGTCTTCCACGGGTAAACATTGCTGGATGACAACTAAGTCTCTACTACTCACCTGCTGGTAGAAAGAACCAGTAATGTAATGTGACCCCTCTGGCCCAACTGCAGGGGGCTGGGAAGCTCTTCCATCCACATAAACAAGGCTGTGGAGTATTGAGTGGGTAGCCCTGGAGACTATAGGTGTTACTCTCAAATAATCAGTACAGTAAATCTGTATCCACCACAGTAGGTAAATGGCTCAGCTGGTAAGTGCCATATCAGAGTGGAGCATGGTACCAGAAATAATCACAGCAAGTTTGGGACTGTTTGGCCCTGGGATAGACCTGAGCCACCACATAAAGAAGACATGGTGACATGGGGAATCCTACCCCTTATGGGAATCAATGCCACCCAGCTCTCTTTTTTTTTT
>JAQHUG010000024.1:5738792-5762882 GCA_028555095.1 Dicrostonyx torquatus
GAGAGAGAGAGAGAGAGAGAGAGAGAGAGAGAGAGAGAGAGAGAGAGAGACTGTCTGTCTGTATGGTGTGTTTCAAGGCAATCTTCCTGTGCTCTGGCTGAGCTGGAATTCACTGTGCAGACCAGGCTGGCCTGGAATCACTGTGTAGCCCAGGCTGGCCTGGAACTCACAGAGATCCTCTAACTCCTGACTCCTGTATGCTGGGAGCAAAGCATGCACCCCCCCTTCCTGGAATAACTTCCTTTCAGGATCAACAAAGGCTCAAGGGGTAGGGAATATTGCTGTTTATCACTTATAAGAATCGAGCACAATAAAATGTTTCATTAGAACCAGTGAAATCCACCCATTTTGTTGTAACAGCTGCACTGTTGATAGACCTTCCCTTGGTAAAGGACCCGGATGGTCCACGGACAGGACATCACTGTCCCAGCTGTAGCTAGAGCCTCCTGGAACTCTTAACCACTTCCTTCTCTTACCACTTTATTCATGGCATAGTTATTTGATACCCGTCTTAATCTACCATTTCTCCCCTCAAAAAATGGTTTAAAAGTTCAAAGGCTCAGGCGTGACTCATTTTGGGATGCTCAAGTATCTTGGGCATACTATAATAACCTAATGATTCTTCTGAGACAATGATACTGGTAGGCAAGTTATTTGGGTGTCAAGAGTCAAACAAGACATTTTTTTTTGTATTGATAACGTTTGTTCTAGAAACATTTAAAGGAAAAAGGGTGTTATCAATGACTTTCTTATAGGTTCTCTATTGTTTGTTCAAATGAGTGCCAGGCATCAATAGAATCAGAGAGGGTTTCTAGGCAGCACCTCTGGCCAACGCCTGCATGCCGTGCCCGGCTCTGTGAGCCCATGGCGCCCTCTGGTGGACGCTAGCAAGTCGCTGTTGTGAGCCGAGCCTTGAGCCTAAGGACGGTTCCAGAGACTCTGTCATCTTGTGCTGAGCATCTGGAAAGTGACTGGGAAAGGGAAACGGTTCTTTTTTTATCTCTGTCAGGGCTTTTGGAAGAGGCAGCTGAGCCAGGAGCTCAGAAAGGAGGAAGGTGCAATGGGCCATGCGTGGTTGTAGAATAATTGTGCTCTGATATCATGTGTACACCATTACCCTCTCTTTCCCCATTAGTCGTCATCATTTCAACATGAACTGTTGTTCTGAGATGCGGTCTCACTCTGTAGAGAGGCTGCCTTGTCACTGTTTTCCAGGCTGGCCTCAAACTTCTGATCTTTCCACTGCCATGCCTCCAAAGTGCCAGGTTTGCATATGCAGCATCATGGTCATCTTCTACTACTTGAGATACAATGTTTTTTTAACCCTTCTACACTTCACACTGCCCTCCCACCACCACTCAGCCTCCTCATTCCTCCTCCCATTCCTGAAGTTCCCTTATTTTCCTTGTCTCGTCTCTGTACTGCCTGCTCCCTCCTCAGCCCTCCCACTGTGCTCACTGGGCCATCTCCCCTCTTCCACCATCCTCAGCTCTGGTTTGGAGCCTTCACCTGACAAAACCCTGCTCTGCAGTAGAGGATTCAGGGTCACCTCCCTTCCTGGAAAGTTCTCTCCCCGGTTTCCATGACATCTGAGCTCTCCATGCTCCGCCCCCTCCCCCATCTCCGGGATTCTCCTCTTCAGTTTCTCTTGCTTCCACAGCAAACATTTTACCCACTGAGCCATTGCCCCCCACCTCAATACTATTGTCTTTGTAAGAGGACACACACATACACACACACATACACACACACACACACACACACACACACAGAGCTTTCCTCTGTCTCTTATCAAGTGAAGTCCTGTGTCACCTCGAGTCTTGATTCGGCCAAACAAGAAGCCCATTGTCCTGATGTTGGAGAAGAACTCTGAGACCAAATAAGCCTCCTTGCTTTACAACTCCCCAGCCTGAGATAGTCTGTTATGCGCAACAGAAAACAGAAATGCTTCACCATTTGCTAGTAAGCTCCCTGAAGCAGGGACTGTGGGTCAGATTCCCTAGGACATTGCTAGTCTCCAGATAAACACTGGATAGGTGAAAGAATGAAAAGAACCGTCCTTGGTGTGCTTTTAGCTAATATCTCTCACTGAGAGTACTTCGCACCGTCACCAATGGATGGCCTGGAGTGCCTGTCCCTCCACCATAGCCCAGTTTGCTGGAGGGATCCAGTTGAATACTTAGGGACTTTGATCTGGGATCCTGAGTAAACTGTCCATTTCTTCGTGGACGTCAGTATAGTCAAGCATAGACGGTACAGAGTGACAGGCATGCGGAATTATGGATAGGGACAATATACGGCACAAGTAACTCTCAGGAAATGCCCTCTCTGGGGAACATTTTGTCCTTAATCCCTTTATCACCAGCTCACAGCAACTTCTTCCCCAAGGTGACTCATGGAACACAAAGGGATTTTCCTTGAGTTCAGCATCCTACTAAGAACAATCGCAACCTCACGTTCTGCCCATCCCTGCAAGAAAACACGAGGCATCTGTGTAATAATGAAAACATGAGGACCAACATGGCTTGCCAGCATCCCTATGCCGCTGAAGCTAAATTCTCCCATCGTTTCTCCTAACAGAAACTCCTGTTTGTGCATCTCCCCAGCATGGCTGCCAAGGAGCGGTTATTTACCTGTCCCTCAAAGGACAAACTGCAGCAGAAGTGACAGAGTCATGGACTTCAGGTACCGGAGCTGACAAGCAGTAATACCAGAACTGTGGCCCAAGCCCTTGTTCTTACTGGGCGTGGCCTTGCATCCCTAACCTTTACACAGACTGGTGGCTTTTGCCCCTCACTTCTCTGGTGAGAACTGGAGTG
The DNA here is from genome assembly GCA_028555095.1 of Dicrostonyx torquatus. Lineage (NCBI taxonomy): Eukaryota > Metazoa > Chordata > Mammalia > Rodentia > Cricetidae > Dicrostonyx > Dicrostonyx torquatus. The sequence goes on from JAQHUG010000024.1 coordinate 5,741,612, forward strand.
TAGCCATGCAAGAATGAACCCTGATGGCACAAAACTTACCTTGTCGCTGTGGGTTGTCTCTAAGAACTGAAAAGCAATGTATGCTTCTTCTCTTCCTACCCTCTGTGTTTCCATATGCCACGGCTTACAGATCAACAGCAAATTCATTAGGACATGGAATGGATGGCGGTGCTGGAGAAGCAAGCATTTTACAATTTCTTCAATATAGGTCTTACTGTTCTTTCAAGGCAGTGATAACTGACCACTATTGGCTGAGACCTAATCGAAACAGACCAAAGAAATATTATTGCTTAGTTTCTCTAGATTTTAAGATCACATGTTAACATTTTATAATCTGGGATAAAAAAGTGAACTGTTATAACTGCTGAGATTTGAAGATTTTAAAAATTGATTGTGTGTATTGTGGGTCTGTACGTGGGCGCAGATGTCTGAGGAGACCAGAGGCATCAGTGTCCCCCCTGGACCTGCAGCTGGAGCTACATGCAATTGTGAGTCACGAGACATAGGTGCTGAAAAGTGAACTGGCCTTTGCGAGAGCAGTAGTACTTTGAGCCATCGCTCCAGCCTTCATCCAAGGATTTCCCCTGGCCCGCTCCCTGCCCTGTCTCACACAGAGATAGTCTTACTGTGTAGCCCCAGCTGACCTGGAACTCCCTGTTTAGACCTGGCTGGCTCGGAACTTGAGATTTGCCTGTCTCTTTTTCCTGAGTGCTGGAATTCAAGGCATGCCCATTAAAGGCCACCTCAGGCCCTGCATGTATGTGGTGCACAGATATACAAGCAGACAAAACATCCATACACATATAAAAGAGGAAATTTTTCATTAGAGTACTGTATTGCCTTAGTCGGTTTTAAAATGTTGGACAAGCCTCGTTTTCCCGGAATGAAGTCCACTTAGTAATAAGATACTGATTTTTATTTATTTCTGTGTCCAATTTACCAGTATTTTGTTGAGGATTTTTGCGTCAACACTCTTGAATTGTACTGATCTAGTTTTTTCCCTCCTATTCTAATTTTCAAATGTAAGCATTTAGTGGTTGAGTTGTCTCTCTGAAGGGTGCTTTAGTTATATAATTTTTATTTAGTTCTATAATATTTTAAATGTGTCTTGACATATTTTTCTCTGATCCATGGATTATTTATTAATAATAGCAAGAGAGCTTCAAGTTTGGAAGGAGAAAGTCCCAAATACCTTTCTGTTATTGAAAATCCTGATCATATATCATATATAATTGCAAATGTAAATTGAGGCTTGCTTTATGAACTAGGATACAGTTTGTCTTAGTAATGGTTGGAAAGCCCTTAAAAACGCTGTAGAGTGAGCTGGCATGACGACTCAGTTGGAAAGGGTGTTTGCTGCCTGACCTGATGGCCAGAATTTGGTCCTGGGAGCCCACATGACAGAAGAAGAGAACTTTTGGCTCCACAAGTGTTTCATCATCGCTGGTATTTTCTCACACCAACAAGAAGGCTGTGGATACGATGCAGGGATCCTGACTCTGAGCTGTCCAGTTTCCATAAGAAGAAGAACAGAGTTGGCAGATTCATCCCGTCAGATGAACCTGCCCAGGTGTCTGGTGTTGCTGGAAAATCTGGAAGAGGCGAGAAAGGAAGCTGGGAAAAGAGAATTAATGTTGATGTACAAGTATCATGAGCTGGGTCTCAAGTTGAAATAAGAAAAATCTCACTTGAGCCCCATAGAGACCACCTAAAATAAGTAGTGATTGTATCCATGTAAACAAAGACTCAGCTGGGGACATTATGCACATAATAACACAGTTCTGAGGCGTGGGAATTAGTGAATGTCAAGGTGGTCTATTTGAATCCATGTTTTCTATATTAGGAATTGCTACCTTCTGTTGGAATCATGAAAAGTCTCTAGAATGAGGTCAAAGACTCGCCGAAGAAAGCAGCAGTGGCACCAGCCGTCATGTGGGTCACTGGCAACTTTAGCTGCTTGATTCCCTCTGGGACTACTAGTCACTCCGTTCTAGGCTTGCTACTGCCCAGGTCTGGTGACTGGCACAGGTATGAGCCAAAGTTACCTTGCAGAGGTTCTGACTTTTGACCCTTTCTAGGCTCCAGCCCACCACCCACTCTGGTCCAGAAAACAAATATCCCGGAAAAGGCATATCTATCGTGTTTGTACTGGGCCAGGAGGTCTCAGGTGTAGACTAACTGGAAAGAAAGCCTGAGTCCCTGTTCCCTCCAGCTCCTCTGGGGGATTAAAAAAAAAACTTTGAATGAGCAACAGTTAGCGTTTAAGAGAAAAAATAAAATATACAGAATATCACCACAGGGACACAATGTTTAAATCTCTTAAGTTTCCTAGTTATCACTTTTCTTTCTTTATATCCCACAGTTTGGGGAAATTATGCTTCCTTCCAACTCTCTCCTATCTTCTGTAGACCATAATTGTCCTTACCCTAAAGAAAACTGTCCAACTAGTCAATTTTCAGATCAAGCAAACACACACTTGTTCCTTGAGTTAATAAGCATGGTTGGAAAGAAGCAGGTGGAGAGCTCTGTTTGGGAAAGGGTTCTGGAGATACACGTCAAGGCTGGTTTCCTCTTCAGTGGTTTGCTTGCTCTAATTAGCTTTGAAGTCTGTCAAAGGCTCCTCTGGTTGCCTCCCACACCCATCTCCTCACCTACAGTTCAATTTCCCTATGATATTTCTCTTAGAACAGGGATAGGATCCAAGTTTCCAAGTCCCTGTCTGATGAGTTACCAGCTGTGGGAACTGGAGCGAAACACTTAATGCTAGCATTTTCATCCCACAGAGGAAGCAAGTCACCTCACCACCTACTCACACTGTAGCTCTCAGCCCAGAGGAGGCTGTGAGAGCATTGATAACTTCAGAGGCCAGTGCAGATGTAAATAACAGGTTTGGGAAAAATGTCGTCCCTCCAGGATGACAGCGGTTGCTTCGTTGTTCAGAACTCAGTATTGGGCAGAAATCCTAAGTGTCAGTAGTTTCTGGTTTGATGTAGAAGAAGGTTTCTTTATATTTCAGATAAGAGCTTGTGTATGATCCACTCCAAAATGTAGGGTATGTCCCAAAACTGCATTCCAAAGGGAAAAACTGCTTTCAGATGCCCCGAAGGAGCTAGCCTTTCTTTCCCCATACAGACCTGAGCAACAACACTGCCAAGTACCAGGAAGCCTTCCTCCTTCCAAACCCATCTGACAGCTCTCCCTAAGGATGTTCTTCTCATGTGGGTCAGTGATGATTGTTAACAAACGACTTTGAAATTAGATTCTGAGCATGCTTCCACTAGCATTTGACTGCTCAATCACCCAGAAGGTCTGTCCTCCATAGCCTGCAAGTCCCTTAGGTACAGACTGAGTCCTTGTTGGACTCCCTCATCCCAGACAAGACACCTGAAGTGCACTCTCCACCATCTTAATTACCTTTCTGTTACTCTGATAAGACACCCTGATCAAAGCAATGTATAGTAGAATTTATTTGGGACTTCCAGATTTAGGGATTTGGAGTCCATGACCATCATGGCAGGGAAAACAGTAGTGGCAGTAGGCAGACAGACATGGTTCTGGAGCAGTAGTGAGCGCTTACTTCTTTTCCCACAACTGTCAGACAAAGAGAGCTTACTGGGAATGGCATGGGCTTTTGAAACCTCAAAGCCCACCCTCAGTGACGCACTTCCTTCAACAAGGCCACACCTTCAAATCCTTTCCAAACAGTTTCACCAAATGGGGACTAACCATTCAAATATATGAGCCTATGGGAACCATTCTCATTCAAATTACCACACCCACACAATAGGACTTCCAATTCTAGTGCCTATCTGATGGTCTTTGATACACACTGAGTTTGTCAAAGTCCCTACAAGTGTTCATGTGTTAATCTCATATTGTGAAATAAATCACTCTAAACCCTCACGACCTAAACATATATCATATTGTTCTCAGACTCAGAAATCAAGAAATGGTTTAGCTAGGTGGATTCTACTCTGCCTCTATCATGAGGTCCCAAAGATCATCCTATTTGGAATGGATGGAACCTAACCTACATTTTATCACTTCTGCCAATATTACCAACACCAACAAACTCAATATCTTCCAGATTCAACTTGGTCTGTCAGATCAGAATCAAATGTAACTACTAGAAAATTCCTTAAGAATCAATATATAGTTGGGTGTGGTAGCCCATATCCATTATCCTGGTGCTCAGGAAGCTGAGATAGAAGAACCACCATGAGTTTGAGGCCATCCTGGACTACATAGTAAGAAAACCAGCTGCGTGGTGGTGGCACACACCTTCAATCCCAGCATTTGGGAGGCAGAGACAGATGGATCTCTGTGAATTTGAGGCCAGCCTGGTCTACAGAGCTAGTTTTAGGACAGCTAGGGCTGTTACACAGAGAAACCCTGTCTCAAAAAACAAAAACAAACAAACAACAAAACAGAAGACCAACCAACCAGCTAAACAAAGAAACAACCAAAAACCAACAAAGTCAAGTTTTTTAAAAAAGGCAGAGCAAAATGGACGGAAGTACCTACCATTACTAGTACTGTCAGAAATGGAACTTAACCCCGGTGTTGTTCCACACCTTGTTATAGCTGGGGTTCCCATATGTCACTCAGAGGATGGGTGAAGGGAAGATGACACAGGTCATTCAAATCCATCATCCTCTGCCCTCTGCCCCAACCTAACAGTGACGTAATGTTTTCTGGCAAACATGGTCTGATTCTTTGATGAAATTTGTGTTTATTTTATTTTATTCTCTGGAAAGAATCTCAAGGAGTAAGATAGATTGGAGAATACAAGTATGTATAGGAATATAGGTAAGGGACTACAAAGCTGACAATTTCTATAGCATTTTTTATATCTTGCCTTTCAAATTAAGCTAACTATATTAATTAATGAAACATTTTGATAATAGATTCTAATTTTAAAAAGGACAACTGGACAGACATCCTTTGCACCCTACAACATGGTGCAGGTTTATTTGGTTTCCCACTTGTTCTTCAGGTCAGTCAACACAGGGACAGTAGGACTGTGTTGTCATGTGTACTATTCTTCATCCAAAGTGCAGAATGGCAGCTGGTCAGGGACAAACTCCAACTGATGTCACCCCTTCCTCCCAAAACAGCAGTCTCCTGTAAATGCTAGCCAGATCCTTACTGGTTATAATTAAGTTCAACGTAACCTTGACCCATTGTTTTCTTTACCCTAAAGTTTGCCACAAGACAAGGAATAAGTATGTGTGATGTCCTACTTTGGTTAGATTCTGGCTTCCAGAAGAACCTTGAACAGCATCTGGGTTGGGTGCAGGGGAGGAGAAAACAAACTTTAATTGGTGGCAACACACTTGCTAACAAGTCATGTTACCATGATCATTCAAAGAAAAGGAAGTGAGCACAGACAGGCTGTAGTTAGAAGACTCAGGCATGTCACTGAGATGCCGTTACTGACTCATGCCTGTTGATGGTGTTCTTATGAGCAAGTAGCCCTTCTCCAAGACACTCCGAAGGCTATATGCACACAGAAGGTCATAGTAAAGTGAACAAAATCAATCTCAGTAATCCTGGGAATTAAGGACAGCTGATGTCAGGCCTCAAGCAGTAAAAACATTTAATAGAATAGAAGAGGGGTTTGCAAGGCCAGAGCTTTCCAACTTAGAGACGGAATCGAAGTCAGTGATAGTTGGGTGTGGGCGAAGGCAGCTTCTGGGGCAATTAGCCATCAATTCCTGTTGGCTTTTGTGGTTCACTCTTATCAGCTGGCCAGTGTAAACCAAATCAAGCATTAAGGCGCAAAAGTAAAACAAACAACGTCTGTGTTTTATGCAGTTGCAGTACAAGAAAAATTTCTAGTCTTAGAACAGACTTTATTTTACATAAATTTACTCTTTAACTTGACTGATAATTTGGGGATGGGAATATAATGCTTGTCAGGCATACAAGATGAGGTCTTCAGTTCAATCCTTAGTACTGAAAAAAAAGTGATATCTTAATGGGGAATAAACATGAAGTAGCTTCTATAGTGATTTTCAAAATTAAAAATTAGAAATTTGTTCCAGTTTACAGAATATGTAGTTTTTCTAATCATAAATATTGTTCCTACTGTTGCTTGCTCTTTCTTTCTTGTTTGAGACAGGGTCTCATGTCTCATGTATCCCAGGTTGGCTTTGAATTTGATACAAAGCTAAGGGTGACTTTGAAGTGAGCTTCCTGCTTCCTCTCCTGAATGCTGGGTTTAAAGACATATGCCACTGTGGCTAGTTTTATGTGATGCTTGAGATCAATCCCAGGGCCTTGTGCATGCCAAACAACAGAGCCACAGCCCAACCCTCTTTCGTGCAAGAACTTCAGGTTGACTGTGTCCTTAGACCAAAAGTCGCTGTTTCTCCTGCAAGTCACAGGAGTAACTTGGTCCACCATGGCTTTTCTTTTTCTGTCACATGTTTTACTCCATGAGACAATTCTTCCATAAGCTTTGTGCTGGATGTCTTCTTTGTTCTTCCAGGCCACTTGGCACCTCTCTGCAGCCTCCATGCTACCTCAGGAGGTTGCCATTTGGAACAACTATGTCCAACAGGTTTCTTCTCAGTTTGGATCCTGCAAATTTTGAGCAGAAAATCGAAAGAGAGGGATGCATAGTGATATTTTAATAAATAAAGCTTGCCTGAAGATCAGAGTGCAAACAGAAGCCAGGCAGTGGTGGCACACACCTTTCAAACAGCACTCAGGAGACAGATGCAGGTGGATCTCTTTAAATTTAAAGCCACCCTGGGCTACACAAGATTGCTTCAGAAACAGATCTAGGTGGTGGTGGCTCACACCTTTAATCCCAGTGTTTGGGAGCCACACACCTTTAATCCCAACATTAGGGAGGTGGAGACAGGAGTGATATGGCTGGGTGGAGAGAGGAATATAAAGGGGAAGAGACAGGAACTCACTGCAGTGTGGAGTCTTGAGGTTTGGTGCAGATACAGTGCAATCTAGGCAGCCTGAGGATTGCCCCTTCTGTCTGCCCATTGGCAGAGGTAAAAGGTCTCTCCAGTGGCTTTCTGCTCTGCTTCTCTGATCTTCAGCTTTAACCCTTATATCTGACTCTGGGTTTTGATTAATTAAGACCAACTAGAATTTGTGCTATAGGGATGGAACAGTGGTATTATTCGTTGTCTACTTTTAAGAATCCAGGTTGACTGCGTCCTTAGACCAAAAGTCACTGTTTCTCCCAAAGAAGCCAACTGTACAAGACTCCCAGGACCTGTTGTAATCATTCCTTCCTTTCACTCTCTTGCCCAGGAATTGTCAGAACATTCTCTTTCTTCTCGTGATTGTCACTCAGTCGCAGACCCTTGCAAATGGCTTGTCATGGTGAGACTCTGACTCACATACTCTCCTATTGGAGATCTGGCAGAAATTTGACCAAATTGAAACAAACAAACAAACAAACAAAAAACTGATGGTCTCTAAGCCAGCAGTTGAAAATGGGTGTCTGGTAAATGAGGCACATCATAGCTATGAGAATCTGATTAAAAGACACATTCCCCGAGGAGCAGGGGTACAGTGCCATGCTAGAAAGCTTGCCTGGCCTATGTGAGCCCTTGAGCCCTAGCAGTATTTGAACACCTTTGATGGAAGGGATCTGGAGCTCGGGCTGGATGGTGGGGAGGAGCAGGTGTCGGTGTGCTTGGACAGTTGTGCAGCTGACATCTGGACAGACCAAGCAGAGGAACTTGTCACAAGAGAACTGTATTTCCAATATTCTGCTAATGAAACTAAAGGTTCTTATTTCCCCCAAACCAAGGGACTGGAACATGATTCCAATTTCCCACCAGGACACTACCAAACCTCATCAAGAAGCCAGAACTGCCAATTAGAAAACTCACGTAAGATAATGACAAGCATAGATTTGTCTTCCAGTGACTAAGGGGCCTGCTCTCTAGAAGAGAAAGTCCTTGAAAAAGATGACATGAATCGCAGAGGTCGATAGGACAAGCATGAACTGCTTCAGATGGAAACATCATTATAAGAAAATGTCATTGCAGATGCCAATAGTTGGGAAAATAAACAAAAGTCAAACGATAAGCTGGGGAAGATTCATAACACAAATCAAAGGGCCTTCAAATGATTCTGATGACTTCCTGTCCGTTTTAGAGGGTTTTGAATGTGATTGGCTGACATTTTTATACTTCACTCTTGCTACAAATCTTGCTGAATCCTTAAAACACAATCACACAAACGAAATCCCAGTTGTGTGTGCACAAAGCACCTAACAGCTCCCGTGTGTTAATCCACTTTCTGTCGCTATAATCGAGATGACTGGTCATGCCGTCTTGTCCTGATCTTTTTTCCCTTTTTTTTTAATATTTATGATTCATTTTACATTTCAACCACGGTTCTCCCTCCTACCCTTCCTCTGCCCCCCTTCACCTCCTCTCTCCAGCCCACTCCCCCATCCACTCCTCCCAGGGTAAAGCCTCCCATGGGAAGTCAACAAGGCCTGGCACATTAAGATGAGGCAGGACCAAGCACCTCCCCACCGTATCAAGGCTGAGTGAGGCATCCCACCATAGGGAATGGGCTCCAAAAAGCGAGCTCATGTACCAGGAGTAGCTCCTGGTCCTACTGCCAGGGGCTCCTCAGATAGACCAAGCTACACAACTGTCCCCAACATGCAGACGGCCTAGTTCTGTCCCACGCAGGCTCCACAGCTGTCAGTCTAAAGTTTGTTGTCCTGATTTTACCCTAACGTTATTTTATGTTTGCTCAGGTGCTTTTTAGTTCCTTACCCTGACCAGTCACGTTCACCTTGGCAATATATGGGGAACTTTCCATGACCCTGACGATGGCCCACATGCATAACCAAAGTATCTGCTTGATGTATAGCACAAACAAATGCCACCAGGTTCCCCTGAGCTACACCTGACAATAATATCATTGTGGGTTTTGACTTTAGAAAAAAATCTGTACCCCTGAACTTTGTGCCAAGACATTTTTTGAGGCACTAGTCTGCTCCCGTTAAAATAAAGAACTCTAACATGGCCTTATATGCATGGTGGTCTGTAATGTTCTCACCTGACCAATAGCATAATAAACACTGGAGACAACACATGAAGAGAAAAAGGTTATTTTGAACCACAGTTAACAGATTCTAACCCCTGACTCATCAACCCCATTGCCTTTTGGCCTCAGGTGAGACAGCCCATCACTATGGGGATGTGCCGTGAAAACAAAACAAAACTATCAACATTATGGCCAACAAGCAAAGGAGAGAAGAGGTCCTGCAACCATTTCAAGGCCGTATTCCGGGAACCTGAAGACTTCCAGTTAGGCCTCACTTCCTTAAGGGTCCAGCATCTCGCAGTAGTGCCACTATGGGGATCAAACCTTTACCATATAGACTTTTGAGAGGAATTTAAGGACCAGACTATAGCTTGAGTTTCTTGGGTGAAGATACCAGACATAAAATAGCTCCCTTTGGCCAAAAAAATAAAAAGGGAGATAGAGTTGGGGAGGTAGTAGGAATTCAGAATGAAGAGCTGGAGGCGTGTGGGAGCAGGGAATCACCATACAGAGGAGTCTCCAATGTCAATTCTTCTGCACATAAAAGCTGAGAAACATTAGCTTATGACTTCTGGAAACAGGCCTGACAGTTACAGGAACTGTAGTCCTGGGATCTCCAAATTGACAGATCTCATAGTATGAATGGCCCTTACACATGCAGCTCCTCCTCCTCCTCAAGGCTAACTTCAGCACCCTACAGCAGTTTCCTGGTAAAATGTCTGGATGTCTTCATATTTAGACCATGGTCCAGTCTCAACACATCCAGTTTACAGTTTATATTATAAAATATAATCTATATTGCTATAGATTATAAGCTAGAATCCATAACTCATGAGGTCAGCTTTCACTATTTTAAATCATTCCTTTAAGCTGATAAATTGATGCATTTTAAGCTTTTACTTTTATCATAGTTCACCATGAAATTACATCATTGTTGTATGAAAAATGTTTTTGTCTGCAGTGGTGCTGATGTTGAGATAGTTGTAGATGTCAAAATGTTGGCAGTTTTGAGTTCACCTGCCAGTGACTCTCTTGAAGGACTCTTGAATATATTCAAATTTTTTTTATAAACAAAGAGGAATTTTTTTGTGGTGACATGTTGGTAGCTGCCTGTGATGAATTACAATTGTCTGTTTATTATATTTTTATTCTGTTAACTTGTAAAAACTTTAAATGTTTCATGTACTTATATTTGTGTCCCCCCCCTCTCTGTATGATATGTGAATGTGCATATGTCTGTGCTCGTGTATGAGCCTTCAAAGACCACAACAAGACACTGGGAATCTTGAGACAGCCTCTTCCTGAACTGGAGTTTGCCCTTTTTGGCCAGGCTGGCTGAGCAAAGGGTTCCTAGGATGCACTTGTCTCTGCCCCCAATCCTGGGGTTACAGGCATATGTAGCCTTGTGAAGCTTTTAATGTGGGCACTTGAGATTTGGACTGAGAACTGGAAAGCAAGCACTCCTACTGCCTGCGCCACACACCCAGCCCTTTTTATCTGTTCATGATAGTCTCATCTAGTCCAAGCTGGCCTCTAAGTAGCTGTCTTAGCGTTTCTATTGCTATGAGGAATAGATATTTTCTATTGATAGCAACTCTTGTAAAGGAAAACATTTACTTGGGACTGGCTCACACATTTAGGGGTTTTGTCCATTATTGTCATGGTGAGGAACATGGGGCATGTAGGCAGATGTGGTGCTGGAGAAGGAGCTAAGAGTTTACATCTGGATCCTCAGGCAGCAGGAAGAGAGGGTAACATTGGGCTCAGCTTGAGCATTTGAAACCTCAAAGCCCACCCCCAGTGACAGGCTTTCTTCAACAAGGCCACACCTCCTAATAGTGCCACTCTGTATGGGCCTATGAGGTCCATTTTCATTCAAACCACCACAGGAGCCAAGGATGATCTTGAACTCCCAATTTTCCTGTCTCTATCTCCCAAGTACTAGGATTATAGGTATATGCCACCATGCCCTGCTGATAAATTATAAGTCTTAAAGTTAGACATCATATTTGATAACGGGCTAGTGTTTACAATTGTGAGAAATTTCATAATCTAATCACAAACAATTAAAAATTGATAAAAGGTTTGAATAATTACTTCACAAAAAGACCTATATATGGCAAATAAACATTACTAACAAATATCATTAGTCATTAGGTCAATATAAATAAAAACTCCAAGGAGACAATACCTTAAAGTACTTAATGGCAGAGTTAAAAAAAGATATGCTCAAAAACATGACAATGTCAAGTCTGGCAAGGATGTATTAATTACTTTTCCAGTGTTGTGAAGAGACACCATGGCCAGGATAACTGATAAAAGAAAGCATTTAATTTAGACTGATGTTTACACACAGAGGGTTAGAGTCCATGAGCATGGCAGCAGGCAGGCAAGCACAGTCATGGTCCTGGAGCAGTCACTCAGAGCTGACATCGGAGCCATAAGTGTGAAGGAGAATGGGAAAGAAGGAAGGATGGAGGGAGGGAGAGAGAGGGAAGGATGAAGAGAGAGAGATACAGAATTGAGATTAATATGGGCTTTTGAAACCTTACAGCCCACCCCTAATGACACACCTTCTCTAATAAGTTCACACTTCTTAATCTTTCCCAAATAGTTCTACCAACTGGAGACCAAGCATTTGAATATATGAGCCTATGTGGCTCATTCTCATTCTTATTTTCTTTTTAAGACAGTTTTTCTTTGTGTAACAGCCATAGCTGTCCTGGTATTAGCTCCGTAGACCAGGCTGGCCTTGAACTCACAGAGATCTGTCTGCCTCTGTTTCCTGAGTGCTAGGATTAAAGGCATGTGCCACCACTGCCCGGCTTTCATTCTTAATTCTTATAAACTGCCAGTGGGGATGAAAAATATTACAGCTACTGTGATAAACAACTTAGTAGTTTCATATAGAATTAAGCATATATACCACATACTCAGAAATCCTGTTTTTAAATATTTATTTACTCAAGAGAAATGAAAACATATGTCCACATAGACACACATGGATGCTCAAGCAGCATTATTCATAAAGTGGAAACAATTTAAATGTCCACCTAGTGAATGGATAAACTCTAGTGGTCTACACAATGGGATGCAACTGATTATCAAAAGAAATGAATTACTAATGCGTGCAGGGAAATACATTAATCCCAAAGGCATTAAATTCACTGAAAGAAAACAGCCTGAGATGGTTAGTCCGTGAGAGTCTAATCCCATAACACTCTGAGAAAGGTAAAATGTCTAAGAATAGAGAGCAGACCACTGATTACTAGTGGGGGGGGGGGGAACCAACTTCAAAAGTGCAGTGTGTGGAGAGGTGGATATGATGGTGGTGTTCCATAACTTGACCAAGGATGCTGTTTATTATACAACTGTATGTATTTATTAGAATAAAGAAGTTGAATTTTAGCCTTATATGGTAGTGTATTTCTGTATAGCACTCAGAACACTGAGGTAGAGAGATCACAAGTTCAAATCCAGGCTGAGCTACAGAGAAAGACTCTATCTCTAAAAAAAAAAAAAAAAAATTGAGTTTTACTTTACGTAAATTATAACTTAATGAATTTGGCTTTAAAAAGTATTGTTTACATAGACATAGACTGATCTGATAAACAATGTTTTTTCTAAATTGAAATTCTAGTTACTATATGACTACTTTAGTATTTTACTATAAGAATTCCTAAATATTTCAAATGACCTTTTAAATAAAATTTGCTTCATTTTTATTTATGTTGTGTATGTCCCTGTGTATGTAACACACACATGTGCAGGTTCCAACAGAGACCAGGAAAAGACATCAGACTCCCCAGGAGTTGGAGTTACAGGTTGTTGTCAGCTGCCTAACAATAGGTGCAGGGAACCAAACTCAGATCCTTGGTGAGAGTAGCAGGCTCTTAGCTGTGGGGCCATCTCTCTAGTCCCTCTTGTCAATGTTTTCCAGAATTGTTTCTATTAAGTTTACTATGCTGGGATTTGGGCCCAAATTACTAGATATATCTAAAGTCCAGTTCAGATATATAGAAAGCCCAGATATGTCTCCTTATGGTTAGTCTAGATCAAACTAACTTAAGAATCCAGTTCAGATATATAGAAAGCCCAGATATGTCTCCTTATGGTTAGTCTAGATCAAATTAACTTAAGAATCCAGTTCAGATATATAGAAAGCCCAGATATGTCTCCTTATGGTTAGCCTAGATTAAACTAGCTTAAGTCAAGCCTCACTCACCACGCTGCCATTCACCTGTTCCTTCCAACTCAACCCGTCCTGGCAATGTTAGGATCTAAATGAGCCCTTTGGGGCTCCCATACTTGATTCTCAGACTGTTTAGAAAATTTAGATATTTGAGGTAGTCTCTAATGAGAAATTTGCCAGGAAGGAACTTGTATAATATCCAATTGCAACCAACCAAATGTCTCCTGAATGAGAATTTGCCAGACAACTGATGAGTTGAACAGTGGACCCCATGGTAGGTACAGTAATTTGTCTACTGTTTATGCTTTTTATTGAGCATTAACCCATGGAGATCAGAAGACACAACCGGTGTCCGGGAACAGGAGTTATAGGCTGTTGGGAGCTCCGAGGTGGATGCTAGGAACTGAACCCAGGTCCTTTGGAAGAGCAGTCAGTAAACTCTTAACTGATGAGCAGTCTCCCCAGTCTCTGGGAGTGTTAGCTTTGTTTCTAATTGTATCCAGTACAAAATACTTTCTTATAAAAAAAATGAAGTGGGCTAAAACATTGCAAATCCCAAGTTTCTGGCTCAAAAATAGAAATTACATTCTACCCTAACCCTAACCCTAACCCTAACCCTAACCCTAACCCTAATATAGTATAATTTGATGTGTAGGTCTCATCACTTATTTCATGTGAGAAATTTAAATATATGTAATCCCTTTGATTCCAGTTCCTTGAAAAAGCTGTACAGTTGACTTCCTTAGGTTTAATTTATGCCTCCTCCAGATCTGTTTAACATTTAATCAAGGCTCAGGATTTTGATCCCTTGAATCTATCTTCTTTTAGAAGAGACTAACGAACTTATATTGGTTAACAAATGGTCTTAAGTTAGACTGTCACTTTTTGATTACACCGCTGCTAATGGTCTGATTGGAAGAGTATCATGACAGGCCACAGGCCAAGTTGGAGAACTCCATCTATCAGTGAAGTTTACTTAACAAGACTTATAAAAAGATGTACCAAGAAATCCCTTTCTCATTTGTGAGACAGAGGCAGTCCCATTTTGAGGACCAATCTTTCAGATTTTTTTCAATAAATTCTCTAAATCACTGGCAGAATTATTCAAAGAAATTAACTGAGATCAACTTATTTTGCTGGCTGGCACTGCGATCTCCTCCTGGAATGGGAACTAATTTGCATATTTGTGAAATAAGAGCCATTTTAATTTGTGCATTGTATAACTTTTTTTTTTTTTTTTTGGTTTTTCAAGACAGGGTTTCTCTGTAGCTTTGGAGCCTGCGCTGGAACTAGCTTTTGTAGACCAGGCTGGTCTCAAACTCACAGAGATCCGCCTGCGCATTGTATAACATGAAACACTCTTTCATTATCATTATTTATAGTTGCAGGGCTCACTGTAGAAACAGAGCCTATACAATTGATATAGATTAGGTAGGTAGATAGAAAGACAGGGGATGTATTATAGTAATTGATTTAGACAGTTATGGAGGCAGTCCTGCAATAGTCCATCCCAGGTAGTCAGGGAAGCTGGAAACATGGCTCTTTCTAAAGCCAAAGACCTCAGAATGTAACCTGAGAAACTAGTGAGAAAGGATGTAAGTCCTAGGATTCCGAGGGCATAGTAGACTCTGGAGTAGAGCATCCCAGGGCAGGATAACAGGAATGTTCCAGCTACAGAAAGCAGAACATTTCTTTTTCTTCACCTTTTTATTCTATCCATAGCCCCATTTGGACATTTGGACAGTGCTCACCCACATCATCTGGAGAATCTTCTTTTGTCTACCAAGTTCAAATGTCACTGTCCTTGAGAAGCACTCTGACAGTCACACACACAAATAATTCCTTTCCGTCTAATCAGTGTCTGTTAATTGAGTCACGCTGATACCCCAAATCAGTCATCACACTAAGTGATTGACTCTAAGGACAATATTTTTTACATTTTTATAAGGACGGTTTATTTTCAATGATGACCCTACCTTCTGTACAGCAATAGCTTCAGCCATATTTCTGGTGTGAGGGAAGGTTTAGGGTTAGTCTACTATTTTACTGGGTATTATTTCTTAAATAATTACCATACTGTCAGAAAATGGAGCAGGTGTTAAAAATAATCAAGGCCTAGTTTTTAGATCCAAGTATCAGTTAGTGGACCAGCTGTGCCTGCATTAAGAATTTGTGCTTATGTGAAGCCAATAGAGAACACAGTTTTACTGCATTTCAAATAGATAGATAGGACTTTATTAGTGTAGGAGAGGTTCAAAATTTATAGAGCAACTCAAAGGCTCAAAGTATTGTAGGGGCTACCAGAGTTGAGGCAAAAAAGACCTTTGCCTTAGGCTTGTGGTATATAAATTTCTCATGAAGCAAAGTAGATGAGTAAGTTTGAATGAATCCTGGGTCTACAACTTAGTGTCAAAATGTGAACTTAGATGAATTAGCTTACCTTCTTTAGTTTGTCTTTTTCTCATCTATAAAAATGGGGTTACAAAATCCCCTTTAGTTCATATGTGAATTAAATACACAAGAACATGCAAAAAGAATTAGTCCTTGGCATGAAATGGGTAGTCAATAACAGTACATTGTTAATATTATTTTATGTTCTCCCCAGAGATATAAAACCCAGAGAAAGATTTGACAAACAAGACAATAACACACAAATGCTAAGAAACCAGTGAGTACCATGGGAGAGTGAGCTGTATGTTTTGGGAAAATAAAATAAACATCATTTAAATAAATCCCCCCAAAGATCTAATTACTATATTGCATAGTCTCAGGTGGGTGTCCAAAGTATCCCAGGCTATGAGTCTAAATCAATGAATTTCTTGGAATTTATTACTTAAGATCCAAAGGTAAACAAGTGATTGGGCAAGAAAAGATGGTTTTAATGGTGGGGCCTGGTTTATACTTAAATTATTACAAATTTCCCTTGACAGTTTGTGGTGGGAGTGGCTCTCTTGCAAAATTCCAAGGGAAAAAGCCTTTGGATGCTCTTGCTTGTCTTTGGAGTAAGCCACCTCAGACATATTTTAGTTTTAGATGATGATTACCCAACTTTTATTTTTCCCAGATGTCTGATGTCTAAAACCTTACCAGTTTTATTACTTTAATTTAGTAATTTTTTTCTATATTCCATGTGGAAGGCAAATAATCCTGTTGTTGGTCGAGGTTCAACAATATGCGGCCCACATCCACTCTCATTGTGTAGTGTGGCTATTACCGACTTACCTCAAGCCATGAATCTAGCTGTCTTGCTTGGGTTGTATCAAGTTTCTAGAGTTGTTTTCAAATGTCTTCAGGGAATGAATCATGTAGAAATACTTTGTAGAGCCAGGTCTTTAATCCCAGTACTGGGGATGCAGAGTCAGGTGGATCTCTGAGTTCGAGGCCAGCCTGGTTCTGGTCTACAGAGTGAGTTCCAGGACAGCCAGGGATATACAGAAAGACCCTGTCTCAACAAACAGAAGAAAGAAGGAGACACTTTGTAGAGCAGTCACTTGCCTGGACCGTTACAACCTCTTCTACCTTAAATGTGCCTAGCACACTGCAGGGCCAAAAGAAACATAGTAGTAAATAGTACATTGAAGATTTTATCACCTTAGTTTTCTTCTCATAGATTGTGTTCTCTAACAATCTGGCAGGCCTATAAAACCGAGGAGCAGACTGAGATTTCAGCAGACAGTTTTGAACATTCTAGAACTGCAACAGGCAACATAAGATGGGAAGTTAAGAAAAAAAATGTGCAAAGCAATCTCAGAAACTTATCTCTAGTGGCCAATGGTTTAACACAATTTGGTTTACTGAGCTTGAAAAGAGCCCTGCTGTTCTTCCTATCACAAAATTATCTAGCAAAACATATGCTCATTAGGATGGATTCACAGCAAGGCCCACTACTGGGTCATTTCTATACCTTGCACTTTATTACCAGAGTCCCTAACAATGAGCTAGGAAATAAGAAAGCTATTTTCTTCTAAGAAAACAGATCCATCTTTAAAATTTTTTAAATTACATTTTACTTACTTAAATATTTTACGTGTCTGTGTGGGTGGACATGTGTGGCAGTCAGAGGATGACTTGATGAGGCTGGTTCTCTCTTCCCACCGAGTGGAGTCCAGGCTTCGTTAGGCTTAGTGGCAAGCACCTTTATTCACTGAGCTGTCTTGTCAGCCCATCCATGGGTGTTTTGATCTGTGAAATTATTATTTGAGACCGAATCCTCGGTAGCCCAGACTGGCCTCCCACTATGTAGCTGAGGATGTTCCTCCAACCTTTACCTTTCAAGTGCTGGGATTTCTGGCCATGTTCTGCTTGATCTATGAAATTGTAATCTAGACTAACAACACTCTCATTTCTCTAATTTAAAACTTGATTTCTTATGTTGTTTCTGTGAGCTTAGAGTTTAGTGGGACTGATAAAATTATGGCACTGGAAAAGATAAGTCATTTTTAATTTTCTCTGGGAATTGATTTGAGATGTATTCAAGTTAAGCAGGAAGAATTTCTGGAGAAAGCTTTATAGCTTTTAAATTGAAATGACTGCAAAAAAAAAAAAAGTGGGATTCAGGGTATCACAGTGGGTTTAAGATTAGGTTTCTTCCTAACCCTGAGAGCAGCATGGGGACTTTCTGTGGCTTAGGGTATAGCTTCTGCTAGTCTATTCACATGGGAACTATGCAATAGCCTAGGCATTTGATGTGACCAAAAACAGACAAAAAAAAAACAAAATAAAAAACCAAAAAAACAAAACAAACCCTAAAACAAAGCCAAACGTGCCTCCTTGTGGACAAAAAGCTATTTAAACCTAATTTAATGAAAAGAATCTATTTTTGTGTCAGAGGACAACTTTGTGTTGTTGGTTCTGTCTTTACACGGGTTCCTGCACTCCAGTCAAGCTTATCAGGCTTACTCGGCAAGTACATTCCTTTATCACCTGAGCTCGATTTCTATACTTTAAGCAAGTAAAACAGGGATATTAAATGTAAAGGAAAATGCGCCTAGGCTAGTTTATCAGGATTGTGGTCACTGCACTTTTCACGGACTCTGAGTGTGAAATAGGGCAGGGTTTCTCACACTCTGTGCAAGATCTACTTTTGCCTCAAGTTAACAATCCAGTGACTATTATTTCCAGTGTGTTGGGTTATCTTAATAGAGATGGGGGCTGGGGAAACAGGTCCAAAGGCAAAGAGCAATTTGTACAAATTGTCTAGAAAGTTTATAAGAGGGCTCGGCTTCCAAATGGATGTGCTTGGCAGTGTACCGAATGGCCTGAGTCTGGAATAAGACGCAGCTGACTGACTCTCCAGCTAATGTCTCTCATTACGTTAGATTCCGCGTGGGGTGAATGAATGCAGAGTTACCAAAAGGTGGAAAGTTTCAGACATTTTCCTAGCGGGTTGCAAAACCCATTATATCAGAGTTTAGAAAATAATGAAATATACTATAAACATCCTTGTGGACGTCATTTGACGTTTTAATGTGACAATAGAGCCTAACTCCTTTTCATTTCCCACTACAAATGAATGATGCAACGAGCCATTGCTGATATAGAAAAAAGAAAAGAAAAGAGCCATGCTTTCTGGCTAAGACGACTGCGGCGTGTTCGAGGCTAGCAGGGGCAACGTGGCGAGCTCCAATCCGAACTGGACTTATAGAGTGAGATTCTGTCTCAAAAAACAAACCCAAAAGGCAAAAGGGAAGGATGGGAGAAAAGAGCGTAAAGTCGTCCAAGAGAGGACAGGAAAAGGAAAACAAGAAGCGGACACACCATTTGCCAAAATCTTTACCCGTTCCCTTGGGTAAGGGCGTACCCAAATTCCCCGCAGACTCAAGGGGCACTCCCACCCCGCCCCGTCCCGTCCCGTCCCGTCCCGTCCCGTCCCGTCCCGTCCCGCCCCGCCCCGCCCCGCCCCGCCCCGCCCCGCCCCGCCCCGCCCCGCCCCGCCCCGCCCCGCTCCGGTAGTTTGCTCTGGGACGGTAAGGCGGGACTTCCTGTATTTGAAAAACTTCCGGCGGGAACCGGAAGATTCTGCAACAGAACTCCAGTCTACAGACACGCCAGGCCGGAAGGTGAGCTTTGTGTCCGCCCTGGCGGCAATGCTTCGGTCTGGCCCGTTTCTGAGTCTGGGCTGCGGTACTTTGGGGGCCACTTACCGTTATGAGTGCTTGTTTGGGAGAGAGCAAATTTTGAAACGAAGTTTCGTTCCGTTTTAGTATCAGCGGTCTTCCTCACAATCTACACCTGTAACCTGGCACATCCTTTCATTGCACCAGCTGGCAGCGCATGGCAGGTGTGAGAAAGCCAGGGCGAACTTTGTTATTTTGTTTGTTTCCCCACATAGAGTAGGAGGTGAGGGAAGAAACACTGACAGATCGCGGTGCTCGGAACCACTTACATCTTCAGAAGTGCTCTGGGCACATAGGAGGCGCTCCAACAGTTGAGGATGAATGAGCACTCTAGGCAACTTTCGGGCGGCTTTTTAATGTCCATACAATGAGAAGCGAATATAGTATTGGTACATGTGTTTCTGAGTTCTAGGACCTTTGCCTTACACCTTTGAGCCATTTCAGTGTCAAGGTTCTCATTCATAGAAGAATACAGCAGGGCTTTCTCATCGCCAAGGCTAGCCGCAACTCTCCTGCTAAGTTTTTGGTTGTTGGCTTTTTTTTTTTTTAATCACTTGAGAATCTCTGCTAACATTTGAAGCACTTTTGTTGGTTCCCCTAGGTAAACATTTAGATGCCTCTTGAGTTCTCTCTCTTTTCTCCTACAACTTTAAATGCTGTTTCTCTCCTTTAAAATATTTGTGTGTGTGAGTGTGAGTTTGTGAATTGCCTTTTCTCCCTATTTTCACTTTCCCCAGTTTCTAGTATCTCCTCAGTGATATCACAGTAGCCTGTAATTTGGAATTGCTTATCCCTGCAGAGATGAAATAATTCAGAAGAGGGAATGTTTCTGATCACTAAAGAATAGGAGCCTTCTTATTTGTCCTCATCTTTTCCAAACAGCAGTGAAGTAAGAGTGATAGAAAATTCTTTCATGTTTTCTATGGAGACTATATTTGTACTTATGTTTATTCAGTAAATAAATACTTTTAGATCAGTTATTAAATTCTGGGCTCCCCAAATTTACTGAATTGAGGGTATCAGACAGAAAACAATATACTTTTAGCCTATTTTATATACTGCTGTATACAGGATGGAAGGGGGGGAAATGATATAAAATGCCATTTTAGGTAAGCGGATGCTGAGATCTAAGGGATGAGAAGGAACCAGATGTTTGATATAAATAGGCTTAAGGCTCTTGAGGTAGAGTGGACCTGATGTGGGGAAGACTCATGCTTGGAACAGGGACTGAAAGAAGGTGACTAGAAGCAAGCAGGTAGATGAAGGGGTGAGTGGGGTTAGGGATAGAATGTGTCAGTCCTGAAAAGTGTCTTGGTTTTGATTCTGCGGAAGCACAAGATGGAAAGTCCCCGAGTGTTTTCACAGCATTTTAGTAATCATCTCAGGGAGAATGAATGGTCGGGGTCAAGAGTGGAAGAACTGGAGGGCAGCTGAGAGCTTCTGCAGCGGTCTAGTAAGAGCTAAAGACGGCTGTGGTTTGTGTCCCATGTAATGCTCAAATTCATAGATTGGGAGGTTCAACCTTTGCAAGGTGATTTGGATTAAGGAGGCCATAAGGGTAGCCCCCCCTTCCCCACCATGGCACTGAAAGGCAGAGACAGAAAAAGCTCAGCCTACAGTTCCTTTTCTTTAGCACGGTGATGCCTTCTGTTTTGGAATAATGTGGAAAGAAGGCCTATTTCTAGGCCCTGGGATTGTGAGAAGGAATTACCCAGTCTCATCCCCTGCTATAGCAGTAGAGACTAGGGGCTCACTGGCAATGCTGATGAAATACAATATATTTTGGAGGAAAAATTCATTTACTAATAGTCTGAATATTGGTGATGGAGGGGAAAAAAGATTCTCAGTACTGGCTTTACATGTGGCTCGTTGGTGAGCGATGGGCACACTCACCTATAGAGCTGTCTTAATTGAGTACACT
>JAQHUG010000024.1:5763090-5789873 GCA_028555095.1 Dicrostonyx torquatus
TGTTTTACCTAATTTTCCATGTTCCATTTACTGTAGAATACTTAATAAAGAGGTAGTTCAAAGTATGTGTTTAGGGAAAACTTTAAAGGCCCATTGTTAATCTAAGTACTAACTGTGATGGTTAATCTTGGTTGCCAATTTGACAGATGAAGGAACCTCAGTTGAGTAATTGCCTCCATCTAATTGTACTATGAGTGTGTCTGTGGAAAAGAGCCAGCCCATTGTGGGCAGTTCCATCCCTAAGCAGATGGGCTTGGCTTATATAAGACAGGTAGCGGAATGAAAGCCTGGGAGCAAGCCAGTAATTAGTGTTCTTCTGGGTTCCAGCTCCTGCCTTGAGTGTCTGCCTTGGCTTCCCTTGATGGACTGACTATAAGCTGTAAGACAAAATAAATTGTTTCCACACCAAGTTTCTTTTGTTCATATGTTTATCATATAATATGTAGACAACAAACTGGGACATTGATCTGCCAAGGATTTTAAACCCCTCCCTGCAAAAGCTGAAGTGTAGCAATGGATTTGGCATATGATTGTCTGTGTTTTGAATTAAGGTGTAATAGTTCTCCCTTTCAAGACCCCCTGGTGGAAGTCTGAAATGTTTAATAGTACCAAACCCTACATATACCACGTTTCTTCCCATGTATGCATACCTGCGATAAAGCTTAATAAATATATTAGAGATGTTAAGAGACTGACAACTACTAACAAGGAAAAATATTTATAACTATATTGTAATAATAGTGTTTGCATTGCTATTCCTGTTTTGGGGCCACAGTTAAGTAAGCACTGTGGTATGGTGACGGCGTGACTGCTAAATCACTGCCATGTAGGTGTGAGTGTGTACAGAATGACTGCTGGGCAGAAGGCTAAATCGTGTTCTTGACTGGATGGATGGAATAAAATGGGGATTTTATCCTGCTGCTTTAGAATAGTGTGCCATTGAAATCTATTGATCGTTTTTGTTTGGAATTTTCTGTTTAATGTTTATGAACTTCAGTTGACAGAGATGACTCAAACCATATAAAGCCAAACTTTGGATAGGAGTGGCCTGATATTACTGTGTCGTAGATTAGGATGGTCAGAGTAGTTGTAAGGTGAGTGAAATGAGGGAGGGTTGCTTGATGGGGAGCTTGACACCTTTAGATTGCTTTCCCATTGTTTTCTTTTTGAGGCAGAATCTTGACCTCTGATCTTCTTGCCTCTTCTTCCCTACAGGTGTAGATTGTTATGCAGGATTCAGATTCTCCAGGGAGGCCTCTTCCACTGTCTTTCATGGAGGACAAGGATCTAACTGGTGGCTTTTTGTTTACTTGTTTTTTGAGACAGGGTCTCTTGTATCCCAGGTTCACTTTGAACTCATTGTATGGCTGAGAACAACTTTAAGCTTTCAATCTCTCTGCCTCCCAGGAGCTGCCCTGTCACATCTGGTTTATAAGGTAGTAGAGATGAACCCGGGACTTCATGCCCTTCATGTGGCAAGCACTCTCCCAACTGGTCTTTATCTATCCCTACCTCTCACTGGTGACTTCTGGGGGTTTTAGCGTTCAATTTGAATGATTTGTATGTATACAGTTGCATTCATTGTCTTCTAGTCTTTTGAGTCTGTTCTGGAAAATAAACTTCTAGACTTTTTTTTTTGTGGATCAGTTGCCTAGTAACTGGGCTAAGGCACCTAGGAAGACTCTTTGTCAAAGATACCCAGCCCCCAGATCCCTAACTCTGGTTCCTAATGATTTCAGCTATCACTTCTGTTGTCTATTTGTCTTTCCTTTCTTCCTTTGCTCCTTCCTTCCTTTTTAAAAAGTTAAAAGAAATTTTCTTTTTAATGGAGAGACTAAAGGCTAAATTCTAAAATGCCCCATTTACTGGCTTGGGATTTTAATTTTTATATAGTAAAATCTGTTAATCTTTTTGGCTTTGAGTTTAAGATGTGCTTAGTGACATCTGCATTTTCTCATCCTACTCAACATTCTGAAGAGTTACTTTTTGCTTTTTGTAGAATTTTTAACGCTTTGTTTTGTGTGATTTAAATAGTTCCCCATCTTAGGGTGTGGTTTTGCTACTGAGGAGGGTGTGGAAGGTAAATACTTGCTTTTCTTCAGAGGATTAGCTAGTTGTCTTGCAAAGTGAATTCATATTCTTCCCCAACATATTTTGAATTGGCACCCTTGTCAAGCGTCAACTTCTTATTTATTGATTGATTGATAGGATCTTAGATTGTAGCCCTGACTGGCCTGAAGCTCTTTATGTAGACCATGCTAGCCTGGAACTCTTAGTGATTCTCCTGCTTCTGCCTTCTTCGCGGTAGGATTAAAGGTGTGCCACATTCCTGTTCAGTCTTCTTTTTTACAGTTTTGCTTTTATTGTGGTAAATTGTTCATAAAAAATCCAATTTTTCTGTTCCCTTGTGATAATAGTTAGAACTGTTTATTTGAGGTAGGATGACCCCCATAACCAGAGAGATTCTTAACAGAGATTGAAGGAAGAGAGGAGAGAGTATCCTGACTGCTGTCAGGAGTCTGTTATTCCTCTGTCCTTTTGTTTCTTTCCTAACATGGTCTGCCTCATGGTTCTGCACTCCCTGAATGGAGCTGCTGGGAAAGAAATTGTGTTCCTCTTGGTGACAAGCCCTTTGGTATTTGTCTGAGGTACTACCTTTTCTTATAAGTGCTGTTAGAAGCAGAAGCTTACAGTAGCCCACTGGTCCACAGACTTGTCTCACAGATTCTAAATATGCCAGGCTAATGTAGTTTTTATAGTTTGACAAACATATTTTGGGGAGTAATAAATGTTATCAGTTTCAGTAAATTTTTTACTTATTGTATTATGTGATGTCTCTTGTCATTTGTCTTAATTTTTTTTAGTGCTGAACCTTTGACTATGGTAAATATTTTTGGTAGCATAGTGGTTAATCACTCATAGTACAAGAGGATGTGTGTTTTGTTTTAGGAATAACCTTGCTGCTTACTCAGTTAATTAGCATCCCTTTTTTGACTCCTACCTTTATGAAGACACCTCTACTTTACTATCAGAAGACACAGAAGAGAAGAAATATTTCTTATATTTGATAAATATTTTGATAGATGACTTTATAATTTGTTGACTGGTAGTGTCACCATAAAATGATACCTGTGAAATACTGAAACATTTAATTCTAAAATAAACTTATTACCCTGTAGGATCTTGTCATAAGGTATTTGAGACCGTTGAAAGACTGCTGGGTATTTTTCTGATAGCAGGCTACATCCTGTGGGAAGCCAGTGTTTGGGCTTGTGAACAAACCTGATGTTTTTTTTATGGCATTTCTAATAGCAAAGGTTTTGGAGTGTTAGTTTTGAATGGAGAATCATTTTAGAGCCAAACAAAGTGATAAAACTCTTCATGTCATGCTGACTTCATGTTCTGTTTCTTCCAGATGTCTTCATTGCCAAGAAGAGCAAAAATACAGGCCCAGAATGTGGAATCCAAAGATGAATTGTCTTTCTTCTCTGAGTTGTAAGCATATTAGTGAAATGTTGCGGGAATGGTGACTGTTTTAAGGAGTAATATATTCTGTCACTTAGAAACTTAAGTCATCTGGGTTGAAGAACCATGAGTCCTTGTCCTTTATTAATACAATAGCTCTTTGTTGAATTCATGCTGTGATCCAGGAGAGAAAATAGCTAACTGAACACATTATATAATATTTACCCTGGAACCAGGCTGACAGAGGTCATGCTGTTGTTTACATTGCTTTAAAATAGAACTTGTAATTTATGCACCATTGCCACTGTGTGTAGGGTCACCCTTTGTTGTGAGGGCTATCTGATACCCTGTAGGATGCTTAGTGAAATAGAACCTCCAATACTGAGATAAATCAGCCACTTATTAAGTTATGTCAGTATAGTGACCCAAAGCTTACAAACATAGGAGTTCACCTCGGGACAAAGATTTAGATTCAAGCCCCAAATACAAAGACCTTGAGACAGCAATGAGTTCATGTGTGGGGAACAGCAAGAACAGTGCGGCCAGCTTAGAACCATTGTATCAGAGAGTGCTAGGCAACAAGACTGGAATTGGTAGGCTCCAAGAGTCTATGAGGAGATGCTAGGACTTTATTAGAAGCCAGTGGAGGACTGTGGCAGCGATCTGACCTGTTCTGGCTTATGTCTGTAACCTACCCATGTGAAGTAGGGTTAGTTAGTATTCTGTGTGATAGGCTATTAGGCAGGAGAGTCGAAGATGTTCTGTTCGGTTGGCAGTAGGAGGGGGCTCTCCTTTGTTTTTCCTTTGCCTTTTCCTTTTGCCCTTCCCCCTTTTCTTCTTCCTCCTATTTTTTCTTGCCCTTCTCTCCCCTTGCCTTTTCCTCTCTTTCTTTTCCCTTGCTCCGTGTGTATGTGTGTGAAGGAGAGTAGGGTATGGTAAACACGGTCAGAACTTGTGACCCTCCTGCCTCAGACTCCCAAGTACTCAGAGGACTATCTGGCAGAGCACAGGTTTTCAAATGATAGTTACTTTTGACTCTACTTTTGTTTTTTTGTTTTGTTTAGTCTCAGACTGCTTACTGACCTCTGAAAAGAACTCTGATGATGTCAGTGGTTTGGCCTACCATCATTATGTTTTCTTGGAACATAATTTAGCTGAGAGTTCATTCAGTGAAGTTCTTGCCTCTAGGCAGAACTGAGACCCTTCAGGAACTCAGACAGCCTCATTGACTACTGTCAGGCCATTTTCCCCACCTGTCTTTACCTGTTTAGGGGAGGAATAGCGTGAGGCAGATGGGTGGAGGGCTGGGCTTTCTCTGCTCCTCATGTGTGTTTGCTTCTTGTTAGAAAAGCGGTATGGCTGCACCTGACCCAGTCTCTTCAGGGAACAGATCTATTTTGTGAAGGGAAAAAGGGTCAATAAAATAGGTAGTTGAAGTGTCTTGGTGATGGCTTTTTATGCAGTTTCAGGTGTTTTAAAAGCAATTTCTTAGTCCTTTTTATTGGTTTGAATAACTTAGTATGTTTTAAATGGATTTGATTGGCATTTAGGAACCTAAGTGCTTTTTACTGTTAAGATTGAAAGGCACACATTGACAATTGTGTGACATGACCCAGTAAGTGCCTGAAGGTAATGGTTGATTTTCTGTGTCGTGATGGTGTGTGTGTGCTCATCAGGTGGGGGAAGAGACTTGTGATGGTATATGGTGGGGAGAGGGCACGTCTACATTGGTCTCTGATCACTGTTCACTCCTTCACAATAATTGTGCACAGCCTATGCCCATATCAATCAATTTCCTCTCACACACTTCCAGTTATCATTTAAGAAACATATGCCTCTCTTGACCTTTGTTATGTGGTTGGTTTCATTTTTCCTGAAAGTTATCCTGTCAATTTACTTCTAGGTCATCTGGCTCTGAAGAAGATGACAAGGAAGATAGTATTTGGGAACCTCAGAAGAAAGTCCCCAGAAACCGTAAGCAGCCTGCTTCCAAGGAGTCCAAACCAAAGCAGGGGCGCCGGGTGAAGAAGAACATCCCACAGATGGATGCTCTATCAAAAGACCTGGCTGTTAAGGAGGAGTTGGTAGGTGGTGTTGCTAGAAGTGGGGAAGGCCACTGTATTCTCCAGATTGGGAGGAGCTGTTCTTTTTCCTTACACAGCATAGGGCAGAACGTGTAAATGACACACTCTTCAGGGCCATGGTATCCCTTTCACAGTCTCAGGAACACTTACCATTCCAGCTACTTCCACTCTCCTCTCCCAGGAGGTGTGCTAGGTGTGGAAGTACTAGTTTGGATGGCGATGTCAGCAAATATCAGTGCGTATTACTAGCCTCGCAGCATGCTTGACATTTCACTCTGAAGATCTCGTTGTCCTTACAACCATTGGAATGGCTGCAGTTACCATCCTGATTTTATAGATAAATGTGTGGCAAGAGATAGTTAGTCATTTACTCCTAGAACACAGACAGTAAGTGATGCAACTGGGTTTCTAAGTACCTCGTAGGGTACTTTTATATCAACCATGCTTGCAAGAGCGATGTGTATATGTGGAGTGCTGCTTTAATAGTTAATACTTAGAAAGAAATCATAAAAAGCACTTGAAACTCTTACGGGCAGCAATTTCTTTCTTGGAGGCTGAAGTAGGGAATTAGATAGTTAGAAACTTACTTGCTGAGTGTGGACTGAGGAGAGGAACTAGACAAGCACATTCAGGTTTATTGATTACTCTTGTGGTCCCTGCTCTGGTCATCACAGTGACACTTACGTTGTAACTGTGAATTGTGTAGAGTTAAGATAGTCTGAAGCAGCCATCTCACAGCAGGCTCTCTTATCATTGGGACAGAAACCCTCAGGATCTGCTTATTGTCTTTTCTTTGCTTTATTATAGATAGAAGAAAGCTGATCATATTTCGTTTCTTGTAGGTTTGTTTCCATTTCTTTGGTGGCTTCCTTTATGATAGATATGTTCTTTAGTTATACCAACTTATATGACTTATAGATGCAGTCATTTTATCTTCCTACCTCTGCTTGGATCCTTTATGTTTTGAGTGCAGGTGGAGTGCTCAGAAAACTTCATGTTCAAGTATACATGTTGCCGGGCGGTGGCATGTAACCATTGAAAGGATCCCTGATGTTGCCCTTTCTTTTCTTTTTTTTTCCTCCCTGAGATAGGTTCTCTGTGTAGCCCTGGCTGTCCTGGACCTTGTTCTATAGTCCAGACTGCCCTTGAACTCAGAGATCCTTCTGCTTCTGCCTCCCAAGTGTTGGGATTAAAGGTGTGTGTTTTCACACCCAGGCTTCATATTATTCTTTCGCATCCGCATCACTGCTCTTCTTTCACCCACTTATTTCTGCTCCTGGTGAGCTCGGCTCTGCTTAGGAGACTTATATAAATGCATTCATATTGTATGCAACTTTGGGATGGGTTTTTTCACAGCATGCAACTTTGGGATGTTTTTTTTTACAGCTCAACATAGTTCCCTTGAGATTCATTTAAGTTGTTATTATGTGTATTGATACGTTGTTCCCTTTCACTTCTGAAAATATTCCAGGGCAGTTGGTTTCTAATCTTATAATTCTCATGTGTTCTTTTTGTGATTTCATAGACTAGCCCTGTAGCTATTGTTGATGCCAGTTTGGAAGAGAAAAATCACAAATTACATACGACAAAGACTCTGAAAACTGCAGCGAAAAAACAAAAAAACTCAGTACAGAGGGCCAAAAAAAGGTTGAAAGTTGATGAAGAAACCAGCCAAGCCAGCCCCTTAGAAGGTGGAAATAGCAATATGGAGATACCATCAACAAGCACCACATGGGAAGATGTGTACAAGAAAGAAGAAAGTGAAGACGACTTCACATTTGGTCAGTCCCCACTGAAGAGGATGAAGACTGAGGCCTGTCCTCAGGGGAAGCCTGTCAAGTTTCCCGACGGTGCCAGCAGCATTAAAGAAGAGGTGGAGATGAACTGGGACATAGTGCAGGTAAGTGCAGCCTTGTGTCACTGTGTGTTGAGTCCTGGATGGAACACAGACTGTGCAGTTTTGAATCCACTTTTTCAGTTTGCCAGTGGTTTCTGGAGTCAGGCTTTGACCACTGTTTCTATTCTTGGCTATACTATTTTGTAATCTGGCTTATCAGCTGCAGCTCTTTTGCTAAGAAGTGTGACTTCAGTCAAGAAAGTCGTTGCCCTGGTACATACTTGCACATCATGGTCTAGGTATTGTACATCAACAAATGGAGGCCTCAAAGGCACATTGCTAAATTTTTGTTTTGTGTTTGGATTGTAATGTAAATTCTTTACACCTGTCTCTTGCCATACTACCTTAGAGGCACCTGACCTCACCTAAAGCTCAACCCTGAAGGACATCCTTTTAGGCAGCCTATTCAGATCATCCTCACAGAACCCCATCCCCACTCCCAGCACTCTAAATAAATAAATGTAAAATTATAACAAAAGGTTAAGTTTCTATCCCTTGTAATCTAGAGAAAAATAACTAGGGTGGTGCAATATTCATTTCTTCTTCCATGATAAAGATGGGGGAGGTAAGACAGAAAGCAAAGTGTCTTACAGAAGGCAGTTCTTCACCATGAATGACCTACTATCACGTCCGAAAGGCCAGAAACCTCCTTTCCTCCTCCTATACACTGTCAGCTACTGGAGATGGACCTACCGTGGCAAGAGAAATAAGCTTAGCAGTGTTCAGAAAGGGTAAGGCAAGAAAAGTGGGGCACATCCATTGCCCTTGAAGTTCTGGACCAAGAATGGAGTTTAAAGAAAGTCTTCAGAGTGAATTCAGTGCAGGTGGTGTATGACCTGCTCTGTCAAAGCACTGCCTTGCAGATCTGAACGAATAATGCAGAGGAAGACAGAGAAGGCTATTTACACTGCTTCTCAATGACTCTGCAAGGCGCATTTCAGTAAAAAGACAGAGAAAGCTATAGGGCAACATTCCAGATTCGTTAGTGTGCCAAAGAGGAAAAACATAATGACTTACATCTACCGATGCCACTCTATAGGTGACAGAAAAAGCAACATGGCCCAGAAAACGTCTCTCTGAAGAACACAGCCCCAGTGTTAGAACTGCAAAAAGCCGTGGGCTCTACAGCAGCAATTTATAGCAAAGGGTCAATTCAAAATGCTCTTAGGACATATAGTGAGGAAGATCAGGAAGATCACCCTCATCTACCTTGATATGGCCCCGGAATGTGACAACACACAAGGTTAAGGCTCAGCCCACTGCTGATGAGCCCCTTCTAGTCTTCTCTATCAACCCCAAGGCAGCTAAAAAAGGAATGGGGGAGGCGGGCAGAGAGTATAGGAAAGGAAACCTGGGAGAAATCCTCAAGTTAGAATTCTTAGAGAATTTCTCTTTGAAACATTGCTGGGTGTTGTTCCTATATACTGGATGCATGAACAGCCATTAACCTAACCTAAGAGTTTGTTCTGAAATCTGTTAATGTGGACTTTGAGTTCTTTTTATTTTAAATATTTTTGTTTCTTTGAGGTGGGGTTTTATTCTGTAACCCAGGTTGGCCTGGAACTCTACTAGATAGCCCTGGTCCCAAATTTCTGATTGCTGGGATAATAGGTGTGAGCCACCACGAGCAGCAACTTTGTATTTTTTGTTAGGGATACTTTCTTGAGTTTGCTGACCAGTTCAATAATGTTGGTAGGATTACATACACAAGGTATTTTGTAATATACACTCCAAGAGAAAGGCAAGATTAATTGCTGGGAATGAATTGGGCAAAGCATGATGAGAAACAGGTACCTGGCTGCCGGGTGAAGCAAAGAAGTAAGGAAATCTTTATTAAGCTGAGCAGCATCCTCCAGTATCAGCTGAAATGTGTTCACTTATTTCATGGCTTTGGCCTATTTGGAGGCTATAGATATACTAGTTTTTTCTTTACATTCAAAGCAGTTTTCCCTCCTATTAGTTGGAAGTTGTTTTTAGTTGAAGACAAATTTTAAATAAAGTACATTCTGATCCCTCTTCTCTTCCCCACAATTTCTCCCAGATCCCCCCAACTCACCCAGCTCCATGGCTTTTCTTTTTCTCTCAAAAAGATATC
The DNA here is from genome assembly GCA_028555095.1 of Dicrostonyx torquatus. Classification (NCBI taxonomy): domain Eukaryota; kingdom Metazoa; phylum Chordata; class Mammalia; order Rodentia; family Cricetidae; genus Dicrostonyx; species Dicrostonyx torquatus. The sequence goes on from JAQHUG010000024.1 coordinate 5,772,632, forward strand.
CTCAACACACATCCTCAACACAAAATCACAAAAACAGAAACCAAAATCTACATGCATAAGACCAAGAAGACAAAAAAAAATTGCCCAAAGCAAAATAGGACAAAAAGTCCACAGAAATATTACTGAGTTATTTTTTTGATGCCTCTTTGGCATGCAGCCTAGTAGTGTAGTTAATATACCAAGTGAGACTCCATTGGAGAAAATGAATTTTTCCTTTGCTAATGGTTATCAATTGCAGATAGCTTCTTGATTGGGCTGGAGGCCTTGTCCACTTGCTGCTGCAGGCAGTTCTCAGGGAATCTCAGGTCCTTGTCTGTGGTTTTGGAGAGAGGTGTTAGAATTGTTTCCCCTCTGCTGAACATCTGTGGGCAGCTTTGTTAAAGCCTGGAAAACCAAATGGGAATTTACATGTTTAGTTTTCTTTTTTTTTTTTAGTTTAACCTAACAAACCTTTTCCTAACTTTAACTCTCTATGCAGTTCTTATTTCTGTGTGGACTTCCTTTTCTTTGCTTTGTGAATCTCAGCTCCCCACACCAAAAAAACAAAACAAAAATAAAAAAACTTTGTGGGAAAATAGTTTTTGCCTTAAAACTGTATTTATTGCTCCTTCCAAATGTAGCTGAGAATAGTGCAGGGGCTGGGAACTTGGAAGTGGGAAGAGGTCGGCAATACAAGTCAGAGTCAGCTGTGTGTGTATTTGGGGACACTGTCTTGAGTATTTACATAAAGATCAGACTGAAAGAAATGTCTTTAATGTACATATCTTCTTCCACAAAATATATATCCAGGTTTTGGGGGCAAACACTGAATAGCACCTTGTCCAGAGGGAGAGGTTTCTATAAACTAGCTGAACACTTTGGCAGTTTCCCAGGCTCTGCTCACCATCATGCCTTCTTCTTCTGTTCTGCTGAGGGTATGTGTCTTAACTCTGGAAACTTCACTGCCTTTTCAGGGATCTCACCATCTTGTGTGAGGAGGGTAAGCCCATAGCATATGCTTGACTAGTGTTTAGACTTGGGTCTTCGAACACAGTTTGTGTCTATTTCCTTGCCAGGGACTGAGGACTGTCCTCTTGAGCAAAAGCAACCTACCCATTCTCGCCTGTCTCCTAAATTGTGAATATATGGTTGCCACGGGAAATTTGTTTTTGTTAAATCCCCTTATGCCCCACACTAGTATATTAGTAAGAACCGAAAAAGTGACCAGCATAGTCAGTTGTTGGAAGAATTAAATTGGGCCAAAGTTATGACTGCCGTGATACAATTTCTTTATTTTGAGGAGCCTAGGTATGTGCAGTGCTCTGTGCATCTGGTAACATTTGCTCAATTAGGAGAAAGCAAACAAACCCTTTTTGTAAGCTCTTTTCCCTTGGTTTCAAGAGCTGATACGAGATGATGTAAGTGAAGATGAAACCAGAATAGGAAAGGAAGTGACGTGAAAAGGGAGCCAGTGTCTCTGAGCTGGCCACCTCACTGCTGTTCTGCATTAATAATAGCTACGGTAGTTCTTGATAGATGTAGCCCATTTTCTCTGGGAGAGGTTAAAATAGTGTTTTTTGTTGTTATAATCAAGTTGGTAGTATTTGTTATAGACTTTAGCATCAACAAGCTTTGATGAGGTTGCCCAGGATATTCAAAAGTATAACCAAACTACTTCCAGATTGTAAACAACAGAATCCCCCTCATACCCCTCTTCAATCACCCTTCCTCTCCTGTAACCTCTTTTCTGATTTCCGGCAGTGTGTATTAGCTGTCCCCACTCCATCTTTACATACGCATTTGTGATATAGTGACATAATCAACTCTCTGGGTCAGGTGGTGGGCAGTAGGAATCAGCAGCTTTTCAGAAGGGAGCTGTTCAAGTTGCTGGCTTGGGAATGATTCTGAAGAGAAAAGTCTCTCATTTTTACTTTTGGAGCAGATCAGAATATCTTATCTTCCAGGGTCATTCTTTTGTTTAGGAAGCCTAAAGAGGGAAAGTTGTGATTACCAGGTAAATGGGAAGTGGGTCCAAAGCCACTTCCAAAGGGAAGGATCTGCTCTCAGTAGCTTCCAAAGCTACTGATTCCTGTTTAACTGTCCAACAGTAGAGTTTGTTTTCTAGGTGCTTGGAACATCAGTGATGGTTTTGATCAGCCAAATGGCGTGCTCTAGTATACATTTGTTCCTTCTGGAGATAGGGATAGATGAGACTGGCGTGTTCGCAGGGAGAACAGTTAAGGCTGTCTCACTGATGCGGGATAGAACAAGGCTGTGCTGTGGGGTGAGAGAAAATGAAGATGATAAAGACATATTTTGTAACTTTTGTTTACTGTTCTTATGATGAGTCAGACTTAAGATTTGGAGGTGGATGACTCTTCTAGTTTGAATTACTATTTGAATAAATAGCACACAAGGAAAAGTGGAGGGTGAGTAGGTTTGAGAGGAGAATCACTTTACAAATGCAGGGTTGAGATACCCATTAGGTTTCTGGGATACTGTCATAAATAATTGGCCATGGGTTTGGTGGCAATGTGGAGAAGAGCTATGCCTGGAGATGAATTTAATGTCTTCATCAGAGCTTTGATATTCATCCCTTAGAATGACTGCTGAGATTTAGGATCAGTATTCAAGCTGACTGGGAAGTGAGGTATCTGTATGGTCTCTGGGGCTCAGCCATTTACTGCGTCTGTAGTTTTGTAAACAATTCTGTCATATTTTGGCCTGATTTTATTCATCTGATGATGATGATGATGATGATGATGATGATGATGATGATAATTTTGGATAGGATCTTACATCATGGCTCAGGCTGGCCTCAAATTTCTGGTTGTCCTGCTGTGTCAGCCTTCAAAGTTTTGGGATTATAGGCCATAGGATTTTGAATCACTTTTTCTTTCTTTGCAGGTTTTATCTGAGAGAACTAATATTGAACTTTGGGTTTGTGCCAATATCATACACCTCTTTAATGATGACAATACAATTCCCTTCATTATACGCTATCGAAAAGAGCTCGTTAATAACCTTGATGCTGATTCCTTGAGAGAAGTTCGCCAAACCCTAGACGAGCTACGGTAAGAAACCCGAGGGAGTGGTGGATCTTAGGTAGGAGACAGAGGCTCTGAGCACACGAGGGTAGACAAGGGGAAGTTAGTTACTGTTTTTGCAGTCCTAGTGCTTTGTTTTTATTAATTGTTGTCATCTAAATGCAGACCTCTTTTGCCCGAGCAAGTCAGGTTTGTTTTCTTAGTTAGGCCATGGCGTTGGACGTGAATCTATGGGACACGTTGAAATGATTGACTATTGTGGCAGAATCTTAGCACTCCACAGTCCTCAAATGGAGAGTTCTTGCCAGTATAGATGGTCTTTAATCTATAATAGTGACTTCATTTTGCATCTTCATTGTAGTCAAAACCATAAGCATTCAATAGAAACTCTACTTTGAATATTACCTTTTTTTTTTTTTTTTTTTTTAAATCCTGGGCTGACAAGATGCTATAGTGACTCTTAGGATGCTGCTCCCAGTCAGCCATGTGATCATGAAGGAAAATGATACTCTATGGTGCTGCCAATGATTTTTTTAGGAAGATATATTGTCTTGGTTTCTTCTTCTACTGCTGTGATAAATACCCTAACAAAAGCAACTTAAGGGAAAGGCTGCTTATTTTGTTCATAGTTCCAGGTTACAGTCCATAGGGAAATCAAGGCAGCAGGAATTTGAAGTCAAGAGCCTAGGGTTAATGTATGCTTATTGGTACTCAACTCCTTCACGCTACCAATACCACTGCTTGGCAAATTTTGTAAATAAGAACAGGTAATGGTGGTGCATGCCTTTAATCCCAGCACTCGGGAGGTAGAAACAGGTGGATCTCTGTAAGTTCTAGGCCAGCCTGGGCTACAGAGTGAGTTCCAGGACAGGCTCCAAAGCTATGCAGAGAAACCCTGTCTCAAAAAACAAAAACAAGCAAACAAACAAAAAGAACGGGTAATGAAATAAGATGGTGAGTATGGCATATACAGCAGGATTACACGTTCACAGAGAAGAGTTGATTGAAAACTAGAGGACCTGCTGGGCCTGCCATTCCTCTTGCCTCATCGGTGTATTGATTCATCTGATTTCCAGAATCAGCTCTTCTGCATGAGTCCCAGTTCTTTGTCAGTGGGAACAGTATTTAGGAACCAGTTATGTGTGCTAAGTGTGCCCATCCTGAGCAAGATTGCTCCAGTACCAGTGAGCACATCTTATAGTCAGATAGTCAGATGTCCAGGCGGCAACCTTAGGATTTCAGCGCTTAGGAGGAAAGTAAAAGGTGAGCTGGGATATCTTGCTGGAGAATAAAGAAGTACTCAGAGTAAGAGGAACAAGCCAGAAGCATTAAGCAGTTAGCTTGAAAGGGTTACTTCTGGCCAAGCCAAGGATAATTTGAACAGTAAATATGTCACAATGGTGAATTATAACCACTAAATAAAAAATAAGCCAGAAGTCTATAGTGATAAGAATAAATCAGTGAATACATCAGAGGTTTGGTGAGGAATAAGATGGTCTCAAAATATCCATCCCTAGACAAAGTGCGTATCGGTTACAAAGGGAAAAAGGATGCTTATATCAGAAACCCCAAGTGTCCTCTTCCTAGGTTAAATTCCGTTAGTAGAAGGCTACACTGAGATCTTTTGTCTGTCAATGAGATGTAGTATAAAGTCTCACTTGTGTGATATTCCTGCCAGGAGGCCTCAGTTTAACTGTAAGGTAATATCACAGGAGTCCTTGAAGGCTTGAAGACACTACAAAGTAACTGGTAGGGAGCATTTCAAAGTATGAGACTTTTAGAATCCAGGAGAGCCTGGAACATTGCTTCAACTCGAAGAGAGTGGATCTGACAGCTACCCTTGTTCTGGTGAGACTCCACAGAGGCCATCATCAGCACTGCTGCTGAAGCCTTAAAAGGCCTCAGGTCTATGAGGAGGAACATAGTGATAGGTCTAGGGCTAACTTCCTGATACTGACACTTTTATTGTGACATATATTATTCTCTCTTGGAACTGCAGGCTGTCTGTCAAGTGAGTCAAAGATAAAGCAGTTTTGTGTTACTTTTTTTTACTTTCCCTGCACCTTTTCTGAAATGTGAGATAGCCTTGAGAAGAAAGGTTGGACATGTAGGTCGTATATATTATATAAGTTTTTAATTTCAGGGCGGTTGCAAAGAAGGTTCATAGTACAATCCAGAAAATTAAGAAGGAGGGGAAGATGTCTGAGTGCTTGCTAAAAGCCTTGTTGAACTGTAAAACGTTTGAAGAACTAGAACACGTGGTAAGGAACTTTATCTTTTAATGCAATGCATAAATATGTATGATTTGGGAATCTTTTTACCACTGAGGAAGACCACACCATAAAAAGCTAACGCCATTGGCCACTGTTACTTAATTCATCAGGGTTTTTGTCCTTACTGAATACCTTTTCCTCTGTGCCAGGAACTTGCTTACACATACAGTAGTAAACAGTTCTTGCCCTCAAGGAATTTCTAGTCACATAAGGAAGTAGAGCAGGTTGTCAAAGTGTAGAATGCAAAGGAGATGGCACAGCCGGAGATCAAGACATGCATTCTGCAGCCTGTAGTTGGCACAGCTGCCACCATAATTATTTGTTGGTTTCACATTTGTGTGCTCAGTGAACCACGGATGGAAATTTTCTGAAGAACATTGTCTGTATTGAACAGGTACATAATTTAAAACGTACCCTCCTCTAAATAATGTACTCTAACAAATCGGAGTTATCTAGAGGTGACTGGTGTTGACAGGAAGCAGTACAGAGGCTGTGTGGAAGCGCCACGCCATTCTCCATAGGGAACTTGCTGTGCACAGAGGCCAGGCCCTCACGGGTTCTGTGGTTGGGCTTCTATTAGAAGCTATGAGCCTGCAAAAATTCACGAGCATGTCTGGGTTGACCACTGGGCACCTATGAAGAGAATCTGGAGGTGTTGGTGTGCGGATCAGGAGGAAGAAGGCTTGGTGAGTGAGTGAAGGGTAATTCAACTCAATATCCAGATGAGGAGGTTTTTAGATGAGTAAATCCAAGCAAAGAACTAATTAAGCACATAGAAAATTACAAAGATAAATCTATGACACATAATTCTCCTGTAATCTGAGCTAGTTAATATGAGTTCATCTCTTGAGGGGAGAGGGCAGAGCATAGAGAAGGATGTCTGTGGTGTTCTCTGCATGTCCTCTAGCCCTGTAGCCTCATTTTAATTTTAGCTTTGGAAACAAACGGCTATTATGTATTCTCTACCTTTTTCTTCCTAGTCTGCTCCATATAAAACGGGGAGCAAAGGCACCAAAGCCCAGAGAGCAAAACAGCTGGGACTAGAAGGAGCAGCGTGGTTACTGCTGGAAAACCCGGGGCAGCTCAACCTATTGTCTTATGTCAAGCCTGGTGTTAAAGGTACTGGCTCCCTACAAGACGTCAGCCTTGCTGGTGCTTAGCTTTTAGAATGCACATACTGACATGTTTCATGTTCACTTCACTAATGGCCATACGGCTGTCTAGTAACAGCAGGTAAAGAGCAGTGATTCGAACAGACAAGTTGCCCAACCTTTTGCTCCGATGACCTCGCCACACTAGTCATTTAGCTGTGCTGCCTCTGCCATTTTCCTTTTTCATTTCCACGCATATTCTCACAACACACATTTCTCCAGTTCCTACTTGGTCTTTCTTAATGCCATCTTTGGTCAATAGATCTTGGTTTTATTATTAATTTATTAATCTTTTAAGATAATTGACATTTTACTTTTAAATGAAACCTCTCCGTGTCCCAAGATTATAAAGATTCTCATTATCTTTCAAAGCTTTTGTTTTATTTCTGATTTAAAAAACAAGCAAACAAAAAAAATGTAACTCAGATCTCTTCATAAAGAATTTAATACGCCTGGCATGCACAAACTACAAATTGGAGCCTACTCTTGTGTTTCTGTTTCTAAGTAATAAGGGGACTTTGTCTAAAATTTGCTCCCAAATATATTCTGGCCTTTGTGGGTGAGAGAGAGTGAGACAGGGCACAAGAAAAATATATAAAAGATTATTGCTTTTGGAGGCTTTACTATTCAGTCTGGACTAGAATTTGCAGTTTTCTTGCCTCATCTTCAAAGTGAAATTATAGATTTCTCAAAAAGCATTGATTCTTTTATGTTTAAGTAATTATATTTATCAAGATGTATAATGTTTTGATATATATATATATATGCAAAATTAAGTAATTTTTGTAGTTAAACAAAATTGACCTGAAATGGAATTAATATATGTACTGTCTGACACAGCTTACTTTTTTCTTCTTTTGGTGATAAGAGCACCTAAAATTTATTTTCTTAGCCAAATGCTAGTTTGCTATATAATGAATTAAATCCTTAATGCTGTACATTAGATTTCCAGGCTTGCTTAGCCCATACAACTGCAGGTTAACTCCAACCCTAATCTTTATTTCTCCATCCCAGTTCTAGTTTTTCTTTTACTTTCTATTGATCCTTTAAGTTGGGAGACTCCCACATCAACAGGGGGCAGTCTGTGATAACAAAATCTATACCATGTCCATAACTATAGAGAAATAGATCAGCCATATTCCAGAAAATGTGAATTTATGATTTTAAAAATTGAGTATATGTGTCCGTAAAATACAAATTATCTGTTCATGGAAACATATACATTTTAATTTGTTTGAGAAAGGATAGTAATGGAAAGAATTATTTGAAGCTAGAGATTGATTAAAATGAATACAATCCAAATGTGTTTAATTTTTAATGCTTATTTGTAGTTGTATTTTCAATGATTTACATTTAGTTTCTAATTTTTGATTTGTTATATGTTGCTTCATTTAGTTACACATTTTCCTAGGAAGAGGAAGGTTCTGGGGACGGACCCAAGTCCCTGTGCATGCCTTTTCTCCTGCAGACCCAGGCCTTCCTCTTGTTGGTTGCATTTCATATTTTAACTGTAGCTGAGCCCGAGTAGTCCAGCCTTTAGATTCATTGTAGTGGATGGGGGCGGTCTGCCCACCACGGGGAACAGCTGCAGTGAGGTTTCTGCCTAATGTTCCTTGTGCCTGATTCTTTGCCTGATTCACTGTCTTCTTTGGTACAGTGGTCTCTTTGGTTTCCAGGTATACTGCATTCCTACCAAACAGGCCTTTGATAACCATCTCTCTTAAAAAAATTTTTTGTTCTTTGACAGGTTCATCTATCCCCACCCACCTCCCTCCTCTCACTGCCCTGGCAACTCCTCAACATGTGCTCATCCCATCTTCATCCCTCATCTTTCCTCCTTTTGCTTTTGTTGCTGTTTTTCTTTTGTTGTTATGTAACATACTATGTCTGTTACTGCTCCTGCTGGAATATTGACTGATCTTCTTGGCTTGACCTTGTGCAGGGAACCATAACAGCAGTGAGTTCAGGAGTACAGTGGCCATGTCATGTCCCAGTCTCAACATTTTACAACCCTTTTCCCTATCTGCCCCCTTTCTTGTTCTCTGGGATTTGTGGGGTCCATTTAAGGGGACGCACTCCACAGTCATTTACTCTCAATTCTGTGATTAGTTAGGAGTCTCTATGAGCTTCAGCCCACTGCAAAGATGCCTCTCCGGCCAGAGTTAAAAGCAGCACTATTCTATAGTGTAAACATAAATCCTGTTCCACATCCCTTTTAATTGTCACATATGATGATATATGGGATACATGATGGTTGACACCAGGTCATGACACTTCTGATCAGGGCCACCATTGTCACTGTGGTTCTCTCTTTTTTTAAGATGATTTTATTTTTATTTGTATGTGTTTGCACACATAAAGACAGGTACTTATGAGACAATAGGGCGTTGGATTCTCTGGAGCTGGAGTAACAGGTGGTTATGAGCCCTTTAACATGTGTGCTAGGACCTCAATTCTTGTCCTTTGCAATAGTTGCAAGTGCTCTTAACTACAAACCATCTATCTAGCTCCCCATGTCCTTTTTCTCAGATGAAATTATCCTGTCCACAGCCTTTTTAAAAAAATTATTTAATTTTACAAATAGTGACAATTGTTTGTCACTGTGGTTTTTTTTTTTTTTTTATTTCAAGACAGGCTTACTCTGTAGCTTTGGAGTCTGTCCTGGAACTAGCTCTGTAGACCAGGCTGGCCTCGAACTCATAGAGATTTGCCTGCCTCTGCCTCCTGAGTACTGGGATTAAAGGCGCGCACCACCACTGCCCGGCTGTCACTGTAGTTCTTACAGACACAGTGGGGTGGGATTTTGTCTTGGCTTTATCTAATCTCAAATACAGAGAATTACGCTTAGTTCCAAATAACTATGTACTGTGTTAGTACTTTTCTGTTGTTGTTATAAAACACTATGATCAAAAACAACTTCTGGGAAAGAGAGTTTATTTTAGCTTGCAGTTCCAAAAGGATGAGAGTCTTTTATGGCTAGAGCAGATGGCAGCATGCAGCAGCTGCAGTAAGATGAGAACTCACATCTTCAACCACAGGTATGACGCGCAGAGCACACTGAGTGTAGGGTAATGCTGTAAACACTCAAAGCCTGTCCCAGTGAGTACTTCTTCCAGCAAGGCCACTAGCTGGGGACCAAGGGTTCAGATGCCATGGGAACATTCTCTTTCAAACCACCACATGCTGCTTTTTAAATTTTGTTTGAAATGTTTCTTTCTTCTCACTTCCCCCTCACTCTTGATGTTCTACACATACACATGATCATTCTCAATTCTATTACCATGTTGTTTTTTCTAAAGAAATATTTAGTAATTCCCATTATTTTTCAGAGAAATATTTTTGAAAGCTAGATATTTTGGTTTTTTTTTTCTCTTTTCTCTCTCAGTAGTAGACATTTCTTACTTTCTGCAGACTAAGAACTTGATCTGAATGAAAATCTATACTGTACCACAGATGGGCATTGTCCTGCAATCCAAGCATCTCTGTGTTGATGGGCCTGTAGGTGCTGGTACTGTGAAAAGGCCTAAGTACAGATGAAAGAAATGCTGGCTTTTCAATTTTTTTTTTTTGTAGTCACAGTTGTTATTCCAAAACGTCTCAGATCTTGTTACTGTATAGATCTCAATATTTGATTTTTCTGGTTCACTGTTCCTTGTTTGCTCGTTTTTTGTCTTGAGATGCTCACCTTGGAGCCTGTAGTGAGTTTAAAAGAACAACCAGGAGTGGGGCTTTTTCAGACATGTGGACAGTGTTTCCAGTCTTTCTGGCTAGAGCAGATAGGCATGCAATAGGAAAGACTGCCCAGATGACTTGTAATTTCTGCCTTCCTCTGAGAGCCACTGCTCCAGAGAGGTAACATGGACTCTTCCTAGCAGTAGTTGTACAAAGCTTTTGTCAGTCATCTGCATTGCTCCTGTCATCTAAAAACCTGTAGCTTTCACCCAAGGACAGTCCTTAGTCTATGGTAGTTTTAATTGTAAAGATTCGCTGCGTGTGTGAGACTTTCTAGGGGTGCTCTTCCCCGTGCCAGGGACCTTCTGTTGCAGCAGACTTGCCCTTTGTTTTGGTTCACTGCCTTCAGTAGTATTTCACTGTAGACAACTTGTACTACTGAGCTTTCGCCCTGGTGGTGTAACTTCTCTGTGTAATGGTACTTGGAGGTGTTTGGGGCTCCTGTCACACGAGTAGTAAAACCCAGAGACAGATATTCAGGTTCAACCCAAAAACCAGAAAAGCAAAACAGCCAAGCCATTAGAGAAGTCTTACCTCTACCAAGGCTGTGTGATCACAGACTAAGAGGACTAAGCCAACCGAGCCTCTCCTTCTGTTTAATATTTCTTCTAGTGTTGGGATTAAAGGCGTGGCTCCCTAGTACTGGGATTGAAGCGTGAGCCACCATCACCACCTGGATTTGTTTATTAAAACACAAATATTGTAGTAATGAGTGCAGGCTGGGTCCCTTGTTCCGTCATGCCCGGCTCCCAGCCGCCTGGCTGCTTTTGGTCCTGTCCAGCTAGCTTACCTCCCGAAATAATTACACAGAAACTGTATTCATTTAAACTCTGCCTGGCCCATTATATTTAGCCTCTTATTGACTAACTCTCACATCTTGATTCAGCCCATTTCTAATAATCTATATTTAGCATGAGGATGTGGCTTGCCGATTCAGCGTCTGACCTGGGAGCTTCATGGCAGGCGGCTCTCCCTGACTCTCCCAGAAATTCCGTTCTGTCTACTCCCCCCACCTAACAGGTGCCCTTTCAAAAGGCCAAGGCAGTCTCTTTATTCAACCAATGAAAGCAACAGAAATACAGAAGGACCTTCTACACCAAAATATCACTATAGGCTCTAGGTGTTAGTGCAGAGTGAATAGTTTTCTTAGCTCAAGATCCATCCTGGGAGAATAGTAGCACATGAATTCATACTGTGTGCTACAACCATTTTAAATCCTTAGCATATACAGGTTTCCATATTGTAAAAGTAATTTGTCACTAAATTTTTCCTCATATAGAAATTCTTCTAAAGTGTGATTTTCAATTCATGTTTCTTTAAAGTAAGTACTACTTCAGTATTACCATAAATTATTATAACACAACCAAGTAGGTATTTTTGTGTTTATTAATTATGCCAGAATAAGTTTGTTGTCCTGTTTTCTTTGTTTTTTCTACCTTTTACTCATGAAAACTGTGATCACGGAAAAAACATACTTATGGCATTCAGTGCTTCTGTAATTCAAGCCTTGATGTAAATTCACAACAGCATAATGCAAATGAAACAATGAAGACAAGAGAAATGAAAGAACACAATGCAAATACTCTCTTGTCTGCTTTGATACTACAAGGTCTGCACTGCGTCCAAATCAGTGCTGTCAATTAGCCAGTGGAGAGTGCTTGCAGCTATTTCACGGACTGCCTGTAGACATTTCCTGTGAAGATGAATGTCTGGGCTTGTCTTTATGAAATATGAGAAATTCAAATGCATCACTTACAACCTGGAAATGCCTCATGCTAAAATATCATTATTAATAAAATTGCCTGAAAGGGCCAATTTTTATAACCCATAAAATTTCATATCTTGGGTTATGATTGATGCATACATGTTTCTTACAACATTTAATCTTTGTAACTAGATGAGGGAAGTAATGATTACTCAATATTTAAGGGAAACTGAGGCAGAGAATGCAAATTACCTCTTCCAGGTCCCAGAATTGGTAAGTGGTAGAGCCAAGAGCCGACCAGCTGTGTGTTCACCGGTGCACAGTGTTAGGAAAGGCCTGCATATTGCTTCTAGAACTGTGCTTCTTTGGGTGTGCAAGTGAGTCACTCCCATGGTGTTTTCTTTCCTAAGTTTGTTAATTTAAGATTTTATATTAACTGGAATTTAGTCTAATATGTCTAATTATAGACCTTATAGCCTTACTTCCTGCTTCTGGTCTCTTTCTACCCTCCTAAAGGCCTTTCCGAACTCAAGGATATTGAGACAGGAATACAACATATTTTAGCAGACATGATTGCTAAAGACAAGGACACACTTAACTTCATTCGGGACTTGTAAGTATTTTTTTTTTTTTTTTTTTGTGTGTGTGTGTATGTGGCTTTCTGTTTTGTGGGATTCACGCTATTAAGGTCCCATGGGTAGTGCAACCCAGTGTTCATTTAAAACTGGTCTTCAGGCTTTTCTTTTTTAAACTAAATTTGCTCAAACAGTAAAACCCTAATATGTAAAATAGTTAAAGTTTTGTTTTTAATTTTTTAATTTAACTGCATTGATGTTTTGCCATGGATGTCAGGTCCCCTGGAACTGGAGTCACAGACAGTTGTGAACTGCCATGTGGGTGCTGGGAATTGAACCCAGGTCCTATGGAAGACCAGCTGGTACTCTTAATTGCTGAACCCTCTGTCCAGCCCAGTTAAAGTTGTTTTAATTGGATTTTGGTAAGAGGGCCTGGAACTCTGTCTTCCTGTCCTCTTTATCCTCAGATACTCCAGTGGAGGCTCTGGTGAATACAGTTTAACCAGTTCTTGACAAGATGTTATTTGAGAGGGGTTTCTGTTCCTTTGGAGCATTGCTTTTGTTATGTGTGCTCAGTTTGCTATTCCTTTCTGGGATTTACCTGTTCTGTTAGTTGGTCTTGTGTCATTGTGGTGAGATGCCTGATGTAAACAACTTAATGGAGGAAAGTCTTACTTTGGCTCATGGCTTCAGAGGGCTCAGGCCATCATGGTAAGTGGGTGTGGTGGAGCTGAGCAGTTCACATGATGGCAGCAGTGCTGGCTGTCTTTCTTTCTTTTCCCCTTTATTCAACCATCGGTATGGAATCTATCTTCCATCTATGGTGGATCTTTCCCAGTTTTTTCCCTTTGACAGTACCGTCACAGTCATGCCAGTGTCCTGGGTATGCCTCACTAATCTCTTGGGTGTTCTAAATCCAGTTAAATTGATAAACCAATTATTATGTCTGTGTTGTGTTGCCTTGACAATGTTTGATGCCAAGTATGGATGAAAATACTGATCCAAAGTGCATTTTAGCTCTTAGAGAGAACAGCTCGGTATGGCATCCCAGTCTAGTTTTAGGAGGTTGGAGTGCTTTTGTCAGAGCTTACTTGGGATTACAGTTTTGATCTCCTGTAAAAGAGCCTTTAAACCAGGTGTAGTGGCACAAGCCTTTAATCCTAGCACCACCAGGGAGGCAGAGGCAGGAAACTGAGATGGGGTGGGTGTAGGGCAGGGGTACAGAGACAGACATTTGACTTTTTTTTAATTGATTTTTATTGAGCTCTACATTTTTCTCTGTTCCCCTCTCTACCTTTCCACTCCCCTTCTCCCAAGGTCCCCATGTTCCCAATTTACTCAGGAGATCTTGTATTTTTCTACTTTTCATGTAGATTATGCATGTCTCTCTTAGCATCCTCATTGTTGTCTAAGTTCTCTGGGATTGTGATTTGTGAGCTGGTTTTCTTTGCTTTATGTTTAAAAACCACCTATGAGTGAGTACATGTGATAATTGTCTTTCTCTGTCTGGGTTACCTCACTCAAAATGATGTTTTCTAGCTCCATCCATTTTCCTGCAAAATTCAAGATGTTGTTATTTTGTTCTGCTGTGTAGTACTCCATTGTGTAAATGTGCCACATTTCCTTATCCATTCTTTGGTCGAGGGGCATTTAGGTTGTTTCCAGGTTCTGCCTATGACAAACATTGATTTAAAGCCCCTTTCTTTCCTTCTGCCCCCCCCATTCTCATTCTCCCTCCCTCCATTCTCATTCTCCTCTCTCTCTCTGTCCCTCCCTCCCTCTTTCTTCCTCTCTCTTTATGTACCAGTTTTATAGTTTTAGTTGTGAGTCTACCTTTTAACAGCTGAGCCATCTCTCTGGGCCAGTGGTTCTCAACCTTCCTAATCCTGAAACCCTTTAATGCAGTTCTTCATGTTGTGGTGACCTCAACCATAAAATTTCATTGCTACTTCACACCTGTAGTCTTGCTACTGCTGTGAGTTATAATATAAATATCTAATATGCAGCTCCAAAAAGGTTGAGCACCACTGCTTAACCCAGTGTCCCAGTTTTCCATATTGTTCTGGTACTCCTTTTGCCCCTTCTTATTTATAAGTTGACGATGACTCCGTAACTGATTAGAGAAGTGTGACTCGATGATTGGTTTGATTCCTATCAGTCATTTCAGTATTTTGTGTTCATAGATATTATCTGAACTCAGGCATTTTGGATGGTTTGTTTTGATGCAAAATTGATCTTCAGGGTATATGCTAGTATAATTCTTTGTTTTGAGACAGGATTTCCCTGTGTAGCCCTATCAGCCCTGGAACTTGCTATGTAGACCAGTCTGGCCTCTAACTCATAGAGTTCCCCTGTGTTGAGATTAAAGGTGCAAGCTGGCAGAGTCCTTTTAATGGGATACTAATGCCAGTTTCTTACTTGGGCATCATTAGCCAAATTTCATTTCGTAATGCTTAACATTTTTCTTTCCTTCATTTCATATAAACTTATAAAATGTAAAGCACACATAAATCTTTGTTTTTTAATATTTGTATATCTGATCAGGTGCCAACATAGATACATTTGTATCCAGTCATCTCTTGCAAAAGTATCCTCCAAAAAAGTAAATGAGAAAGATGTTGGTAAGTTTCAACTTTACCAGAACTTTTCCTGCAACATAAGGAACATCCACCATCACCAGGTAAATAAGAACACTGCTTCTGATAGTAGTAATAATGATAATTCTTTATTAAATATTTAGAAACTATTTTACTAGTTTATATAAAACTTGTAAAAATACTATATTTTCTGACTTCACAAATGGAGAACTGAAGACCCTGAGAAGTCAGTGACACTGGAAATTCTTAATAGAGTTGACAGTGTGACAACCTGCATCTCTTGCATCTGTCTGGTGAGGTCTGAAGCACGATTAATAAAAACCCAGAGACAGAAATTAGGGTTCAACCTGAAGGTCAGAAAAGCAAAACATCCAGCCACTGGCTCTTACCTCTACCTCAGTCTGAAATGGCGATCCTGCCTCCAGGAATCTCAGAAGGAGACTGTGACTGAAAGCTGTTTTCTCCAGTTTTATATTCCCCTCTAGTGCTGGGATTAAAGGTGTGCACCACTACTGCCTGGTCTGTAAGGCTGATCAGTACAGCTGTTTTACTCTCTGAACTTCAGGCAAATTTTATTTACCAAAATACAAATGAAGTATCACTACAGAGGTCCATTAGACTCTGCTTTCAGTGTGCTTAGTGTGAGCACAGGTCATTCCCAAGACAATTACAGTCCAGTGCCTGATTTGGAATACAGTGTATATGGTCTAATTTGGTTTCATGAATCATACAGAGTCATTATACCTCAACCTTCTGATTTCATTTTTTAGCGTGTATCTCCCTAAATATCTATTTATTTATTTTACTAAATGTGGTCATAAGCAGTGTACTGTGCAGAATGTTATTTAAATAGCACAGCGGCAGGAGAGGTGTTTCAAGAGAAAATTACAATGCACTGGTTTTTCTATTTACATATGTAGTTACTATAACCAGTGTTCTATATTTCTTTTTATGGCCTTGAGCTATGGGTTAGTGTTTTTCATTCCAGCCTTAGCAACACTAATATTTCATGGGGGGCAGGTCTACTAAACTTAGACTGCCATAGATTTTATTTTGCTGGGGAGTTACAATTCATTTTTCTCTTTAACTGTAACTGTTGTAAAATGTCCACAGTATAAAATGTACACTCTTCACCATGTGTGTGACATTTAGTGACTCATAGTGTTGTGAATTGGCTATCCCAAAATTTGAATGTTGTTTTATATGTGAGAAATCTGAGGCCAGTCTAATTCTTTGTATTCTATGGATGCAAAACTGTCTTGTGTTATTTCAATATTTTTGTTGGTTTTATGGTTCTTTTGAGAGGCAAGGGGGTGATTTGAATTGGGAGACTACCAGTATTCTCCCAAGGTGAAGGTCCTCATGAATCATTTTAAAATGATTTTCTCCCTGTCTACATTTTACAGCCTGTGTAGAGAGGCTAATAAAACATGTTAGAATCTTTACCTTTTGTGCAGTAATTAATTATTTGATTATTACAATGTAATTTTAAATATATGGTTATGCAAACATGAAACTTACTTTTTTTCTCATTGTAACGTGATTCATTCATCCCACAAATATTTCTTAAGTATTCATGTTGTGGTGGATTTTGAAGTATGCTGATGACATGGACACTGTCCTTGAAAAGTTGAAATAGTTCATTATTTTTAATTACTTTTTAACTTTTATGTGTGTAAATTTTTTGCTTGCATATATGTATATGCACCACATGGCATGCCTGTTTGCCCACAGAGACCAGAAAAGGACACTGGCACTGGATTCTCCGGAACTGGAGTTTACAGATGCTTGTAAACCTCTGTGTGGGTGCTGGGAACCACACTCTGCTCCTCTGTAAGAGCTGCAAGTGCTTTTAACCACTGAGCCATCTCTCCAGCCCCATTACTTTTTGTCCAAAGTTGCTTATTTTACTTTTTTGTGCCCTGGATTTGTATTAGGTGATGAAGCACATAATTTATAAAGTTTAGGTGTACTGGAGATTACAAATATAGTATAATAAAACAATGACTTGCAGTACTACCCACAGTTAGGGCTGAGGGCATAGTTCTGCCTAGAGTGTGGGAAGCCCTGGCTTCTTCCATTCCATATTACACACACACACACACACACACACACACACACACACACACACACACACACACAGAGAGAGAGAGAGAAACAATATATATCTAAAGATGTATCAG
>JAQHUG010000024.1:5798852-5818184 GCA_028555095.1 Dicrostonyx torquatus
TACCCAGATGAGGTTCCAGAATGGTGCCATGAAGCCGGAGATGCTCTTCCTTATTTGTAGAATTGGACTAACTTTGATTTTAAGGATTTTGAGCTAAAATAATGAAGATTTATTTATTTTTGAATATATTTCAGCAGGATTCATTGCAGGTCTTTTTCCTTTTTATCATGTGTGCTTGTTTTAAGTTGTGTCAGTCTTTTGGACAGTACTCCCCACTATCCCTCTCATCTGACAATTGTAAAGTCGGGAGGAAGAGAGGGTGAGAACCTTACTGTCAGTGACACAAACATCAGTGTATTGTATAAGAAATGTGAGAGGAGAGTGTTTAAGAATGAGGGTAAGAGCTCAGCGGTGGGTGAGAGCAGGGTTCAATTAGTATAGATACTTGGGTTTTAGAGGAAGAACCTAACTTTGAGTTGCATTGGCTTTTTGTTAAGTTTGAGACATGTAAGGTTTTAAGTCAAGTTTGCTACCAAGCAAAAGAGAATGCCAAGAAATAAGATTCATCCAGGTTCTCTCTACAGCCTTTCATTCTCACAGAAAAGATAGGGCTGTGGGCAAAGTTGCTACAACCAAACACTAGAGACCGGATGACATCAGCAACAAAAGTTACTTTCTTTAGAGTCCTAGAGGTCTTTAGAGTCCTAGAGGTGGGGAGTAGAAAATCAAGGAGCTAACAGTTCAGGCCTATGTGGGACTGTCTTCTGCAACTTTCTCATGTCACAGTGCCTAGGGAAGCACTGCAGGCTCTGTCATACCATCTGATACTGATGCTTTCTGTACCCCATCCATCTTTATTTAATCCTCCATAGATGCCTCACACCAGGGGCTGGGGCTTCCGCATTTGGATTAGGGAAGGGTGGAACTCAGTCTCTAGTACCATCAGGATGTTTTAGTGGCTGTCAGAAATCTCAGGAGGTTAAGCCTTCACTGGTAATATCTGGAGAGGACAGTCACAGCAAACTTGAAGGCAGTATAGTTTGTATAGTGAATTCTAGGGCCTGTAGTGTTACACAGTATAGGCAAGAGACTGCTTGTTCATTTCCTAACCTCTCAGACCTGAATAATCACACAGAAACTATATTAATTTCAACACTTTGGCCAATAGCTTATGCATATTTCTAGCTAACTCTTACATCTTAAATTAACCCATTTTTATTAATCTGTGAATCATAAGGCTGTGCCCTACTGGGAAGGTTCTGGCTGGCAGCTGGCATCTTTCTCCTTGGGCAGCTACATGGCATCTTGCTGACTCTGCCTGCTCTCTTTCCATATCTCTGGATTTCCCACCTGGCTCTATTCTGCCCTGCCATAGGCCCAAAGTAGCCTCTTTATTAACCAGTGGTATTCACAGCATACACAGAGGTCCTGTTTGAACAAACCAAAACAAAACTCCTGCAAACAAAACAACAATCTCCCCCTCAAGAAACACTCCCCTCAACATGTCACATGATACTTTTCAGACACCACAGCCTTAGAACAGCCTCTCCCAGATTATCCTCTGTGGCTTCCATAGAGCTCTTCCTGTTCCCCAGCTCCCCTCTTCCAGGTGCCCTTTCCTGGTCTCGTCGTCACTTCAGTTTTATCATGAGCTTTTCCTTCTTATAGATGGAGGCCACGTGGCTTTGCACGGCCAGAGTTAATGCAGATCTTACGTAATTCCCTGGATGACTCCTTTAAACGCCTTATTGTTCCTCTCCTCTGTAGAGAGTTCAGGTATGTATCCTGTTTAACTTTGTGACTGTCTACCGTTAGGGGTGGTCCTCATAGAGTGTGGAGTAAATAATGTTGGTGAGTATGAACTAAGCCAAAGAACTTAGTCAAACGCGTCTTCAGTGTGAGCCTTGGATCTAATCTCTAGATTCCTTCTTATGCATAGATCTCGCAGCATTCTTCTTCATCGTGAGACTCCTTTTAGTCTGAAACACCAAGTCCACACCCCCTCCAGTTCTGCTTTGGCAACCAAACCAAACATGATTTTATTGATTAGAGATCTGGCTTGGGGAAAACAAACCAAGAAGTTATTGGAGAGGTTACTTGGAATCATTTTTCTGACGGTCATAGAGCCAAAGAATGCATAAGGAACTTGTGAAAGGCGAGATGATCTTACCGCTGTGAGGAGCGAAAGCATTATGTGTGTTCATCTTCCAGTGGGAATTGTCTGGATGAGCAATGACAAGCACTGAGAAGGAGATTGAAAGAAACCTGCCAGGGGGCTCATGGGAGTCCTGGGAGGTGCAGAATTGCTGTTAGCTGAGAAGATGGAAGAGTCTCACTTTCTCTCTTGATTTTTTTTCTAGCTGTTGTCTTGGTAGTTAAATCCAGACTGCATGGTTTCATGCACTTCTTCATGTGAACTGTAGATCAGCGCATCCTCATCCTTACTTTTTAAAAAAATTATTTTAGTGGCACCATTTTTCCATTTATTTCACATACCGAGCACCTCTGCCTTTTCCTCCCCTCCTCCCCATGGAGTGTTCTATCTGTCCCCAGTCTCTCCTCCTCCACCTGTCCCCTCCCTTTTATTCCTCCTCCCTCTGCATTCAGGAAGGGCCAAGCCTCCCTTGGGTTTGAACAAAGCATGGCACATCAGGTTGGTGCAGGATCAAGCTCCTTCCCTTGCATCAGGGCTCGGCAAGGTAATCCAGCATCTTTACTTTCCTTGAAGCTTTAGCCAAGCTCCTTGGGAATGGTGGTATTGCAGGTGTCCGGTCAGCTCCCTGGGATTTCTAGCCGACTGATATATTTCTGTTCCCCCTCTTGGTACATTTGGTCTTTGAGTTCAGATTATCCAGAGCAGGGAATGAACATTATAAAGATGAAGACTCCACTGTTCAGTTTTCCACCTGCCTTGCTTTATCCTTTATCCTAGGTGGCCCCTAAAGATACTGTTCTGTTTGGAACTCTGCATCATCTATGTGATGTAATGTCTCTTGCTTTCCGTGAGTGCTATAAACTTTAAAGGATCTGTTCTTTTACTTATTCAGTTATCTATTTCTTTTGTATGTGTGTCTGTGTGTGTGAGTTGTATATACATGATACATATGATGGTGCTTCTGTGCAGTGGCAAGAAGAAGGTGGTAGGTCTCCTATGACCACCACATGCTCCTTTGAGGTGTAGATTTTACCTGAACCTGGGACTTGTGGATGAGCTAGGCCGGAAGTCAACAAGCCTTAGCGATATACTTGTCTATACCCTGCTTGGTGAAGGCATTGCAAAACACCTGGCTTATTATGTGGGTGCTAGGATTCCAACTCTAGTGTAGCAGGTGCTCTCAACTATTGAGCACCATTCATTCTGTTTTGAAGGGTAAATCATCTTAAGTAAAAATTTCAGTGTGACACTTCTTTTTCTTTCCTTGTTTTTTTTTCATATTTCATTCAGCATCCAATGGTATTTTGACATTTTGCTTTGACTGATTTGAAGCAGTGTGGTGTGGGATTCTGTAGGACACAGTCCTTTTTTGATTTGCATTGTGGGTAAGCAAGAGCATGTTCCTCTTCTAAAATGCCTGTGGTAGAGCAATATAGTTTCTTTCAGTTCCTAGTTAGAGTGTAGACGTTGCCCAGAGCTGAGTCTCCTTAGAGATACTCACCTGAACAGCAGCTGAGGGAGCATAAAGATGGCTTTATGTTGCTTTGAAGAAAAATATTTTGTTTCCGCTGGGCGGTGGTGGCGCATGCCTTTAATCCCAGCACTCGGGAGGCAGAGGCAGGCGGATCTCTGTGAGTTCAAGACTAGCCTGGGCTACAAGAGCTAGTTCAGGGATAGGCTCCGAAGCTACAGAGAAACCCTGTCTCGAAAAAAAAAAATTTTGTTTCCTTCAATAAGAAGAAATTTATCCTAAAGATAGAAAAGTTGATTCCCCTAGTTCTTGTTTGTTTTGTTTTTTATTAATATTTTATTTCTGTTCTTGACCAAGGTTGCAGGTCCATGCCTTCAGCCAGTATGCCTGGCCTTTTATGTTGGTGCCGAAGACCTGAGCCCAGACCTTCATGGCTGCTTGGCAGCTGCTTTGCCTAATAAGCCATCTTGCTGCCTCACATTACCATTGAAGAATCCCATCTTGTTATTTCACAGTAGTCTATGTAAACTCCTCCCTGTAGACCTGTGTGTCCAGGGTAAACTTGAGGCTCTTTAGAAGAGCCTGGTGACTTGTTGCCAAGGGTTTTATCTTGTCTCTTCAGTTACTATGTCTTTGTTATTTCTTTTTCTCTTAGCATGTGAAATCACTTTATTTTTTTCAAAGAACTGTGAACCTTCTATGCCATTTTATTTGTATGAGGTGTCCCACATCCCCACCTTTATTTGTGTAGCTCTCATTCACCTGAGCTGCTCCTGGCGTAGGCTCCTGCTAAGCTTAGCATCCCCATTGTTTTTGTCTGTCCTGTTTATTATTCTGCTTCTTCCATCATGTAGTGGTCTTCGGAGCAGGCGTGTGGCCCTTCAGTTTTATATCACTTAAACAAGTCATGGTTACTTGCAAAGTCTACCAGTCAGTGAGTTCACAATAAATGAAGTTCAAAATGAAAACTTAGAAATACTTGTAATGATATCTTTAATTTTGTTTTGCAGAAGTAAAACAATTACAGTGAAATATTAGAGAAGATGAGAGAAAAATCTTTATAAACAAAATTAAGCCAGAGAAACAAACAGTAGTATTGTGCATCTTTACATGTGTAGTTAATCCCTCCCCACATAGACACAAAAACCATGCTTTGAAAATGTCGTTTTCAAATAAGAAATAAATGTCACTGGCCACAAGAAAACTGAGTATTTTCTTGTGGCCAGTGACATTTATTTCTTATTTGATCCAGTAGAGAAGAAATATTTGATAATTATGAATTTCAAAAGATGATGCATTGAGAGCTTCAGGTTTCCAGCTGCCGTTAAGCCCATCATAGGCTTTTATTTTCATCCAACAAAGCTTGCTGACAAAATAGAGGCATTGTTACAAGAGGCATGGTTCTGTACTAGCTATTAGGATCTATGGCATGGTCAAATGTCTGAACGACAAGGGGGTGGATGTGGAAAGGAATATAGACAATGACATTGAGACTTGAAGTCAAAATATTGAACTAAATGATGTTGGTGGAGGCTACCTGTGGTTTTGCCATTCTGTTTTGTGTTTGTATTTTTAATCATCTGATAAGCTTTAATTTGATTTGAAATCTTTACAGGCTCTTTCTCATGTATATGCATACATATTTAACTTACGACTTGTACACAACAGAGCAGCTAGAGAAGATAGGTATTCAGACAGTTTGCTTAAAAATTATTTATGGTGTCATTTTGCTCTGGTTAGCAATAGTAGACTCAGTCTAACTCAGGAATGGGATGGTTCTCCTGAGGATTAACTGCACAAAACAAATTGTGCG
The DNA here is from genome assembly GCA_028555095.1 of Dicrostonyx torquatus. Classification (NCBI taxonomy): domain Eukaryota; kingdom Metazoa; phylum Chordata; class Mammalia; order Rodentia; family Cricetidae; genus Dicrostonyx; species Dicrostonyx torquatus. The sequence continues at coordinate 5,804,232 of JAQHUG010000024.1, forward strand.
CTTTTTCTGGAAAGAAAATTTGGATGAATGATAAACTTAAGTATTTTTTGTGTCATTTCCCCCTGGTTCCTGCATTTCTAAGAGCCAAACTGACATCAGACGCAGAGAAGCAATCCGTGATGATGTTTGGACAGAACCTCCGCCAGCTCCTTTTAACAAGTCCTGTCCCAGGTCGCACCTTGATGGGAGTGGATCCTGGTTACAGACATGGATGCAAACTAGCCATCATTTCTCCCACTAGTAAGTTCTTCAGCTTTAAATATTAGAGTTCGTTGGTTGATCCTAAGTTTCACTTCATAGATTTCATGAAGATTTGGACATCATGTTTGTTTTTGAGGCTTAGAAATTGTTTTCTCAGGGGCCATGCTAGTCAGAGTATTTCCCTTATTTCTGGATCAGAACTCTCGCACAGAAAGACCAGCATTTATCCTCTGCTCTGTGTGTCAGTGGAGAGAAATAGATTGAGCATTAACTAAGGTCAGACTTGAACTCTTCTTTTCTTCTCTTTTTCTTTCTTTTTTCTTTAGACACAGCTTCATGTATCCCAGGCTAGCCTTGAACTCTCTAGGTAGCTAAAGGAGAATACTAACTCATGATTCTTTTGCCTCTACCTCCTGAGTGTGGTACTACAAACACGTGTGCCATCATATCTTACATATGTGGTACTAGGCTTTAAACCCAGGGCATGCTAGACAAGCATTCTCCCAAATGAGCTACATATAACCTCAGTTTTAACTCCTACCTACTTTAATTCTTTGTGATGTATTCTAAATATGTGTGTGCATAAAAATATATTACCAAACATTTTGCACCTGTGAATATTCTTTTTCTGTCCCATGTAGTTACCCTTTCTGTGACTTTGCTTTCTGCATTTCTATGTTCTCACTTGAGAATATCTTCATATTGCCTGAAAAGCTCCATGTTATTACCTTTTCTTTCTTTTTTGAGACAGAGTTTCAATGATGTATTTCTGGCTGTCCTGGAATTTACAGAGATCTGTCTGCCTCTGCCTTCTGAGAGCTGGGATTAAAGGTGTGTGCCACCACACCTTGGCTTCTCTGTTATCATTTTTGATGTGAGTTAGTTGATGAAAAATTGTCTCAGTTTTTGTCTGTAAAAGTTGCTTTTGCTTTTATTTTTGAAGATTTTTTTTTACGGGTAAATTGATTAATTGGTAGTTACTTAAAGATACTGGTTTTTTTTTTTTTTTTAACGTGATAGCTTTTAACCCCCTGTAATGAGCCAAGTCTTACAAGTGTTCCCTTTAAAATTAATGTCCTAGAAATTAATGTCCTCCTCAGTGGAGGCAGAGACAGGCAGATCTTTGAGTTCAAGGCCAGCCTGTTCTACAGAGTGAGTTCCAGGACAGCCGGGGATATATTGAGAAACACACTCTGCCTTGAAAAATAATAAATGAATAAATAAATAAATAAATACAAATAAATAAAATAAACGTAATGTTCTTTTCCTTTTGGTGCTAACATTCCTCTTTGTGATTTTGAAAGTTTTTGTGAGGAGTGTTCAACAGTGTACATTTGTCTGCAAGAATTCCACTTCGGATGCCAGTATATTACTATAGTTCTCAGGTTTTTTCCTTCTTTTTTTTTTTTTTTTTTTTTTTTTGAGACAGGGTTTCTCTGTGGCTTTGAAGCCTGTCCTGGAACTAGCTCTTGTAGACCAGGCTGGTCTATAACTCACAAAGATCCGCCTGCCTCTGCTTCCTGAGTGCTGGGATTAAGGGCGTGCGCCACCACTGCCTGGCTTCCTTCTGTTTTTTAATGTTTTATTTATTTTTCTACTGATTAGTTCTTTATTTAGTTTTATTATAGTTTTAGAATTTGTCCTTGATATGTTGGAATACATTATAAGTTTTTGGTGAGCTTCTTTGCTTTTAATTTTGTTGCCTTTGATATCTCTTTATTTCTCTGAGGAAGCCTTTTCTGTGTCCCTTGGACTGGGTTTTTATGCTGGAGTGCTTTCTTCTCTTGCACAGGCCCATGCTGCCCTTCTCCATATTGTCCCACATGTGCTGCTGAATCTGGGACATGCTTTCTCTTTCATATGAAATTAATTCTTGTTATTTCATTCATGTGCCTTTACGATTCTGCTGTGTATTACACGCAAGTTCCTATAATACTATTTTTTAAAATCTCATTTTCATATACCTTGCTCTGTTTTGTGGGCACATAGTGTTCTACACTTATTCATTTTCTGTCTTAAAAAATAATCTTTCTGTGTACATTTGTCCATCATGTGTACTTTGTCCATTTTCCTTTTGTTTTGCGTAGTTTTACATAAAGTTAAACTCCAGGTACTTACAAGAAGGTGAACTGGGTTAGGACAGGCTTCTCGGTGTTTAGAACTAGCTTTCTTGGAAAGACAACAACAACAAACTAACTTTCTTTTGTGTTTGCCCAAGTCCTTAGAAAAGCCAGCTGTCACCCAGGGCGGAGATTGGACCTGATGGTTTCTGGAATGGGTTTCTTGGTTACTTGCTCTTCTTTAACCAGCATTCTTTGCATTCTGTGTTTGACTTACTCAGTTTAGATCAGGTTCCAGCTGTTTGTTTGCTTGTTTTGTTTCGTTTTTCCACTCTGGTATTTCCTCTTCTCTTAGCTTCTGGAATCCAGGAAGATCAGTTTTTCAGTCTTCAGAGTGTTACTGGGTCTATACCATTGTGGGCTCCTTCTCTAACTGACTCTTGTGCTCTCCAGGATGGGAACACTTCCCTTGGGCCATCACACTCTCTGTTGCTCTCTTCTGCTCTGTCCCTCAGATGCCTCGGTCATGCTGTGCCTCGTCTTTTAGCTGTGCTGTGTCATTCTGACCTGCTTTTTTTGGTTTTGTGGGGATTGTTTGTTACCTTTGTTAAAAATACAGCCATGGGTGTTTGCTTTTTGTTTTCCTAGTTGTCATTTATGCTATTAATTTTCCGCACATATGGGAAGGGTTGATAATATCAGTATTGTTCCTGTACCCACTGAGGTGCTTGTCCGGTACTGTACCACTGCAATAAATTATAGTATTTAGATGTTTTCCTTACTTTATTTTCGAAACTAGGCTTCACTCTGTAGCCCAGGCTAGCCTTAAACTCACTACGTAGCCCCAGATGAGCTCTTCCTGTTTTAACTTTCTGAGTACTGGGATTCTGGACCCAGCTAGGTGTTTTGTTTAGTTTTGAGAATGTCAGAGTATACTTTTTTTTTAACTTCAACTTGTCCATGCTACCTTCTTCTGGACCTATTGGTAGATGAATTTTCAGTATTGTGGTTAGTTGTTCTTAGAATTTGAAACACAATGTTTTCTCAGTGTGTGTTGGTAAAGTTCTTGCTCTGAGTCTTATTTCTTTTTAAATTGTTGCAGCCCTGGTTATGTAGCTTCTTTATTTGTAATATATTTGTATCTTCCTTTTCCTTATTGATACTGTTGAAAGCATTTTTTTCTTATAAATATTTTACTTTAAATTTCATTAATCCTTTCTGTTATGCTTCCCCTTCACCCCCGCTTTTTCCCATTAGCTATTTTTGGTGAGGAAGCTGGCTTGGAGCTTGAGGCAGTCTCCCTGGTTCAGCCGGCTTAGTGTTGCATTGTATCAGGCCTTTTTTTAAATTTATTTATTTATTCTGTGTGCCTTTTACATCTGTATCTTTTCCCTCTCACTTTTTAAATACTGTATCACTCACTTCTTACCCTCTACTTTCTCAGGGATTATCCTGTGATTCTTTTACTAACTCCCCATCATGTTAGTGATCACCCTGAAGCATTATCTCAACTAAAAAATTTTATTTAAAAATAAAATACTTGATGTATAATGCAAGCTAGAAAAAGCCCAAAGTTCTTAAATATATGCTTCAAAGAAAAACAGAATAAATAAGTTTACATATTGACAACTGAAAAGAAAGACTAGTGTAATGGAGCTGATCTGTCGGAGCTGTCCAGCAAGTGTGAGCTTAGCTGTGGCATGTTGGGTGTTACTGAAAACCAACTCTCCTGTAGGTTTCCTAACACAGTATTCAACTACTAATGGTTTTGTGTGGAAAAGTGGAGTTATTTTACTTTGAAAGAAACAATTTTTTTTCTGAATCCATAAGGAGAGCCTGATCTAGTGAATATGAATGATTCAGACTGCATTGTAATGATCTTTTTTACATTTTAATTTGTATACACACACACACACGTGTTCATGGAGGTCAGAGGTCAGTTTGAAGTAATCATACACACTTGTTCATGGAGGTCAGAGGTCAGTTTGAGGTAATCATTTCTCTTCTTCCACTACGTGGGTTCCAGGAAGTGGCAAGCATACTTCCCTTCTGAGACATCTCACAGACCCTCATTTTAAAAGATAAGCGAGTTCGGTTTTCTGTTGGGACTTGTTTAAAAGAAACAGTAATGAGTTCGAATTTGCAGATGTCTTTTTACAGCCCTCCCACCCTCCTTTTAAGGTCAGATTCTTCATACTGATGTGGTTTATTTGCACTGTGGACAAGGCTTCCGAGAGGCAGAGAAGATCAAGAGGCTTTTGCTGGATTTCAAGTAAGAAAATAGCCTGCTGAGTACTTTTGTGGCTCAACCATCTTAGGTACCTTTGAAGCTCCTAATCTGGAGTGTGGAATTAAACGACATAACTGGGGAGAAAGAAGTAACCTTGTGCACAATGCATGGAGACAATAGAGAACTACTTGTCTTCTCTCTGCCCTCTCTCAAGAAGAGGTGGTGATGTGTGTACCCGGGAAATCCTTCTACACCTTCTTCCCTCCCTTACTTTCTCCCCTGAAGAAGGGATATTGTATTAGTTAGGAACTTCAGAAATTAGCATTGTATGATTTAGTTGTATGTCTTTATTATGATTTGGAATGAGCATGAGTTTACTTATGTTTATTTTGGCTCTATGTATACGAGAAAAACTCCTGTCTTTTCTTAAGATGACAGTAAACTGTTTCTCCTTGCCCCTCCCCTTCCCAAACACAATGTGTTAGTCTAGAGCAGTGCAGAAGTCTCATGGTCGTTGGAGAGTTAGAGTTGTGTCTAACACAGCATTCCATGTGCTTTCTCTGGTTGACTTCAGAGTATGCCTGAACTCATTCAGATTCTCATTCTGTTTCTTTCTTGAAGCTGCAGCACAGTGGTGATTGGAAATGGAACTGCCTGCCGGGAGACCGAAGCATACTTTGCTGACCTGATAACAAGAAATTACTTTGCACCACTGGATGTCGTTTACTGGTGAGGACAGTAGGGAGACTCACCTTCTTGGATGGCTTAGGATCTTCTCAGGCTCCTTTTGTGATGCCTTTTCTTCCCTTTTTGAAAACACGTGTCTTGTTGCCTCCCAAACTGTCTCTTGCTGTTAATATTAATATTGCAGGAATTACAAGAGAAGGGCAGGGCCTGGAAGCTCTTACAGCAGCAGCCTATCAGAGCTCAGTTTACTCCCATGGAGTCTCCCAGACTGTACTTGATGTGAGGACTCTAGTTAGGTGTTAGCTTGTAAGTATGGTGGAGTACCAGATTAGCAACCACTGACTTAGAAGAAGCTTACCCTTCTTCTGCCAGAATAGTAAGCCTATGAACCACTGGCCCCTGGAACTGAGAGCCAAGGTAACTTGCAAGTGTTTCTGATGTACCATTCTCATTTTCTCTTCCTGAAGTGTTCCCGTCTCATATAGGTGACAGTTGGCTGGGGAATTGCTGTGGATTATGCTCTGGCTTCCTAGGCCTGACCCAGCATTTCAGAGTAGTTCTATTTTCATTTTTCAATGTTTTTCTTCTTTCTCTCTGGGCTTCACATAACTAAGTCTACCTTTGCAGTAGATAATACGTTCTAAGGGTTTAGATAATAAGTTCTAAGGGTTTAGATAATAAGTTCTAAGGGTTTAGATAATAAGTTCTAAGGGTTTAGATAGTAAGTTCTAAGGGTTCAGTTCTGGGAGAGAGAAGTATAGTGGTGGGTACTGAAGTAGACATGCTTTCGGGGCCATCTAATTCTGATTAGTGAGAAGCCCAATAACAGGACAGTTGAGCAGGGTACAGGCAGGGTCAGCAAAGCAAATAAAAGCAAACCTTCTACAGAAAGAATTCTAGGATTCACTGAAGAAAGGCTGGACGAAGGGGCTAGTAACTCATGTGCCAAAGTGCAGTCAAAATAAGCCAAGAAGTAAACTCAGGGTAGCAAACAGGGTTGGAAGAAGGTCATGGAAAACCATTGTGTCATGGGGATGTAGTTCAGGAAAGAAGCAAATCGAAAAGTCACCTCAGTTCTTCTCCCTCTGCCACTGTTAAGTTAGCTTGGGCATCCTGCATGTCTGTCTTTCCTATTCTAAAACCTGCGAAGGGGACCAGGACTTTTGAGAAGCTAAGTGAATCCCCTGGATGTAGCCGATGATGTTTATTGCAGCCAGTTTCATTCTTCTCCGTTCATCTTAATTTGATGTAAATATCTCAGGAATAGGTGTAAGTGATTTTTGAGCATTTGGGGTTTTATAGCCTTAATATTTTTTCAAAGATAGATGTTGTTTTGGGGAATAAAGTTGTATAATTGAATCATGAAATAACTGGAGCAAATGTTTAATATCTGCTGTCTTATATTTTAATCTCCAGTTGGCAAGCTTTAGGCTAAAGATTGCTTCAAATCACGACATTGTGTATATTTTGGAGCATCATAGATACACGAGGTCACTCCAAGCCTGGTGTCTAGAAACACAGAACAGTTTGTGCTGTTATCTGACTTGGTGTTTATGTTTCTGTACTGAAAGCTTTACTGTCCACATGGATGTTAGCAGGCAAATCTTAAAAAGAAGAAATAGTTTTGCTTTCAAATGAACACTTTTATTAGCAAGAATTGGAATGGATTGAGAACGTACAGTGTGTGATGAAAGGGTGCAAAGAGAGGTGCTGTGGTGAGGTCTGGGAGTGTGGTTTGGAAGTGAGGGACAGAAGTGGCCAGATTTTACTGGGAAGGAAGCCCTGGTGGTGGACATCTGGGAAACACTCACTGTAGCCTACTTCCCTTTCCTCCCAGTGGGTTAAAACTGTTAGCATTAGAAAAATGTAACCTAAGGAATCATTACTTTTTTGCTTGAGGTAAATTGATGTTCCTCTCAGAAATCTTTATAGGGAATTGGATGAGTCTTAAAAGTTAACTCACTTGGGGAATAAATAAAAGACTTGAAGATGAAAAAGTCAACCCTTTTAAAATAAAGAAATTAAAAATACATGTTACTACAGACTAGCTAGAGAATGTGGCTATGTGGTAGAATTTTAAATCCATTGCCTAAAATGAAATTTATGCCTTAGATTATATATCTAATATTTATGTGGTTTATAACATGTTGTGAAAAGGAACCCCACTGTTTGTTTCATGTGCTTTTTCTTAGTTTATTGTCATCTTTCCATGCCAGTCACCATGCCCCACAATATCTAAACATCACTACAGGTGCACTTTTGTGTGACTATACCCAGTTTTAGTCATTCTTTGCTTGACAGCTGAGATTTTTCTAATTATAATAATTTTAAATGAAGCTAAATCAGGTATTTTATGCTTTGGTTTTTGCACTTACCCTTATTTCTTTGGAATACATTCTAGTAATGGAATACATATCTTTAAAATGAATTCATCCTTAAGACATTTTCATATATTTGCAGTGTATACTGAGTACATACTAGCACTGGAGCGAAGCGCCTCACCCTTGTTCCTGACTGAGGAATGCTGGGATGGCAGAGCCAGTGTGCGAGCTCCTCTCTGCACAACAGTTCTCCCTCTTGCTAAAACGCTGGCCATTTAGGGCTCTGCTGTTTAAAAACATTATACCATAGGGCACTTAAAGTATTAGATCTAATTGGAAAAAAATAAAGCTTTTTTTAATTATGAAATTTATCTCATTGTGCCATTGCTCCCAGATTTGAGGCTTTTTCACACACTTTTTTTATTGCCTCTGTTTATCCTGTCCATCTAGCCCATGTAACTGGTGTTAACTATTTTCTTAAGACAAACCTCTCCACAGACACAAATAATCCCAGTCAGACTGAATCAGACCGAATTAAACCACACCCATGTTTAATAGATGGCCTTATTTCTAGGTGGCCCCAGGAAAACTTGGAGAGGGGAAGAGAGAGAAGGGGAGACCAAGTGAAACGCGGGGACCACATGTTCATTCTCTGGGGGGAGAGTTTAGATAGCCTGTGGTCTTGACTTCCCTGGGGAGAGGTCACCGTTTGGCTGGCTTTCTCAGAGGTGGAATTTGAACTGAGGCAATTCTCAGGGAGGGAGCTTATGACAACAAGAGTTGGGGTGAAGCCCCCAGGCAAACAATCCAGACTTTTTAAATAAAGGGTTGCCAGCGAGCTGAGGTGAAGCCCCTCAACCAAACAACTGGTGTTTTGAATTTTGTTTGAATTATTAAATCTTAAGTTTTAAAGATTTATTTTATTTTAAAACATTAATTTATATGTATCTCTGTGTTTATGTGTCATATGTGTGATGGTACCCATGGAGGCCAGAGGACGGCATCAGGTCCTCTGGAGTTGTAGTTACAGTGGTTATGAGAAGCTTGGTGAGACGGCTCAGTGAGTAAAGGTACTTGCTGCCAAGCCTGGCAACCGTGGTGTTTCCTGTCTGTGTGAGGATAAGTCAGTGTCTGCCATCTGTCGTCACTGCTGCTTCTTCGTGGTCTTTTTTCCTCTGCTGTTCAGTTTCTACTGCAAATCCCAGTTTCCAGGGGCCTCTTCTGTGGGAATTCACTGAGGCCTGGATTGATTGTGCCTGTTTTCAAAGATTTGCATTTGCTTCTGTTGGCTCCTGTAGACAATACTAGTTTAGATCAGCTTGAGGGGTTTTGTTTGTTTGTTTGTTTGTTTTTCTGACCACCCAGGTAGTGTGAGTTTAACCTGCGGAACTGGAGAGCTGACATAGGGCTTTGTGTCCTCATCAGTGATGTTTGTGACATTCACTGTGGTCTCCAGGGTACAGGATGTAGGGAATTAATTTCTATTTAACATTTTACCAAGGGCTTAACCCTTTTGGTCTCAGTTTTTCTAGGGGGTGAAATTTCTAGTTAAGACCTTTGGTAGACCCAGATTTTGTAGCTGTTTCTGGGGGTTTGTGGAACTCCATGAAGCAATGAAGCTAGAGCATAAAATTCACTCAGCCCAGCATCTACTCTCAGCCACAGACTTCAGAAATGGAGCTTGCTGCATGTACTTAATCTCTTTAGTTTGAGTCTTTCTTTCATGCTGACTTATAGATTAAGTGTGATCCCAGTTAGTCTTAATAATAAAAACCCAGAGTCAGATATTAGGGGATGAAAGCTGAAAGATCAATGAAACAGAATAGCCAGCCACTAGAGTTCCTGCCTCTATGTATTCTGCCAATTGAAAGGGGCCGAGCTCCTATCTCCTCCTTCCTTATATTCCTCTCTCTGCCCAGCCATATCACTTCCTGTCTCCTATCTAGATAGACCTCCAGAGCGCTATGATTTACTAATGACTTGCTTCACCCTCTGATCTTCAGGCAAGCTTTGTTAGAGCACAAACAAAATAATCACCACACATAGATGTCTTATAGATAGTGTATTTTATTTATGGCTTTTAGTTGTCAGTAACAATTAGTCCACGTGGGTAGTCTTTCATATTGCTCATAAAGAAAAGTCATTATGTGGTTTTCTTCCTTTAGGATTAATTTTTTTTTTGAGTTTTAGGCATCAAAGAAAGAAATCGGATCATAGAAAATTTGAAGGTTAACACTTTTACCCATCTTAGTTTACACTGTATAGAATTACTTGTTTCTTCAGGTTATGACTACTTATAAAAATATGTACATGGCATAGCTTTAGTTCTCTGGCAATTTAATTTTTTCATAACTGTGTTCAAAGAGAAGTTTTTATTATTAAACTCAGAAAAATACAAAGGAAAACAAAACTGTTTTGTAATCTACTACTCAAGAGATTGACATTCATATTCTAATAGACTTCTTTAGCTGTTTTACTTATATATTTGTTTGTGCTGCAAGTAATTCTGCATCTGAATTTGAATATAATCAGCTAGACTCAATAGGAGTCTTCCATCTGATCACAACCCATTATTTAACTTATTTGCATTCAGGGTCATCCCTAGCTGAATAATGGACAGTTATCAGAGCTTTTTCAGTCTTTCTCAGTCATTAGAACCCCATCTTTTCTGCACCTGAAATGTGTCTCTACCACAGTCACCAGGGCTCTGTGGTTGATGAGTTAGTTCTGTAACAGGCCTGTTTCCCTCCAGAAAGCACTACTGGGAACTGGCAGTTGTCATGGTAGGCCTTACCACTTTTTCTTGGTGCTTTTTTTTCCAGTCTCAGTAGCTTGATCCCTCTAAGTGTCGGTCTCAGAGTTATAGTGATAGGCGAATAAAATGTGTTTAGGAAGTGGGGGTGGTTGTAATCTAGAGCTCAGACCCTCTGGGTGGATCAAATATAATCACCAGTCTTTCACGAGATTTTTTTCAAGAATTTTTCTCTGTGCTTGTTTGATTCCCCCACTTGGAAGCTGTGATGTCTTCTCCATAGGGCCAATTGTGACTCATTTATGGATAAGGTTTTTGACTGCTTTTGGAGGATCATTTTGCATCTTATTACCCTTAGACAGAATTTCTTTAAAGCAAACATGCACACTTTTCCATTCAGGCCCATTTTATCTTATCATTCTTACCTCCTCTCAAAGGAGGGCCCAGAACATCTGAGCACAGCTGTTTCTCTTCTGAGTCTCTTTCTCATCAACTTATGCTTGCAATCATTCTCTTTCTTACTCATCTTGCCCTCCCTACCATATTTTTCTTCCTTTGTCCTTGGAGGAGTGGTCAGCGTCTCCAACGTGTGTTTATAAGGGTGTCCATAGTCCAGGGAACATAGATGAAGCTCCAATACTGTCCACGTGAAGATCTCTGGTGTGGCGCATTGAATGTCCTTTGCCTTGAGGTATTGCTACAACAAAAGCTCCAGCATTTCTTCAACCTTCCTAAAGACAGTTTCTCTCCCTAACACCCAGACACAGCCATTTTTAGGTCAAATGTTAGTGATTACTTTGTAGCTTTTGTCTTAACAAACACACGGTGGGTGCTTTTTTTCATGCAATCAGGACATGTTGCTCAGCACCCAGACTCAGAGGCACCATTCTGTCTGCTGTGAATGAGATAAGTGAACAGCACAAAGCAACTTCCATCCAGAACAGTGATTCTCAACCTGTGTGTCATGACCCCTTTAGGGGTCACATATTATATATTTTACATATCATTTATCTACATTATGGTTCATAACATAGGAAAATACAGTTATGAAGTAGCAATGAAATAATTTTGTTGTTGGGGGTCACATGAGGAACTATATTAAAGGGTCACATCATTAGGAAGGTTGAAAACCACGGATCTAGATTTTTTTTTTTTTTTAGTGGGGAAAACTTACATATAAATATGCATGAATTTACATATGGTACATGAGTTAGTGATACACTACACATGGAGAGTTAAAAGCAAAGGAAGAGTATAGAGAGAGGCAAGAAGTACAGGCTTCAGATGGAGCAGATGCTCTCTTCATGGTCTTAAGAAAGTCACCCAAGCTGAAGAAAGGTATGTGTGAATTTATCTGTGGCATTTAAATTTCTACTCTCAGTGTTCTTATTTGGCCATATTATATGAGCCATGTTTTTCATAATGTAAATTGCAGTCCATTGGTGAAAGCCAAAAATATTTTAGTTGAAATAACAGAAAATGTGTGTCTTTCACAGCAGGCCAATTACCATCTCATGACTACTTAGCTTGAATGTATGGATTAGATACTGGGTTGTGATGTGCACGGTGTTCGCTATCTTTAGTGGCACAGTCAGATAAGTTTGAGAATCCTTCCTATATGAAACCTGGCAACCCTTTAGAAACTTACAAGCCTTGAAAACTGCTACAAGGGAATGTAGTAAAGAGGAGCGAACTGTGTCCCGCTGCTCAGCTCCCGACCGCCCGGCTAGCTTACACCCAAAATAATCACACGGAAATTATATCAATTAAATCACTGCCTGGCCCATTAGTTCTAACCTCTTATTGGCTAACTCTTAGATCTTTATTCAACCCATTTCTAATAGTCTGTCTTTCATCACGAGGTTGTGGCTTACTGGGGTAGATTCAGCGTGTTTTACTCTCTCGACTCTATAGCGGCTCTCTCTGACTCTGCCTTCTCTCTCCAAGAATTCCGTTCTGTCCTCCCTGCCTATCTAAGATTTTGCCCTATCAAGAGGCCAAGGCAGTTTTCTTTATTCACCATTGAAAGCAACATAAATACAGAAGAACCTCTTACACCAAGGGAAAGCTGGTCAGCAGCACTCTTTAATGAGCAGGTGGGGTATTTTTAGAAGGAGAATTTGGACTGCTTTATAAAATGACAAAAGATCCTCGCTATGAAAGCAAACAGGTCAGTAATTCACTGACCCAGACAACTAGCCTGCGCCTGTGCCACCACAAACCACAACCCTTTCCAAGGGTTCCTGGAAATTTAAATTAGTGATAGTGTTTTCTCAGTAAGATTCTCATGTCAGAACACTTCCTAAACACTGGTTGGTGACACATCAGGGTTTATTGTGATTTCATTGTAAAAGAAAAGGCTTTTGTAGACCAACTGAGATGAACTTTTAGGAGTAGGATTTTATTCAAAAGAGAATATAAAATAGTTATTGTAGAAAATCAAAACTGTTTGGGTGATTGGCTTGAGGAACAAGTCTTATGTCCTTAAAATGTATCAGGCAATTGCTTTAAACAGTGTATTAAGAATGTATTTTTTTTGGTAAAGAGTTTGAATTTTCTCTGCTTAAACTAAGATTGGAATAAATTTTCTGTTACATTCAAACCTTTTCTTTTGACATCTGCTAGCATTTAGTATCTGATTTAGCTCTTATATATGCAATCATGCTGTTTTCTATGCAAATATTCCATCATGTTCTGAATAGACTACATTGGCTTCCAGGGCTTTGCCACTAGGAAGAAAAAAATAGAAACTAAACATGAAAACCAATTTATATGTACTGACTGCAGACTTCCTGCCAAGCATGACTTTTATAGAGACATAAAGCTGAAAAAAAAATAAGTTGCCAAGGATGTGTAAGAGGAAATATCAAAAATTGTTCTCAGAGACTAAAACTTAAGGCCCAAATGCTTTTACTTTTCTTCTTCTATGTGCTAAGTATAACATAAAAGGCTTTTAATAATTATCTTAAGGGAAAGAGAGTAATAAATGGTCCCACTGCTTGTAGATAGTTCTAATTGCCATAAGTCTCACCAGTGATCAAGACAATTGTTCACCTCTCCTAAAGATTTGGGAAATAAATGATTTTAGGACTGAAGACAGGAATGAGTATCACAAAAGGGACAGGACTGTAATTAAAGTAGGATGACCTCTCCAACATAAGGAAAGTTTTGTTTTTTTATTTTATTGTCTGGTGCAGATGAAACATTGCCTGATGCTCTGGGTGGATTTCTGACTAGCATTCTTAAGCACAGTGTGTTGCTGAGGTATTGGAAACCGGAGAAAAACGGCTGTTCTTTGGCTGTTCTGACAATGTCTTGTCAGACATGGTGGCAGGAACCTCTGGACACTTCCGATCATAGCCACAGTCTTTGATAGTTTCTCTAGACCCAATGGGCAAACTAGAGGTGTTGGCTATGTGACTCTCCAAGGAATGTTGATTAATACCTGGTGTGAGGGCCGTAGTGCCTTGCCACATACAAGGGACTGGTTATTAATCAGTTTTAGAGGCATGCTTGTTGTAAATGTGGGAGAGGTGTGGGTTATGTTCCCAGTGCCTGGCTCCCAGCCCCCAGCCGCCGGCCTGCTCAGCCGCTGGTTGCTTGTTTATGCCCGAAATAACTACATGAGAACTGTATTCATTTAAAGTCTGCCTGGCCCATCATCACCAGCCTCTTCTTGGCTAGCCCTCACCTCATAAACTA
>JAQHUG010000024.1:5820599-5846333 GCA_028555095.1 Dicrostonyx torquatus
CAGTGTTGCTTTGCTGAGTCAGGAAATCTCTCTTAAAGGAGCTATGGCAAGCCGCCAGCTGTGCTAAACTTTATCTAGAATTCCTTTTAAAGCCCCCTCATGTTTTTTAAGTGGATTTAACCGGCCACGTGGGCGCCAAACTGTTGTAATTAAGCGAGGAGAGGTGTGTGAAATCTGTGCACAGAGATCAGTTAGAATCAATACCTAAAAAAAAATTGAAAGGCTTTAGGTTTTAGATACAGTCTTGTTCTGTGAACTATCATTTAAATAAATGACTTTTGAGGCGTTAGATGCAGATTTTGATCAGGTGATTTCTAAGGTTTCTTTGATTTTTGGATATGGGCAATTCTTTCAAACAACACGAACCATCTGACCTTTCTCCTTTTGCCTTAGTTGAAAGAGATTTACTTTCTAACAAATTTGCTGTACAACTGTATTTAGCTGTGTAACCCCATGATGCTAAGAAGTCAGTACTGTTTTGTGTGAGGAAATGTGGTTGCTCTTACTTTTTTCTCATTAATTACTCCATTTCCTTCCCTGCTTTACATGGGGAGCTTTCTCTGTAATTAAGAAGGACATCCTGTGATGTCACTATGTCTTAGGCTGGGCTCAAACTTGTGATCCTCTTTCTGTAGCCTTCCTAATACTGAGATCACAGGCACACATTACTATGCCTGGCATGAATTAGTCTTAGAACTTTTGATGGCCTCAATTGTTTTAAGGGTCTCAACATGGCCATTATAAGTCATGACAAATTAAGGTGATGTGGTATATCAATTCTGAACTTTTTGTAGTCACAGCCTGGGAAGATGTAAGTGACACTGTAGAATTTTGTTTCCTTTGACATCTCAGTATTCTCTCCATTCCCACACTTGCCATAAATACTGGACTCTTCTTAATAAAGCTTCTTGTTGGAATATTTGTGCTAGTCAGTCAATTTAAAAATAAATTTATTTTCCTTTTGTTGAAAGGCCAGAATGCTTTTAAACATACGTAGCTAAATAAACTGCTTCAGCAAGGTGGAGTGGGAAAGGAGGCATGAGGAATAAATAATAAAAGGAGAGTTTTTCAAAATAATGCTTAGATTTGAATTCAGTTTGACAGGTTTTGATCAAAATAAAATGTGTTTTATCAGTTTTGTAACCCACATGTTTTTGTGTTGTAGAGTTCAATTTAAGTATCTGCAGGAGTTGCTTCAGCCCACCCTTAATTTCATCCTTCTTGTAGATCTTTGTTTATTGACTTAGATTAGAACTGGCCTAGAGCCCAGTGATGGTCACTTTGCATCTTAAGGTTTTTGGTTACAAATCTGCTTTTGTTGCCAGTTCCAATATAGATTCTTGATTGTTTTTGTTAGTTTTATTGTAAGTTCTTGCCAAAGATACAGTGTAGTATAACTGAAACAGATGTTCTGTTTAGACAACTGTACATGCTGTAACAGAATGTAGTTGTCAATTAAACAGCAAAGTGTTCAACATTACTTTAATAAGTGATGACCTTTGGAGTTTTGTTTCTGATAGCCTTTAGGTTATAGAAGAAATAGTGCTCATTTTCAACAATTATTTTATATTTTTCGGTGCAGTTTTCAGGTTGCATCCATAACTTTACATTTTTGTAAACTGATATTTTTACTGTGGTTTTAAAAAATAGTAAATAATTCATTTCATGTCTATAGTTCAGTTATTTCTTAAAGTACATATATCAGATAAGTGATAGTTTCTGCTTTCTACTTTCACCTAACATTCTGGAAATGTTAGTTGAATATAAAAGAATAGTTTTAAAGACTCTAATGCTAGTAAATAGGTGAGTGAAATTAATACCTTTCCATTGATGATATTCTTTGCAGTGTTGGGAACTATAGGAAATGGAGGAAGTGTAGGAAATTGTAGGAAATGGAGAGCCTGCCTTTCAGGACTTTTAATAGCCATTTCATAGAGTCCAGTGTAGTCTGTGCTGGATTCTGTGTTAGAGGGAACAGATATTAGCTCTGTTTGCTCATAGTTCCTCTGTGAATTCTCTGTGAGGGTCAGTGGTAAATAATGGAACCATTTCTACTTTGAGATAAGCTCCAGCCTGTTCTTACTCCTGTTGTATTCTTTTCTGTGACACTGGACACCTTGCAGTTTCCTGGCACTTTTGAAAAAGAAATGTTTCATTGATTATTTAGAAGCATGCAAGTTGTTTCTTATTGCTTCTGTCTGGATTACACTGAATCACTAAGTTCTTTCTCATTGCAATTTGTGTTAGAAAAATTCAGAATTGCAGTGATCTTTTGCTAAGATCCCTTTCATTTCGCTGCAGGACTTATAGATTTAGGGAGCAGAAACACAGAGTTGAAAATAGGAGCTATTGAATCTACCTTATTTATGGTTTTTTGTTTGGTATGGTGGATTTGATTCTAATGTGTTTTATATGGCTAAATCTTTGTATTAGGTACTCCAACTTAGTGAAATGCCTCTTTTAAGTTCCCCACATCCGCACATTTCTAAGGTTACACTCAACTTAATTCCCATTCCTTTTCTGCTTCATAGCACTTCCATATTGAAGGAACGTGAACATTTGGGTTCACATTATGATAATGAGGTTTCCGGGACATGGGGGATTAAAGGTGTTGCAGGTCTGGTTGCAGAAGAAAGTTCAGAAGCACTTGTAAAGCTCGCCCGATTGGTGGGTCGAGGTGCTTTTATTTATTCACTACTAATGCAGCGTTAATCCTCATTTCATCAGGTACCTACAGTGCTGAAATTCTAGACGGCAGTGACCTTGGGTCTTGATTTACTTCTGCTCCGTTTTCTTTATTAATGTGCCATGAAAGAGGTACATGAAAGATAGCCAACATCAAAGCTCCTTTTAAAGTCAAATGGTTGATAGGAATTCCCTGGTATTTAACATTGTCTGTCAAATGTTTCGGCTACTACTTTACATCCTTTTACAAGCTATTGCTTGCTTCACTAAAAGACATTTAAAGCAGTTGTTTCAAGTGTTCATGATACGAGGTGGGGGTGGGATGGTAGGGATGGTAGGGATGGTGGTGGTGGTGGAACAGTACTGAGCCAGAGAGGAGAGTCGGTGAGAGGCTAAGAGCATGATCTTCCAGCTGTGCTTCTCCCAGTCTGATTTTGTTTTCTACCGTGTGAGGGTTTTCAGATCAGGACATTGCTATGATTCAATGGAGCAAGCATGTACCTTGGTTATCAGAAGGTTGAAAAGGATGGCCAAAGAAAATCCTCAGACTTCTGTGATAAAATAAATAAGAGGCAATGTTAGTATCTTTTCCAGAGATCATTGGAACAGTTACTTCCAAGCCTGTTTATTCTTGACAGCTTCATGGGAAGCAGAGGCTGAAGAAAAGGACAAAAGAAGTGGGATCCAGAGAAGTCTGGCCCCTTGTGTTATGAGCTCTAGTTCCCACAGATGCATCTTTTAGAGTCTGGGGTCTCTTGGGGGACAGATGTCTACGGGTAGAACTTCTTGTAGTTAGGTTTTGAATTGATTCTTGTTTTTTTTTTTTTTTGTTTCAGTTTACAACTATTGATGGTTTGTCCCTACTTAAGAGGAGTCATGTAAAAGCTGTTCCCTTATAAGACTCTCATCAGTTCCCAGGAGAACTGTATTCTTTACTCTAGACTTTCCTTATCCAAATAGTAGAAAATAGAAATCATGGCCTGTTTTAGAAGGTGAAGCTTATTTGCCTTCTAAGTTTTATATTGAACATACCAACATAACACTGACTTGTAAAAGGTTTTTATAATCTGTTACAATACGGTCTCTTGTTAACAGTGTGCATTAATGTGTATTTGTATGTAAGCAAAATTGGTATGTGTATATACAATATATAGTCTTAAGAGATTTATTGTATGTGCCTTATGAGTATATGTGTAGACACACACACCATGTGCATGCAGGTACCTGAGAAAACTTGAAGAAGGTATCAGATCCCCTAGAAGTGGGGTTATAAGGCATTGTGGGCTGTCTGATGGTACTAGGAACTGAACTCAAGTCCTCTGAAGGATCAGTAAACATTTTAACCTGCAGAACCATTTCTCTAACCCACAAATTCTTTTATTTTTATATTCTATAATTTTCTATGCACTTATATGCTTTTTTTTTTCATATATGATGTGAACATAAATTTCAACCAAGTTCTATTTTGGCAGTTTATTGGATCAGAGATTTTAGCTTACCGAATATAGGACATCCACACTTGAGTGACATGGAGGAGTTTAATAATCACCTTTTCTTTTCCAGAAAAGCAGATTATTTTTGACAACACAATGATCAACACAAAATGAACTACTGAGGCCTCTTATTGTGTTTTATGGAAGGGGATAACCTAGTCCAATGAATATATGTGCAGTTCATTTGCGGTCAAAGTCTGTGATGAGAGACATGGGTGAGAGAGGTGCATCTTGCTCATTTGCCAATAAAGGCAGTGTGGAATTTGCTCTCATCATTGCCGTGTTTCATGTGTGACTCTTTGCCTTTAAAAGAGCGGCTTTTGGGGAAGAAAAGATGCATGTTAAGGAATAGATAGCGGAATGAAAGCTGAAGATAGACATTTTTCTGTCTGGTTCCATTGCCCTTCACCCTCCATACCTCTCTAATTAATAGTTTTGTATAGGGTATATTGTCCTTTTGTTTCTGAGACAGGGTCTTGCTGTGTAGGCTGGTCTGAAAGGCGATCGCATTACTGCAGCCCGCAGAGTTGCCTTGCAGTTGTGCTCCCTTGAGCCTCACAAGCAGTTGTTCTGACTCAGTCATAGACAGTGAATCGGGGCTCCTTAGAAAGGACCTTTTTCTTTCGGTTACTGTTTATATATTTAACATTTTGGGGTTTTGTGTATCCTACCTTATTAGTGATCAATATAAAGTACATAAATTCATAAATGTATATTGTTATTCAAACATATTTACAAGTTATTCTTGATTGGCAAGGGTCATTATAGCCAAGGATCAGGAAGCCACATTTGTTAGCTGCTTGGTAGAAAGCAACTTAAACTTGCAAATGAGCCATCAGCTTAGCAGTTATCAGTCTATTTCTGCCTGAGTCCTATGCCTACTTAATGTCTTAGCTGTTCTCTACATTGTTAGTAAATAGCCCACAGAAGGCAAATTGAGGAGGAAGGGTTATTTTAACTCTTGGTCTGGAAAGCATGGAGTCCGGAATGAAAAGCGACTGGTAACATGGGGCCCTCTGTTGGGATAGAAAGAGATGAATGCTCAGGTTCATCTGGGTTCCTACTTTCCCCTTTATATCCGGTTCTGAATTCCTTCCATGTTGCTTCCCACACTTGCATGGGCCAGTCCTCCTCAGTTCCACCCTCACAGACACTTGTCAGTGCTGCATAAGCCAGTCAGGTCCACAGCTGAAGTCCATATTTAGTTGCTTTGTTTACCTAAAATAATTATGGTTCTTTAAAACACTTTTATTTCTCCCTTCAACGTGTGATTTTCAAGAATCAAAGGACTACAAAGAGCCATAACGACTGTGATGGACCTCTTTCAGTGCATTACAGGCTTGAATTAGGTATTTCAATATTTTGAAACTGAAACTATGCTGCAACCTTCATTGAAATTTCGTTTTCCATTTGGTACTTTAGCCATTTTCAGTAATTTCTGACTTAAAAGTCAGATGTTGGTATTGCCAGAACTTGGTATTCTGTGAATGCAATGAAGCCTTTATAATGTCTTTGTTACAAGAAATACTTAAGGATCGCTCATTCTACCCCGTTTGAACCATGGCTTCTAATTATAGCATTCAGTGACTTCCTTCTCTTCAGGGTCCTGGGCAGCTTTTAAATTAGAATTCTCTACTTATACAAGAGGAAATCAGACACCTCTTGTCTTCATGGCTGCGTCTTTCTGGAGTCTGTACCTGTCAAGTTTTTTGAGACCTTCTTATGTCTAGTTTCACTAGGAGATTCGAGTTTTAGATGATTATACTTTGGTGGGGAAAACAATAATTAAAATTTGAACCAAAAGCTAAATGTTTTTGATTTTAAAGAATTTACTGGGTACAGATCTCACCCCCCCCATTCTGTGTTAATTATTTCTTTGCTGTTTTGCATGATGGCTCCTTTTTACAAATAGAATCCTGTTGCATGTACTATTCTGAGACTTGCTTTTTCCTCACAAAGATTTTCTTAGAGACCCTCACTCAACTTTTCAGACCAGGGATTGGATCAACATTTTCCTCATTCCTGACAGGGAGAACAAGAAGTAGATAAAGACAGCTGGCCTGAGGATACCTAAGAATGCACCGGGTTTCTGCAGTGTCGTAGCTCTCTCAGGTTTGATTTGTTTATACTCTTTTTCACTTATGATACTGCCTCCCCCGCTTTCTCTTTGTTTACCTCCCCTTACTGAGACCTGACAGGTTTGTGCTTAGTGGGACATGTAAAATGTATTTGTCTTCTTGAATTCCATATCTAGCTGGAAGTTTGCCTTTTTGGCTTTTTATAGAAGTGAAGTTATTTCCTTTGAATTCTTGACCACAGTCGAATGCTCAAGATTGCACTGTGATGTCATTGTTGTTTTTACCTTTGATAGTACATTCAGGAATCTTCTGGTTAGAATAGATAATTGCTGTCTCTTTTGACTATCAAACTTCACCTGCTCAGCCAAGTGGTGGCGCACACCTTTAATCCCAGCACTTGGGAGGTGGAGGCAGGTGGATCTCTGTGAGTTCGAGGCCAGCCTGGTCTACAAACGAGTTCCAGGGCACAGCCAGGGCTAGGGCTGTTACTTAAAAAGTCAAAATAAAAAAAAAATTAATCTGCTCATCAATTAAATACTTTTGAGAACTTCATTCTGTGCTAGGCTCAGTGAGGTGAAGGTTGATCAAATCGTGCTGAGTGTCTGTTGTTGGAAGGCTGTTTGTTCGTTCCTGGCTGCCCAGATGCGAAATAACCACATAGAAACTGTGTTAATTAAATCACTGCATGGTCAATCATTTAAGCATATTGCTAGCTAGCTCTTACATCTAGAATTAACCCATTTCCATTATTTTATGTTTACCACGAGGCTTGTGGCCTACCGGCAAAGTTCAGCTGGCAGCTTACATCTTTTCCCTCTGGTGGCTCCATGGTGTCTCTCTGACTCCGCTTTTTTTCTCCCAGCATTCAGTTTAGTTTCCTTGCCTAACTCTACTCTGCCCTATCACGGGCCAAGGAAGCTTCTTTATTCATTAACCAATAAAAGCAACACATATACAGAAGGACCTCCCACACCAAGTGCCCACGTGACTTCAGCCCAGCAGCAACTCCCAAGTTTTAGCTTCCTGGTTCCAGCTCCCTTAGCCGGTCCTCTGAGGCAGCATTGTTCTGTAGCGGTGGCCTGTTAACATGCATTCTGTGCACTCTTGCACCTTCCCTCACAGATAAGTTATGTACCTGTCAAGCATTTTCCCTCATCCCTCATCCAAGATTTCCTACGCTTCATAATTTTTGTCACTGTTGTTGCCATCCATTACTGATCTCTGAGTCTCTTCATCTCTGAAGTGAAAATAGTAAGATTATCTATTTTGTAAGATTTTTTTTGAAGATTAAATTGTGTAATGGATTAAAAGTACTCAGAATTGTTCTTGGTATGTAGTATGCAATCAATAACCATGAGTTGCTATTGTTTTTATTACAGTGGTTTAGTGTCTATTATTGTTTCAACTGTTTCTTTCTTTCTTTTCATCCTCTCCTATCACAGCTTTACCAGAGTCCTCAGAGTCTCTTGTACATTCCATCAGCTGTGAAATCCTCTTAGGTATTTCAGGTTGAAATTAAACTTACATCCTCTAAATTCCCTCAAAACTCTGTATGTACTTCTGCTGACATAGTTAATGTATAAATCATCATTTTACTGTATCTGTTAGGTAATTATTACATGCGAGATCATTTATATCCAGTGGCTCATTACTATTTATTTCTTCAATATAGTAACTGCTTTGCCCAACTTGGCAGTCTTGGATTTGAATTCATTTAAACTACCTCCCTCTGTTGCCTGCACATATTGTATGTGTGTACACACACACGCCCTTTTAGTAAAGACATTTTCAGAGGACTATGAAGCATGTATGCTTTGTAAGTTAAAACCTAGTATTGTTTGCACTTTTAAAAATGTTTTTTTAAAAATGTTGTAGAGGGACTATGGAAGGTAGAGTGCCTGCCTAGCATGTATAAGGTCCTGGGTTTGACTCTCCGGTAGCACATTAATAGGGTGTGGTGGCATGCACCTGAGGTTCATCACTGGGGAGATGGAAGCAGGAAGTCCAGAAGTTAATAGTCATCTTCAGCTAAGAACTGAGGTCTGCCTGAGCTACTCAGTGCCCTGTCTTAAAAGAAATTACCGAAACAAGGGAATCAGTGTTGTTTAATGAACTGTGTGCCCAACACTTGGTTTAAAACAAAACATTATCAATCTACTGAGAGCCCTTCATCTGTCTTCCTTCACATTTTCCATCTCTCCTGCAGTGACCTCCCTCTCTTGAGCTCTGTGCTGATGGTTCCTTTGCTATTTTGCAGAATGGCTCCTTATAGTGCCCTGTTCCATTTGCTATTCTTGGCCTTGCATTTTCTTCATGATTATTTTACATTAATTGTATTATGATTTGTTCACTTTCGATGTTAGCTTGCAAAAGATTTTATGTATTTTTCTATTTTAGGGTTGATAGAGATTTTATTCTTTTTTTTTTTGGTTTTGTTTTTTGAAGGCCTATTCATTTTCCAAATAATCATTTATTGATTTAAAACCACACATTTTATAGTTCTTCCATTTGAAGTGTACAATTCAATATAATTCCACTTGAAATACACAATTCAGTAATTTTTAATATATTCACATATAATGTAGCTGTCACCACTGTTGATTTTGAAAACATTTTGATCATACTAAAAAGAGCCCTTGTACACTTTGCTGTCATTTCCTTCTGATCCCCATTCCTCCTCCTGACTCTAAGCAGTTATTGCTAAGGTTTGGGTGAGCATCTGCTAAAGCTACATGTTAAAACTGTAGGTGAAAGCTTTAGGGGGTGGAGCCTTGTTGGGAGTCTTTAGCTCATTAGAGGCATGCCCTTGAAGGGGATTGTGATATCACATCTCTTTCCTCCTCTATTTCCTGATTCATGAGTTGAGTGCTTTGTTCCACTGCAGGTTTCATGAGTGTAGGCTATCTATTTATTTAATTTATTTTAATAATGTTAGGTAGTTTCATAGTATAAGTTTTTTTACTTCTTATATTAAAGTTATTCCTAAACATTTTACTATTTTTGCTGTTGTTATAAATCAATTTTGTTTTGGACTGTTCTTTGCAAGTATGTAGAAATACAGTTGGTTGGTTTTATAATATTGTGTTAGATTATCTTGTAACCATGCTGAATGTGTGTTCATGTGGTTTTTGATACCTTTGGGTTTCCCGTTTCTAAAAATTTGTTTTTTATTTTTTGCATGTGTATACATGTGAGAGTGTGTGTATTTGGGGCTCCTTTGGAGTTTGTGGGCGCATGTGTGTGCATAAATGTGTGGAGGCCACAGGTGTCATTTTCTCCATCACTGATTTTATATATTGAAATAGGCTCTCCCTTGATCTCAGCGCTTACTAATATACTTGTACAGCTTGTTCTAAGGGCCCTGTGTCTGCACTTCCCAAGCACTCGGATCACAGGCGAACCCCACACATGGGTGCTGAGGACACAAACCTTAGTCTCACACTGTAGAAGGCAAGCACTTTACCCACTGAGCCATCTCCACAGCCTTCCTCTGTCTTTTCTTTATGCACAATCTTGACATCTGCCCATAGAGATAGTTTCAGTTCTTTTCCAATGTGCATGTCTTTTCTTTTTCTTAACTAATTGCCTTGGCCTGAATATCCAGTGCAATTAACAAATATTCTCAACTTGTCCCAGTATTAGGGGAAAAGTGTATCTATAGTCTTTTACTATTAAACATGTCAGTTATCAGGTTTTGCTTTACTCTTTATCTGGCTGAAAAAGATCCCTTGCCATCATAGTTTGTTGAGTTTTTTTCATGTATATATTACATATATGTGTGTATTATATATATAAATATATCTATATTACTTATACATATAATGATAAAATTTTGGCTTTTGTCAAATGCCTCTTTTACTTGTGTTTGGACAAAAGAGCTTGTACAAAGAAGTACTTAAGGACATCACTTTTGTGTCTAGTCTGCCTAAGTCTGAATCCTAATCTAGCACTTACTATCTTTGGTTTTAATCAAGTTATCTCATTCTACAGGTTTCATTTTTGTCACATGTAAAATTGAGCAAATATATGAAATATTTAGAGAAGGATTCTGCCACATGTACTAGGGCTAAATTTTATCCTCTGATAGAATTTTTTAATGTCTCTTTCTCTCTCTCTCCCTCTCATACACACACACACACAGTCCAGGGATTGGAGGACAACCTCCCCTGTAGGTCCTCTTCCTCTACCTTGAGTTTTCACCTGTTTGAGGCTAGATTTTTCATGTACTTCTAGAGAGTCTCCTCTTTCTGCCATATTTTAGGCATCTAGGAATTACAGATATAGCTATGTACTCAGTGTTCCATGTGTCCTAACCCAGGTCCCTGTGCTTACATGACAGGTACCACTCAGCCATTTCCCCAGACAAAACAAGAACTTTTTTTTTCGTTTGTTTTTTAAGGCTCATATTGATGTGTGTGGTTGAGTCAATAGAATTAACAAATTTTTCTTTTGAAAATTATTTTAGATTATGTATATGAATGTATTCATGTGGATGCAGGGCCCCAAGGAGGCCGGAGGAGCAGGATCCCTGGAGCTGGAGTTATAGGTGGTTGTGAGCAGACAACTCAAGTGCTGGGAGTTGAGTTCAGGTCCTTTGTTAAGAGCATATATGCTATTAATTGCTGAGCCATCTCTTTAGCTTCCCCAGATTTTCTTTTGACACGTCAAACAGCATTGTTATTGGAGTTATAAGATAAAGAATATAATGTAAATATGTTCAGTATATTTAAGGAAATAAGAGTGTGTGAATGAATTCATCTTTAAAGGTGGGGACACATGAAATCATATTTAATCAAATATACCTTTTTAATCCTAGGGTCCTTAGAAACATCACAAACCAGATAAATTCTTCATCTCTTTCATGCTTTTCTAGGCTGCTGCCACTACTGCCACCTCCTCTTCCTCTTCAAACCTTAGGTAGATGAAGCCAAATTGATTCAATGCTATCTGAAACAATTTTTGAAGCTCACTTTTACCATTTGTAACTTGCTGGTTCGCTAATGTAAGCCAATTAAGTCACATAGACATTTGTGTTTAAATAGACTTAGTTCTTTGACTGTGGCTGACTCTTTTATGTAGGAAACTTTCCGGCCATTTTTTATGGTCTGTGCATTTCCAAGCTATCGCTTTATAGTCTGTCCAGAACTTAAAGACTCTGTTTCCCTGTTTGATTCCAGCCTGGGTGGGCACAGGAAGTGTAAGGGAAGATTGCTGCTTTCTCCTTCCCTCTGCTTCCCAGCAAGTTGCTGTGGAATACGGAAGTGAGGGGCACGACCTGAGGCGCTGAGCTCTGCCAACCTCTCCATTCTCTTTCCCAAAGCAACTGATTGCAGTGGCTCTCTTTCTAGCTTGAGATTGACATACAAAACTGTTTTGCCTGTTTTCTTTTATTGATGTAGGATCTCATGCTGGCCTCTTTGCCATGTAGCCAAGACTTATGCTTAAACTCTTGGTCCTCAATGGCCTCCCCCAAGTAACAGGCATGTACCACCACATGTGGTTTCATCATGTTCTTTGATTCATTTTTTTTTTTGAGATCATCTCTATCATCAGTGTTCAAGTAAATTGAGAGGTGATAATGGTGATAATAGCTTAGCTATTTTGGAAACTCTTTGAAGGGGTGATGTCGACTGAGCTAACTAGCAGAGAAGTAAGCTAGAGAGGAGGTAGAGCTGTGTGCTCCAGGCCAGCTCTGATACTTTGCTGGTTTTGTGTCCCTGGGTAAATGATCTAACCTTCAGTTCTCTGACTTGTAAAAATGGGGGCGATAACAACGCTAATAGGATTATTACGGAGGCTAAATCTATGAATGCATTTCAGTGACTGAGATGCTATTAGTTTAAGACACGCCATATTTATACGACTGTAAAACCCCTGCCTATTAAATTGTCATTGCACTTTCTCATCACCAAGAGCGTTTTGAATCGTCTAGACATAAATTTTTATCATAGATTACTCTTATAATAAAAATGTTAAAATAAGATCAACCAAATTATTTCTGAAACTCTATATGTATTCAAAGACTCAGGCAAGAGTGAAGTTTGCCTTTGAGTCAGCAGGTGATTTCTGACAAATTAATGCAGCAAGGCTGAGCTGTGGACCTGCTCAAAGCCTGTCACAGCAGCCCCTCTTTGCTTTGAAGTAGCTTTTATCTTTTCTGAGGGATTGGGCAGCTTTTCTTGCTCCGAGTTTCCCTACTGTAACCTATTTGTTATATAAACTGGCCTCCCACCACAACATTTCTCAATGAAAAGTCTCACTAAGAGAACAAGTTGAATCTTAGATAAAATGAAATTTAAAAAGCATATCAGAAGGCAATGTGAACACTCACAAAAACAGTACAGGTTAACAAATAAAGTAGCTGTCAAAGCAGAGCTAAGTATTGAAAAGTTGGGATAACCATGGCAGCAAAGCAATGCGGAAAATATGGCTTAATGATGTTTGAACTGATTTAATAAAATATTCACTACTGCAGAGTGCCGGTGGGCTGGAGATTCTCGAGTTTTACCTGTGGATTCACCTACCTTTCTGGAACGCTCATTGTCTGTGGCTGAGCTCTTCTGCAACTACGATTCACATCACAAGCAGGCTGCATGTGGCTCTAACTGCTTGCTTTCATACTTGGAGAAATTTAAGGACAAGTGGGTACTTGCTAACTTGTAGAGCTCCACAGATAAAAGGAGCCACATGTTCACAGATATGTGTTCAAGGATAGAACAGTGTCTAGCACATGGTAACTCACTAAATATATTCTACATAACCAGAGCTTGTGGGTACTAGGGTATTTTGTTTTAAGTTTATATTTGCAAAATGCCTTTTCCTTCCGAGCCCTCACTTTGTAATTTTTTTCAGCATATACACATATAAACATGTATATACATACATATATATTTAGCATTTTTAAAACAATCTTTGTTTTGATGAAATCAGAACATAACTTGTTATGCATATGTTCTTTATATACTAAAAAATTAAGAATATTACTATTGCTTTTGAGGAACTATGGGCCCCTGCGGGGAGTTTGAATGGTAGATCATAATCCAACAAACACTAGAGAGATTTAATATGTACCCCACAATCTGGGAGTAATAGTCATTATTCCATTGGTATAACATGTGTATTACAGAATTCCAGATTTGCTCTGTGGTGCAGTGTGTTTGTACTTAACATTAGCAATTCCCGTCTTTTCCTTCATTAACATGTTATACATAACATGTTAAGGATTTGGAAGCAGCGTTTTATTTATTTTATGATTAATTTTCTTAATATGAACTCTTAGACAAAGGCTGAAACACATGATTTCACCAATCAAAATGAAACCAGCTTCTAGCTATCCTTATTTTTTTAAAAAAATATTGTATAATAATAATCTTGTATTCCTATTTATGTATTTAGAATATTCATTTTGTCTCCTTTTAAAGAGTGAATTATTCTCCTTTTAATCCTTCCTATAGTCTGTATATTCAATACCATATCCTCAAGTTCTGTTTTTGAAGTGAACATCTCAGGCCCATGGTACTTTGAAATGAGCTCATTGGAATTCTTTGTACTGGGTTTAAAGTCAAGGCTGCACACTTGGCTAGGAAGGAGTGGTTTTAGTGGGGTAGAAAAGATAACTTGGAGGATGGGGCCAGGGTTGCTGGAGATCACAGATGTACCCAGGGGCTCCCTGTAGCACCATTGTGTCTCTGGGACTGGCCATGCTCCAGCCAGCATGTGTGATAACCATGAAGAGATGGTTTTTTAACCTGCCTCTTTATGAGTCTCCTTCTTTTTAAAATGGTCAGTAGTGACCTTCCTCTGCAGATAAGTTAAAAGCGTCACAATATTCACATGCTCTTTCAGATATTTCTTGATTGCTTCCATCATAGACTTTCTTTGGTCCCCACACTTACCTATCATGCCAGTGATGAGATACAGGACAGGAAGGAAACATCCCCATGGGTGAGAGGCTGTCATGGGAGCAGAGTCCCTGTGTCTTTCAGTCTACACATAGACCTCTGAGCTGTACAGCATGAGTTTGGACTCTGCCTTGTTAGCTGTCTGACTTTTGACAAGGCACTTAATCTACCTTGTTTTAGGTATCTAGTTAAAAAATGAAAATAATAATCCCAGCTTCCCAGGAGTCTATGGGTCACACAAGATCTTTATATTTGAATAGAACTAGCAGCTCAAAGTTGTGGCCAAGAATCTGGACCCTTGGATCAGACTGAGACTGCAGATCCTACCTGTGTCAGTGACTATTTGTGTAACCTTTGTAGTTCCCTGACCTCCGAGCTGCTTCCCTTTCCTCACTACATAGTCTTCTAATAGGTTTGCTGTGGGGATTTCAAGATGTCATTCTTTTTCTCTGCTGTGTCGTATTCCATTGTGTAAATTGACCACATTTAATTTATCCATTCTTTGGTCAAAAGGCATTTAGGTTGTTTCCAGGTTCTGGCTATGACAAACAGTGTTGCTATGAACATAGCTGAGCACATGTCCTTGTGGCAAGGTTGATATATACCTAAAAGTGGTTTTGCTGGATCTTAAGGAAGGTTGTTTCCTAATTTTCTGAGAAATCACCATACTAATATCCAAAGGGGCTGTACCAGCTTGCACTCCCACCAGCAATGCAGGAGTGTTCCCTTTACTCCACAATCTCTCCAGCATAAGTTGTCATCAGTGTTTTTGATCTTGGCCATTCTTACAGCTATAAGATGGAATCTCAGTGTTGTTTTGATTTGCATTTCTCTGATGACAAAGGATATTGAGCATTTCCTTAAGTGTCTTATGGCCATTTTAGATTCTTCTGTTGAGAGTTCTCTTTTAGGTCTGTACTCCATTTTTTTAATTGGATTATTTGTTCTTTTGATGATCAGTTTCTTGAGTTCTTTGTATATTTTGGAGATTAAACCTTTGTCTGATGTGGGGTTGGTGAAGATCTTTTCCCATTCTGTAGGCTGTTGTTGTGTCTTGTTGACCATGTCCTTTGCTTTACAGAAGCATTTTAGTTTCAGGAGGTCCCATTTATTAATTGTTTCTCTCAGTGTCTGTGCTACTGGGGTTATAATTAGGAGGTGGTTCAAGTATACTTCCCACTTTCTTCTCTTTGAGGTTCAGTGTGGCTGGCTTTATGTTGAAGTCTTTGATCCATTTTGTCCTGACAGTTTTTGAGCCTGTCATCTTAGCTGGTGTCAGTAAATAATCACTGGGATTTACCTATAGGCTAATGGAATATCACATTATACAGATGCAGGAGAAGAAATGTGACGTGTCCCTGCCACATCTGCCATGCTGTCCTGGCATGCTGGCTGCAGTTCTGCTGGAACACAGGTTGAGTGTTACAGAATAGTGGCATGACCCTCAAGGAAGGCATCTGGAAGGGGAGTTGAGCTGCCAGCTTTCCTGTGTGTTTTCTGAGAGGAGGTGTGTGCTGCGATAGGAGCTGTGAGCCTTGCTGTGTGCTTGGCTGACCCTTCTCAGCATGGGGCTTGTATTGCTTCTCACTTCCCTGAACAGGTGCTATGCTATATTTAGGTTAAGGTGTAAGCTCTCTCTTTCCCTCCAATAGAAAATGATGGATTTGTCTTTCTATGATTAACATAAATACGATATAGGCATAAGGAAAAGTATTGTTCACTTACATAAACTCTCAATTAAGAGGAGAGGTAAGTATTTGCTTTACTAATGATCCCCTCTGCATTGTAAACATTTTACTTTGTAGTTAGATAGTTGGTGAGCTCACAGATTGTGTATAAAATGCATTTAGGAGAAAGTATGCATTATGAAAATTATTCAGAAGAGTAGATATTCCTGATTCGACCCACACATAAAATGGAAGTCTTATCTTCGAGTCCAATGTCTCAATTGCTCTACAGAAATAGCAAAGAACTCAGTACACATCGTTAAAAATCCTGAATTTGGTGTGCCAAAAAGAAATTATTCTTTAAAATATTTTTAAAGTATCTTTTGTTACCAGATAGGTAAAGCTTGACATGCTGTTGAGGTTATCCTGTATAGATTCAGATTGTCTTGTCATTGTAAACAGTAGCTGTTCTTTCTTACTTAAACTATACCGAATGTTTCTACAGCTGGAATTGGTTCAGCAGGAGGACACTGGATACAAACAGGTCATGCACATGAAAGTATACCAAAAAAGTATGCTCTGTAATAGAAATGTTGGAGAAATAGTGTAAATCCCATGAAAATGTTGTTCCCTTTTCTTTTAAGTAGCCTTCGGGTTTAGAAGTTCCCTTAGGAAAGCCATGTCCTGACTGTGAGTGCCCCTTTGTCAAGGCCGTGGTTCTCCATTCTGCCCTGCTAGGGATGGACATGGCTGTATACCTCAGGCTCTTTGCAGGGTAAGGTAGAGTGGAGGAAACGACCATGCTGTGCATCTCAAAGACCCCTTGTGTGCGTATTTAAACATGAAAGGAGATTGGCATTGATGTCTGTGATCACGTCAAACATTTGCAATTGAAGGTGGCTGTGGAAAATAGTTCTTTACATAAAGGAGTTCTTGCAGTCTTGATGAGGTAAGTAGATTGAATAGGAAATGGTCTGTTTGTCATCACTTGAGCCACAGAGCTGGGAAACCTACTACCCGGAAAGAGACCTTGAAAGGCATCAGCAGAGAGATGCGTTTGATAAGTCAAGGGCTCTTTTGAAAGGAATATGTACACGGAATGTGTACCCCTGAGTTTTTGCTATTAGCGCAGCCCCTGCACAGTGAGGACCTCTTTATTATCTGGCATAGCATCAGATGGGTTTTGCCACACTGTAAGTTAGGCATCACTTCAGCGTGCTTTGTATAAAGTCTTATTCTGAGAGTCTTATTTTTTGTCCTGTGCCTGCCTTTTCAAGCCTTAGAAATAACATTTTAGAATTTTGGGGGGGGGTGGAGTAGATTGTGGATAATAGATTTTTTTTTTCTCCAGTGCTTGTGTGGCTAAATTATTATTGTACTATAAACCTCCCCCCGCCCTGTGGGTGAGCTGACTTCCAGAGAGGATGTCTCTGCACAGTCCTCACAGTCGGTGCTCACAGTGGACACCTCAGCCCTGGAGTGTGAGTGATGTGCAGCCTTTGTAAAGCAAGGTGAGGAGGAGAAAATACCTTTCTTAGAGGGGCTGACTTGTCCATCCAAGGCAGTAGAGAACACAAAATGACTTATGGGGATTTCATTTTCTCAGAGCCCTGTTTCTAACTTGGAATTCAGTGGTTATTGTGCTAAGGGATAGGTGCACTGACCTTGTCAGAAGAGTGAATGAGGCTTCATTTGACTCGGGTTTGTTAGTTCACAGTACTCAGGCATATTTGGATCTCTAGCCTTGGCTTCTTACAGTTTTGTAATCCTAGGCAGTCATTCACCATGAAAACACTTGTGTTTCTCCTTTTTCTTTGT
Source organism: Dicrostonyx torquatus (assembly GCA_028555095.1). Classification (NCBI taxonomy): domain Eukaryota; kingdom Metazoa; phylum Chordata; class Mammalia; order Rodentia; family Cricetidae; genus Dicrostonyx; species Dicrostonyx torquatus. Next base: position 5,838,242 of record JAQHUG010000024.1, read on the forward strand.
GTTTGTTCATTTGAAAAGCCTTTCAGTCGGAATTGCAGCCTGCATGTGATTATAGCTATCAGTAGCACTTAAACTAACTGCTGAGATGAAACTTTCCTTTTTGGACCCAGCTAATTTCACATCCTAATAGAAATGCACACCCCCTCCCTTCAGAAGCCCATCTCTGCTAATTGGTAGCTGCTCTTTGGATTGAGCTTGGATTCCTTAGGGACAACATTTGATAGAATAATTTTTGACATTTTAATTTGACAAGAAACAATTCAGAGAACAAATTTAGACACGTGCCTGAAATGGAGGCTTCTTTAACTGTGACTGTGAACTCAGTGTGGGAACTGTCTTTGGAAGTCCCTGCGAGCCATCTCATAGGCAAGCCCCAGATGCTTGGCAGCCTTTTGTATAGGTGTCTTACTCAATAAATCTTGTATCGTTGGATGTGTTTTTATTGATATTAAGCTATTTGTAAAGCAGACAATGTAGTAGTTTCTTTGTGACAAAAGCTTTCCAGAGAACAGTAAGATGGTGGATGCAGCACAAAAATTTTATGCCCTCTTTTCAGTGTGATGGTAGGATGGAGCCCAGGTACCGAGCTGAGTAGTACTCTGTCTAGGAGGCAGCTTAGCCGGCAGTTAGTACTTTTAACAGTACTTTTAGCATCCCTCTGCCTGAAAATGGTAAAGTAGATTGATTTCAATGACATGGTTTTTTTTTTTTTTTGGTGTGTGTGTGTGTGTGTGTGTGTGTGTGAGAGAGAGAGAGAGAGAGAGAGAGAGAGAGAGAGAGAGAAAGTGTGTGTGTTTTTGTGGCTTAATATGAAAAAACAGTGAAAGTAAACCTTAAAGCAAATACAGAGTGTACACATTAGACACACATTTTTCTCTGTCTCTGCATGTTCCTAATATTTGACATTTTGTTTCTTATCTACTAGATGTGATTAGAAATGAACACTCTCAAACTTGCCAGTGATGATGTGATTTATTCTGGGTGAAGAAAACACATTTGTTTTCCTCCCAAATGTTCTCTAGGAGTAAGAGGAGGAGATGATGAGTGCACTGCTCTCTGCTGATTGGCCACGATGTCTCCCATTAGAGTACATTAGCTTGTATTTGAATATTGTGCTTAATCTTTTTAAGGTTATTTGTTTTTATTTTATGTATATGGAGGTTTTGCTTGCATGCTTGTCTGTACACCACATACATGCAGTGCCTGCAGAGGCCAGAAAAAGGCCTTATAGCTCCGGGAACAGAGGATGAGCTGCCATTTGGTTTTGGGAATTGAACCCATATCTTCTAGAAGAAAAGCCCGGGCTCTTAATCCCTGAGCCATCATTCTAGCCAAGATTAAAAACTTTTAATATATTCTCATTCCTTCCCTCCCTCTATCTCCTATCTGCTTTTCTTTTCTTTCTCTTTTTTTCCCTCTCATTTGAATATGGGGGAGGGGCTAACAGCTTTGTTTACCATTGTGGATACCTATGACTATTAATTGCCTTTTTTCTTCATGAAGACATAGGATATTAATAACTTTTATTTTAATAGACTGTCTTGGGGTTTCTATTGCTGTGAAGAGACACCAAGACCACAGCAACTATTATAAAAGGAAAACAATTAGTTGGGGGCTGGCTTAAAGTTTCAGAGGCTTAATCCATTATCATCATCATGGGACATGGCGGAATTCAGGCAGACATGGTTCTGGAGGAGGAACTAAGGGTTCTACGTCTTGATTCTCAGGCAGCAGAAGGGAACTGTGTCACACTGGCCAAACTCAAGCTTATAAGACCTCAAAGCCCATCTCCACAGTAACACACTTCCTCCAGCAAAGCTACACCTACTTCAACAAGGTCATAGCTTCTAATAGTGCCACTCCCTATGGGCCAAGCAGTCACACTTGAATCTATGCCGGCCATTCTTATTCAAGCCACCACATTGAGTTACTTTTAAATTACCTTTAACATTCCATTGGTTAAAATTGTTCATAAAAATGTCACTATTCTATAAGGAAAAAAGTCAGTTAACATTGTGTCTCATGGAATTTGGTTTATATTCTAATTTCTTTGTTTTTAATTCACAAATGAAAATTACGTTGGGAAATGAATATGTTTTAATATTATTTTAAAAGATTGTAATGTTACTTATATTTCTAAAAGTTCTAATTAGAAAACTTGAAATTAACACAAAAAGAAATTAAGGAAGCCCATATTATAAAATGTCATGTTTTTGAGACAACATCAAGTTGTTTAACATTTTCTTTGGAATGAAGACTCATACTTAAACTTAGGAGGAATAAAATAATCTTACAAGTTCTTTCAGTCATTGTGCACAGTTGCTGTTGATGGGCTCTCCAGCTCTGGGCCTCAGGAAATCTGCAGTTGAAATTCTTAAGGGTCAGGTTATATCAGATTTTTATACATTGCCTTAAGTACATGTTAGTGACAGCTAGCCTCCTTTAACTTTGGAAATTTCTAGTATTTTAATACTTATTCTTAATAGCCGGACTATATACTTTTCTCTGTTAGTAATGCTATATATACGAAGAGAAGTTCTGTGAGTATCTGTTGGCCATACTTAACCATTGGGAGCAGGAAACTCAGAAGGGACAGGTAGATATAAGATTACAGAGTGTATGCTTTCCTCTTGATTGGTTAGAGCTCCCCACCCACTTTTTCTTGTCACTCTGTGATTTTATTTTAGCAATGCGAAATAGTGAGATAAGATTTACTTGTGGAAAGTTAGATTCAACAACAACAAAAAAAGCTTTAACATTGCCAGGAAAATCCAAGAAGACATTAGAAAATGCTGTAGATTGAAAGGAGAATGGAGTGTCTGTGAATTTGTTTTTGTTTTGGAAAAAGTTCTGTGACTTATTAAACACAGGATTCTGTGCTTTGGTTTGGTCAAGGAGCTTGCTGTGAGCACCATTAGCCTGGTAATATTGAAGTGCCCTCGTTTGTCCGCTTTTCTAAGTCCACTGGAAAGCTGATGACTGTTATTGGGAGCCTACAGCAGCACTGGGGTTGTGTTGGAGTCTGGCTTCACTTTGTCCTGCTTGTGCTCCATTGAAATGGGCGTCAGTCTGACTTTAGGATAGCAGTCGTTCCTCCACTGTGTGTCATCTGCATAGCTTGAGCAGTGAGCAGCACCCCTACTTTCCACCCACGCTTATCTTCCTGTCATGAGCACAGACTGGTTCTTATTTACGTTCAGGAGCAAGAAAAGAAGAACCCTCCATTTTAGAGTATAAACCAGAAAAACAAGTAATTCTGGGATGTCTGGAATCAATTAAGTCAGCATGGGTATAGAAAAAAAGACAGCAGACATAGAAATATAAACCTGTAAAGTACATGGTGAACAAGAAATTAAATTAATTTAGAAAAATTATCTTTATTTTTTATTTAGGTTTAATTTTATTTAATAATTTGATTTTTGAACTATATGCTATATATAAGAATATGTCTAGTCTTTATATGAATGCAGTTCTGTGATAATTGGTAGTTTTATCTGTTTCATGGTATGTATTTTATTTATGTGTGTATATGCTTGTTTTTGTATGTAGTGTACATGCGTATACAGGGATATGTGCCTCTGCATGCATGTGCAGAAACCAGAGGAAGACAAAGAATGTTCTCCATTGTCACACTGTCTGCCTTATTTCCTTGAACTTGGAGCCCCCATACTCTTTTTTCCCCAGCAATCCTGTTTTTTATCCTGTTCAGCACTGCCATTGCAGGCACATGTGGCCATGTCTGGCATTTTAACGTGGGTGCTCTTACCCACCTAGCCTTCTCTACAGCCCCATGCCGTTTGTTTTAACTAGCCTACCCACTGATGAAGAACCATGTTTGCCAGCTGCAATAGCTGCAGATACATGGCAAATGCATGAAGATCAGTGATACAGTCATGGAGGTAAAAGCCGTGTCAAGGGGAAGAAAGACACAATTCATGAGAGCATTAGAAGACCATCCGAATCTCAAGGCTTCAGTCCCTTTCACTGAGTCTGCTATATGTTAAAGCATTAGTGACCTCAGTGCAAGGAGAGCCTGCCTCTTGTTTGTGCTTTTCTTGTGAGGCGTTGGTGTGTGTCTGGTAGGTTTGAGGCACTGGTCTTTGTAGATTCTAGGTAGGTACAAAATCCAAAATTATACTGAATTTTCTTTTTTCATGAATGGTTTGTATCATTAATCATGTACCACTGAGCTGAGTGAATTCTCATATGTTTAATTTTTGATGTATTTGACCTGATGAGTTGATGGTGAATGAGCCTCCCTGAGTAAACAATGTATTAGTTCCCAGTATCTTCATCTTTAGTCACCCTTCCAACACCATTATAGTTTATGAAGTCCATCTCAGAGGGGACACAGTGAGGCATCTTGTCAGTTTTGTTGTCAGAATATTGTGGAGAACAATGGCTGGAAAGGACTTGAGTGGAAAAGGGCTAATCCAGAGACTGTATATTTTTATTCTAAATCTTATTTTTAGGTGATACAGCTTTTATTCATTTTTGTTGGTGCTCTGTATCAAAAGTAAGGTTGTTTATGATGCATGCTTGCTGTATGGCCGTGAATATGAATGTATGTTAGAGTGAGGGGGTCTTATTGTACGCTTAGAAAACTGCATGGCCGTGTGCTTACTTAAGTCCTTTTGGTCAAGGGTGCATGAGTGGTGCTATAAGTCATATTGTCCAGTGATGCCAAAGCCGTTATAGTTGGCGTAGGTATGATCTGTGATCTCAGGAAATGACACTTGCTCACTGACACAGTTCTCACATGTCCCTGTTGTCAAGTGACACAAACTGCATTGTGTAAGTGTAAAAGATCTGTATTATTTACTTTAGAATAGCTGAAGACGACCTTGAGAAAGTAACATCCACTTGTAGACTAAACAAAGTCCTTCAGTCATTTTCCTGTCTTCCTAAGAAGGCTCTAACTGGGCCAAACTGTTACACAGACAGAACGTGCATATGTCTTTGCATTCGGCGGTTTCCCATTTTTATAAGAGCCTTGAGTTGAATGTTTCTCTGGGCAACTAAACCTTGGCTCCACAGCCCTGTTCTGAGAGTGACATCTGGCACTGGGCTGCTCTAACTGAGTCTGAGGTTTGCTCTTTACAGAATGAGCTTTCTATGCAGCTTCTGTGGCTCTGCCGTGACCACATGCTACTGCTGCTGTTTCTGCCTTCCAACTCCACATGTGACGCTAAGGCGTTCTGACACCTGCCATTTGGAACCTGTACTTGCTGGAAAATGTCAGGATTTTTAGATAAGATGAAGACGGATATAACTGATCATTCTCCACAGCCTGAAGGAGGCTGAGGGCATTTGTCTGTGAATGAATTGCTGGGTGGTGGTACAATTCCCTTATTTTGGGGAGAGATTATAGAACATTTGTGTCCAAGATTTCAGTGTGTTTATGTGTCTTATTCTCTCTTAGACCTCTTTGGTATGACAGTAAGATGCTGTTTGGATAAGGAAATGCTTTAATAATCTTTTCTGGATTTCATTAGATAAACGGTAAGATTTCAGACAGGAATTTCCTTCCTCACTCCCTGTGCATATCAAAAGCCCCAGTGTGGGAAGCTGCAGCTTTGGGAGGCGGGTTACTGCTGAGGTCTGATTACCACCATATATGTACCTGGCGGCCTTCATATCTGCAGTCACAGGAATAAGAGCTCCTGTTCCAGTTCTCCTCCCATCACGTAGCATTTTAGGACCACAGAATAGTTTGGTGAGTTAAGGCAGGAAAAGTGATAACTTAGTAAGGTTGTCCTCAGAGTTACTGATGTTTTTACTGAATGATGAGAGGAATTGAACTCTGGCATCAAAGTGAGAGTCTGGAGGACTGTTGCTGCTGTTACTTTTGGTAGAAGTAGTAGCAGCAGCAATCGTAGTTTATTCTTACCTTGCAAACTTAGGAGTGCATTATAATATCTATATGCAGTTGAGTAATCTATTTCCTAAGTTACATTTACCTTGACTCTCAAGTCTGACTTAATCACAGTCTACCTCAGAGTAATTTGGGTAAGAAACTCCCATGACTTTAGTCTTTCAATTAAAAAAAAAAAACTGTAAAAAGTTGAGAAGTGCTCTAAACATTGTGTTATTGGAATCCAGAGCATGGGTAAGACTGAAATGTGGCAAACTATTGCCCTGTGCCTTTTCTTTGAAAATTCCTCTCAGGTGACTTTGAGTGGCACAGTGGGAAAGGGCTGTTCACTATAGTACATTGATGGATGGAATATAAAACCCATTGTTAGCAACCGGAAAGCAATGAGGACAAAAGATTCATATGTTAATAAAATCCATAAAGTAGAACATACAGATTTGAAAAATATTTTATAGTGGAAGCCTTGTAATAAGTAATAACCATCAGTAATAAAACCTTACTTTGTTCTAGGTAGAATTGAATTATATAAAGAAATCTTTAAATCTTCTTTCTTCGTCTTTTAATTAGATCTTTCCTAGTGTAATAGCTTCTACAGAATCCAGAATATGTGTCTTAGGTAATAGCTACAGCATTTATAGTGTCTTCATCTTAGGATTTATATTTTTGGTATAAATAATCAATGAGTAAACATTATTTTGGGTTTCACCTGGAGGGTTAAAAAAAAACCCTATCTTAATATGGCCCCTACCTGAATCAAGTACATCTTAAAAACATTTTGTATATTTGCAAGTTAGGGTTGTAGAAAAGACTGAACTCTGGTTGTTATTGTTTCCTCTTAAAGTCCAACAAACTTTCAATAAAGAATTGTTGGCATGTAAATTATTTCTTTAAAGGCCCCAAAGTGAAGAAAAGCAATTTAATTAAACAACAACAATCACACATAACCCACCGTAAAGTTAATCAAATATACCCTTTAGAAAATAGGTTATTTGTGATCTCTATGTTGTGTGTTGTTTTTCTTCCTCGTAATCTACAGAGTAGATAGAAGCATACCTTAACTAAGCATAGTGTCGGCCATGGCGTAGAAATCCATAGTTTACATCGTCAGCATTGTCTTCCAAGTTTAAAACACTAGCTGAATGTGAATTTATCATGTAGTGCGTTAAAACCATTGCAGGTTTGGTCCTCTCTTCTTCCTACAGAGGTTCATTTAGGATGATAGCTGCAATAATATCATTGTTAGCTTTAGCTATAAACTTCACATGCCCAGGAAGACGGGATTCAGCTGAAGAATTGCCTCCATCCTATTGGTCTGTGGGCACTTTGTCTCAATTGCTAATTGACATAGGATGGATCAGTGCACTGTGGGCAGTTTCATCCGTAGGCAGGTGGGCTTGGGCTGTGTAAGAAAAATAACTGAACAAACGAGAGGCAGCACACCTATAAATGGTGTTCCTCCTTAGTTTCTTCATGTTCCTGCCTCCAGGTTTCTCCCTTGGCTTCCCTCAATGATGGGCTACAATCTCTAAGCTAAAATAAACTCTTTCCTCCCCAAGTTGATTTTGGCTCTGGTGTTTATTACACCACAGCAGCAGAAAAGCAAACTCTATGAATAGGCTTTGCTAAGACAAAATGAGAACGATACTGTAAATAATTTGTTTACATGGTGCATGCATGCTTGTGACTACAAAAGAGCATGAACTTTCACATTTTCCAAGGGCTGGGGCTTTCTTTTGCATTTTTGAAACTATAGAATAATGTCTGTCAAAGTGTAGTCCCAGACTTCATCAAACTTAAAACTTAAAAAACTTTTTTTTAAGAAGTAATACTTGATTTAAATAATTGAAAATTATATATCTGTTAAATGACATGTATTAAGAATATAGAACATTTGAAACTAATTTTAGCAAGCAAACCAATTCAAAATGAGCAACAAATTTTCCCAATAGTCTTGGGAATGAACCTAAGGCCTTGTGCTCATAGACAAGTTCTCTGCCACTAAGCTGCATCCCAGCTCTCTTTTCACTTTTCATTCAGATACATACAGAGCTGTTGTAATAGGCGGGGTGGCTGTGTCCCGCCACCGAGAAGTGGGGCCGTTTTCCTGGTCCCTGGCTCCCAGCCACCTGCTAGCTTATGCCCGAAATAACCACACGACAATTATATTCATTTAAATACTGCCTGGTCCATTATCTCTAGCCTTTGCTTGGCTAGCTC
>JAQHUG010000024.1:5848714-5950876 GCA_028555095.1 Dicrostonyx torquatus
CCACCTAAGGGCTGTGTCCTATCTTACAGGCCAGGCAGAGTCTTTATTTAACCAATGAAAGCAAAGAAATACAGAAGATCTCTCCTACATCACAGAGCCTCAGTAAGCTGTCAGCCTTGCCTTGTACACACTGCGTAACCAGCCTTTAACTTGTTATCCTCCTGCTTCAGCCTCACAAGTAGTTGGGATTACAGATTTGCTGCGCTAAAAGAGTTCCTTGTTTTACTGAAGAAGAAAGGACAGGTTAATAATACTATTTTATAGTCAACAGAGTAGTTTTAGTTTAAAAAAAAATCCCAAACCAAATCAAATAAAACAAACCAACAACAACAACAAAACCCAAGTATTACCAAGGGTATGAACAAACTGGAGTCCTTCATACATTGTACTCAGGCGACTTCTTGAAAACTGAAGCTTACAGCCCAACATTTCTACTCTTGAGAAATATATTCAAGACAACTTGCTACTCAAGAGTATGAAAGTGTTTATGGTGGCAGTATTCATTAAACCAAAAAGCAGAACCAGTCAACCTCAGAATGGATTTAAAAAAATGTACTTCTATCAATGAAACATTATTCATCAATAAGAGGAGGCACTAGAACATGCAAATTGAAGACCAAGCATTATATGCTTCCATTAATATGAAGTTTTCAAAAAAGAAGCATGTAGAGGGTAAATTGATGGGTACCTGGGGCTTCCAAATGAGAAATGAACCCACACATAATTACAGAGGAACTGTTTGAGATAGAATCATTCTGATGGGCAAGTTTTATGAAATGGAAATTATACTTCTATGTGATGGCTTAATTGATGAATGTCACCCATTTGATTACTTGGTCCTCAGTTGGTGGCACTGTTTGCCGGAGGTGGGGGCTTAGGAGGTGTGGCCTTACTGGAGGAAGTATATCTGTAAAGGTGGGCTTTGATGTTTCAAGCCCACGCACCATTCTCACTGTGCTCTCTCTGCGTTCTGCTATGGTTTAAGATGTGAGTCCCCAGCTTCACACTCCTACCACTGCACCTTCACTTGGCCATAATGAACTCTTCTGAAGCCTTTTCTTGTGTAATTTGCCTTGGTTGTTATGTCTTATCACAAGATTAGAAAACTATTATGTTTAATAAAGCCTTAAATCCAAAAATGTGTTCCCAGGACCAGTAGCACCAGCATGGCCAACGAACTTGTTAGCAGTGCCAGTTCTCTGTTTCTGTGGAGTGGAACCTCTGAGGGTGGGGCCCAGCCATTTGTGTTTAAGCAAGCTTTCCAGCTGATTCTGATGCAGGCTCAAGTTTGAGCAAGAGTCAAGAGAAGCTCATTGGAGATGTGGGCAGAGCGTTGTCTAGTTTCTGTGCATTCAGCCTACCCTATTCTGTCACTGCAAGAAAGGTTTAAATTAAGGGCTGTTCTAGTAGAGTTAAAGGAAATTACAGGGCAATGTGAGTAAAAATAAACTTCTTTCATGTTCTTGATATGTTCCCCCAAGAAGCTTTATGATTGTAATGTTTGTGTACCACATGTTAGTAAATTCCTGTGCTCTTTTAGGCTCGCCTTTGTTAACGAACATAATATAAACAGGTTCATTTGCCATAACAACAGTGGAAGTTTAGATCCTTGAAAGGAATTATTTCTCCTAAATATTTACACAGTGTAATGTAGCAGAGCTAGAAGTGTGCAGTGATCCTGGAAAAGTGAAGATCTTGCTATTGATAAAGAGTAAGTGGAGCAGCTGGTGGACTAAGCCTCCATTCTCTCCTTCCTTCGGTCTGAGGCTGTTTCAAAACCTCCACTTACAAAGAAGTTTGATCTGCAGTAGATCTTACACATGGCATGTGCTCTGGAGGTTCTTTGCAGCATTGGCTGGGGAACCAGAAGGAATTCTGGTGGTGGAGGCTGCCCCACAGGGCCTGGAGATTCAGCCTGGATGCTCTTGGAGGGTAGTAGTTTGGATTTGTACTTACAGTCTTGCTTATCTTGGGGCTTTGCAAAGTTCACCTGTGATCTCGCTAACGTTTTGTGGGGAAGTTGAAATGTTAGATAGGGTAAAACAGCTTTAAAGATGGGGAGCAAGGGAGATGTGGGAGCCAGAGCATGGGAATAGCAAACTCAGGTCACTTGTCTGAAATCAATGGTTGTGAACACTTCCAGTTAGGGAAGTGTTAAAGAGTATGGTGCGAACCATTGTTACCTCTAAAATTTCATTAACTGCAAATGAAAGACCGGGGTTATTATTTATTGCAAACTCTATTTTTTTTCTAACTCCCACTATATCTCTTCTTTAAAGTGCCCCCCTTTGTGTGTTTTATTTTTCAGACATAGCTTCAGCTGTGGCCCAGGCCTTATCCTCACTCTTGATTGCCCACCTCAGCCTCCCCAGTGCTGTGCTTGCTGCATGAGTGTGCACTCGCCCTCCTCTGACTTTGTGTCTCTCCCAGTCGTTTGTTTAGGGTTTGCTTTTTTTTTTTTTTTTTTTTTTTTTTTTTAGCCAGAGCTTTAACGACATAGCATTAGGTTATTGAGCTCTTATTGGAGTGATAGAGTATTATGTTTTTTCTGTTTGTCTAAGATTCTGGTTTTTTTTTTTTTTGAAAATCTGGATACTCAATAAAGAACATTTTGGAATAAGTTTCATTGAGAATGACTATAGCAATCTGATTTCATATGCTTATTAGTAGACAAATTCCCACTGATGTTATAATGGTAAATACTGATTGTCAGGTTGACAGGATCTAGACTCACCTTGGAAGGAAGCCTCTGGCATGCCTATGAGAGATTATTTAACCAGGGGTAGCCTCTGGCCATGCCTGTAAAAGATTATTTTACCAAGGGTAGACTCTGACTCTAGGGATTATCTATGAGGGATTCTCTCAATTGGGTTAATTGGTATGGGAAAACGACACCTAACAATGGGTAGCACCATTCCCTGGACTTGGGTCCAGGACTCCATAGAAGCTAGCAGGGCATGTGTAGCCTTCCTTCTCTGGCTCCGGACTGCTGGTACAATGCAACTGACTACTTAAACCGCCTCCAGTTCCTGCTGCCAGGATTTACTCCTTCATGAGGGGCTGCATCCCCAAGCCAAGAACCAAAACAAAACTGCTTTTGAGAGTATTTTGTCACAATAACAAGCAAATTAGCCAAAGCATATATTTAAGATTAAAAAATAGAATCAATGAAGCAGACTTCCTTCATTAAAAAAAATTGTCATTCTCAGTGAACGTTCAGATTCATCTCTGTAAATTAAAATCCAACCAGAATAAGAAAATGCAGCTAATCTTTATTAAGAGTAGGTATAAATTGAGTGCATATGAATTTACTCTTTTAGAGTTAACTGTAAATCAAGAGGGTCAGCATACTTTTGGGTGTGGTGAGGACTTGCACATAGGTTGACATGTTTTCAGGTCCCAAAGTATTGGTTAAGAGCATTTCAATGATAGAGTTAGAACATTCTCAAGCCTTCAAGAGCTTCCTCCCCTCTGAGTTTTTCTATGGTGTCCATAACGACCCTGGAGCTATGTAGTTCTGCAGTTTCTCCAAAGAAAACTAAGCTGCTTTTCCTGTCCCACATTCAGCAGGGCCTTTGCTTAACCTTATAGGTGGTCCTGTGACTTGCTAAGTGGTACCATGTACTTTGATACAGCAATTTTATGCTGGGATATCATACAGATGGGGGTTCGGTGAAATTTTTTTTGAAAATGAAAGATGATAATGAAGGTATTGGAAATAGAATTGTCATACTTATTGTAGACGGTACACATAAGAAACAGAAGCACTTTGTGTTTCTGCCCCCCATCTGCAACTGCTGGTACTTCAGAGGAGGATCTCTACTTAGCAATAGGGACAAGCTCTCCATCTCCTTAGTTTTTCAGTTCTGGTGGTTTGCTCCCCAAATGGCATTTGGTCTCAGTATTTGACTCGCAGAAGCAGTAGATGCAAGTGTGGTATTTCACACTTTGTGAGGTGTCAGTGCAGCCACTTCTGTGAACAGAAACCTGCTAGGCTGTGCAGGAGAGTCAGAGTCTTTATGTGAATGCAGGGTTTTTTTGTTTGATTCTTTTAAAAAATAGATTTTATTTTTATTCATGTGTGTTGGTGTAGTGTTCATACCATGCAAAGGTGCCTGTAAGCTAGAAGAGGATATCAGATTTCCTGGAGCATTGTGAGCTGTCTGCTGTGGGCACTGGGAACTGATCTCCGAGCTCTGGATGAGCAGCAGGTGCTCCTACCTGCTGAACTGTTTCTCTGAGCCCTACAGAGACAGTCTTGTGGCTTAGACAGGGCTCTGGTTCACCATGGTAGCAAGGCTAAAGCTTCAACTCCTGTGCCTCCTGTACCCACCTTCCAAGTGTCGGGATGACAGGATTGAGCACAGTACCTAGCTTTTTTTGATTTATTCTATTTTAGTGGATGTTTTGTTTGTAAATAGTGGGAGATTGATTGCCAGTGCTCTGAGGAACCTCAAACTCCACATTCAAGTTCTGTTTGGTAGTTGTTAAATTAATTGTAATCTGCCTTCCTTAGGCTTCTTCTTGCCTAGAAAGTATGCTTTTCATGTACTGTGCAGTGAGACACTACAGGAGAATAAGCCAGAGCTCAGCTCTGTTGAAATTGCTCTGTAGGCAATTGATAGGCTATCCATCCATCTGGAAGTACCTGGAGGTCTCATGGCTGATAGACTCTAAATCCCTCAGACTTACTGTGGGTCCTCTGCATGATAACTATACCATTGCTAATGGTCATTGTTTGAAATACTGCTAAAGACTTCATTGTAATTGAAGACGCGCTCCTGGCTTGCCTACCACCAGGTGGTGCTAGTGTTACACACCTAAAGACAGAGGCAGCCGTGCCATGCTGTTGAAATGTGACAATAAGGTGTGGAGATTAGATGTATTTTCTTTTCCTTTTCTGCCCTTACTGCTTTCTTCACACACATGGATGCTTCTGAATGGATACTCGTTTTTAATATTGTAAGCAGTGATCCAAGGTGATCCTTGGTGATTATGAAGGATAAGAGGTGATGGAAACGTAGGGCTGTATAACTTGTCCTTGCTGTTAAAGTCTTCTTCATGCATTTGCTTCTCATCTGGCCTGTGTGTAAAACTGACAACATGAGTTTTCTGCTCAGTTACCTTCCTTTTATGCAACCATTAAAATATCATGTTTACAAAAATCTAAAGGTGATGTTCAGAGGTTATTACCAACAAAATATGTCTATCCAGATTTAAGTTGAAGTAGAATATTTTAAAATCTGGCAATTTTTCAAAATATTACCCATAATAGCACATTTCCTTATCAGTTAGAAATTATACTTAAATTTTAAGCTTTTTTTAAAAAATTACAGATTAAATATTACTGGGCTATTGCAGAAAATAAAAGAAATAATTTCTGTTTAGGTACTACTGACATAGTACATGAAGGTTTTTCTTTTTGTTTATACATTTACTTTAAAGCTCAATTTTTTTTATGGCCATACAGTTTTTTTGTTAGTTTTTCATTTAATAATTTATCATGACTATTTTACATGAAGTCAAATCTTTTAGATAATAATTTTGATTGACAACATAACTTGCCATTCATTGAACCCTTTAAATGATAGGCATTTTGATTTTCATTTAGTTTTGGTTGCTTTTAGACTATGAACAGTGCTGTTTAATTTTTTTGTGTTTCTCAATTTATTTTGTATAAATTCTAAAATTATTGCTAAGTCAAGAAGAAAGGATAGTTCTTACAACTTTTGCTCAAGTTTTTATTTTATCACCAAGCTTTATAGTTAAGTGTCTTTACCAGTGTTTGAGTTTCTGTCCCATCATCTTCGTGAACATGAACAGATTGCCTCTGTGTTGGTTTGTTTGTTTGTTTGGGGTTTGAGAGAGAATCTCCCTACATAGCCTAGACTGACTTGTGGTCTTCTTGCCTCAGCCTCCCCTGTGCTGAAGTTAGAGGTGTGTACTACCATGCCCAACTAAGTTGCCTTTGTGTTAAAAATGACAAAGTAGTGATCGAGAACTCTCTGAAATGGAAGCTCCACTAAGTGAAGGGATTTAAAGGAGCTTGGCTGCATATTCCTTAAGCATTAAGTCCTGGAGCCCCTTCTGTTTGTGCAGCTTGAGTTTTAGGGTTATTACCTGTTTTTAAGATACAAGCCACTATCCATTCATACTTCATAGCAGACTGCCTCATGGCCAGAGCAAGGAATCAATTTGTTGTTAGTAATTTTTTTTCAGGGATAATAATAAAATAAATAAAATAGAACTAAGACAAAATGAAAACTAATAGAGTGGAGTTGGACCAGATAGACAAACAGCGGGAAAAGAGCCCAAGAGAAAGCACAAAAGCAGAAACCTCGTGCTCCTAGGACTGAGATTCATGGACGCATTCAGTTTCTCTGTGAATGCTTCTAGTCTCGAAAGAACTGCATTTAGAAAAATTGTTTTGAAGATTTGAGTGAAATGCTAGCTTTTCAGCATGGCAGAGGTATGATACATACTTTTTAGGAAGACAAAAAGAAGGAAGCACAGTCTTAGGACCAATTAGAAACACAGCAATCTTTACTAACAGAGGAATCATGCCCTGGCTGGTTTTTTTGTTTTGGTTTTTTTTTTTTTTGTAATCTCAGTAACTACATTTTTATTTAAGTAAGTTATTTTTGGATTAAATTCTTCCACTAACATAAGAAAGCAACTAATTTATTTTAAAATCAGAGGAAGCAGCAAAGCTATTTTTTTATTTGGAAAATGGGGAAAGAGGAAGAAATTCATGCCGAGGCTTCGTGTAACCTCTCTGATGAATGTGAAAACTGTAATCCAGGAAAAACTAACAACCCAAGCTTTTCTTAGGAAGAAGATCTCACTTTTTCATCTTAGGTCTGTAAAGAAGAAAGCAAAAGGTACCACATCCTCTTACAATCTGAGTCACTAAGACAAGTGCTCTCAAGATTTTATTAAATACAGTCTGTCATGTTAGAGCCGAGAGGTTTCAATTCTAAAACTGAAATAACTCTTAAAGAATCAGCTGCTGATTTATGATCTATTTTATATAAACACTGAAATTGAATTTTACTAGAGGAATGTATTATTAGAGAGTTTGGGAGAAGTTTTTAGTGAGTGTGATTGTTTCTATATTGTAGATGTCTGACTTTTTAGGTTCTGAAGGTGAGGCTTGATTTTTTTTTTTAAACTTAAAAAGACACAGAAGACCCCAAAATAGTGTTTAGGTAAAAATATTTCTGAAATGACCTATTTAATTCTAGAAAATCATCATAATAGCATGCAGTTCTGGGGAAATAGAACTCCACGTTGGCTTCTAAAATATGCCCTTATGTATTACAAGCTCAAGATGTCAAATGTCCCCATTTAGGTGTTTGTCTTAGCTGTATATTTCAAAGGACCTTCACTGTGAGATTCTTAAAGCATTAGTTCATGTGTAACTTTCTCTCCTAAAATACTCCACATAGTAAGTTTCCGTTCTCCTGTTGACTTTATGGTCAAATATATAAACTAATCAAATTGCTATGATTTTAATACTGGTTTATGCTGGACAGAAACTTACTTTTTAAATAAAATTCTCAGTACATACTTACACATGATACTTTTACAAAAGTCCAGTCTTATTTTCTTCTTCTGAATTTGACAGACCATTGGGATAATTCCCTATAGTTGACTGGGAGACGGAATTAAACACAAGAATGCCTGATAAATCTGACACGCATTCTGTTGAGTGTGTGTCCTTGAACTTGAAACAGGAAGGAAACGGTGGGAGAGGGAAATTATAGCTTTTGTTTTCTGCAAATTCTCTTGGAAAAATTGTCACCACTCTGATTTGTTTTGATTTTAGACACATACACATCTTAGGTGTGATATGTTTTATATTGGAATAATCAGTGTTGAGGTTCTGTTTGTCTAGATTATTTAGCTTTATGACCCATAGTTAGTACTTAACTGTTTATTGGGCCCATTCAGTAAGTATGACAGATGAAAATTTCTACATTTTGTATTGATTTAATATTAATGTTAATTGAAAATCTTTAGGTTCAGTGTGTCACATCTGTTTTGTATTCCTTTGTTTAAAAGAAGTGGCAGTATGGAATTTGGAGGAATATTTATTATCTGAGTACTTTTCTTTGCAACTGTTTCCCCTCAGTTTGTTGAGAATTAACCTTCAAGAGACAGTGAATTATTTAGCAAATTCTCAGGTACCCTACTACTAAAGGCCACAGTTAAATAAAATTTTGATTTACCATTTAATTCCCTTCACTTAAATAGTTATAACTTTGGAAATTTCTGGAAATGATATAAAGTACATTTGTAGAAATATTTTTTAAGATATTATTTTCTTTTAATAATGGGATCAGGCTCCAGCCCATCAATAGTTAAAATTTTTTAGAAGGGACTTCATTAGGATAGTTTGGTGTGTGTTGAAATGGTGCTTTCCATAGCTGGTCCCTGAATAGTGTCCTCTTGTGGTAGTTTCACCCATTTCCTAGGGCAAAATATGTATAAACACAAGCATTTCAAACATAACTTTAACTAAACCTGCTACTCATTGTGTAGTCATTCAGAAGCCAGTTATGAACGGCTGTAATGAAAGTGATGTCCCTCCTAATGTGTGTGACATTAGCTTCATCTTTCTGGGCCACACCAAGATTCTTCAGTTCATGGGGCTTACGTTTCTAAGTTTTATTTGTTATTATTGTGAGAACATGCAGGCACGTGTGCCTCGGCTCGCTAGTGAAGGTCAGAGGACGTTTTTCAGAGGCCGCTTCTCTCCTACTCTTTCTCTCTGAGTTCTGGCAGTTGAGTTCATTGAACTCAGTTTGGTCGTCAAGCTTGGTGACAAACGCTTATATCTGCCGACATACTTCGCCAGCCTGTGTTTTCTTCACTTCCTTTTATTTAATGTTGCATTTTATCTTTAATCAGTATGTAGTAGAAGATGAGGATAATCTAGATCTTATGTTGGAGGGAAAAGCACAATTTTCTCTTAGGTTAAACTTGCTCAAATTAAGGAATTTCATTGATCTTGGACATGGCTTACGTTCTAAAGAAAACAAGCTCAGTTTTTGTTTGGGTTCTAGGTGAAGATGTGGCATACCTTGATGAAGGTATGAGTTCTTAGGAACCTGTTACTAAGAACGTGGATCTTAGGAGAGGCGCTGACAGAACTGGACTCTCATGTTAATGAGAGTAGTATAGACCTTTAGCAGTTACTTAGCTGTGGTGGTCCAGAGCTCACCCTTGGTGACCAGGCAGGGTAGGATGCAAACCCAGCTCGGTTGCTCTTCAGCAGTGACCTTGAGCACATTGCCTACCTATAAATAGGACCTCACTCACTAATAAGCTTATTTCTGTGGAGGACTTGGTTTTGTGCTTTGGAAAACATTTGCTCTGCTACCTCTCACGCTGTCCTCATGGTGATGTTCCTGAGGAACGAACATCAGCCATGCCTTTCAACAGCAGTGCTTCTGTTTCCTGTCTTCAGACTCTCAAGAACAGCGGTTCTCAGCCTTCCTCATGCTATGGTGACCCTTACCCATAAAATCACTTCATTGCTACTTCATAACTGTAATTTTGCTACTATTATGAATCATGATGTAAATCTCTTGATATGCAGGATGTCAGGAAATCTTAATCAAGACCCACAGGTTGAGAACTGCTGCTCTAGAATAATCTCAAGTTAGTGACTTACAGTTGTCACATTTCAATCTAGAGTTTCCCCTTTGATTTCTCAGTGTTTGATTATTAGCAAAGGGCAATGTGTTAAACATTATCAAAGTTTGTCTCAGGTGGTTGAAGTGGAATTTGAGAACCGAGAATGAGAGAGGTCGCTATAAGAAGAATCAAAACACTGACATGATTCTCTTTGAATCCTCACATGTGGGTGGTCATGTAACACAGCTGAAGGTCTTTTGGGTGCTGAAAAGTAAATAGTGTTTCTTTGCTTTTATGTCATAAATGAGAACTCCATTTTAAAATGTTTGGTCAACCACTGTACCAGTGGTGTCTGCGAGGTTGTTCTCATTGTAATATATAAAGTACTTGGAGCCACAGGAGACTGGAAGAGGGTTGATTTGTGTGGTGCATTGACTGAGTAAATGATGAGCTGATGCTTGAGTACCTGCCTGAAGTGAAAGCTTTAGGTTTACTGAAAGGATGGTAGCCCTATCTGACTTTCCTTTTTCATGTATGTTGTTAACTAGAACCAGGTAATAACAATAGTGTTATGGCAATGGCCTCTGCTGTGTGTCCACCCATGCACATAAGTGCCATACCTATAATTGTATACTTCCCAAGATGCTCTGGGTGATTGATTCAAATGGAATTCATAAATGTCAGTCAAGAGTGCTTCCTAAATACAGGAACTTTAAGCCTGTGTATTTGCTCTACAGAAAGGCAGATAAGCATATCTCAGTGCTACTTATATGGTGGGATAGTTGATATCGTAGTTTTGTTGAGCTCTGCAGAGAGCACCTTGCCTTGGTATTTTCTTGTAATGCTTAGTTTCATTCACTTACTCTCTTTGTCCTGATGGAACGTTGGAAAATAATGTTCCCACTTTCTGTTTCTTCAGTATCGTCAGTGAAGCAGGGGCCTCCATCTACAGCGTCAGCCCTGAAGCTAACAAAGAGATGCCAGGGCTGGACCCCAACCTGAGGAGTGCAGGTCAGTAGGCATGCTCCATCACACAGCGTGGAATTGTGATAGTCTGGATATGTGACAAACTAGATACTTTACAAAAAGCAATACCACATGTATAAGACTTGGCACATTCATGTGCATTAAACTAATACTAGGAATTATGAAAAACATGAGGAACAGTGCTCTTATGTTTTTAAATATCTCACAGTACTCTAGAAATAATGAAAACTTAACACAAAAATCTTATTAAAATTAGATGCTAGAGTTCAATAACCAAGAAAATACAATTATTATTAAATAATCAGTATCGCATTTTCTTGGCAGTAAGTAGCAGAAATATAAAAAAATGCAGTTCCAATGTAAACATACATAGACTTTGTTTTACTGCTAAATGCTTGGCAACTGAATATTCTCTCTTGGCCTCTGATTGAGCCTGTCATGGTAATGCATTACTTTAAAAAGCATGCCTTTCTTTTATTTGTACTTGGTTGCTTTGATGTTTAGGATGTAGAATAGTTAAAATTTTGTAATTGAAAATTAAAATACTTTGAGACATCTAGGGAAAGTTATTGGTATAAATAAAATTTTAAAGTAATTTTCTGTGTAATAGGGAATAACTATGTTACTTTCTTAAAAATTGATGTTTTAATTTTTGTCCTAAAATATTTTCACTGACTTTTAGTTTTTTAACTTTATACCTGGAAATATTTTTGCTTTGATCCAAAGCTTAATTTTTTTTTTTTTTTAAATCTGAAAGACCCTATTGTTTCTTTTAGATAGCTGTTGAAACGACACAATTCCCTGGGTAAACTGTCTTCTCAAATCTTGCTTCTTCTGTGATGGCTGAGGCAGCTCAGCCTCCTTCCCATGCTCTTATGTGGAGCTTGCCTTGGAACAGTGCTGTGGGTGACCGTGGTAGGAGTGGGACTAATCATCAGTGTGGGAAATATGATTCTCATCTCTCTTACTCAGTGTGCAGGAGACATCGCACCTGATTCTTCACTAAGATTCTTCCCACTTTACAGAAGAAAAAAATTAAGGCTTTAGCAGGCATACCTTTTGTGAGTGTGCTTGTAATATTTGTATGAAGAATATCTGAATAGTTTTAAAAAGAAAGTAGAAGAACTCTCCAAGTTGGCTTTATTTTCCAAAGGAGTATTAGAAAGAATACTTTTGCCATAATTTCTGGGAGGAAATAGCTCCTTGGGCTTCCCCACTTCTCAAGAAACTGATGTTTCTTCCTAACTACTGAGCGATGCAGGTGCACAAGTGTGCTAGAATTATAGGTGAAAACCAGATTACAGTGTCCAGTAATGCCTTCCAAAGAGAGAAGATTAGAAAAGGATGAGCCTCTCTCTGCCTGCTTCTGTGACTGATGTGAGAGTGTAACTAGCTGTGTCTTCTTCTGTAGCTCACTGCAGACACACCATCCTTCCAGCTCAGCTTGCATCTATGCGAAAAGTGATGAGATTTAATTTAGTCCAACTCAAAGC
Source organism: Dicrostonyx torquatus (assembly GCA_028555095.1). Classification (NCBI taxonomy): domain Eukaryota; kingdom Metazoa; phylum Chordata; class Mammalia; order Rodentia; family Cricetidae; genus Dicrostonyx; species Dicrostonyx torquatus. The sequence goes on from JAQHUG010000024.1 coordinate 5,860,837, forward strand.
ATTTTATCAAGTCTTCAAAGTATGTCCTTAAAGAAATAGTCTAAGAAGCTTAGAGACTCCAGTCTTGGTTCCTTGGGCCCACTTCCTTTTCATGCCGTATTTTGCCTAACATCTTGCTGTTTCCTGGTAATTTGCATCCAGGATGATTTCATATTTCATTTCAGACTTCTAACCACTTTTATACTTTAGATGTAGTTTCTGACCAGATTAATGTGGTTGAAGTTTGGTCCCTATCATGGCACTGTTGATAGATTGTTGAACCTTACCTAGAGAATTGGGGCCTAGTCCTGGGTGTTTGAACCACAAAGCTATCACTTTCAGAATGGGCAAACAGCTTTTCCTAAGAGTGCATTCATAAGAGGCCACACTGTTCTTTACCCCTTCAACATGTGGTTTTTCTCTTTATTCCATGCCATAATCCATTCAGTCCTTACCAGAAGCCAAATAGATGAGGCCAATCAGTCTTAGCCTTTCTAACTCTACAACTGTGAATTGAATTTGAATGAGCCTTTTTTTTTTTTAAATTAGTGACCCAGTGTCAGGAATTTAGTTATAGCAACTGAAAACAGAGTGATATAAACCCTCTATAAATTTGCTGTGTTAGAATATAACAGAATTATAACAATTTTAGAAGTATTAAAATGTATCTGAAATAACCATCATAATAATATCCTTATCAGCTTATTGAAAACAGTTGTTCTTGTATTAAATGTTTACGTCCCCGACAGTAAAGCAAATGAGAAGAATTAACATTGAATTGATAGAATAGATTTTAACACTGGAGAGTGAATATTGCCTTCATTCTTTCCCTTATTTCTGAAGTTCTTTTTTAAAAAATGATAAAAACATGAACAGATAAAAACAAGAGCCAGAAAAAATGAGATGAGAGGTATGCAAGTTTTGAAACCTGAAACCAGATGAGATGTAAATGAGTCAGCCAGCTCCGACCATGTTGAATCTTAAGACACACACACAGGCAGCTAACCAGAAGATTGTGGCGCATCTACTGATTCAGGAGTGTTGTGGGCACCTTTAGAAGTATGTTGGGGAGGATGAAGGGTAGGTCCAAAGGAAGAGGGTTGAGTGAAAGTCTGTTTAAAAAGTGATGAGAACAGTTTAAACAGAAGTCCTACATGATTTGGCAGTTGTGCTCCTTAGTATGTACTCAAACATGGAAAAGAAGAACTCAAGCAATTACTTAAACACCAGTGCTCAGCACCACCTGTCACAGTAACCAAAAGCTGGGAACAATCCAGATGTTCAGCAGCGTGACTACATAAAGGAAATGCATTGTTTCCACATAACCATAGAAAGGGTGGAGTACTAAAACACGCCATGCCATGAATGGAACTTGAGAACATAAAGCTAAGTTACAAAGAGCCAGTCACAAGTGAAGATACAATGTATAGTAACATCGGTAGGAAATGTGTAGTATTTGCAGATCTGTAGAGAGAGCCATCTAGGTTGCTTGTCAGGGATTAGGGAGAAATGTCAATAGAAATGACTGCGTAATGGGTTCAGGGTTTTCTCTAATGTAACAAAAATTGTAAACTTGGTAAGAAGTGATAGCTGCACATTGTAAATTTAGTGAGTTCCATCTCTCTATTTCTTTTTTTATTTTTTGAGACAGGGTTTCTCTGTATAATAGCCCTAGCTGTTCTGGAACTCACTCACTCACTCTGTAGACCAGGCTGGCCTGGAACTCAGAGATCTGCCTGCCTCTGTCTTCCGAGTGCTGGGATTAAAGGCGTGCAGCACCACCTCATCTTAAAATGCCTAGTTCTTGGTTTAGTAAATTCATTTAAATCAGATGGCAGTGGAGGACATCTACTTTCATATAGCGTAACTGCTTTTTTCTCTCTTTGTATGAGATTGGAGGTTTGTTCTCTGAGTTGGATATATAGAAAGTCTCTACAGCAATGTAGATAGCCAAAAACTTAGAATGGGGATTCCTTCTGCAAGAGGGAGCCCATGTAAATGTCAATATGCTGCTTAGAACCTTTAGAAAGTTGAGCTTTCATGCAGAATCTTGCCTTTGACTAGCAACTCAGGATCAGGCCTGACCAAAGAATGTCCTAAACCCATAGTAAGCTTTTTAGAACTGTACTCCCAAGGTACAGTCAGAGGTCACCTGATGTAAGAAAACCCTGCATAATTAAAGACCTTGTTAGAAGATAGTGGACGAAAGAAGCTGCTTGGAGGAAGTAGAAATGATACAGATGAGAAAAATAAAGAAAAGTTTAATTTTCCAGAAAAATAAAAAAGCATTTTGATCATGAGGGGTACACACACATACACACAGAAATGTTGTTCTTTTTTTTCCTTACACAAGCTCTCACTGCCTTGAAACTTGTGATCCTCCTGCTGCAGCCTTCCAGGCAGCACCATAACCAGCTTAGAGATTTATTTACGTAAACTATAAAATCTACCCTTTTAAGAAACATCGTCTGTGAATTCTGACAAACTCATGTTGTTGCTTGGTTATCTACCCACCTTCATCATAGCCAAACTGTTGAAACATTTTATCAGGTCTATAAAATTGTCAGCTCCTTGTTCACAACTGTAGTTATTAATCAGAAGGTCAAGATTACAGTCTGTTGGGGGCTGGAGAGATGGCTCAGAGGTTAAGAGCACCACCTGCTCTTCCAAAGGTCCTGAGTTCAATTCCCAGCAACCACATGGTGGCTCACAACCATCTGTAATGAGATCTGGTGCCCTCTTCTGGACAGAATACTGAGAATACTGTATACATAATAAATAAACCTTTAAAAAAAAAAGATTACAGTCTGTTCGCATTGGCTCTTCAAATTAAAACATAGGGCAGATTAATTTTCTGTGTTCCCTTCTATCCTAGTTAGAGTTCTATTGCTGTGATTAAAGATCATGATCTAAAGCAACTTGGGGAGGAAAGGATTTATTTGGCTTACAGGTTACAGACCATCATCAGGTGAAGCCAAGGTAGTAACCAGGGGGCAGGAGCTGATGCAGAGGCCATGAAGAGATGCAGCTTGCTGTATTGCTCCCCTTGGCTTGCTCGGTCTGCTTTCTTATAGAACCCAGGATCACCTGCCTAGAGTGGCACCATCTCCAATATACTGGGCCTTCTCACGTCAGTCATTAATCCAGAAAATGCCCTACAGTCCACTCTACTGGAGGCATTGTATTAAGTTGACAAAAAACTAGCTAGGATACTTTCTAATGAGAAGGAAAGTGATAAAATGAGATGAATGTTAGACTTCAAAAACAAACACTTGTCTCATTAGGTTTTCCATTGCTGTGATGAGACACCATCACCACAGCAACTTGTATAAAGGAAAATTTAATTGGGGCTGGCTCACAGGTCAGAGGTTTAGTCTATTATCATCATGGAGGAAAGTATGGTAACACACAGGCACACATGGTGCTGGCAAGGGAGCTGAGAGTTCTACATCTAGATCAGCAGGCAGCAGGAAGTAAGAGACACTGGGCCTGGCTTGGGCTTTCTGAAACCCCAAAGCCCACCCCCATTAGCACATTTCCTCTATCACGGCCACAGCTACTCCAACAAGCCACACTTCCCAATAGTGCCAATCCCTGTTAACCTATAGGGGCCATTTTCATTCAAACCACCTCAACACTTCTATTTAATATTATAGTTAATAGTTTAAAGACTATTTACTAATGCAGTGGTTCTCAACCTTCCTAATGCTGTGACCCTTTAAATACATTTTTTCATCTTGTGGTGACTCCCACCAAAATTTTTGTTGCTGCTTCATAACTGTAACTTTGCTACTGTTATGAATCATAATGTAAATATCTGATATGTAGCTCCCATGAAAAGGTCATTGAACCCACAAAGGGATTGTGACCCACAGGTTGAGACCCACTACTCTGATGCTTAACTTCATGTCACAGTATCCTTACTATCATCATTTATATCTTTTTATTGAATTTATAATAGTACTTTCCAATATTTTAAGTTTTCTCAGGCCTGTATTCATAAGAATTAGAGTGTCCTTCTAAGAGTGTCTTACAAATTAGATTAGATATAAAATTTTGTGAATGGTAAAAGCTGATGACAAAGTAGTTGAATAAAAATCATGATATAGATGAAAGAATGTTTGAAGTTAATTTTTGTATAAATTCTTTCCATACAATATATTTTGATCATTTTTTTTCCATCCCCCAATTCTCCCAAAACCCTCTCCACCCTACCTACCCAGCTTCATGTTCTTTCTCTGTATTAAAAAAAAAAAAAAACACAAAAGTTGTTTCCAAAACTGGAAATCAAAATAATCAAAAGGTTTAAAAATGCTCAAAGCAAAATGAGATTTAAAAAAAGTCTACCAAATAATGTTTGTTTTATTTTGACTAACTATTCCTGGGCTTGGGGGCCTGCTCTGAGGTGCAGTAAATATACCCAGTGAGATTTCTCTGGAAAAAACTGACTTTTCCTTTGATAGTGGACATCAAATGAAGATAGCCTCTTGGTTAGGGTCCATGTGCACTCCACCCCCTCTCAATGCTGGGTCTACTCTGGCTTGAACCTATGCAAGTCTTGTGAGTGTTGGCACAATCTTTATGAATTCATTTGTTTATCAGTCCTGTTGTGTCTGGAAGATACTGTTTACTTGGAATAATCTATTATCTCTGGCTCTTAAAATCTTTCTGCTTGCTGTTCCACATAGATTTCTCAGCCTTAAGTGGAGGGCTTTGATGAGGACATTCTATTTAGGACTAAGTGTTCCAAAGTCTCTTATTCTCTGCACATTGTCCAGTTGTGGGTCTTCATGTTAGTGCCCATCTACTGCAAGAATGAGCTTCTCTGATGAGAGTTGAGGAAGACACTCATCCATGGACATAGCAGTATATCATTAGGGGTCATTTCATTGCCATATTCTTTTAGCAGAATAACAGTAGTAGGTTTTCCCCCGGGGCCCATGACCTACCTAGTTTCAGGTTCATGGCTACAGATATGGGTTCCATCTCATGGAGTGGGCTTTAGATTGAATCATAAAGTAGTTGGTTACTCCTATAACACTTGTGCCACTGTCACACCAGTGCATCTTGTAGTCAACATCACTGTTTTAGATAGTAGTGTTTGTAACTGAGAGATATTATTACCTTTCTCCCTAGTAGCATGCAGGGTACCCTTCAATACCATTAACATTAGTCAGTAGTGGAAGATTTTAGTTAGACACCAGCTGGACTTCTCCATGTTAGATGACATAGGCAAGTGTTGTTTTCAGCAATAGGGCCTTACCATGAGGTTGTGGAAAGTAATCAATAGCCTGGGCAGTACCTGTGATGTTTGGAGGTTTCCATGGGGCCCCTTTGGCCAATGATTCAAAAAGATGTAACCCTTTCTTGGCACCGGAGATTATACTTGGTGGCAAAATATTTCTTGTTAGCACATTGACTCCCCTATTATTTGGTGACTCTGTTTAGATTGCTTCCTTATATGTGTGTATTTTAGGAAGCTTCTACAGCAGTAGGTTTCCATACTTCAGGTTTCTTGATGATGAATTGTGATGGTGTGGAAAGGGGTGTGGTTAAATGGGTAGATTCCAGAGCAATATTGCATTCATTCTTTTTTGCATAGGAAAAAGAGAGAACTTTGAAATTTAATTAAATTGGCGATGGGCACTAGAGGGATAGGTTAAGTATTTGCATCATAAGGACATAACCTAAGTAATTATCTGAGTACTGCTTTTTACATTTAGTCATACTTGCTTTCTGATTCTGTTTTTTCAGTTTCCATAGCAAGGCGTGTTCAAGATCCACTAGCTGAGCTAGTGAAAATTGAGCCGAAGCACATTGGAGTTGGAATGTACCAGGTAAAGCAATGTGGATCATTTAATTTTTGAAATCTGGTAATACAAAGAGTATGCTTAAACCTGGCATTATATTTAACTATTACTGGAAGTAGATTTTCATTTTCAAAAGTTATACAGTTGATAGGAAGGTAATAAAAGTTTCAACTCTCAGGGAAAGAGAGAGTACTTTCCTTTTTTTTTTTTTCTTAATTATTTTGATCAGGTTTAAAAATTGCCCATAATCAGATTTAAAGACTTTGAAAGTATTAAGCCAGGCATGATGGTCTTTTTAACTCTGTTCTGAAAATGGAGGTACTGCAGACCATTGGGCTGTGTGACTCTTTGTTTAAACCAGAATGAACTCTTGCTTGTTTCTGGTCTCCCAGGAGAAACTTCTGGTATTTACTGTGCCCTTTTCTGCATTCATTTCTATTTGGTCATTATTAGTTTTCAGTTTTGACCCAGAACAGTCTAAAGTCTTGTAGTTGTTGCTCCAGTGACATCATCAGTGTGGTTTTTATAGGTACTGTATTTTCAATTCTTGAGGTTGTATGTGTGCACTGAATGATTGAGGACAGCAGTGAACCTTGGCAAGCTGGATCCATGGTGACATAGAATGGTATAGAGAACTTATGGTACATGGAGTCCAGAAGACTCGTGTCAAAAGTATTCTCCTTTTTGTTGAAATTCTTTCCTAAACTATCCCTGTGATATGTACTTAAACTCCCAGCTACTCAGGAGGCTAAGGCAGGAAGAGTCCTTGAGTTTATAAGTTAAAGCCCAGCCTGGCCAATGTGCAAGACTAAGTACTCCTTGTTGTTTGTTTTGGTTTTTTGATACAGAGTCTTACTGTAGCCTAGGCTGGCCTGGAAGTCCATAAGTAGCCAGGATAGTCTCCAAGTCATGGCAATCCTTCTACCTCAGTTTCTTAAGTGGTGGAAATATAGGAATCCTCCTGGCAAGAAAGTACTTTTTATATCTGTGATACGGTATTTTCCACCCCAGTTTTCATGGAATTTAAGTGGTGCTGCATTGTACTTCTTTCCTAGAGAATTATGTTAAGTCACGGCATCTGTGACTACCAGAAATGGAAGAAAGTCTAGAAATTATTCAGTTCTACCCCATTACTTAACACTGTAACACAACCAACATGCTGTGCCCCAGAATCAAACAGTGGCAGAATTTGGGTTAACATGCCATATGGATTATGACTCAACTGAGAGTATTAGCATTTTATGCTAGCTGGTGGTAGAGCTAACTATACACCTTTAATGCTTATTGTTGATTGAGAGTTTGTCTTTAAGATTAGTTATACACTGGGATATGTGTGTGGGCACATTTCCAGAGAGGGCTAATAAGGGGAGAAAAGTGTGTTCTTTTTGTGGGCAACACCACCTAAAAGACTAGAGAACAGAGGAATGAACGGAGAAAGGAAGGGAGACCAGACAGCATAGGCATTCTTCTCCCTGCTTCCTGGCCACCGTGAGGCGGACCGCATTGCCTCACTATTCTTCCCTGTCATGATGTACTGAAATTTCGGAAACCTTGAGCCAAATAAATCTCTTTCCTTAAATAGTTTTTCTCAGGTATTATTCACAGTGGTAAAAGTCTAACAAAAGACGTTTACCTGGGCTTGTTTGTTTGGGGACGATAGTCATTAATGGGTCACTAGAAATACCTGGTATCTAAAGAGTACCACCTCTTGTTTTTGTAACATTCAGATGAGGTTTTGGAAGACCTCAAGGTCAGAGAAAAGAGAAATGCTTCAGATTTATGGAACCCAGGAAGCCTACCAAGATTTTGACATTAAGGCTATCTTTAAGTCCTTAGTAGAGGACTGACCTCCTGGCTGGAATTCAGACGTAGTCTTTAGTTTCAAAGAACCTTGAAGTTATTCCAACAGCACTGAGAAGTCACAGGCAAATTTTAATCAAGGTAATGGCATGATTTGTAATTTTAAACATTGATTTGTTCAGTCTGGTAAGAATGAATGAGCCAAGGAAAAGCAGGAAGACTAATTAAAGTAGCTGTTAACTGGCCCATGTGAGAGGTGATGCTGCTCAGACAACACTGGTGGCAGTTAACCTAGAAAGGAGTCTGTCTGTGGGAACTCCATGGTAAGTAGGGGAAGAGATATTGTTAAGGATTTGCTCAAAGAGGTGTACTGTTACATGTTTTATGCCTTGGTACACAAACTTTATGGATAAAGATCATTAGTTCCACCTTGAACCTGTTGGTTTGAGATGCCTAGGAGATATCCAAGTTGAGTCTACTTGTCTGAGACGAAGGGAAGTAGCCATGCTAATTCAGGGTGCATATAGTTGAACAAATAATGAAAGCTAGACCAACTTACTGTGTTCTTTAACTGCACGCCCAGTGTATCGACACCCTGCATTCCGTGAGATGGCAGAAAAGACATTTGCACATGAGTCTGTACCCAGGGAAATGCATATTTCTGTGAATAGCTGCAAAAATAAGGAGTCCCATCAGTGGGTGGAACTCAGGAATTTCTAAAAGATATTAAGCATGACTAATAGTATAATTAATAATAATAGTATAAAAGGCCTAGTGGACCAATAGCCCAAAACACACACAAGTCATTAGTTAACACAAAAACTTGAAGCCAGATGATATGTTAGGACAATTATTTACCATAATTTTTTTTTTTTTTTTGATTTTTGGAGACAGGGTTTCTCTGTGGCTTTGGAGCCTGCACTGGAACTAGCTCTTGTAGACCAGGCTGGTCTCGAACTCACAAGGATCCGCCTGCCTCTGCCTCCCGAGTGCTGGGATTAAAGGCATGCGCCACCACCGCCTGGCTCTTATTTACCATAAATTTATATGTATTGTATGATATGTACCTATCTTATTGTTAAGAATTTAGATTATTTCCTTGTTGGTTTGTAAGCATTTATGTGTTGGTTTATTTGGAACATTTACAGAAAATATACAAAGAGCCTGTCCATGGCATGTCACTATTAAAAGTTCAGTCACATAAAGTTGAGCCACATAAACTTGCAAGTGCCTATTACCCCAGATACTTGGATAATTAATAAGAGTTCAATACTTCCCTAAGTAGCACACCAAGACCTTGTCTCAACTACAACAACAAAACTCACGAAGTTTTATTAACATAAGAAATCACTTTTGATGTGATGTTTTCAAGTTACACAGAGTTGGTAATGTGGCAGTAAACTGGTCTCAGAATGCAAAACTTCTGTGGAAGAAGACAGTACCTGGCAGGCTGGATGGGATGAGAGATTTTCAGATTTTTCTATAGTGAATATTTTATTTTAGTTAATATGTATTTTGCTGTGTATTTTCAGCAAATCCTAGTAGGACTGACTTTCTTTTCATCTGGGTCCACTCTGTGATTTTAGTGTAAATTTTGTCCTGACCTAAAACACAAGAACAGGCAGATAAACATGGCTGACTGAGAAGATGAAAGGTGTTCACAGAAAGTTAGATGAAATAGCAGAAACTACAGTGGAATTTCAATGGAAACTGAAATGCTTTTGGTTTAATGGCAGCTAAAATCCTTGCGTCAGTGTTCCAGTTCTTGTCTGAGAAAATGAGGAGAGTTGATTTTAAAAACACATGCCTGTCATTATTTCTGGAGAGCAGGACAGCCAGTGTGGTTGAATAACAGCATATCCTTGATTGACCCTAAAGACTTTGCTGGAAAGTGGCTTGGTGTGACTCCCAAGAAAACAGTTCTGGGCGAGAGCAGGATGACGCAGGGCTGCCTGAGTTGGGCTGTGTGGGATGTGGGGAATGATGGCTTAACTTGGCCTTGTCATACCCTGAGTTTAAGTTTAAATAACTTCCATTTACTGGTTCTTTGTTTCTTCTTGGAACTATGTTCTTGCACTTTTCCCACTCATTAGCACCTGCATTTTGTAAAGTGTGTGTCCAGTGAAATAGCAAGGACTCAGAATAGCCCTCTGTCCTCTGTTTACCTCTGGTAGATCATTGGTGCTGTTATAGAATGAAATGGTTATGCAAACCATCCTTGTTCCTCACTCTTGAGAATAATGAAGATACAGTAAAAGGAAAATCACCTAGCCTTGGCACTGCATGTCTTTCTAGTAGAACCTGGCAGGTAGAAATTTGCATTTTCTCCTCCCCTCTGTGGGATTAATTGTGGCTTAAAACAAACAGGTAAATCAGAACAAAACAGGCAACTCTTCATGGAGAACATACTCGGCACTTCCAGTTTAGCCTGCAGGCTGCTAGGTGTCATCTTGTTTAGGTCTATAAAGGTAAGGTTTCTCATCTTTTTGTGTCATTTGCTTAGACTTTTGTTTTTTCAAGACAGGGTTTCTCTATGTAACAGTCCTAGCTGTCCTGGAACTAGCTCTTGTAGACCAGGCTGGCCTCAAACTCAAGAGATCTGCCTTTCTCTGCCTCCTGAGTGCTGGGATTAAAAGGCCTGCGCCACCACCACCTGGCTTGCTTAGATATTTTAAAACACATTTGAACTACTGTGTAATGTGTCATTGTAGAGTGAGACTCTTCTGAGTCCACCCATAGTTGTCTGGGTGACTTGCTTAGATTGGTACTGGTACTATTATTAGGCAATGATAACTAAGGCAAAGGTGAAACAGAACACTTCCCAAACGAAGGCATTAGCCCTGTGCTGACTGGTTTGTGTCAGCTTGACAAAAATCTATAGTTATCTGACTTCAACTGAGAAAATGCCTCACTTGGACTGGACTGTAAGCAAGTTTTCTTGATTAATAATTGATGTAAGAGAGCCCAGCTTACTGAGGCAGGGCTACCCCTGGGCAGGCAAGTGGTCCTGGGCTCTGTAACAGAGCAGGCGGAGTAAGCTATGAGGAACAAGCCAGTAAGCAGCACTCTTCTGTGGTCTCTGCTTCAGTTACTGCCTCCAGGTTCCTGCCTTGGCTCCCCAATAATATATTGTAATCTCTAAGCCAAATTTAAACACTCTTATTCCCTGTTGCTATTGGTTATGGTCTTTTATCACAGCAATAGAAACCTAACTAAGGCAACCACCTAGGTTAATTTCCTGCCAAAATGATTTTGCAGTTTCCTCCCTTGACTAAGCAGGACATAGACTGTCCTGCCTACAAAGTTACGGAAGTCATTTAAGAGTAGTAGTCAGAGCTTTCCTCGCTTGTGAACTAACTGAATATAAACAAGTAATTGACCTTGACAAACAGTGTGAGCCAAACTCATATACTATAATTTGTTAATAATTACCCAGATTTTCAACTTGAAAAATTATCTCCTGGGACTGGAGAGATCCTTAGCAGTTAAAAACTGGCTGCTCTTACGTGGGTCCTCAGTTCAATTCCCAGCAATCACACGGTGGCTCACAGCCATCTATAGTGGGATCTAATGCCCTCTTCTGGCATAAAGGCATCCATGCAGTCATACATAAAAAATATCTCCTGGGTTGTTTTCTTACTCTTGGGTAAATTAAGCTTCCTACACTGAAATATTAGCTTCAGTTTCTTTTTTAGACTTTGTATACATACCCAAGTACCCTGGTGTAAAATGTTAGTTTCATTTGAAGGCCCTCTTACAAGTAATTCTTGAATTAACAGTGACATATCTAATTTCCTTTATCTGGTATTTGTTTATCCTTTGCATGTCATTAACTTTGGTAGTAAAACCACATTTGTGTCAATTTCTACTTCTTTCAACTTTTATATATAAACATTTAAATCCATCATGAGTTGGAAAACTTTAAGGTATTAAGTGTTTAAAAACTAGTTAACATAAGTATTGAAAAAAGTCATATTAAAACATGATCATAAAAGGAAAGATTAAACTATATCTGAATCTAAAATGTTCTCTAGGTCAGAAAACTATTAGACAGGCCACATATTGGGAGAACATTGAGAATCCTGTACATTCCTTGTTGTAGGTATGCAGGTTGGTGCTGCCTTTTAGAGAGCTATTAGAAATCAATAAAGTTGGAAGTGGAGCCTTCAACTCTGAGTTTCTGTTGCTGGAAGTGCATAGCCTAGAAAAGTTCCCTCATGTTGGTGCAAGGAGTCAGGTATAAGAAGTTCCTGGAAACACTATTTTCAGTGGTAAAAATGTGCAGGCATGTGTCCTTTGTCTGGAAAACGGAAAGATAAACTGGTATGGTATAGTTACACTGTTCAGTGTTGTATGCAGTGAAATGACCCAGTGAGAGCTCCCTACTAGGAGATGGGGAGAGGGAGTTACGGAGTGTGTATAGGAGCATACAGCTGATACAAAGCTGAAACATAACCAACGGCACTGCCATTTCTACTAGTCATGCATAAATACAGAAGGACAAGCACAGGAGCATACGACTATAGCTGCTCTGAAGGAAGTGTGGAGGGGGAAGCAGGGAAGCACACCAGGAGGGTGTGCACGCTCTCTTCCACTGTGTTGGAATCTAGAACATTAGTTAAATATATCATATTATTAAAAATAGGCAGAAAAATTGGGTCAAATGCTAAACATTCCCTAACTTGGGAACTTTGACTTTTTAATTTCTCATATGTTTATTTCTAAATGTGTGAGAGTTTAGATGATTTTTTAAAAAATATATAATCAAAAAGCAATTTTCATTTATCAGTGAAAAATTTAAAAAATGTTATCATAGGTTGTATTTGTTTCCATAGTGCTAATATTGATGTTTTTGTTTGAATCCTAATCTTGAACAAAATTCAATAGTCTTTAGAACTTGCTTTGATGCTGTCTTGAGAACATGTTCTCACAAACACCATCTTCTGTGAATTTCATGATGAAATATTCTTCTGCTCCTTGGTAACTGTAGAACTCTTGCCTGTTAAGATTCATTTACAGGGCCGCTGATGGCGTTCTTCAGAGTGCTGTTTGTATCTGACCACACGTCCTGTACTCTTAGCTTTACAGCACTTCCCCTTTCGCTTACTCTGAACTAGTCTGAACTAGAAAGGCTAAGGTTGAGCAGGAAAGCTTAGAAAAGAAGAATAACCCAGTTCAGACCACACCCCTCAAAGATTTTACTTTGCTTGGTCTGGGTTGGGCCTCACATGGCAACAGGCTTTGTGACTCTAGTATCCAGGCCCTATGAGATCCCCAGAAGCTACTTAGTATTGCCTTAGAAATGGCTTATAGTGCACATTCTTGTGCCTTTTCAAGAGCTGTGGGATAGGACGTTTGTGGGGAAGGAGCCTTACAGCCTGTTTTGTCAACTTGAGTGTAGCCCTGGTCTCTAATACTTTTTATCTTGGATATGCTGATCCCCGTGGAGGTCTTGTTACAATCCAGATTTTGGGTCAGTGGGCCTGGGGTGGACAATGAGATTCTGTGTTTCTAGAAAGCACCCAGATTATAACAAGACACCATGCTCAAAACCTCCCAGGCCCCACCTGAGGTAGGATTGCCATAAGGCATCTAGTGTGTGGATTCACATTACAGAGTCTGTGATGCAGCAGGGTAATCAGGAATTCTTGTCAAGTAAGCCAAGCATTAGAAGAAGCAAATACCAATATTATATGAACCATCACAAGGAGTAAATGGGATTAAGATATGCCTTTCGTGTTTAAAATGCAAAGAGGAAGAGATGGGGAATAATTGAGAATTATATTCAAGTTAAGGAAGACTTTCTGGTACACTGCTACACACAGGGAGACCACCGAAAACAGTTGTGTACTGTACACTTTGGGTAGAAGAGCAAGGGGTTCTGAGTGCTTTTACCATAAAGAACTGGTGTTTGAAGAAATAGGTATAGTTAACCTGGTTAAAAATAGTATAATATATACGAAGATCAGGCATCATCTAGTACTTCATTACTATATACATTTTTATGTATTGGCAAATAACTTTTCAAAATGTAAGATTAATATAAAGAAAAATGGTGACCATAACCAGAATTGTTGGACTAGTGACAGAGAAGGAAATCAGCAGTGAATTCAGGACTGAAGGAGGACTGAAGGAGAAATGAGGGAGACACATTTATAGATCTTTAAAGGTCAGAACTAGGATATTTTTAAGTGTGAATTGGAGGAGGGAGAAGTTGGAGGTTAAGGATGGCGAAAACTGAGTAAATGAGGGGACACATGCACAGGAGGGGTAGCCTACACGAGGAAATGGACATGAAGAGTTGGAGAAGCTCGTGGTTGTGTCTGGTAAAAGAGATTGAACCCAGGGCCTCACACGTGCTAGGCAAATGTTCCACTGTCCACAGCCATTTACACACACACAAACACACATACACACGTGCATGCACACATGATACATTTGATGAAACTCCATTCAGGCAAATATATTGAAAAGCCTTTGTTTTACTTTAGCCTTACATTTTGAGCCTTAAAACTGTTTATTCCTTTATATTCATTTTACAAATTAGTTCAGTTCTTTGACTGTAGAGATCTACTTCTGTAGCTTGATCCATTTTCCATGAGCGTGTTGACTGCTACAGGAGTGTTGGGGGAGGGTATGGGTGTGCGTATGCATGTGCACGCATGTAGATGTTTCAGCCATAGCATTTTCATCTCTTGAGTATTGTTGCTTGTTTCATTGAATGATTATGGTAAACTCTTTAAGATGATATGGTTTTAGTATATCATAAATAGCCTTCCTGTCTCACACCCCATTTTAGTAAGTTAACTTTGGGCATAATCCTTTTTTTAGAGCCTTGTTTATTCAGACCTTAATGACCTGAAGATGTGTTGTCTCATTCACCTATGGTCTACTCTGATTTTGAGCTTTGCTGCTTTTTCCCCACTGAGGATTGCAAGCCTTTGAATTGAGTTCATAGTAAGTGGCTGGCCTTGTGAAAGCTTTGTTTGCATGCCTCTAAATGTGATTTGTTCCAAAGCTGAGGCAGTGAACGACTAATGCCACATTGTTTTGTCTCCTTGTATAACGGTACTTTATGCCCAGTACATGGAGGCAATACTAATTAACCTTTTAAGAAAGTAATTCCTTCTTTACTAAATCTGCCATTTACTCAGTAACCTGAGGTCATAAAATGTCTTCTGAAGATGTTTTATAGCATTGTCTTCCTATGGTGAATTTCAGTTAAAATCGGCTATTGAAAAATGTGGGAGCAGAGGAAGCCCTGAGTGTGTGTGAAGTCCTGAGTGAATGTGTGTTGCTGACATGAGCCAGGCATGCCAAGGATCATGGGGAAATGGCCAAGCTATCCCTTGGAGTGAAGCACAGAGGGAAATGGCAAAACCTTCCTTTCTGGTCCATGTGTGGATGTTGGTAGTGTGTTGAAAATGGCCACCATAGCTTCCAGATGTTTACAGATTGAAGACTGCTCCACAACAGAGTTTGCCTCTACCGAGATTAGACAAACCTGTCCCTTTGATCCAGCTGCATACCATAAACCCCACCTCCCTGTTTGTATGTAATGGCCACCCCTCACTCACTGTATGCAGTAGTCTCACCTCTGTTCAACTCTACATAAACACGCTAAGCTCCCAGGATGCCAAGTCTTTGTCATCAGAGAAGCCAGACCACCTATTCCCAACTTTCCTGTCTCTCTGTGTCAGTCACTCTGTCTTTTCTGCATTTCCCCATTGCCTTCAATCAGACCAAGTCCCCTGAGGCCGAGTGAGAAATCGTAGGAAGGTTAAGTTGTGTGTGCTTTTCTCTGTTGTTAGGTAGCCTGAGAGAATCTTACTGGGACAGGGAAGAACTGATTTGCATTGCCCAGCGCCTCTGTTTTCTCTTGTCTTAGAGAATAACTGGGGAAGGAAGGATTGCTGTTGATGAGAGAACTAAGGTTCTTTTACACACATCTCTTCTCTCTTCCCCTCTGAACTATATATTTGTCTTCACAGAAATAATTCTTACAGGACAGGTGGGAGGAATGCTGCTCTAGTGTCAGAAATCAGCATCAGTATTGCTACGGACCATTGCCTAGTTGTGTTTATCAGAGATTCCTTCATTCCAGTGTGATTCATTGGGATAGGATCTTTGCTTTAAAGCAGAACTAGCTATCAGAATAGTTTATTCACTCTCTTAATCAATCCTAAAAAGTTTTTTAATGTTATTATTATTTTATTGGTTGGCTATGGACAAATAGTATATATAGTACACTATATATACTATATATATATACTGTATATTATGTATGTACATACATACATGCACTGAACAGCTTTAAGAGTATCCTAAAATAAGCAGAGGCATGCCAGGCGGTGGTGGCACACGCCTTTAATCCCAGCACTTGGGAGGCCGAGGCAGGCGGATCTTTGTGAGTTCGAGACCAGCCTGGTCTACAAGAGCTAGTTCCAGCGCAGGCTCCAAAGCCACAGAGAAACCCTGTCTCGAAAAACAAAAAACAAAACCAAACAAAAAAGCAGAGGCAGGCAGATCTTGGTGCGTTTGAGGCCAGCCTCGTCTCCAAGAGCTAGTTCGAGGACAGGCTCCAAAGCTACAGAGAAACTCTGTCTCCAAAAAAGAAGAAAAAAAAAGAGTACTCTAAAAATGTTCAGTTTGAGTATTTATGTAGATGTAATTATGTCTGAGTTACTGGAATGTCATGGAGAATCTTGAATACAATTTTTATCTTAGTCAAAAAACTATCTGCAATATAATAATATTCATGAGGGGGGTAGTTGAGAGGCTATGGTATAGCACTATACATATCTCATATGTGGAATGTCCTGGATTAAATTTCCAGCACTTTAGAGGGATGTTGAAAACTCAAGGACTGTAAGATTATAAATTATACTAGATAATTAATGACTGAAAAAGAAGAGAAAATGTGTAAATATTAAAAAGGCCACTTCTGAACTGAGCATGTAAAAGTATATTTTGAATGTTTGGTATCTGGTACATTCAAAAACATTAATCATAACTTTGTATGTGGAAAGCTATTAGTCACGGTCCTTAAAAGAACAGCACTGGTAATTATAATTGCTTGAGATCCCGTTACATTTTGCATCCAAAAGAAGGCATCATCAGTAGCATAGTGACAACATGCATTAAATCCCTGCTCCTATAGAGAAGACTCGGATGTAGATGGGTTAGATGATCCGTGAACCCTGTGTCTGCAAAGTGATTATAATGTGACATTGCAGGAGAGCTGGCCACACTGATTATAGTGTGTGTTCACCAGTGGCATGTGACAATACTAGATCCTTCTTTTGTGGACAGTTGCATTGAAGTGTCTTTCTGTAGTCATAGAGAGGAATCTAAAGTAGCAAAAAATAAATCAGTCCCAGAAGAAGATATGAATTTATGAAAGTTTTCTTTCCCTCTCAACTATTCTTAATATTTAATACCATTTGCTAGAAAGAAAGTTCAATTGCTAGGGATTATAGAGTATTTTCAGTCCTTGGGAAGAAAAGCATCTGTTGCCTGACATTTTGAACAACTGATTTTAAAAAACAGCTTTGCTTAGGGGCGAGAGTGCTACTTGCTTGTGGTTGTAGGACACTGTTAACCAGGATGAGATGTATTCTGTGATATCCAAGGGCAGACATGGAAGTTGTTTGTTGCACCGTTGTAAAATTGCATGCTTTCCAATGTGTAATTGAAAGAGAGTCTGTCCTAATGTGTCCAATTCTTTTGTTTGATTATTTATTTGGAATAAATGGGCCCAGAAGGTATGAGTACAGTTGGGTTTTGTTGGAGGGGCAAAGACTTCCTGAGGCATGATGTGCAAGTGAGTGTTTTTAACTCTCAGAGGTGTGATTATGTCATAACAGCCCTAACCTCCAGGCTTGCTTTATTACTTTTATTAAAACAAATCTGTATGGGGGCGCTGTGTATATTTTGGTGATGAAGGAAATGAGGTGGTTAATTTATTATGTGAACAGCACTTTCAACTAACCGCAGCATGATTCACTGAGGGTGCAGTGGAATAGCCCGGCTCTGCAGACATGTCTGCTGTGTGATTTGTGGACCTTAACTTTCAACACCAGAGCGTGAAGTTTATCTACAAAACAATTCTTTCTTTTTTTTCTGTAATATTTTTTGTCTAATTTTAACCTGGAAATTTTCCTTCATTTTATTGTGAGCACTTACTGAATCTAAACCGAACAGTCCTTGCCAATGACCTCAAGGGGAAGGTAGGGCTGAGAATCTATGTGTGGGGCCATTAGGAAAGTGGGTAACAGAGCTTAATGTTTCTAAGCCCCTGTATGTACTTCAGAAGAGGTCTTGATGGAATAAATTGATACCTCCAGGCTTCAATAAATGAAGATAGAACCAGACAAGAGTGGGGGAAAGTCAGGCGTCAGATGACTTCCCCTTCCTATGCCATGTCCACACACAGCTACCCTGGAAAAGTCTGCAGGAGCCCCTGACAAGTGTGCATTTGTGGCCGGAGCGTGGTTGTGGGAGGAGCTGAGAACCTTCCACCACACAGAAGTGTGTGTACTACAGAGTGAGGTCGGAAGGGAACCTAAGCATCTGACTAGCTCACGGTGCATATAGAGCTCCTGTTGTATACTCATAAACAGCCGTAGAGTGGCTGGGAAGGCCGTTTTCATTGGAACTGAGCCATGCCCAGCATAATCTCCTGACGTGAACCTGCCTAGAAGGTGAGTGAAAATAGGTCATCTTTCCAGGGCAGTTTTTGAAAGCCTCTTTCATTTTCCAGATTTGCCAGTAGCACTCATTTATAGACCAAAAATTAGAAATCAGTCAGACATTGTATTGACAAGAAAAATGAAGGCATTTAATATCTGAGACGTCACCAGTTTGCATTTAGTAAGAATAGCAATCCCTTTTCTAGTTTGTCTTTCCTTTGGGAACTAGCAGACCACATTGTCTTCAGAGTCCTAAATTTACTCCAGAAATGATCACTCCATAACATAATTTCCGGAAAGAGCTGGTGATGGCAGGAGAAACTTCATTTGTGGAGTTTGAAGTGTGTAGAGGGCAGTGTAGGCTGCAGTGTCTGTAAGCATGGATGGGAAGGGTGGCACTGGGCAGGTGCTGCTCAGTCATCACAGTCAAGCCGTTCCAGTGACCATGTGCCCAGACATGGCAGGCTGCTTTAGATTTCCTCAGTAGCAATGACCGACCATCCACAGCCCAACTATGGCAGAAATTTAATGTTAGAAGAAGTTGGATGTAGGCAAGCTTGTTTTAGCCATACTGATTAGGTCTCTCCAATTCCCATGTCTTCTCCCTGGTAGAAGAAAAACATTTTGGACAAATAGTCTGGGAAAAGACCCTGTTGGACAATATGTGACCTAGTAAAGTGGGTTTCTCTTCATAATTTTTTTGCCACATATTAGAAGATTGAGATTTAATAATTATTCTTGGGAGTTGCTTTTTAAATCCGGTAGTCTTAGTTTTCTAGATACCCACAACTCAGTGCAGAATTTCACAGCTGTTTCTAAAGCCTGGTCCTGGAGAAAGCTTGATCCCTGGTGTGTCTTTAGTCTTTCACTTTGCCTTGCTATGTCTGCTTGCTTTAGTGTGTGTCTTTGTACTTCTGATAGGCTACAAGAAACTTCCTGAGTAGTTTGTCCCTAGTCCCTCATTCCCACTTTCCCACCACCTCCCAGTTTGATATGGTTTGAAATACAGCCAGGCTTTTTAAAAAGTGATCCAACCATTATTTAAAACTTGAAATTTGCAAAGATGTCCGATAACAAATTTAGGCAACGTTTTTGTTTTTCATATACAAGTTTGTGGATGTGTTAACAAAAGTTAGTAGCATTAACTGCACCCAGGCCTGGTGATGGCAGCAGGATACAGACAAGATCCAGTCAAGTCTGCTCCATGAGCTTGACCTGCAATAAATGTCACTTTGCAATTGAGAGGGAGACAGGAGGGAAACATTTTTGTGGGAAATGTTATATTTACCATTAAGTTTGTAAAAGGATGGAGTAGGAGGGTTCATCTGTATTTCTGTGCTTTGATTGGTTAAATAAAGACTCTGCCTGGCTTGTAAGATAGGTCAGCCCTTAGGTGGGCTGAGTAGACAGAACGGAAGTTCTGGGAAGAGAGAAGGAAGTGAGTCAGTCGCCAGGAGGCTCCCATCGCAGATGGATGCAGGTTAGACCTTTCCGGTAAGTCACCACGTGGTGACTTAACAGACTTTTATAATGGGTTAGTTTATGAGGTGAGGGCTAGCCAAGAAGAGGTGATGATGGGCCAGGCAGAGTTTAAATGAATACAGTTCTCATGTGGTTATTTCGGGCATAAACAAGCAACCAGCGGCTGAGCGGGCCAGCGGCTGGGGGCTGGGAGCCAGGCGCTGGGAATGTAACCCACACCTCTCCCCCCTTAGTTACAACAAAAGGAAATTTGAATTCTAGGTTAAAATTCTTAGTTAATCATTGTATCGGGGCACAAAACTATGTTCACTGACCTGTGCCCATCTTTGCAGTTGAATAGCTGCAATTCAGGGTGTGTTTAATCAAAGTTTCCCTGAGAGCTAAAATTCTTACACAGACAGAGCTGTCTTAAACTTAAATTACACAAACATTCTCATGGCACCATCCTCATTTTAGCGTGGTTCAGTGAAGAGAACACAGCCTCAGGGCATCATGGCTTTACCTTGCCATGTCTCCTTGGGAAAATAATTTCACTTCTTCATGCTTTTTTAGAAAATAAGGATACCTATATGTTTTCTAGAAAAATGTTTAAAAGACAAAGAAAAATAGACATGAAATGCCTGAAGATTAAGCTATGGAAGTACTTTTGTTTCTTAGGAGACATTAAATAAATTCCATATACTTTAGAATTCTGTAGCCTTTGTTGTTGTTTTTAAAGTTTGTTTTATTCCAAATATTTATTCATATGCTAAGCTTATCAAGTATTCATCAGAGCATTTAATGTCAAGGTCACTCAGTTCATACTGGCACAGATAAACATGTTCATTCCTGTCTGCCAAAGGCGAGGAGGACAGAAGAAGCTGTAGGAGAAACTTCCAGAACAAAGGACCAGAGTGGCAGCCTAGTTATGGTCATAATCCAGGAATGAGGAAGTGAGGCCTGAGCTGCTCTCACCAGTAGTAATGACAGAGTATCTTGCACAGCGAGAGACAGGCATTTGGAGTTGACTTGGGGCATGCACGTGAGACTTCTGTTAGTGATTAACTACAGACTTTTACCCAAGCCTGTAGTGTTTTACTTGTTATCTTTGCACATCTGATTCTTCTGTTGTGGTTCATATCCAGTGTTTAAGTTGATTCACTATTCTGGAGGTGGGAGTAGAAGAGAGTAGAATGCTTAAAAGCAAACATAGCTGCCACAACAGAAACAAACTCCCTCCTTCCTTGGGACCCAGATCTGGCTATGTGTTGGCAATAAAAAGCAGCTGTTTGTTTGTTGACAGCCTGCCTTTCCTCTCCCATAATCAAGCTGTTTGTAATCATGTAATTACTAGCTCTTTACTGTTTGAGGCTTGTTGTAGATTTTTGTTGCATAACATTTGCTAAACGTCATCGTTTAGATAAAAAATTAGTGATTCTCCTGTAATCTTTCTACTGAAGTATGAATGTAGGTTGTAATAAAAGAAAGATGCCTGAAGAAACTTCTGAGGTACATTTTAAACTGAAGGGAATGCAGAGGGGCTTTTCATGCATGTTTTCCGAGAGTATTGGTGGTGGTGGGTCTCAATGTAATACTTACCTTCTTGAGGACCCATTGCCCATCTGAAAGGCATTCTGGTTTCTGCTTCCACAGATGTAGTTAGTCTGCACACATGCAGACAGTAGGAACAGTTTGTTCTGATCCAGAAGGCCACCCTTGGTTGCCCGCTATATTTTTGACATTTTCCCCTAGAACACTGTTCTGATGGAAAAGCCAGGAATGAAAGGAAATAAAGTTAAATCAAAGTTCTTTGCATCTGCAGTGATGGTTCAGTCTCCAAACAGCCTTACCAGCTGAAAAGAACCTGAATGTGCCTCTTACTGTAGAGGCTTCCAGGACAGTTTATAAACAGATTCTTGGCTCTGTACTGCAGAGAGTCCCGTTTAAAATGAGGAAGCTCTGTGCTCTAGCAAGAGAAGTCAGAAAGGTGAGCTGCCGCTGCCGCTCCATTTCATTTCACTCACATCTCTAGTCACGACGCTGTTCTTGGAGAGGAGGGTGCTTTAGCCCTCTGAGCTGCAGAATAGTCTGCTTGTGCTTCCTAAGAGTGTCTTTCCTTGCTCTGCTTTTGGCTTGATATATTTGAAATTACAATGGAGTTTAAAATACCAGTAGTAGAATTCTCCCTCTGGTCATAAAGTTATTATATAAATTAATTCTCTATATAAAGGCGTAATTTAAAAGCTGCAGTGGATAGTAATTCTGTTTGTGAGAGACTGACTACGAAGAGGAATGTTAGTTTAAATTGTGTGAAAAGTCAAATTTTGAAGTACATATTTTATGTATTTTAATTTGCTCTTACTGTATCTTTCATCTAAAGTTCACTCTCTTCTAAAAGTGTAAGTCATAAAGATAATTTTACTTTAAAAGTGTTTGTCAAAGTCTTCCTCTTGCCTAGCCAAATGTGTCCAACCCTTAATGGGAATTAGACCAAAGTGATGTCACCAGGTCCCTGGTGACAGTTAATACTTGGGGGTCATTACCAGAATATGACATGTTCTGATTTTGTGAACTGTATGACACCAAGAAAATGGCATTTTTGAAAATTGCTTTTGAACCATTTAATTACAGTTGATATCAGCATTTATTCCTTATCTCAAACTCTAGCTATATACCACTAGTTTGGAATTCAAAACCCAGAGATTAATCCTACCTGGTTACAGCGGTAGGAGGTGGTGTAGGCTTTCTCCTGCACGAGGCTGCGCCATGGTGGCTGCGCCCTTTGCCCAGACCTGCTGCTCTAGTAGCTCACATTCAGGTGCACAGTTTAGGCAAATCAATCACAGACGAGCGTTTAAAGGTGCTTTACTGCTTGGATGTCAGGGGAAGAAAATTCAGTTGTAATTTTGAGAACTTCATCCCCAAATTATTTAATGCTGTTATTTCATTTCACCTGCTCAAGATTAGATGGATAAACATCAATCTGTTATAAATAAAATGTGTTCAGATCCTGAGTTTAATGGCCTACTTGGGGGAGTGACAGTGTGCTAGGGGACATCACAGGATAGTATTTTACCTTCTTATTTCGTTTTCTTTTTTAGATGTTACTGTCTGGTAATGCTTTCTCTAAAACTAAAAATCCATTATTATCAAGCCATTAAAAAATACTGGCTTATTATCCAGTGATTAATCCATGGCCTTTATTTATGAATCAGATTCATAAATGTATACATTTTTTCTGTCAGTCATTGTATAGAATTTCAATTTTGCTCTGCTTTCCATTACATACCATGAATTATATGAAATTAATTTAATCGCTACTACAAACAGAAATTGAATGTGCCCTAATCCAGAGTTACGTTGTTTGCTTTTACAACTGTAAGTCATAAGTAATTAATTTTCCTTGGAAAATTAATTCACTTACCATTCCCAGTAGCATCATGTGTTGACACAGGGTTCTAGGTAGTTTTTTTTTTTTTCAGCATGCTGGCCTCAACTTTAGAAGACCTTAAATGAAAACAAATTAAAATTTACTCAAGTGAATATAATTTGGGCTTACTTAAAATAAGTGTTGTTGTTGATGTCACCCAGGTGATGACTCAAAAACTGTACTCAAACTTTGCAGAATCTACACTAGTATATTAACACATCTGAAACACTATATCTTTGAGAAGCTGTTTAATGGTAGTCATTAGCATGTTCCAAACAAACATTTTCCAGGACTGCCTTATTAGGCAGTTCAGTATTTGGGAATGTTTGACCGTCATTTGCTGAGCACAACAGATCTAGAAACTTACTTGTTGGAGGCTTTGGCCACCTAGACTAGCTGACTGTCCTGTCTGCATCTCACAGAGTTATTTCCAAGATCTTTCTACCTCCAGCTTCACTTGGTAGAAAGATCTGGTGAGCCAGAGATGCCCATAAACACCCAGGTAATTGTTACGCTATTGGTTGTGCTGCTCTAGTTCTTTCGTGCTTTCCTCCCGCTTCTCAGGAAGGCCAGTGTGGAAAATGAAAGGAGTAAATGTCTTCCCAATAAAGGAATTAAGGTTCACATACTGCTGCTTATATTTTGGGAACTCAGAAAATATGAATAAACCAAATTTAGCTTCCTTTTGCATTTGCGAGAAGGTTATTTAGTAAGGTGACCCACCCCCCAGTTCATAGAACTCTATAAAACGAATAGTGTTTATACCTCTGTTTGTATTTATTTAAGTCACTAAGGTGAACTCCAGTGATGGTGGCAGTGTTATATTTTAAGAAGTGGGGGCTTATTTTATAAATGTGCCTTTGTGGCTGTGGCCTTAAGAAGGCATGAGGTTAGCCGTGGCGTGCTCTCTATGCCTTTTGGAAAGAGAATTGGCTGTTTACTTTCAGGATAAAAGAAGCCTGAGAATACAGAATCAGCTCTGTTACTTGTTCCTTCTGTTCAGTGTTGTCCAGCTCTTTGCCCTGTGCAGTGTCCTGGGAGATGGTTTGCTTGCTACTCTACTATGGGGAGCAACAGAGGAGTCCCTTTCCCTGGATTCCTTTTCTGCTTTCAGAAGTAGGAGTGTGGCTTTCTTCTTTATCATCTTCAGACATGATGAGAACCCTTTTTATGTCAAGTCATAGGCATGTCTGTGTTCTGACCCAAGTACAGATGGTTGCATGGTTATGCTGTTGAAGAGAGTGATGTCTCACATATAACTAAAGTAGGCAGTAAGGACAATAATTATTCTAAAACTTTCTCTCTCTCTACCACGTACCTACAGTGTGGTTATGTCTGCGTGTTTTGTAATAGTGTATGCATTTTTATGCTCTTTCTGAAATGCCCTTTATTCTGAAGCGAATCAAACAGGTTTGCTTTATCTCATTTTGAAGTTTGAAAGTATTGATTAATAAACATTTTTACGTTCACAACATAGTTTTAGAAAATTAAATTCAAATGAAAGGAGTTTGTCTTATTAGCCTTTGTTTCCTTTTTTTGAAACAAAATAGGTATTTTTAGAGTTCAAAAACGTGAACTAAGGCAGTAGGGGATTATGCATACAAAAAGGTCTCCAGAGTATGAAAATACAAGGTGCTGAATTTGAGCTACATATGTTTACCTAAAATTGACAAATAGAAAGTTTATATAAAATTTATACATTCAGGAAACAAAATTCAGAGGAGCAAAATTCACTATTTTTTCTTAGTTCAGGTTAGAATAGAAAAAAGCAAGACTTTATTGTAAAAATATAAATTTTAAAATTTTTATATCATTACAATGGCACCATTTTTTAACTTGGTAAATAACAGTTATAAACATGTTAAAATTGTGATGTGTGTCACACCTGGACAGATAATTGAATATCGTGCAGATGTTTGGGATCTTTGTGCAGAATCTGGCTTCAGTTTGATCAGTTATACGTTTTTTTGGTGCAAAAGCAGAGTGTAAATAACTGTAACTGCTCTGAAATTGCCCCCTAAAGTGTGGTAGAGGTGAGTTCTGCAGACCCTTGTCAGAGACGCTATTGATGTTTTATAATGTGAAACTGTTCAATGGGCCTGGCCAAATGACACTGAGTGGAAAAGTTAATTTGTCCTTAGAGAAAACTGCGCAACTATCCATTTGCTTTCTGTTCATGTTGTTCTTTCAAAAGACCGAATTTAAATACATTTTTACTTCTACTCACAAAAGTAATAATTAAATTAAGGTGATACATCGGAAGGTAAAATGGCAATTTGCCACCACCTAAGATTAACAACGAAAGTCTCCCTCTTCTTCAAACTGAATTATGCTCCCATGATTAGCTTATATGACCTGGATTCTACACAGTAACAATGGGACAAATTGTGTTACACGTTGACTTTTACTAGATGCTCAAATCAAATCACCAAAAAGGTAGGCAGTCCTGTGCTGAAATATCCCACTGTTGTGTGCCTGTTAAGGCTGCCTACCAACCCGTGATGCAGAAGATAGCTGGCCTAGATAGGCTTTGGTGCCTGCAGCATCATTTGTGGTTTGGGACCATCTTCCATCTGATATATAAAAACATGTTTCCAAAGGCTGTGTTTATTTAAGAAGGTGGGACAGTTTAAAAAATGCCCCCTGGGTGACTTTTAAGTAAACTAGAGAGTTGTTCATTGCAGTGGGCAAATTGTCACATTTGTTCCCCTAAAGCCGCGTAGCAGAAAGCGAGAGGACTGGAATGCTTAGATTATGCCCTGTCTCTGGACTGTTTTATATTCTGAGTAATGCAGAAATTTTTTCTCTATTATAATATTTGAAGAACAAGTTTTTAGTTGTGATTTTTCATAATAAATCAGACTTTCAAAGTAGAACTTCTTCCCAAACTTCACCACTAACTTTGATTTGTGTAAATTTTAGGATAAAGGAACACTAGCTAGTTAAGACCCCCCCCCTTTTTTTAAACTTAATCCTTGTGAAATCTATAGAGCCCTCAAGTGAGGGGGTTTTGCCTTTTTCCTCTCTGATCATATAAACAGAATGGAGGTTAATATACACGCCAGTTCCTCTCCTATGCTGATTAAAGAAATGTATTGTTTGTTAGTAGCAAAGTTGAACTTACTTTAACATTGTTGTAGACTGTGTATGCTGTAATATAGAAAATAACTTGAGCAATATGGAATGAAATAGATTATTCTGTCTGGTACGGGTACTTAACTCGGGGCCACCAAGGAGCTTGGTCATAATTGACAAGCATCTAGTGAAGTCTTTTCTTTTTCTTCCTCTCCCCCCCCCCCGCCCCTTAGCAATGTTGAAGTCAGTCAAAGTGTATATACAAAGCTGGGTGAATACCAGTTTCCCCAGTACAGGGGCTATTTTTTTCAGGAAGTCTAACTCAAACCAGATGTTTTGCCTAGATCTAGAGTTTGTGGCTGCCAAGTATCTCATCAGAGGTCAGAGTTCTGGGCTCTGGGCCCTGCTAGAATTCCTTCACAAATTGCTATTCGGTGAGGTTTTAATCCTAATGGAAAGAATAATGTGCTTGTAAAATCTGCAGTTATTACAAACACAGTATACATATTGTGAACTTCAAATGACTACATATTTCACTCCCATAAACAGGGACTGCAGATGGATGCTCAGTGCAATAGCTTTAGACATTCTAACTAAAACCTAGCATACAGTTTATGCCACGTTAGCCATTTGCATTTGTAATATCCTAGTGACAGCACTGCCTGTGTCTGGGTGACACTGGGAACAAACTGCTAGCCACCATGACCAATTTTCTTTTCTTTTTTAAAGCAAGTTCTTCTTCTCCAGCTGTTTGAACACACAGGAATTCAGAGCTCTCAGAGATAAACATTAGATATTCTTGCAGGAAGATCTGGGAATGTGACAGTAGTGGGTGAGAAGTTCTCCAGGTAACACAGAAGGCTCCACCTTGTCAAGATGCAGGGATTCGTGTTGAGAAACATGTCTGTTGATATCAAATGCATTTGTTCAAATTTCTTTAAAATGGTGAATGTAATTGTGACTCTTGGGAAAGAAGAGAGATTAGCGAGATTTATCAATATTGTATATTTGATACTGTAGATATTATTAAGTGCTTATTTAGGGGCTCTGTTGTCCCTGACCATAAGCCCAAGAGAAATTCTGAGATATCTAGAGTCTGAAACCCAAGAATCCCTATTTGGCTAGTTGATAAGTATGTTAGTTAGACTAGACCTACTAAAATTAAATCTGCTGTTGAGGTAAATGTGGCCAGTTTTTTGTGTTAACAATGCAGTAGAAGTTTAAATTTGTAAAAAAATAGAAAATTGAAAAAAGTGACAAATTCTAATGTCTGTGAATTATGGCATACCATACAAAAGCATCTTTTGGTTCTAACAGTTTGTAGTGTTTATTTGGAGATCCCATTCTAATTTCCTTTCAGTTTTTGTATTTAAGTGACACCAATATAGGATGTACTAAATATATAAATACAGCTCAAAAAGGTTCTCAAGTTTTGGAAATAAATAAAAGCAGTTAATTCAAGGGCTTGCAGAATTCTAATAGGATATGTGCAGAAGGATAATGCTTTTAAACTACCAGTCTTGTGTCTATAAAAGAAAATTAACATTGATGCCAGCTCTGCTGCACAGACTGGCCATTCAATTGGTGTTGGGAGGGGTCACCATCCCTATGAACTGACTGCCTGAATTGCTGCCAGCAAATGAAGAAAAAAAAAATGTTGAAGTGTGATACAAAGAGATTTTGTTTGGAAGATCTGTAATCTATCAATTTCTTTTAAAAGAAATTTTTTCTCCCTCCCCCTTTCTTTCCCTCTCTTCCCATCTTCCCATCCTCATGTGTGCTGCATGTACATGCATCTTTCTCTCTCTCTCTCTCTTTCGTGTGTGTGTGTGTGTGTGTGTGTGTGTGTGTGTGTGTGCGCGCGCGCGCGCGTGCTGGAGAGCAAACCAAGGGCTTGAACTAACAAGGCATAGATACTACCATTAGGCTCCCTTTTCTACTCTAAATATTATTTTCTGACTGATCTTTTATTGTTGAATACCTCTGAAGATACATGATTGGCGGATCTTCCACCTAACCATATTTCCTGTTGTACATTTAGAACTTGTCCTTTAGATTTTTCTGTGT
Organism: Dicrostonyx torquatus; assembly: GCA_028555095.1. NCBI lineage: Eukaryota > Metazoa > Chordata > Mammalia > Rodentia > Cricetidae > Dicrostonyx > Dicrostonyx torquatus. The sequence goes on from JAQHUG010000024.1 coordinate 5,889,150, forward strand.
TATATAATAGCCTACAAGAGGATCTTTCTTGAAGAAAGGTATTGGTTTGTGATGTTTTTGTTGCCTTTGATATTAAATGCAGTAAAATAATGTGTTTTTAATTCTGATTTTTATATGTTCATAAGCCTCAGTTAGTAGATTTTTCCCAAGAAAACCAGGGGATACCATCATCTATTTCTGTAAACAAGTCAAGAATAAATGTCAAAACTTAAGTCTACAGTTCATTCTATGTGGCATAATCATTCAAGTGTAATTTAAAACAGTCTGAGACTATGATCATGTAATGAGAAACAAACAATTTCATATTAATGAGAACCCATTTGCCAATAATTCTGTCATTTGTAACTTGAATCAGTCATCACCCCTGCAAATAACCCTTTCAAGACATTATTTGCAATTTTGTCCTCTGCTTTCTGTCCTTGATGTTGTGAAAATGGCTGTCTACTGTTACAGGAATGAAAAGAGATCCCATTCAAACATCTTTTGTGTTTCCACTTTCAGTGAAAAATGTTTTTCAAACCTGCAGCTGGTTATTTCTGCAGGAGTTCCCACTTATGCTCAGATTTGATTGACATTTTGAAATGGCAGCTTTTCATGAAAAGCTGTTAACTTGTAGAATTCAGTTATGGCACTAGGACAGACTGACTTTGTTCTGTGGCTGGGACCTGTCCAAACTAAATAGAACCCTGCATCTGAATTTAATAGTCTACTCGGCCTAGATAGAGCACTTTGCCTTTGATTTTTCCTTTAAGACTGATGCTTCTTATTTGTACTAAAATGAATTTGATCGATATTCATCCCAACATTCTTCTGTTCCGTAGTTGCATTAATTGACATATAGTCATCTTTTTGTCCCTTCTCTTGACTATCTAATGGACCAGGACAGGTTTTCATTTTTAGATAAATACTAATTGAGAAGAACTTCCTAATTTGCAACTAACATTTCAGAGCTTCTTTTCCTAGTATAAAGGGCCTAAATTTTTTTGGAAACCCACTCTTGCTATATGGTATATGGGAAAGTATGTTCCATATGGCTATACAAACCTATTTGGCATATGATACTGTGCAAATATAGTTTAATATTATTCCTCTGCTTATTTAACCAGTGGACAATCTCAAGGACAGCGTGTTACGTAGTGAAGTACACGAGCTGTGCTTCAGAGGAACTTTTAAATTCACTGTCCTATTATATGTAACTGCCAGTCCATAAAGCTGTTAGCGAAGGGCTTTTTCCCTTTCCAAGTTCCTTGCTGTTCCTATATTTGATGTCCATGTAGTAACATTCTCATGAGATTAATATGAAAATGTGTCTGCTGCGCTTTTTTGTGGCCCTCTGCTATCTTTTGGAAAATGTAAGTAAAAACTTTTTTCCCTCCCAAGTACTGTTGGTGTATTGTGTGTGGGCTGCTTATGTTGAATATCTCTATGGGACAGTTTGGGTTTTACTGTCAAGAAAGAGTAGTAGGAAAGATAATTCCTATCAATTCTGATATCTTTTAGTTTGTTTTATTTGAATAGAATTTTGCTTTATTGCCCATGCTGGCCTTAAACTTGAGACCCTACTCCTGTCTTTGCTTCCAGGTGTTGAGACTCTAGACAGGTACCCTCATATCCAGCTTCTGATTGCCTTTGGAAGCCTGGGTTTTTGCTTCAGATTGCTCACCTGAAATTTCATTGGGTAGCTGACTCCAGAACTTTTACCTAATTCGTATTACTGTAAGTGCTTAACATTGCTGGTGTAGCCTTAGAAAAGAAACATGCATACCTATAAGAATATGAGCAAGGGCTACACAGCATGTCTCTGAATCTGTTGGTCTAAGATACAGCGATTAATATTTTTTCTTATATCAAATTCACGGTTGAAGTTCATTGAGAACATAGTAGTTGTTACCACTTTTATCCACAGGCACAGGTTGGAAAAATCCTAGACAATTCTTCAGATCATGTGTAGTAGAAGACCCTGTGTGTGTGTGTGTGTGTGTGTGTGTGTGTTTTCTTATACTGTGCACACTCATGTTAAAAATTTTCTAATCTGGGCGGTAGTGGTGCACGCCTTTAATCCCAGCATTTGGGAGGCAGAGGCAGGCGGATCTTTGTGAGTTTGAGGCCAGCCTGGTCTACAGAGCTGTTTCCAGGACAGCTAAGGCTTTTACACAGAGAAACCTTGTCTTGAAAATCAAAAAAAAATTAATTAATTTAACTAATTAATGAAATAAAAATTTAAGTTCTAAACTGAACACAGTTTAGAGAGAGTAACAATAATAGTGGTCAGACAAATTTTACTCTGTAACATATGTAAATATGGTCTTCTCTTTAAATCCTTATTTTACATTATTTTTGCACTCTATATCTTTTCTTTGTTGTATATAAATTGCTAGCATAAATTCTCTTATACATTAGCTGTTACTAAGTGGACTATGGGTTTCCTGAACACAAGCCCTGAGGTGCTGGGAAAAGTGTTCTGATGCCTAAGATAGCCACTGAATGACTCAACAGGCAGGCAGTAAATACAGTATGGATGGCCTGGACAATGGAACGACCTAAGTCCAGAGACAGGCAGGAGAGAGTAGAATTTGAAACTGAAGAATTTTTTTTTCCTGAAATTTTCTATTTAAATTTTGGGTCAAGGTCAACCACCAAGCCGAAGCTGTGGAAAGCACAGATGTAGATAAAGGAATATTCTTTTTTGTTTTGTTTTTGTTTTTGTTTGGTTTTCAAGACAGGGTTTCTCTGTAGCTTTGGAGCCTGTCCTGGAACTAGCTCTTGTAGCCCAGGCTGGTCTCGAACTTACAGAGATCCGCCTGCCTCTGCCTCCCGAGTGCTGGGATTAAAGGTGTGCGCCATCACTGCCCGGCGATAAAGGAATATTCTTATACTGAACAAAAATGGCAAGTTTTAATATCCCTGGATTTCCGTATTCTACCCAAATTTTGCTCCCCAACAATTAATATAGTTGAATTAAAATTATCCATATCCAATTGTATAAATATAGAGGAATCAGAACAGTGGTGAAGCCTTATTAATAAAAGTAATGCAGCTTTGAAGTTAGTCTCTCTGTGCCTCCCAGGACTTTAAACGTTTCTAATTCCAGCAAGTAGGTCCTGTATTCCCTCTTAGTTATTGATAAAATAACTGAAGCTCAGCAAACTCAGCACCTTTTAATAGTAGAGCCAAGATTTGAAGCTAAGTCAGCTTGTATTCAAAATCTGTGTGCTTAATGGCTAATTTACATGTATAGATGCTAATACCCCTAGAACAGAGCACTTAAAACAGTTGCTCCTCACTTGATGGCGGTGCGCGCCTTTAACCACAGCACTCAGGAGACAGAGGCAGGTGGGTCAAGACCAGCCTGATCTACAAATCCATTTCCAGGGCAGCCAGGGCTACATGGAGAAACGCTGTTTTGAAAAACCAAACCAAAACAAGTGAAACACAGTTGCTCCTCTTGTTTATATACTGCAAACAAAACAATACCTAAGGTTCCTGGTATTGTTTTTTATGCTCTCACTATCCAGTATCCTGTTACTTAATTTGTTAACTGACTATTGTACAATGTGTGTTGAGATGTGGAGAAGAAACAATGTTGTGTACAACAAAGGCCTGATATACATGTTATGTCTATAGTAAGGAAAAGTGTGCTTACTCTGTATAAAGTGATGTGACCTTCGAATTTCTAAGTCTAATGTGCTTGGCTTGTGTGGTACCGTGTACTGAGAAAGAATCGTAAGCTGGTCAGTAGGCAAGCTCTCTGGTAATCCTTTGATATATACTACCCTTTTAAAAGTAATTGTTTACAAATCATGGGGAAAGCTGGCATGATATACTACCCTTTTAAAAGTAATTGTTTACAAATCATGGGCGTGGGGTGCACTGAAGCAATGTTAGCTGTAGACTGTGTAAAGAGTGTAATAGAAGTGTGTGTTCCACTCACACATGGGAAGTTAGGAAGGGAAGCTGCACCTGTCTACCCTGGTGGAGAGTTGTGGGAGGTGTGTAAATGTTTGGCATGTTGAAAAATATTTTACTTTCATACTTGAATGATATTTTCACAGATACAGACATTTGGATTGAAAATAATTTTTCCTTAGAGATTTTCCTGCACACATTCTATTATCTACCATCAGTCATATCAATGGTGCTTTGATTTGCATTTCCCTTGAAGAGTAATCTGTACTTGGAACTTCTGAAGTTTGTTGTTGCTGGTTTGAATGAGAATGGCCCCCAGAGGCTCAAGTATTTGGATACTTGGTCCGCAGTTGGTAGAACTGTTTGGAAACGATTAGTATGTATAGCTTTGTTGGAGAAGGCTTGTCCCAGGGGATGGGGGAGTAGTCTTTGAGGTTTCAAAAATCCTTACCATTCCCAGTTACCTTACTCATGCTCACCCCCACCTCCCACCATATGCTTTTAGATTGAGATGTGAGCTCTTAGCTACTGCACCAGTGCCCTGCCTGCTGCCATGTTCCCTATCATAATGGTCATGGACTCACCCTGATCTGTAAACAGGTTCCAGTAAACTTTTTCTTGGCCATAGTATCTCTTTACAGAAGAAAAATGACTAAGACCGAAACTGGTACCAGGGTATGGACTACTGCTGTAACAGCCCTGAACATGCTATTTTTTTGATGAATATGGAAAACTTTGGGATTTTTGGATTAGGAAAGCAATTAAATACTGTAAGTAGGCACTTGGAAGACAATAAAACTGAAATTGTTCAGGAATTGTTCCTGAATTGCTCAGGAGGTTTCAGACAGGAGCAATGGTAGCAACTGGCCTAGAGACCTTTCTTTATGTTTTGGCAAAGAATGTGACTGCTTTTTACCCTTTTCTAAGAATCTGCCTGAGGCTAAATTGAAGAGTTTTGAACTAAGTTTATTGGCAGAAATTTCAATAAAAGGGAGTGGTGATCTTGGAGTGAGACCCACCCAGCTATAAATTGAGCTGAGGAATTATCTGTTCCTAAAGAGCATCAACAAAGGGGGAACCATATGCAAATGTAGTTCAAGGAAGGGGTCAGGTTCCATTCCATGAGGCTGCTGAACTTGACTGAATAGCCTGTGTGGTTCTGGTTTTGGAGTCATAGGATACAGAAGTAAAGGGATTGTGGAATCTTCCTCCACAGTTAAGAAAAACTATTGAGACCAGGTATGTGACAGGAAGTCTTGCTTGGGGTCCCAGAAAAGCCATTGTGTGAAGCTGTGGAAATGAAGCCTGATCATGTTAGAGATCTCAAAATGTAGAGATGCCAGATCTGTGAGATACCTGCCAAGGAGAACTGAATACAGGGAGTGCACCCAGCCCAAGAGAGAACAGTGTGTTATAGTTAGCAAAACTGAACGGCAGAGCAAACCAAGCCCTTTGACAAGACATGGAATTTTCTCAGCTGAGTTTTTTTTTTCTTGCTTTGGTCAGTAGTTTCTCTCTGTGCTTGCATTCCTTCCTTTTAGAATGATAGTATAATTTTGTGCTATTATATATTGGAAACGTGTGATCTACTTTTTGGTGTTACAGCTTTGAGTTTCAGAAGAGACTTTGGACTTGTAAACTGATTGAGAGTGAAAGTCTATGAGGATCTTTGAAACTGTACTAAATACATTTTGCAATCTGATACGGCCATAAATCTATGAGGGCTAGGGAGCAGGGCGTGATGACTTGAGTTAAAATACCCCCTATAGGCTTATGTATTTGGATAATTGGTCTCCAGTTGGTGGAACTGTTCGGGAAGGATTAGAAGGTGTGACCTTGGAGGAGGCAGGTCTGTTGGGCTTTGAAGTTTCAAATGGTCATGCTATTCCCAGTTAAGGTTCTCTCTACTTCATGCTTGTGGATCGAGGTGTAAACTCTCAGCTGCTGCTCCAGTGACATGACTGTCTGCCTGTTGCCATGCTCCCTTCCATAATGGTCATAGAGTCACCCTCTGAAACTATAAGCTTTCTTCTGTGAGTTGCCTTGGTCATGGTGTGACTTCACAGCAATATAAATAAATGGTGGCTAAGACACTGCTGCTACTGTTTGGACCTTCCTCTTACCTTCTTTTTTTCTATTTGGTGGGATGCATACTTCTTCGGCGACTCTCAGAATCTGACAATGTCCTTTCTGGGAAATTATCTTTTGCTGTATTTATAAATCCTGCTTTCTTACTGTCTAAATCTACTAAGTTGGATATTGGTCGTGCTTTGTGGAATATCATTGTCTCTCTCTCTCTTTTTTAAGTTTTATGAATTTTTTAATTTTATTAGATTTTTAAAACCCAAGTTCCTTCTCCCTCCTCTCCTTCCATTCCCTCCACACACCCTCCCACCCCACCCCCATCTAATCCTCAGAGAGGGTAAGGTACATTGCTTTGTGGAAGGTCCAAGGCCCTCCCTACCATATTTAGGCTGAGCAAGGTATCCATCCAAAGAGAATAGGATCCCAAAAAAACAGTACATGCAGAAGGGATATATCCTGGTGCCACTGCCAGTGGCCCCTCAGTCTGCCCCAGCCATGCAACTGTCAACCACATTCAGAGGAACTGGTTTTGTCCTATGCTTGTTCCTTCCCCAGCCAGCGGGAGTGAGCGCGCACCCACTCAGGCAAACAAACTGAGTGAGTGAACGCACCCAGCACGTTACCTACCTGCTCACACACACACTCATCCCACCCACCAACCAAACTTAGTTAAGTAAGTCAACCGACCGATCGATTGTGTCTCTCTCTCTTTCTATCAATTACTAGATAAAAAAAATATCTATATATATAATAAAAATAATAAACACAGGCCGGTCGTTGCGCACGCCCGCCATCCCACCCCACACGCAGCAGACACAGGCAAATCGATCTGAGTGCGAGCCCAACCAGCCCGACCAACGCTAGCTCGTTCCATCGCAGGCTGGCTCGCCAGCGAGAGAGCCTGCCTGTCTCGACTTACTTAAAAAAAAAAAAAAAGATAATCATCAGTCTGATTACAGGGCAAGTCAAGATCAGGCACCCTCTCCTCTATTGCTTAGGGTCTTAGGCGGGGTCATCCTTGTGGATTCCTGGGAATTTCTCTAGAGCCTGGTTTCTGCTAGCACTATAATGGCTCCCTCAATCAAAATATCTCTTTCCTTGCTCTCATCTCTGTCCTTCCTCCAATTCGACTATCCCATTCCCTCAAATTCTCCTCAACCCTTCCCCTTCTCCCCTCCTCTTCCTTCTACTCTCCCTTCTTCCCCAACCCCCCTTCCCGTTCCCAAATTTGTCAGGCAATCTTGTCTGGTTCCAATTTCCAGGTGGGTCTATATATGTTTTCCTTTGGGTTCCCCTTATTCCTTACATTCTCTAGGATCATGAACTATAGGCTCAGTTCTTAGTAGAAGAATCTCAAATGGCCAAAATATACCTAAGGAAATGTTTAACATCCTTAGCTATCAGGGAAATGCAAATCAAAACAACTCTGTGATACCTTCTTACACCTGTCAGAATGGCTAAGATCAAAAACACTAATGATAGCTTATGCTGGAGAGGATGTGGAGTAAGGGGAACACTGATGCATTGCTGGTGGGAATGCAAACTTGTAAAACCACTTTGGAAATCAGTATGGTGGTTTCTCAGAAAATTGGAAATCAACCTACTTCAGAATCCAGCAATACTCAAAAGATGCTCAATCTTACTACAAAAGCATTTGTCCAACTATGTTCATAGCAGCATTATTTGTAATAGCCAGAACCTGGAAACAATCTAGATGCTCTTCAACTGAAGAATGGATAAAGAAAATATGGCACATTTACACATTAGAGTACTAAGTGGTAGAAAACAATGACATCTTGAATATTGCATGCAAATGGATGGAATTACAAAACACTATCCTGGGTGAAGTAACCCAGACTCAAAAAGATAAATATGGTATGTAATCACTCATAGGTGGATACTAGCTATGTCTCTCTCCTTTTTACCAATAAATGTTTAACTCTTGTTTTGTAGTAGTGATATTGTTACTCTTAGGGGGCCCTTCAGCTTTTCTTCTAATACTTTTATTTTGGCAATTATATTTCTAATTTTAAAAAATATACTTTTGAGTTCTAACCCCCTTTTATGATCTTATTTTTTAGCTATGATATTATATTTAATTTTTCCTTTACTTGTTATCTTGATGTCTCTCAGAATAAAGATATTTCTCAGCTTTTTATGGGAGTCTGATGGTCTCTCCCAATTTAAAAATCCACTCATTGGTGAATAAATGTAGTACTAAAATGACTCCTGCTATATATACCCATAGATCAGTGTGCATCTCTCATCCCTCTTTGGGAAGAAACTTCCTGTAGAGGACAATTAACACAGATCTTAACTGGCCAGCATATAGATAATAAGGAACTGTGAAAGACTCAGCACTAAAGAGGGTGCATGTATCACAGAGGAGAGATCCCTAGAGAGTCTCAAGAACTTCTTGGAAGTGGGGGGAAATATTGCAAGAGGCATACATGGTAGATGGCTTGAAGGGAACAGTGTTTTCTGAATACAATAGGGTAGTTGCACTTACACAGTGATTGTGACAAAATACACAAGACCCATGCAAGCTCAGGCTAGACCAAATCCCAGTACTAGATGAGGAGCTGTTGGCATTTGGTAGGTGCTAGGAGGCAGGGAATTGGTTTTCTTTAAAGTGTCATTGTTGGTTATCCACACTCCTTCTTAGCCCCATTCCCATGAATAGTTTGCCACTACAAATTGGACTTGATGGTTTGTTTTCATTTCTTTTTTTTTTTTAAGAAGAAAATGAAAACTCAAATTAGAGTAGAAAGGTGAGGGAGAATCTAGGAGGACTTGGGGAAGAGGGGATGAATAGATCTAAAAACATTATGTGAAGTTCCCAAAGAATTAACCAAAAAAATTTTATTTTATTTTTATTTTTTAAAGATCCAATCATCTGGAGCAGGCAGGAGCTCTGCGATATATAGCAGGGCTTCATATTTCTTTAGCAGGCTCTACTCTGCCAGGATCTCTAGAGGGAAAAGAAACCATCTACCTGCCACACTGAGGAGGACATTTTTCTGGTGGTTTAATAGGTCCTCCTTTGTGAAAACAAAAAAGTGTGTGTGTGTGTGTGTGCGTGCGTGCACACGCACGCGTGTTTACACTTGTGCACATGTGTGTTCATGGCATGCACATACACATCCCCCTTAGATGGGGGAAGGTGGAATTAATTTGCATGACACTTGGGGTAAGTCTTGTGGATATATGGTTGAGAAGCCAAGATTCGTGCCTTAGTTGGAAAGAGAATCTCTGAAATATAGCTTGTTAGAATAAGGCCATAGTACGTTGGCATGAGCCCTGACCCAGTTACCAGTGTCCTCACGAGAACAAAATCCCCTGACACAGACAGAGAGTACCATGTACAGAAGACAGGGACTAGAATAATCCCTGTAATGATTGTCATGTCTCCTTGGCCACCATTTCCACAGTGCACAAAGGGCGGTGTGCATCAGTCTTTGGCCTGTTAATTCTTATTTACCCTCCTTGGAAGGCACCTGCTGTATAGCCTGACTTTAAATAAATGTCCCAGGTCTTATCCAGTATGGTCGTTGACACATCCGATGCCGGAGCTCTAAAGAGGATCTGTGATTTAGAAAGCTCCCTCCTCAGTTGTATTCCCACTGTAAATGTGCAAGCCTGCAACTTTCTTCTTAAGGCATTTAGTGCTGTGGACATGAAGCAAGCATCTGTCCCGTGCTGCTGACATTTTCTAGTGGCAGACGTACCATAGAGGATTCAGGAAGGAAAAATAAAACCCTGATACTTTTTGTTGTTGCTCTTCTGCATGTTTTCTTAAACTTCACGGGGGCAAGGTCTAGAGTTTCCATCTTTAAATGTAGTCCTTGTTCAGATGGAAAGGGTTTATAGGTGAGTTTTCTCAGTGGTTGAGGATTTTGTCTGATATTAACAGGCATCATTAAAAGTAGGTATGACCCAGGCATTTAGGTCACTGACAGTGAGTGACTTTTTTCATGTTGTCCATGTGTTGGTTTCTTTCATGCATTTCTAACTTGGGTTTTGTGCCTTAGCTAGTACTAATTCCTCTTCTGGTTTCTCTTTACCCTCAAAAGGTATTGCTTCTGAAATTTCACATTGTAGAGAGAAGTCTGCCTCCCTGTGACCCTAACCTATGCAGTAAATCCTCTGAAATTAATTTTGGTTGTTTCTGATCTGGCCCATGTGACTCTCCTCAAGACTCCATTATTAGACTCTGACAGCCTTTTAAATTTGTAAATGCCACAAATATGTCACCAGAGGCTAATGGGTAAAAAGAGAATTCCTTCCCGGAGAGGATATGGGTAGACTATTTCAAGTGGCAGATCTACATCAATAATGTTAATGTTTATGGGGTGTTGAAAACCATGGAAGTCTTAAGCCAGAATCATGTTCAGCTGAGTCCCAGAAATTTTGACCACAGAAGCCAAGGCACATTCCATTTATTCCAGTAAATGTTGTCAAGTCCTTTGCAACTGTTTGAGAGACAGTTGTCACCCTCCAGAACTCTCCACGTGGATGGCTTTTCTATGCTACCAGTCAGAGCAGCGGAAGCACTGTCTGTTGTGCCCAAGGTGACTTTTCTCTTCCCATGACTTCCTAAAATGAAAAGCCAATTTGCTCTGTGCTTTTGCCTTTATTTTTCTTGATTCTCTGGCAATATTTTTTAATTTATTAATACATACATGTGCATGTTTGTGTGTGTGTGTGCATCTACATACATGTGGCGGTCAGAGCATAGTTTGCAGGAGTTGTCTTTCCCTTTCCACGTGTGGGTCCCAGGGATCAAACTCAGGTCATGGAGATTTGTGGCCTGCACCTCTGACTTGCTGAGCACTCTTTCCAGGCACTCTGGCAATGTTTTTGAGAAAATTTGCATCATTCTTTCTGATTGATTTCAGGCCTTGTTTTTATGTCAGAAGTTTGTTTCCTGAGCAGTGAGCAGCCACAGAGCAAGAGCCTCTCCTTGTTTTTACTGATACCAAGAATTGCTTCTGGTTTCAGGCGAGAAACATTAGTGTTTGGGAGGCTGGGAAGTACATTCAGAGGAAATTTGTAAAAATGTAAGGAAAATTACCCTGAATATGATGCCAAATAGCATGTTTATGTTGTTATTTTTAGCAATGAGGATAAGGAATTGTCCTCTATATGGCAATGTAAAATGTTTTCTTTGTATTGGCAGAACCTTTGATATTTTCCTTGAAAACTGCTAACAAAAAGAACTAATTAAAAACTAAGCCATCATAAAGTTTTTCTGAGAAAAATAAAAGTTCTTAGGAAGAAGGAAAAGGAGAGAACAAAGAAAAACATAATTTAAAAGCTTAGCACAAGTTCACGCCATTGCAAGCCATACAGATATCCATACTGTAGATGGTAACAAGCGTATCTCTGTCCAAGATTGCAAGAAGGGGCTGTCTGAATAGTATAATAGCACGGTGATTTCATGGAGGGAACTTCACATTGCATAAAAACATTGCTGTACAAGTTGATTAAACCACTACAGTGTGGTAAAAAGAAAAGTTAATTTTTAGGATGTACTAAAGGAGATGAAACAGGATTTTTCTCTCCATTGTATAGCTGGTGGCACTATGTTAAATAGTATTTCACTTGCTATTTCTTACTAGATTTTGTTTTATTTAGTATTAGGGTGGCAGGAACTGTCCAGCAGCTAAGGCAAGAAGCTCAGAAGCTGGTTCCAGCCTGGGCAGCTGAGCAAGGCTCTGCCACCGAATGGCAAGGGAGGAAAGGGTTGGGGATAGCTCCAGGAAAGAGTGCTGGTGCTCTGCTTTCCAGCTGCTGGAGTTCAGTGTTGACTGCACCATTCCGTTTATTTAAAGAAGATAAAATCTCAAGTTAAGTGACTTGTCCACCACTAGTTAGTGTTCTCTTCCTCCTGCCTTTTGTATCTGCTATACAGCAGCAGTTTCTAGATGTTTTCTTTCATGACTAATAACATCTTCTAAAAGTCTATCATGACCTCTAGTGTCCAGGATACTTGTCCTTGATCCCTGACTCCTGGTATTCACACCCTGATCTCATGTCTTCTTCCACTGTATCAGACTGTCAGACTTCCTCTGCAGTACTTCATAGGGGAAGTGGTGGTTTATCTCTGAGACCCAGTTATATGAAGTAATCTTGACTTCAGTTAACACCGCTTAAATTCTTCCTCATGGCTCACTGGGAAGGAAGCTCCCGTGTCCTGTGCAGCCATATGCAGTAACCTGTATGGTGAGGCCTGGTGCCTCCGATGGTGGCAGCAGCCTCTGAGGAACTCAGCACTTCTTACCAGCAATTACTTAAGTGAACCGTCTTGCAAGGAACCTTTAACCTGACTGTACCTCCAGCCTGCCCCATGATGGAAAAACTCATAGGAGACCCTCCTGAGAGGCTCTACTAAGCTGTTCTGAGCTGAGAAAATAAGTGCTTTCTGTGAGTGGCTGGGCTTTGGGGTGGTTTGGTACACAGCAGTAGATAACTAAGGCAGTGGGCTGTGGAGCTCTGACGCAGTTTGAAAGTTTTCCCTTGTTTGTGATGAGTAAAAGAGAAAGGACTGTCTTAACATCTAAATAGCAGGGATGTCATAATTACATGTAAGTAGATGACAGTTCTTTAAAGGAAAATTATTGTGTTGAAAAACTTGTCACACTGTTCTTTCTTTTGTTTTGCTATTGGGCACGGACAAATTACCATCAGCTGGCATTTACTTCATGCTGAGTTTCCGCTGATGACTTTCAACTTTGCCCATGTTTTTTCGTCAGTTATTTTCTAGATAAAGGAAGAAACTGTTGTCTTTTGAATTGAAGCTCTAGCAGAACTAAACCAAGTAGTGTAGTGTTATTTCTTCTTGTGACGCAAAGACACTGTAATCATGATGCGTAGTTACTCTTCCTTATGAATTGGGTACTATGGTATAATCCCTCAAAAGCTTTTCTGATCCTAAAATCAGATCTTACAAAGACCCTTAGACATTACAAATTGCTCTTTTTTCCCACTTTTATTTGGATTTTGTATTGTCTTATTTTTGAGACAGAGTCTCCCTTTGTGATCCTGGCTGTCCTGGAACTGGATTTGTAAGCCATGATGACCTTGAACTCACAGAGATGTGCCTGTCTCCACCTTCTGAGTTCTGGGATTAAAGGTGTGGGCCCACCACATCCCCTTTCCATTTTTTAAAATGCAATTGTCTAAAATCAAATTTAGAAATCTCATTAAGACTTATGTAATTACTCAGAAGGAGAAAGACAGACAAACAAAAGCCAGTTGATGAGGCATTTTTCTTCTTCTTCTTCCTCCCTGACTCTGCTGTGTGTCTGCACATCTTCGCCTCCATCTACACTGTTCTTCTGTGAGGGACCCTACCAATGATGGAAATGTCCCAAAGTAGTCATTTCCTTGGGGGAAGAAATACGTCTGTCATTCAGAGCTGAGTTGCTTAGGCGGCTAATCATAATTATTTCAGTGTGTCAGATAAAATGCTACAATTGATCCTTCTTAGTGACGAAGGATAAAAAAAAATGAGAGGGAAAGAGACAGGAGAAAGTAAATTATAGTTTTATGATAGATCAGACTAGTACCCTGTCAAACAAGTTGCCATGTAGTTTCTTTAGAAATCACTTATCTTTCTTTTTCTCCTAAAATTGTACACAGCTACCATTTATGTAAGATTTGTAATACAGAATTTTAAAGGTTTAGCTATCATAACCTTTAGTCATAGCAACTCTTATGAATGAACGGAAAATGTTATAACACAAAAGGTGTTCTGATGAATATTTTTAAAACTTGCCTTAAAAAATAAAAGCTAGGTAAAGTCAGTGGGTTTTTTTTTGTTTTGTTTTGTTTTGTTTTGTAACTCAAGCAAAAAAGCTGGGGTGTCTGAGTCCTAATAGAGACTTCATGTTTAAATTCTTAGACTCCAGAGATGGAGCCTTTGTGTTCAGCCACATTGCCAATATGAACATAGACTATTTACCGAACCCGCCTGTGCCTCAGTTTCTTCTTGTATAACTTGAGAAGGTAATATTTACTATATCACAGCATTGTGGGGATGAGTTCAGACTATAGGACTGTACATATCTACTAATAGCCAGTATTAATGGTTTCTAGATTATTGTTTAAAATGGATCTTCTCTGTAGACTTGGGTGAACTTTGGCAGCCTTATGTGGGTTCTCTGTAGCACTTTGCCTTCTGCTTCTCATGTGAAGAACAACTAAGCAATAATGAATCTTAAGGAAACCCAGCCCTGTCCTGGTCACCCACAGAGTACCCATCTTACAGATTAAGGCCTGCTCCAGTGGATGCCACTGGACGTGTGTGTCGATTCTGGAGGCTGGGCTTTATAAAAGATGGATCTCTTAGAATCAATAGCAACTGTAAAACACGTTATACTCAGGTTTTTGGTGACTTTTTTGCTTACAGTGTTCATTTCCACTATAGCCCCTCAGTGTTTCTGGACTGTTGTCCTGCTACACTGTACTTCCTCCTAAGCCTTCCATGCTTAGTATGTTCCATCCTTTGCCTCTCTGAACCCCTGACCTAAATACCAGCTACCTCTAGCTTATAAGTTGGAAATCTAATAGACATCCCAGACTTATGCCTAAAAGAGAACTCAGCCCCCTGCCAGTTGAGCACATCCAATTAGTAGCTCCAAACCTCATTAAGACTTCTTTATATTAAAAACCTGAGAGCAGCCTCAGCTCTTCCCTGAGGCCACCCACAACTCAGGCCGCCACCTGGTGACTGCTTATTTCATCCACATTAGATCATTGTCTTCACCCCATAATGTGACCTCATCTCAGGAGTGATAACAACATGCCGCTCAGAAGCAAAGCAGGGACCGGATTACAGGCAGTGAGGGTCCCAGAAAGTTGCCTTAGAGTTTCAGTTTCCTTAATGGTGGCCTGTGACTTTGTGGGGTCAGCAAAAAAGTGACTTTGTGGGGTTGGTTTGTTTTTCTTTTGCAGTGCTGGGTTCGAACTTGGGTCCCCGTGGAAACAAGGCATACTTTCTCTCCAAGCAACAGCCCCAGTCCTATGTGTAGCTTTTAAACAGAGTGAGGCTTACTATTGCTTTCTGTTTGAATGGCCTGTGGCCATCTCTTGCATCTTCCATTCAGAACAGCTCGTTATCCTGACCGGTCTGCTTTTATGACATAGAGTCGTGCCTGCCTTGTTATAATGCCCACAGTGGTGGTCGTTTCCTTTTTTTGTTTTTATCTCATTTTCAGGAAAACAAACAAACCTCTCAAACTAAACTACAAAAGAAGTGCAAATTCATCTTAAAAACCAAATAGTCTGCTCTAAACGGAGCCTCCCACTGATTAAATAGTCTCCTTGGTGGTTTGAAGAATTAACACAGCGAATAAGTGTCTGAGTCCTAATCTTGTGTATCTGCTCTGTAAGAACAGTGTTCAGCTCTTATTTCTGATGAGTTGGTAACATCTGTAATACCTTTCTGAACTTCAGAATGTTTCTACCCTTCCCCTATAAGCCATCACTCTGTGGGTCAAACAGATGGGTATGGGTTTGCCTGCTCCTGTGGTGACCCATGCAGATACCTCTGGGAAAGGGGCAGTTGTCATACATGGAACTGTCAAAGGCTGGAAGGGAAAAACAGCATGGTCTGCTGCCACAGCTCTCGCTGGGCTGGAGCTTGATGTTGAGACCAGGCATGAGCTGCAAAGACTTCCTGCCCTGGCCTCCTGGGAGCTGAGATAACAGACTTACTGTGCCCAGTGAAATAATGGATAGAGATGCAACACTGTGATGTCAACAACTAGACTGTCTCTGTACCTGCTGGCTGGCTGTCAGGATCTACAACTAACGATTTGACCTGTCTAGCGATGACGTTGAGTCAGGGTTTTTTGTTTTGTTTTTGGTTTGTTTGTTTGCCGCTTGTTATAATGTCTCTGGCTGTGGTAAGGGGTGTCTGTGAATGAGTTCTGATTGCTGACTTGAGAGCTGGCCAAGTGAGAACTCAATAATATTTCTATGTATTTTGGTTCCAGATCCCCTAATTTCTTTGTTTCCTGATTTGTGTCAAATTAGTGGAGTTTGAGATAATAGGTGCTAAGTGAGTTCAAAGACAGGAGGTGCTGAGTTTTCTCGGCTTTCCAGGAAAAAGGCACGAGTGTTTGCAGCAAAGCACCTGCAGTTGTCCTGACTGGGTGGGAATTAGCAGGAACTCTTAATCTAGAATCTCACCCAGAAACCATTCTTCTAGAGACTTGGTGAGTGTGGAATGCAAGGGCTCATGCCCAGTCTTAGTATAACATGTTAAAACAGTTGAATTTTGTTGTAAAACTTCACTCTGAGTTTGCTGTGATTGTGCCTGCTGAAAAGATTTTTCTATCTAATATGTGTTTGGGACATAATACCACCATATCCTCATCTTACTTGAGGCTACTCTTTTCTTTAGCTTAATTCTCAACTCCTGCCAAAAGAATCCAAAGGCTGAAGAGAAAGAAATTTGCCCCCAGTTGCCCCTCTTCCTCCATGTAGCAGGCAGCAAGGCATTTGGAAGTGGAGATACAGAGACACAGAGAAACCTCCTCCACACATCCAGTGCTTGGTGGATTACAAATGACGATGGCAGGACTCAGCACTGAGTCTGTACCAGATACACTAGAAATAAAATGAAGTTACTCACTTTCCACAGTTGTGTGCATGGTATATTCCTTATACAGCTGAAAGCAGAAATGAGAGGGCCAAGTGTTAGAGCCCACTGTTCACTCCTAGTGATGCAGAAAGCTAGGCTAGCTGCAGAATTACTGTAGACCACATGAAGCCCCCGGGCTCCATGCTGCCAAGCCGGCTCTGTTGAAAGGGTACCCTACCTTCTGTATTTATGCTGCAACTCGGTGGAAATGTTCTGTTGTGAATCCAGTGCTGGCAACGGCAGCCTTTGGTTTTACTGAGGAAAGTAAGCCATCTCTAGTAATAATAGGCAGAAGTCAGTTGATAGCCAGTGTTGTATGTGGCCACTGTGTGCATGGGACATGCATTTGAGGACATGTGTCTTTAGAATTTAGAGGTGTCATCAGGGAATCTTATTTCCAAATTCAAGAACAAAGGAACCTTGTGTTGGTTCTTTCCAGTCGCTGCCACTTTAGGGACACAGTGACACAGCAGCTGTCCCTGCTGTTCATGCCCACAAAGAGTCTCCCTCCAACCTCCGTTGTCTCAAATCAGATTTTCTACATAATTTTATTTTTAGTTTATTAGAAGGAAAACTTTTCTGTTGTGGCTAAATCTTTTCACTCTATTTTTTTCTAAGGTCTGCTTTTATGACTAAGCCATAAATCGTTAAAAATAAAGATTTACAGTGGAAATGTCGACTCCTTTGTGTTGTGTCAGGTCAAAGTCTGTCACTAATTGGTGGACATTTGTTCATGCCTGTGTCATGAGCGGTGGCCACACGTGGGGCAGGCAGTTGTGGTCCAGTTCAGATGTGCTAATGTTCTCCTTGTTATGATCAAGTGGGACACACAAAGCCTTGGTTTGGAGAAGTCTGTGGTCAAGGCAGGCATTTAGGATTTATGGACCTTTACTGAGCTGGTCTTGCCCCTGTCTTTTCTCCACTATATCATCCTGTATCCACTAGGGGACATAAGAGCACCTGCTGCAGGACAGAGTGAAAGCCTGAGCTGGTTAAAACGCTGAACAGTTAGGATAACATGAGAAGACTTGGATATTATCTTCATGCTCATAAAGAAGCTATCCATCCTGTTTAAATCTCTGTTACCATGGGGAGCTTAAGTGAGATCAGCATTGTAAAGGATGGGAGCAAATCTGCAGCTGACTAGGCAGCTTGTGCCGCCCAACTGTGCTCCTTTGCTTTGAGTTCTCAGGCCTGGAAGACTATGACAAGAATGATTTTAGCTTTGAAAATAACAGCACTATATAGAAGGAAATCCTTTGTCAAAGTCAGGGCTGTGAAGTAACTGGGAGGTCATCTGCTGTCAGTCCAGTGGACAAACCCCAGAGTAGTCTCTATGCTATACTCAGTCACATGTTCTAGAGCTATGAAACCTGAGTATGTGTTCCCTTCTAAACCGTTAGCTTTGATAGTCAGATATCTGAGTTCACAGTTTAGAAACTGTGGGTGGAATTTTGCTTATTCATAGTTCTATGTGTACTGTGCACATGAGTGTGGAGGTCAGAGGTCAGCATCAGGGGCCTCCTTCCCTTGCATTCTAACTTATTTTGGGAGACAGAATCTCTCATTGAACCAGAGCTCATCAGTTTAGCCAGGCTAGCTGGCCTGTGAACCTTGGGGATCTGCCTCCATGGTGCCGACATTGCAAAAGGACAACACTACACCCAGCTTTTCCTGTGGGTGCTTGGGATTTGAATTCAGATTTTCATACTTGCATGCTTGGCAGTTACTACTGAGCTATATCCTCAACTATTTACAATTATTTTAAAATTATATGTATTAAAAGTACAAAAATTTTAAATGATGAAAGACAAATTTGTCATTTATTGCATCTATTTCACTAGACTATAGCTTGAGTGTTGATATTAGTGAATTAAGGTCTACTGTTTTTTTGTTTGTTTGCTTGCTTGCTTTCTATTGCTCCTCTGTTCATCCTTTCTGACTTATTTTGGACAGAAAAGTCAAAGAGCTTTTGGTTTTCAACTTTCAGTTTCATCCGTACTTCTGCAGTTATGGCAGGGACTGTAATGTGTAATGTATCTCTGCCCTAGTCTGCAGTGGTTAGCATTACCTCACTTCCCTCTCCATTGTTTTCATAGACATGGGTATGTAAGTGTCACATATGTGACATATATCTCCAAATTCCATGTTATCGTTTTTGCTCTACGTATTCCTTTATCTTTAAGGTAAAATTATAATACACACTAACTCATAATTTTATATGTGTCCACCCGTTTCCCATCTGTTGTCAATTTTCTTTAGTCAGAAAAATTCCCTTTAACATTTTTTGTACGGCAGGTCTGTTGGCAGCGAGTTCTCATTTATCTGAAAGCACCCTTAGTTTTCCTTTATCTTTGAGAGATAAATTTGAAGTTGACAGGGGTTTTTGTGTTTTCTTTCCTTATACTGTACTTTGAAGATGTCATGTCGCTGTCTCTTGTTTCTGACAATTCAGCCGTTACTCGAGCTCTTCCTCCATGCACAGTGCACCCTTTGTGTCTGCACTGCTCTCACCATTGTCCCTTTACTGTGTTCTCGGTAGCTTGGCCACAACAGTCCTTCGTTCATATTTTTATTCTGTACACTCTCTGTTCTGAGGTTTCCATGATACACATTTATCCATGTTAACTTTTGTCCTGTAGGTCATGAGGCTTTCCTATCTCCACCCCACCCCTTCCTTATAATTCTAGTTTTCTAATAGAATAATATCTACTGATTTGTGTTCACTAATACAGGTCTCCTCCAATCCACTATTAAACTTAATAATTTGTTTCCATTAATTTTATTTCAGATACATTTTTGCAATCATATGGTAATTATAGCCTCTGATTCTCTTCTATTTTCCATTTGTTTGCTTGCTTTTTTGTTGCTCGGTTTTGTTTGTAATCATATTGCCCTCTTAGTAGCTTAAAGCTTCCTTAAAGCCCTTGTCTGCACTCTCTGCATCTGGGTTATCCATCCTAGGTTTTTGTCTGTTGAATGACTAATGATCTCTGTTATAGATCACATTGCCTCACATCTTGGCATACCTACCTGTTTTTATTTTATCTGGGGGATACAATGCAAATTTTGTTTTCCTCAGAGTATTGGATTTGTTCTGTCAATCAAGTAACTTAGCAGCTGATCAGACTGAATCTGATAGGAATTTTGAGAGGTTTTAGGTTTACAGTAAAACTAAGCAGAAACTAGAGAGCACCCATATATTTTCCCCTGCATTGAAATGCAGATTCCCAGACTACTAGCATCCTGCCCCAGGGTGTGTATTGATTGCAACCAATAAACCCAACTGTTACATTATCACCAGAGTCCATAGTTGAGGGTACTTGTTCTGTAGATTTTGACATGGGTATAATGGCATGTATCTAGCATTCTAAAATCTTACAGAGTAGTTTTACCACCCTAAGAAGTTGTCTGTACCATGCCAGTTCATTCCACCTGCAGCTAGCCGTAAGCACTTTTTGCATTGTTTATGTAAGGCAGCCTTTCCCAGAATATGAATTGGAGTCATACAGTAGAGTAGCCCTTTGAGTTCACTTCTTGTCCTAAGCAGTGTACAGTGGGGGTTTGGCCATGTCTTTTCATGATTTGCTAGCTCATTTCTTTTTCTTACTGGTTAATATGTTACCATCTTGGCATACCATTATTTACCCATTTATCTACTAAAGATCATCTTAGTTCTTGTAAGTTTGGGAAATGATGATACATATGTGTAGTAGGAGAGAACCACTTGTTGGTTCCCCAGCTGCTCAGCCCCGAAATAATCACACAGAAACTGTTTTAATTAAATTACTATTTGGCCCATTAGTTTTAGCTTCTTATTGGCTAACTCTTACATATTAATTTAACCTATTTCTATTAATCTGTATCACCACGTGGCTGTGGCTTACCAGCTAAAGTCTCGGCGTCTGTCTCCAGCAGGGCTGTATGGCTTCTCCCTGACTCTGCCCTTCTTTCTCCCAGCCTTCAGCCTAGCTTTCCCTGCCTACTTATGTTCTGCCTTGCTATAGGTCCAATGCAGTTTCTTTATTGATCAGTGGTACAGAGGAAAATCCCACATCACATATGAAAGTTTCTATGTTGATATAAGTTTTCAATCCATTTGGGTAAGGACCATGGAATAGAATATTTGAATGTTTAGACCTCAATAATGCTTTAATATGGATTCCCCAAGTGACACAATTTTATGAAACATCTTTCATATGCTTATTTACCATCTGTGTATCTTTTGTCCATTTTTAATAATTACTATTGAATCTTAAGTTTCCTATACTTTTTTGTTGTTATAATAACATTTTAAAATATTGTCTCACAATGTATGGCTTATCTACGCATTTTTTTTCTTTTGACAGCATCCTTTTCAGAGCAGAAGATTCTAAAGATAATGAAGTCCACTTGTCAGTTTGTTTCCATTGTAGTCCAGTCACTTAGGTTTCTCCCCTGTGACTGATGCAACGTTTAATAGTTTCGGATTTCACATTTAGGGCCTTATTCCACTTTGAATTGGTTTTGTGCCTAAGTTCATTTTTAATATCTTTCTGTGTCTGGTTGTTATGGCAACAGTTTGTTGAAAAGATGATCTTTGTTTCACTGTGTTGCTTTTGTTCCTTTGTCAAAGATCAATTCATCACATTTATATGAGACTTTTGGACTTTTTATTCCTTTAATCTATTTTTGTTGGTTTGTTTGTTTTCCCCAGTACCTCATTGTTTTTGATTACTGAAATTTTATAGCAAGTTGGGTTTTGTCAGTTCTGTAGTTTTACTTTTTCCTTCAGTATTCTGTTGACCATTCTGAGTCTTGCTTTGTCTGTGTGCATTTTAGGACCAACTTGGTATCCCTAAAATCATTTTCTACAATTTTGACTAGTATTGGTTTGAATTTTATAGATCAAAATGAGAAGAGCTGACATCTTAACAATATTGAGTTGTCCTGTCCATGAACATGGAATGGCTTTCACTCATTGAATTTGTCAGTGTATTTTGCCAAAGTTTTCTGATTTTCTTCATACACATGAAGACGGGGGAGGGACTGTTTGTGTAGATAGTTAGGTTTGAACCTGAGTTCTTTATTTCTGCACTGCTAAAGTAAATGATAATTTGTTTTCAATTTCAAGTGTCATTCATTCGCTGATATGGAAATGTGACTGAACTCTATATTAGTGTATCTACCTGTATCCTGCATCTTTCCTGTGACTTCAACAAGGGTAGTTTAATTTTTTTTTTCACTTCTAATATGCACCTCCTTTTTTCTTATCTTACTATGTTAGCCTGGTCTTAGAGGATGATGTTGGGAAAGGACATCCTGGATTTGTTCTTATACTAGTAAGAAACCTAGTTTCTTAACATTTAATATGATGTTGGGTATAGGTTTTTCCTGTTTAGTGTCCTCATCTCAGTTAATAGTACTGCATTGCCTGCTATCCAACATCAGTTGTCAAATATAAAGGTGTATAAATGACAAGATTCCATGAAGCCAGACAGAAAAGTTGCTGGAGATTTGTGAGCTGAATGGAGATTCCCAGAGGTACAGTGTGTCCTGAAAACAGGAGTCTGGCCAGGCAGAGCACGGAACATCTGTGGATACTCACTTGATGTCCTAAAAGGTTAGGGTTTTAAAATTAATCAATTTGTCTTGTGCAGAACAAATAAGTTGTAGTTCCAAGGATTTTTCTGTCAAATTGGCTTGAATAATTGATTACCACTAAACAGTAGAAGCTCATGCAAGCAGCATTGCTTACTGCCACATTAGTGGTTGCCAGCATCCCTTCCATATGTTTCACCGGGAGGATTTGCAGAGATTCCTTCTGTGTTGTTTTTTCTTCTCCCAACCACTGGCCATATTTCAGTCTGTTTCCAGATCCTGAAAATCCCTCTGGTGCTGAAAGACTAGTGCCCTTTGCCATCTTAATCCCAGGGCCCCGTAAGCACAGTAAGTTGTTCACCAAATAGTTTACTCATTTAAAGCACAGAACTGCTCTGTGGAGTTTGGCGGGTGTGTTTTAAGGAATGTGCTTATGCAGAACTCTTGTCCATTTGCCCTACAAAATCTTTTGTCCTACAAAATTTTGTTGCATGTAACAATTCTCTGTGATCGGATAGAGTTGGAACACAGTGGTTCCAGGATCCCTGTCCTGTCTTTCGCAGGGCCCCATAAAGACCTCTGTGTTGTATTCTGTTTTCTGGAATGGTGCCCATCCTCCTGTCACTTCTTTTGTTCAGGAGTCATTGACACTCCTCTGGATGACTCTTAGACTGCCACGTGTCAATCAAAGCATAGTAGACGCAAGATGAGGAAAAATAGGGGAAAATTTGCCTTGTTTAAAATCGGGTAGACTTTTCCTTCTATACTGTTGTTATTGTTGTTTTGTCTTGCATGCAAGTTTCTAGCTGTGTTTTGTATTTTGGTCATCTTTAAGGGCCAGAAAGGAACCTAAGTCATAATAGAATAAAGACTCTAAAAGAATGCCATGCCAGAAGACCACAAGGGAATAAAATTGAAGTTTAGTGTGAATATACAGAGTGAAATTCTGTTGCTTTAGAAGCTGAGTCTCCAGTGTTGCATCTGGAAGGGCTTTTAACAAGAAAATAATTGTTAGATAGTTTTGGTGCTTCAGGAGAGAGTAAAACAAGCAGTTTGATGAGCAATTCTTCAGAAGTTTGTGGTAAAGTAATAATAAAAATGTGGATTCTGACCTCAAAAAAGCTGACTAACATAAATGACCATTTATAATCCTTTTAAAATCTCATAAATTTTATGTAAAAATATAATGACCCAAAAAGTATGTCCTTAAATTTGAAGGAGTCTGTTTATACAATCCACATAACTTGCCCCCCCCCAAAAAAAATGCAGAGTTGGGTAACTTCTTTCTGAAAATAGAATGGCCCATTTTTCCTGGCACAGGTCCTTGGAGATTATTAGCAGTCAGTCCTGGGGGCCTCGTGTCTTGGACCAGTGAGTGCAGGTAGTGCCATGTGTCACGCTTCGGCTTTCAACAAGTCTCAGCAAAGCTCTGAGACATGGCGCACACATCCTTTCACAGCACTGTCAGCACCAAGCTCTTCAAGCACCACACCGTGCCTGAGCGAGAGGAGCAACAGACACCTCTGCTTCAGCATGTGTCAGGGGCACAGTGTGGTTCTGTTAGTCTTCCCTCCTCCCCACATAGGCAGAGGATGTTAACCCTGTCCTGAGCAGAAAGGTGAAAGAAACCATCAGCAAAGCCCATGGTGAGCAAGGACAGCAGTGTTTGTGTGGCTTCTTACTTACTAAGGAGCTGCTTAGGGTGACATTTTAGCCCTCGGTTACCGTAGATGTTTTGTATATGGCATTTTGGTGAAATAGCCAGTCTACTCTGGGTTTTATTTGTTTGGTTGATTTTGTCATGTATTTCCTGATTCCCCTGTAGATAGACTCTTAGATTGCACATTTGAATGCACATGTGCACATACAAACAACACACTCAGCCTTATTTATATTGCTATTTTCTTAGGATATATTCTTATTGAAAAGATACTGTGTGAATATGTTTACATCTGTTACATCTGTTGTAAAGATACTGTGTAAAATCACAGAATCATTCTGTCAATTGTTGTGAGAATTCGATTAGCTGATGTTACAAAGCCTTAAATAATGCCTTACTGTAAAAACTCAAAGGTGTCTGGTCATATGCTTCTTGTTTTCATTGCTTCTGTCTTTCTTGCTAAACTTTGAGCCCCTAGATAAGGCATTTGGTTAGAAAACCATTAGTGGACATAACTCAAAATGGCTTGAATAATAAGGAAATCTATTATCTTTATTGAGTAGTAAAGAAATATCATTGCCAGGAACTCAGAGGAGTGAATCCAGAGCCAGTTCATTCTGGAGTTCCTGTCTTTCCGCCTATTCCATCCTCAGTGAGTTGGCTTTTCTCAAGGTCGTCGTATCACGTGGTACAAAGTTCCTAATGATCTTTCTTGAGTAATGGTGGCATCTCATTCTAAGCCCCTGGCAGATCTCTCCTCACATGATTTAGCATTATTAAATAAATGGAATAGAGGTAGCATGGTTAGCTTAGACTATTGCTTTTCATTCCTTTGGACCCACTGGAGGAAATATATTTTGTATTGTGGTCACATTATCATCACACATATATTTGAGCATATGTATATATCATTCTAAACAGTGAAATCTAATTCTTTAGAAAATGTCCTGAAAACAGAATAACAACCTCTGCTGCCTGCAATGGTTTGTGTATGAAATGCACAGCAAAAAGCACATGTGGTGCAGACTTGGTCCTCTGTTGGGGAGGTGCTGACACTAGGACATAAGACAGCTACAAGTAGGTTGTGGGGTAGGAGCACAGGTTGTCATTGGGTGTTGTCTCTTGTCCTGGGTCCTTTCCATCTCTCTCTGTTTCCTCATTGCTACGATATGAAACTGCTTTGCTCTGTCATATCCTCCCCACCACATTGGAAACCATGAACGGAAACAAATCCTCCTTTAAATAGTCTATGTCAGGTATTTAACAGCATGGTGATGTAAAAGCAACTAACTTGCTATTATTATAAGATTCAGCACCATATTGCATATTTAGTGGCCAAACACACAAATATTAGCAAAGGTTTAATGTAGGTAGGCTACTGGTAAGGCTTTTCCTGTCCTGAATGTGTGAGGGCAATGCTGTGATGCTGTATGATACCCTCGAGCTTTGTCCATTCACTTCTCAGATTCACACTCATTGTACTTGGTATAGTAATATTAATAATAATTGATCTGCAGAAGAGTCATTAATGTGTCCAGTACTCACTAGAAACTTACAGAAATGCATGAATAGTAAGATTTAGGGATCATTCGAAACCATTTTAGAAGCTGCCTAGTGGAGTATGTGAAGATGAGTCAACTAAATTTAGTTTGTGATCTCAAGTTGAGTTCTGGATTGGTGAAACATTTCTCTGCAGAGAGATTAAGATACTTCAGAAAATTTGAATGCGGGCTATGCATTAGCCTCCTTTTAATAGTTGTGCTATGAATATGTGTGACACTGTTCTTCCTATTTGGAAAATGCACTGGAGTGTCTATTTGATGGAAAACTATAAAGAGATCTTTTTACTTGGGTGAACTTTTCTGTAGAGTTAACACTTACTCACCCCAGATAGGGCACCAGCGACAGACCAGGTTGTGTGTGGTGAACCAGTGAGCTTATTTAATCAGACTGACTTAGAGTTTGCCTGATGCCCAGACAGTGCACCCTTGCAAGCTCTCACCTAAACATGGATGACAGCTCTCTCGTAGCTGCATAGATGGGATCCCCACTAAACTCCCACATTCCCTCCAAAGACCAGTGGGAGCCCAGAGAATTATTACATCAGCTGAGAGGGAAGTGCAAGAAGTGGCTGCAGCCTCAGGTGCCCTGATTAAGATGGTAATGGCACTCTGCTCTGAAGCTAGCTTTCTACAATAATACTTTTCTTTTCTGAATTCGAAATTGAAAGTTTAAAATGTCATGGATTGTTTGCAATTTAAAAATATGTGTATCTGGTTCTTGAATTCATTCTTACTGAGTGTATCGTGTGTGTGTTTGTGTATGTATGTGTGTGTATGTATGTGTGTGCGTGTGTATGTATGTGTGTGTATGTATGTTTGTGCTTGTGTGTGTATGCATATGCATGCCATAGTGTGTAGTTTTTTTTTCTTTGAAAAGTTAAAAAATACCTTATTTTTTATTCCTAGTCACTACTATAATTACAGGGTAATATACTTTATGTATTGAAAAAAAAGGGACAGGGCTAGAACAGATAAAGGCCACAAAAATGTACATCTAATTGACACTACATTGCATTAACAGATAGCTGCGCCTTTTGAAAACTGACTCTCACTCCTTTGAACAAGAAAAGTTCCTAGTTAAACTGCTGTCATTTTTCTCATTGGATTTGGTTTGTTAGCATTGTATGCACCTATTTTCCTAAGCGATGGCATTTTCCTGTGGTGTCTTTGTCTGACTTTGGTGTTAGTAATGGCCTTGTAGGATGAGGTAGGAGCTGTTACTCCTGTAGTTGAGGATCTGGATAGTAATTGTTCTAGGGATGTTTAGTCACATTCACCAATGGACCCTGGACCCAAGGTCTTCTACTGGAGGAATTCAAGCTTGAATCCCTTGATAGGTCTGCTCAGCTGTTCTGTTTCTTCTTGGGTCAGTTCCTAGGGATTTTGTTAAATTTTTTTTATTCCTTTGTAGCTTAATTTATATTGACTAACAGTACACTTTTTACATTGTGTAAATGTCTGATCACGTTTTATGTAAAGTTATATTTAAACCACACAAAATAAACCCTCCATAAAAGCTGCCTTGCTTTATATATTTGATCTAAAATGCACTTTTGGTGATAATGCTTCATGCACTATGGGTCTGCACCTTTACCAATATTTGGTATTTGCCACCAGTTGTATTTCAATCTTTCTGGTTGGAATACTCAAAAGTGCTTTTGTTTCTTTTTAATTTTGAAGTTTTAAAACTGGCATCTACCAGAACATCATTACCAAAGATACACCTTCAGTCTATCGGGGTTTTTTGTTGTTGTTGTTTCCCTTTGTGTGTGGTATATGAACGTGTTTACATGGTTTAGAATGTATGGAAACAGATTCCTTAATTTCAGCTCAGTTACATCTATTAACAGTGTGCTTACAAGGAATAAAGGGATTTTTCATGGTTTGCGTTAGTCAACTACCAATAAATATGGGCAGAAATGAAACAGTCTACAAATGGCATCACCTTCATTTGATCGCTGCTTCATCTTTATCTCTTCAGCACGATGTATCCCAGACTTTACTCAAGGCAACCCTGGACAGCGTTGTGGAAGAATGTGTCAGTTTTGTGGGAGTGGATATCAACATCTGTTCCGAGGTTCTGTTACGGTGAGACAAGAGTTTAACTTGCTAACTGAGAGAAGGGGTCTTGTGTATAAAGTCCAGCATAGAAAATCTGTATGTTTATATGTTCCTGTAGAATAACCAGAGAGGAAGGAGTCATTTAAGGAAAGAATTGCAGGAGTGCACATAATAATCTGAAATGGTTCATGGTAACCATTGATTGCATCAGTGCTGCTGATCGAACTTAAATGAGGTTAGCATGGAAAGTGCCATTGCTCCAAGCTGCAGAGTAGATGCCCTTCACTGGCCTAATCTCTTGCATGTGTCTGTCAAAGCTGAAGGTAACCAAAAGGTGAGGGCTTCTGCAGGTTCAAGGAGTGTCACAGTCACCTGTCAACACTGACTGGCTGTTTTCCTGGCAGTTACATAGGAGTTCCTCTTTCCTTTTCCTTGTTTTGGTTCACACTCGTGCTCTGGATGTACAGGTCTGCTGGTGCTCTATGCAGTTCCTGGATCTGGGCCCTTCTCACCAAAACTGTGATAGTGGAAAATACCTTCTGTGTTCTAAGATACCACTTTCCTCTTACCAAAGCCATGAAAGTCATAATTCCATGCTTGGAACTGTGCAGTGGAATTAGTATTCTCTGTAATAACAATCTTTTAATTGAAATCTGTAGTAAATGGGGGGGGGGCAGCTGTGTTCTGCCGCCGAGAAATGGGGCCGTTTGTTCCCAGTGCCTGACTCCCGGCCACGGCGCTTGCTTATGTCCAAAATAACCACAAGAAAACTGTATTCATTTAAACTCTGCCTGGCCCATTATCACTAGCCTTTTCTTGGCTAGCTCTCACATCTAAAGCTAACCCATTATAAAAGTCTGTGTGTCGCCACGAGGTGGTGATCTTACTGGACGATTCTAAGGTACATTCATCTTGGGCGGGAGAATCATGGCGTCTTGGCACACTTCCTTTCTTCCCGGAACACTGTTCTGTCTACTCTGCCCACCTAAGGGCTGTGTCCTATCTTACAGGCCAAGGCAGCTTCTTTATTAACCAATGAAAGCAAAGAAACACAGAAGAACCCTCCTACATCAGAAATCAAGCAAAGACCTTATTGATAGAGTTTTCATGACTTTATGGCAACCATGCAATTCACAAGGAAGTTCTTCTCCAATGTTCAGTTTTGTATAGCAGTGGACCGGAAGATTCTAATAGGAATGGCTACATGAAGCCCTTCTCTAAGCTGAACAGAGATGGACACACTTTTCCTGAGTCATGTAGAGGAGCAGATGCTCTGTTGCTGACTCAGTTCCACCAATATCACAGGGAACAACTGGCTTGTCACTACTTTGAATTTTCTCTTCTGTCCTGCCTTTGATTAATGTAGACGCCTGGTGGTGTGTCATTGCAGTTGATGTTATGGTCCAGGTGATTTGTGCCATCTTTTTAGGTGAGATCTTTCTCTTTTCTTTTATAACTATTATTTTATTTTACCTTTTCATTTTTTAGGCATATTGCAGGACTTAATGCCAACAGAGCCAAAAATATTATTGAGTGGCGAGAGAAGAATGGCCCTTTCATCAACCGAGAACAGTTGAAGAAGGTAAAAGGGCTTGGTCCAAAATCCTTCCAGCAGTGTGCGGGCTTCATCAGAATCAACCAGGACTACATCCGGACATTCTGCAGGTGATTGTGAAGCTCACACCTGTGATGGTACTGCTAGGCTCCTCTGTTGTTCTTGTCCCGCCTGCTGAAAGCTGAGTTCTAGATGCCCATTGCCCATTCTCACACCCACACAGGGGTGAGTGTGTACTGCGCTAGGCTAGAAATACAGCAGCCAACAAGGCAGAAAATTGCCTGTTCTCATGGTATCACATTAATGCTTAGAAAGAACAATGAGCCACTAGTAAAACAAGTAGATTCAGATGGTAAGTGCTATAAAAAGTAAGGGATTTGGCACTGTCCTAGGGGGGCAAGCAGCTGCTTTAGCTACATTATGGATTAGAAAATTATTTGAGCAAAGTTTTGAGTGAAATGAAGGGACCAACTGCATAGGGCTCATAGCAAGCAACAAGTGTGAGAAGTCCTATGGCAGAGCCAGTTTTGATGCGTTCAGAAACAAGCCTCAACCAGATGACAGCAACATATTAGGGGAAAGAGAGGCTCAGTCACATGACGGCAGCATGGCAGGGGAAGGGGTGGTAAAGACTTTATGTGTGCACATTGCGCTGCTGAGTTCATGCTGACCACCAGCCACAGTTGGGTGGACTGAACTGAATTCTTCCCTTCTAGTCCAAGTTGCCCAAAAGCAAAGAAATTGGATAAATTTAGTAGCATCTTTTAGACATGAAGGAATATTCTTTATGCATCTGTTCCTTTAGGAATTCCTGGTTCATGATTGCATTTTTTTTCTCTTCACAAAATTGTAGGATAGGTCATGCAGAAGCAGTTTCACTGGGAATAGGTTAAGTAAATGTCAGCCCCATATGATGGTAGAATACATTACAAAGCTCAGTCATGAGCGTAATAATGAAACAGTGGAGTAGAGTAAAATCTCAAATCCACTATAAAATAATTAGAATTTAGCTTATGATAAGGTGACGTTTCATATACTGGTAGATCATGGATAGATAAAAATCACAGAAAAATGTAATTCAGAATGTTGGTACATGCAGAGGATGCTGGCATCCTAATTCACTCTCATTGTCAGTAAATTCCAAGTAGTTCATAAAGTTATATGTAAAGGAGGATGCTGTAAGTGTATAGTGAAAGACTTGGGGAACTCTTGCAGGACAGCAGGGTGGTAGGACTTCTTCCGAAGCCGAATACAAAGCCCAGAAGCTGGGCTGGCAAGGCAGCTCAGTTGGTAATGTGCTGCAGAACACGCACAAGAACCTGAGTCCCGGCACCACCGTAAAGCCCGGGTGCTGTGGAATATTTGTGTGCCATATTTGTGTTGCTGCGATTGTATAATAAAAAGCTGAATGGCCAAAGCTAGGCAGGAGGTATAGTTGGGACTTCCAGGCAGAGAGAGAACCTGGGAAAGAAGGAAGGCAGGGTTACGAGCTAGATGTTGAGAAGCAGAATGAGCAGTACGGAGTAAAGGTAACTAAACCACATAAAAGAATGTAGGTTAAAAGAGATGGGTTGATTTAAGTTATAAGAACTAGTCTAAGCTAAGGCCGAGCTTTCATAATGAATAATGTCTCCGTGTCATTTTTTTTGTGATCTGGCTGCCCAAAAAGAAAGACTGTGCACTCACCTGCAGTTCCATGTAACACACACACACACACAAGACCCAGAAGCCATAAATTAATGCTATTGAAGATAAAATAGTCCTTTGCTAGCTTATATGTATTTTGAAAGCTTGGTCAGAAAATTCAAATAGTATTTTAAAAGAAGTAAGTGAGCCGTGGCTTTCTTTCTCACTTTTAGAGCTTCTTGTGCCTATTTTCAGATTGTAGATGTATTTCCAATCATTTGCTTGTGGCGTTTTCTGTTAAATATGAGCAGGAAGCTTATGCTTATAACTATTTGAAATTTTGTTTTACTCCTATCTCTTTCCAAGTATTATGTACAGGTTTCTGCTATTTTTCTTATCATCTTCTACATGGCCTATGTAATATTTTAATTAAATTATAGGGCTATAACTTAATGTAATCTTTGTCTTATTGGTAAACATTTGAGTTTTAAAGCCTCATATTTTCAACTGGTGTCAGTACTTGAACTTTGTAACTGTTATATCTTCTAGACAACTCATGCCTTTAATAAGAATATCATATAATTTGCTACCTCTGTGATTTTGCCTTGGAATTTTCTGATTGCTAGCATTGTTGCTCTGCTTGCCTCTACAGATCGTGTTTGGTGTTATTTTCATGCCTAGCATTTAACTGTTGGAGTGCTTCTTGTAAGCATGTAGCTGGTCTCATGGCTTCCCTCAGTCTGACTCTGTTGCATTTGTATGTATTGTAGTAATTAAGTGCACTGAATCTTTGGTATTTTTCCCATCATGCTCTCTCCTTGTTTTCCTGTCACATCTTTATTTAATCAACAGCTCTGTCCTCTAGAAAAGGGCTAGAAACTTAGGACTTTCCCCACTTTCCCAGCCAACTTCTCTTTAGCTCTGTTTTCCTTCATGGAGAGATGAGCGTGAATGCACACATACATGCATACATATATCCACTAACATTATTTAGATTTATATATATTCATTTTAATAACATTAATGAGCATTTGTTTAATGTTACTTTTTGATTCTGTACTTCCCACTGTTTCTGTAGTACATATTGTTGTATAGGTTTTGCTGAAGATTTACATGTCTGGAGATTTTTTGGTTTGTCTTCCTATTGAATGCTGCATTCAGAGCATTTGACTCTGCAAGCAGGTCATTTTCTTTACACCTTCAAGGTTAGTCACCTGTGCTCTGACATCTCCTGTTTGCAGGTGAAGTCTAATGCCAGGCTGAATTGGCTTGCCTTATCTCTAAATACTGAGTTTGAGTTTACTCCTTTGAAAGCAGTTGTCTTTTTTCAGTAGATATTCTGAAGTGTCCGTTTATATGTCAGATGTGAGTCTAGCTTCATGGGCTCATTCTGCATTCAGTAGAATTTGGTTTTCCTCAGCTCTGAGAAACTATCTTTGCCATCTTACTATAGTTGCAATGGTTTTATTTATTTCTTCATTTCCCAAAGAATGCCAGTTGTATGGACTGAATAATAACAAAATCATATTAATAGTATTTTAAGCAAAATGTGATAGTTTCTGTGAAGTAAATGGCTGCCATGTGTGGTTTATGCAGCAGAGGACTAAGCACATAGTTCAGTCATGTTTCTTTGCTTTTCTGCCCCCACTTCTTCATTTTTTATCATGATATTTTCTGACTGCAGTAGTGGGCCCACTGACTCTTCAGGCCAGAGCCACCAGGGAGTTGCTGTGCTCACTGGTGAGAAGCTGGGCAAAAAGAAGACCAAAGCAGATGTCACCCTCACACCGAACCCGCTGGACCAGACTTGCATCCATCCGGAATCCTATGACATAGCAGCCAGGTGAGCCAGAGGCCAGCTCCAGAACTCTGTGTTCACAGTGAGCTCTGCACAGCTCATAGCCTTTGGACGGACATAATGGGAGCTGAGACCCAAGGTCGTACTTCACATGATAGCAGTTTTCAGAAGTTCCTGAGTTTCTGAGTTGACCACACATATTTTATTGCTCTTCCCAGAGCTGTGTCACCAATAAGCCCTGGTTCTAGGGAGAAGTGTATGAAGTGGAAATTGCACGGCATTCTCTGTTTTGGAAAGTGCCATGACTGAATTGACTAGAACCTGGTCTAACTAGTGCCCTTTGAAAGACAAAGCCAACAGCCAGCTTTCCAAAGAAATTCTGTTCTGTTGGCTTAGTAGAGTCTAATGTACTTTTTGTAGGGGCATATTAACAGAGAACAATGCTGAGATTATTTTCGGTACAAGAGAAGCTTAATATTAAGTGTTCAAAGAAAATTAAGATTTTTTATTATATTTATCTGTTTGTGTGTACATATATGGAGTGGGGTCAGAGACCAATTGGCAAGAAGAACCAGCTCTCTCCCCTTGGGCCATGTGGTCCTGAGACTAGGACAGTCATCAGACTTGACAGCAAGACTCACTCACTGACCCATTTGACCCCAAAACAGCTTTTTAGTTGCATATTTAATTACCTGTAAAACTTTCAGTTAGTTTGAAACCTATAACTTGATACATAACCAGAAATTGCTAAGGTTCTGACTAGGTTGTACAGTAGTGGATGTAGGACCAGTTTGTTTTAACTTTGATGCTTAAAATATGGGATCTATAGATTGCTTTGAAACCATTTGTATTTGCTCACTTTGGTAAATGCCATTGACTTGCTTTTTTTCAACAGTATTTATTATTATAAAGGTACAGGAATAACTCAGAAAAGGAGACATGAAGCTTGTCCACCATCACCACGGCAGTCTGCCCTCCCCTGTGTTTGATTTTGGGAATTATTGACACATGCAGAGTATTCCATTACACCTGCATCTAGATATTAGCATATCACTGCACCTGCCTTTCCATACATCTATCCATATCTATCCATCTGTTTATCATCAAACTTATTTAGGTGCTAAAATAAGAACATCGTAGACATCAGTGTATTTTTCCCTATTGTTCATACATAACAATAATTTTTTAGTTTTTTTCTCTTGTAAAATTAACATAAAATTAAATTTTTAGTGTACATTTGGGAAATATATATATCAAAGTAACCCAAACTCTTTCAAAATTAAAAAAAAAAAAACCAAAAATGAAAACCACTGCTTTCATTCCCAAACATTCCCTTCTCTTGAAGCCAATCCTGCTGAAACCTCCTGGGAATTTGGTAAAACTTAGCTCGTTGCTCTTAGAACTTCTTAGAAACACTCCAACGCTACACAGATGTGCTCAGTGCGTGTCTGGGACACTGCCACACAGATGTACTCAGCGAGTGTCCTGGTAATACTGCCATACAGATGTGCTCAGTGAGTGTCCCAGACACTGCCACACAGATGTGCTCAACGCATGTCCTGGTAACACTGCCACACAGATGTGCTCAACGCATGTCCTGATAACACTGCCATACAGATGTGCTCAGCGCATGTCCCAGACACTGCCACACAGATGTCCTCAATGCATGTCCCAGACACTACCACACAGATGTGCTCAGCACCTTTCCCGGACTCTGCCACACAGATGTGTTCAGCGCCTGTCCCAGACACTGCAACACAGATGTGCTCACCGCGTGTCCCGGACTCTGCCACACAGATGTGCTCAGCACGTGTCCTAGACTCTGCCACACAGATGTGCTCAGCGCGTGTCTCGGACTATGCAACGCAGATATGCTCACTGGGTGTGTCTTACCAATGTAATACTTATTTATTCCCTTTGTAACCAACACCAGTAACTTGTTCCTTTTCTTTTTTCTTGGTAATATTCCATTGTATAAATACACTACAATCCTATCTATTATACTTATGGAATTAAGAGCTATAGAAAAAAATTAATCTGCTTTACTATTCCTTACTCTCAATACAACATAAAACACACCTGTAACCTGTGGTATCCAAAGCTAACTTTGTAGCACATTTCTCAGTGGACCAGGGGAAACCCTTAATTCATTGTGACATTGCTCAAGGGATCAGATTTCGTGAGGTGGAGGTTCCATTCTACAAGTGCCCACTCTTCGGTGCCATTCACAAGCATGTTTTGTCACCCACACTTTGGGCCAGTCTGCTATGAATTAGGGTTCCCTATCTTGGGTTAGACCCTGGGTTTGATGTTAATACTGCAAAACAAACCAATAAATTGAAGTCTCTATGATAGTCTCTTTGGGTCTGGTTGACTTGCCAGCTCACGGAACTTAGGGGGAAATATTTAAGTGCACCCTCTTGTGAGTAGAGATGCATAGCTGTGTGTGGAGTGAGTTCCTGGGTGAGGTATGATGTAAGAGCTACGACTGAAGCGTCTGCATCTTCTGCCTCTGCCCATGTCCAGCCTTCTAGAACTTAGACCTCATTCTTCTGGATTATTTCTTGAGGCACGAATGATTTCATCACTGGTGGTCAACTCAAAGTACAGCCTCTCCTGTTACTGGAGATGTGGGACTGAAAGTTTTCCAGTACTGTGGCTTTTAAAGAGTAAAGCAGCCTTCCCCCCACAACCCCTCTCACATGCATGCATGCAGGCACATATGTACACTCAACCACTCCTTTACCCAGATCTCCGTGGAGAGTCAAATGCCTGTATAAATATGGGTTCCTTCTTAGCTCTGAACTGTTAAATTAGTCTGTTTAGAATTGTTGTGGGTTTTGTTATGGTGGTTTCGTGTTTTGCCATTTTGGAGAACCCAGGACCTTACACATGCTAGGTATGTGCTCTACCACTGAGCTTGACTAGTCCTTACTGATGGCTCAGCCTAGTGTCATTGCCACATGCCTTGATTACTATTGAACTCAGGTTCTCAATTAGCAAGTCCAAACGAAATCTGCATTGGATGTTCCAGATTATTTGTATTTTCCTATGATTTTTAGAACCAACTTGTTATTTTCTGTTAAACAATAATAGGAGTCAGGCGGGCACACCTTACATCCCAGCACACAAAAGACAGGAAGGTGAATCTCTGTGAGAATTCAAGGCCAGCCTACATTATATATGTAGTTCAAGGCCAGCCTACATTATATATGTAGTTCCAGGCCAGCCAGGGCTACTTAGTGATTGCAACAAACAAAAAAGTAAAAATTAACTAATTCTTTCTGTTTATTTAGTTCTCCTTTTGTTTTCCTAAGCAAAGCTTAGTTTTCTGTATACAGTTGTTACTTGTGTTACACTACTGTGCAGTGTTTTCAGTGCTGTCATAGAAGCAGTTTCTAGTTTATGGCTCCTCTTTCCCAGTGTGTTAAGCTTCAGTTGATCTTCGTGCAGTGCTCTAGCCTGCAGACCTGCCACATGTATGTATGTTTTCGTAGAATTCATAAATTTAGGTCATCAGCAAATAGATTAAAATTTTACCTCTTCCATTTTAATCTTCATGTTTTTAGTTCTTTTTCTTACCTGTTGCAATGATCAAAAGCTTCAGTATAATGCACAGGAGTAGCATGAGGGACTGTCTTAGGGTTCTGTTGCTATAAAGAGATACCCCAACCATGGCAACTCTTATAAAGGAAAACGTTTAACTGGGGAGGCTTATAGTTCAAAGGTTTAGTTCATTGTCATTATGGTGAACATGGTGGCCTGCAGGCAGCATGGTGCTAGAGAAGGAGCTGAGAATTTTGCATCTCTGATCCGAAGGCAGCAGGAAGTGAGTTGAGTGTCACCTTGAGTGTAGCTTGACCAGAAGAAATCTCAGAGCCCACCCCCACAGTGACACACCTCTTTATAGTAACACTCCCAGTGAGCTTATGGGTGCCAGTTATATCCAGACTGCCACATTCTGCTCCTTGGCCCCCATACGCTTAAAATAATATCATAATGCAATATGCATTTAGTACAACTGCAAGGGCTCTTATACTCTATCACAGTCTCAATGATGTTTAAAAGTCCAAAGTTCAAAGTCTTTTCTGAGATCCATGCAATCTCTTAACTGTAATATGAAAAATAAAAATCAAAAAACAGATAACTTTATGGGAACCTAATTAGCATGTTATATTGTATAAACCAGTCTTTTCCTATGTGCATTTTTGTGTTTCTTTAATCTATTTGTAATGTGGTTTATAAGATTTTTCAATTTGCTTCTTTTGTAAGCCTATATCCCTCTTATTTAAGATCTAGATCTTTTTCATTGGGTGATGGTAGTTTAGTAATAATAATTTTAGCAATGGTTCCTTGTGGTGGATCCCTAGAAATAGCACTGCTTTGCCAGTGGTTCAAGAGCTTCAGTGGCTCTTCACATACATTGCCAAATAACGTACTAGCTTGTGATTCAAGCCAGAGCAGTCTTCATTTCCCCTGGGAGGCAGGCGTTTCTGTCAGCTCTCACGGGGGCCAGTTTCCACCTGTGGAATGTCATTGCACAGCTGGTGACTTCTCTTCTCTCTGTGCTTCCTTTGGGGGTGACCTGTTTGCCCAGAAACAAGACAGTTGTAGACTGTTTCATAGGAAATTTCTTTTATATGCAGTCCCCCCTCCACCTCAGAAATTTGGAGATGAAATGGGTAATTGCCTAATCATCCTTGGTGTGTTGTCCAGTGCTAAGCTGTAGAAGTCATATCTGACTTTCACACACTTCATCTAGATGACACTCAACATAGACAGTTCCTACTCACAGAGGTGTCCCACAAGTCTTAACCATTGAGCCGTCTCTTAGCCTCCCGAATGCTTTTGATCCATGCTTGATTGACTCTTGGCTGGCAGTACCTTCAGATACAGAGACCTAACTGCACCATTATTATTGTATTTGTGTGATTCTTTCTTGTTTGTCTACGGGTTCTTTGTATACTGAAGTCTGTCATTGTGTGAGCTGAAGACTTTAGTCTGCGTTGTTTACCTTTGTATTTGCTCATAATGTTGGTTTGAAATAGGAATGTTTAATATTGATGAACTAAATTTTTTCTTCCTTTTATGTAAGATGGCCCATCTTTTAATATGCTCATTTCAGGGAAGCCTAGTGTTTCCCTGATTTTTTAATAATTTTTATGGTTCCAATATTTATTCCATGGGTTTTGTTGTTGAGGTTTTATTCACCCCTTAGAATGTGGTAGGGCCTGGAGAACATAAAGATGTGTGGAGGTAATATACCCTTAAAGGAGCACACTACAACAAGTAGAGTTTAAACTAGGGGAAGAGCTCATTTTCAGACAGGGCTGTCTTGTAGGTTCATACAGGTGGTGGGACAAAAAGATGGACAGGTTATCTAGTAGGCTGGAGAGAGGAGAATGCAGCTCAAACTAATTTAAGGAGTTGTTGATGGACCAGTGAAAACAAACATTCATTGGCTACTTCCTCATCCCCAGGCATTTTAGATGGACCAGGGTGTGTAAGCATCACAGAACCCAGGAAACTGATATTATTCCCATTTCAGGCTGGCCAAGTCTCAGAGGGAGAAAGTAAATTGCCTGAGACAACTTAGCTTAATAGAACCAAGATTTAAGCCAGGTCTGCCGTCACTCAAAACCTGAGTCGTTAACTAAATAGTACTTTTCAAAGTGGAGCCAGATTTGAATGTTATCATTGTAGTCCTGGTCTTCTCTGAAAGATAAAGTGTGTAAGGTGCCCCATAAGGGAAAAAAAATGAATATTGGGAGTATCTATCTGCCTTGGGTATTACCTAGCATCCTTGAGCATCCTTCCTGCCTCTCAAGAAAGCATCCTGTCTCCTAATTGAAGCTTTGCCAATTTATTTTATTGAGAAGTTTTCAGGAAGTGGATGTTTTCTAAAGCAGGCAGAGTTTTATACTATTTTGCTAAAGATGTGTTTCCTGGATGCTGTAGTAAAAAAGTATTTTTTTGCTTGTGTTTTAGAATAAATAAAGTAAGCAGACCAATAGCACCCACATTTGCTTTCTTCCTAATTAAGAAAATTTGAGGAACCAGAATAGAGGGGCAGAAAGCCAGATGGGGTTTGTCAGAAAGCGTGAGGACTGATGGCATTTGAATGAAATGTGGGGGGAGCACTCACACCCTAGAAGACAGAAGTGAGCCTGGAGTTGAGAACCAGCATTTCTTCAGGTCTTTGAGGACACTGTCCTCTATGTCCCTTTAACTTGATTCCAGGTCTTCTCCCACTCACAGGGTGACTTCACTTCCTTCCTCGCTGAAGAATTTGAAACTCCCCACAGCCTCCTCTAGCTGTACTCTTCTCTGCACTCATTCTGCCCTGTCTTTCCCTAGACTCTGTTCGGGATTCTGTTTCCACCTTCACTTCCTCCATGCCACTGTGGTGGTCTCTGTTAAGTAAGGAAGTAGCAGCTAGGAGAATAGCCTGCTTTAGCTCTGTGAAAGTCTAGGACCTCCGCTGTATCCTGTCTCCACCTTACTGCTGTGATCTAGTGTCCCCTACTGGGAGCTAAACGCTGCCCATTGTGCCTGCTTTTCATTGCCAAGTGTCTTAGGGCTGTCTGCCTCTAATTCTTACTCTTTTCTTCCTCTCATTCCCTTTCAGTTTTCTATCCTTGTTCATCTTTTGAAGTTCTTTCTCAGCCAGTGACCTGCTTATCAAAACTATCCTTAAACCACGTACCCATACTGTCTTATTTGACACTATCAGCTTGAAGCTGTCAGAAGGAACACATCTTGCTATTTAGTGGGCTAAA
The DNA here is from genome assembly GCA_028555095.1 of Dicrostonyx torquatus. Classification (NCBI taxonomy): domain Eukaryota; kingdom Metazoa; phylum Chordata; class Mammalia; order Rodentia; family Cricetidae; genus Dicrostonyx; species Dicrostonyx torquatus. The sequence goes on from JAQHUG010000024.1 coordinate 5,928,413, forward strand.
AGCTGGAGAGTGACACCGTGAAAAGGCTGTGGTGGTCTGCTGTGTTAGGAGTAGATTGTAAGGACGGAGGAAGAGTGTGGAGACAAAGTGCGGTCTCCACATTCTCTGGATTTCCAGAGTACAAGAACAGTATGAACACAGTGGAAACTCACTGTTAGAGATGCAGAAGGGAGACACTGAAAAACTGCAGCGTGATTGCTGCCCCATGATCTCTTTACTCTCAAGGCTTTTGAGATCATCACTCTTCATGGCTCCTAAATTTACTCTTAGTTTAAACCAGTCTTCTAAAGCTCAGCCTGCACCCGCTGCCTCCTCAGCAGCTTAGTCTAGCATGTTTAAAGTTGAAAGCTGGGTCTCTCCTGAACTTTGGCTCTGAACATAACCTTCTTTATAGCAGAGAATTTCAGAATTTCATCCTCTCAGTTTCTCAGTACAGAAGCTTGGAAACTGATCTTGTGAGCTAGCACTGTCAAGTACTGTTATGTTGTTGGAGGCTGCTTGTTTATCCCGGACACTCAGCCCTGAGATAACTACACAGAAACTGTATTAATTAAAATCACTGCTTGGCCTATTAGCTCTAGATTCTCACTGGCTAGCTCTTACATCTTAATTTAACCCATTTCTATTAATCTGTGTATTGCCTCATGGCTTTGACTTACCAAGGTTCCATTTGGCTTCTGTCTCTGGCGGGCTACATGGCTTCTCCTGATTCCACCTTCTTTCTCCCAGAATTCAGTTTAGTTTTCCCCGTCTATCTCTATTCTGCCATGTGCAGGCCCAAGATAGCTTTATTAACCAATAAAAGCAACACATATACAGGACTTCCCACATCACTGTTAGAGATACCTGTGAGCTTCACAATGGCCACTTACGAATTGTTGACCTCTATCTAGTCTAGCATCTGAGAGTGTTTTCCTGCCTGCATTGATAGGCTTCTTGAGAACATAGATCATCTCTATTCATGCTTCAGCTCTACACATCCTGTTGCAGTGTGGTACATATCCCAAATAATGAATAAAATCACCAACAAAATTCATATGGTAATACTGGAACCATTACAAAAAGCTAGGGAATGGAAAGAAGGCTCGGTGGTTAAGAGCACTTGTTACTCTTCCAGAGAACTCTCGGTTCCCAACACTCACATAATGTGGCTACAACCTGTCCAGCTCTAGGGGATCTTTTCCTCAATAAGCATCATGCACATACCATGCACACATAAAGACACACACTTATACACATAGATAAAAAGCAAGCAAACATGAAAGTATTGAAAAACAAAGATATTGAACTGATCATAGATGTCTTTAAAAGACTTGTTTATATAAAATCAAGAAAAATAGAATTAGGTTTCAATTTTGTCATTAAACATCTTTTGATGTGACTATACTATTCTCTACTTTATCTTACATATTCACAATAGACATGGATGGTTAAACAGCCAAACAAACAAACAAACAAAAACAAACTGCACAGTTTAATAGCATAGTTAAAGTTCTGACCCTCTGTAATTGTTCCTGAACCTGTAACATAAATAATGCATTGGGAAAGTTGGCATCAGATTAGTTAGGCTCGTAGCAATGTAATTAAAGGTTAGTTATTGGAGGCTATAAGCTCCAGTTGGCTAGGGACGATCGGAATCTGGCTTACCACTGTATCCACAGCACCCAACAAAGACCGATCCAGCAGTTTGAAGGAATAAGTGAAAGAATAGAGAGTGAAAGGGAACTATGCAGATAACACTGAGGAAAAGAAACCATGAGTGAACTTTCCCAGAACAAGGTGAAATGTTTAGATTGGCTTCCAACATTTTTCTTTTCTGTAGCCTAAAGCTGCTGAGGTCAGGGTGCAAGCAGAGCTGTTGCTAGAACACACCAGATCATCCTTTCCTGGCATTCTTGGCTTATCCACATACCGACTAAGGCCCTCTTTGAGCATCCCAGTTCACTGAGAGGGTTCCAGCCTTCTAAACAGAGTCCTATGTACCTTCACAGAGCCTTGTGTCTGCTTCCAGTGCCCTCTCAGAGTTTACAGACTGGACAAGCAGAGGAAAGCCATGGGCCAATTGTTTCTGCATTTTTTGTTGTGGAGAAATCCTTACATATCCACATGTGAGGAGTTTGGTTGCTGCTGCATTATGAGTGGAAGCAGCCCCAGCAAGAGCGTGTGTAGGGACCCCGCCCCTCCCTGCCTCCTCTTCCTTTGTCCTACCGTTTTGGTTGGTATGGGTGCTAGGCACATACCTGATTTTCCTTCTTGCTTTAAGAGAGAAGGGAACTCCTGCTTCAGGTTCTGCTGCTGAGCCCTCTGCATCACATGAGACCTGGCACTCACCTAGTGAAGGCTGGCTTAAGAATCTGATGCATTGCCGATAGTTAAGCCCCAGCGCTTCTCTGCTCTCAGTTTAACTTGAAAAATGCCAGGAAGTTTCATGTCAAGACTCACTCAGCACTCATTTTGATAAAGTATATGCTGTTTCCATTTGGGCCGTTAGGGAGCACTTTAGAAGACGGGTTCCCAGAGGAGCCGGTGTAGCAGGAGGAAGGTTACATGTGCCAGGTGTGGTGCCATTGTCATGTGCCAGGTGAGCAGATTGCAAAGAGCAGTTCCTATCGGCTCAGTGCTGAGTCCTGGAGCTGTGCAAGTTGCCTTATTACTGCAGAGCTGCCTGTTTCCGCCTCATACAGTCATTGCAGCAAGGTGTGTTTTGAGAGCATCAACAACCGTGAATGTAAAATTCAGGTCTAGGACAAGAATAATCACATAAGCTTGGCATCCTGCTTCCATAGACAGGGGTGGAACTTGTGTTGACTTTTGATTTATTGAGAAGTTATAGTGGGTTTTTAAGACCATTGGATGCACACAGTGGATAGGAGGACCCAGACCTAGTAGTAGGGCAGCTGCCTCGAGTGGGGCAGATGGCACACCTCCAGCACTGAACACCTAAGTGAGGGCTGTCTGTGCTGCCTGGACTTCTCTTTCAGAACTGTCTGGAGAGGTTTTGTGGCCTTATACTAAGTTGTGCCCAGCTAGGAGGAAAGCTTCTAATGACAAACAACTGTAATGCAGGGAGTTTAAGTTATTTTTGTGTGTGTGAAAAAAGCAAATAGGTGGTCTGGGGAGACAACTCAGGATAAAGTGCTTGGCACACAAGTGTGAGAACCAGAGTTTGGATATCCAGAACCAAGTAAAGGCAGATGGGCATAATGGGCAGCCTGTAATTCCAGCCTTGGAAAGATTGGCCAATAATAGATAAACATAGATAACCATTTACTTAATCTAAATATCTCACTGTAGTTCCCAGGAAGTTTGCATATCAAAAGTGCTATCACAAAAGTGGGAAATGATGACAGAGCACCTGCCTGCTGAAGTATGGATGACCAGGCCATGGCACTCCTGGAAATACCATACACATTGTTCCAACACGCAGCCCAGTTAAGCTCCTAACAAAACTGGTGGAGGGGTCCTAGGAAGTAAAGGTCCTTAGACTGCCTGTTCAGATCCTGGCTGTTTGACCTCAAATCGCTAGCCTTAGTGTTCTTGTCTGTAAAATAAGTAAAATAGTAGTACCGATCTCATGTGACTGGGTAAGTTAATGTGTGTCATATACTTAGCTCCTGGAACACAATAGTGGCTGTAGTGATCGCTGTTATTTTTGCTATCATCAAGAAGGTGCTGTCAGCTAAGCTTTGGAAAAAAAGCATGGGAAGTCACAATAACTCCTAAGGCTATGGTAGCGGGGCTCTTATTCTAGCCTGTGATCTGGTTGTGATTTGTACATTTAGCATTGTTAATTCATATCAATACCCGCTCCTGGGACTGGGGAGTAGGCTGGTTTCTCTGCTGATGTATGTAGAACAGCCAACCCCCAGTGGAGGAGAATGAAGAGGGAGCTGAGGGTCAGCCATGGACTGTGCTGCCTTTAGAGGCTTCCACCATAAAGTATTTGTCTGCCCGTCTCCTTGTTCACTCTTGCTCAAGTTTAGACCCCTCAGTCTGGAGCCTGACATTCAGGAAGGTATTGATTCTATCTCCTGTTCTCTCACCTTCCTGCTCCCAGTGTAGCTGTGGGTTTGAGTCTCAGCCTGTCTTCTGATTCTGTGTCTTCATAAATGAGCTGCTTCAGCCTCCCTTCCCCACTGAAACAGAGGGCTCCTAGCCATTCAGGGGCAGCTGGAGATTTACCGAAACGGCGGGTGTTAGGAAGCTTCTGCTAGTTTTTAGAAAGGAATGTCATTGACAATTGGCCCTGTGGTATGAAATTTGCCTCTTAGGGTTTTCCCTGTCACTTGGGCTTGCTCCACGTGACACTAGAGTGACTGGTTTCAGCTTTTCCTCCTGCGGCCGCCTCTGCGCTTCTGAATATGCTATTGCTTTATTTACCCTCCTCTTTCAAACAGCTGCAGGCTCTAATCCACGTTATGGCTTTACAGGCAGTCAATTAAATTATATTCATTCTAAACACAGTGTTTTTGAACTATATAGAGGCTGCAGCCTTTGAAACCACTAACTTAATTTTGTTCAACCCTTATTCAGTAACTCAAAAAGAGCCAAAGTTTCTTTCTTTCAATTTTGGTTTAAAAAAATAATAATAAATTGCTCCCAGGCAGTAGTTCTGGGTGCCAAATTTTATCTGCAATCTGAATCTTCTGTCTGCACTGGAGCTCCTATAAAGTCAGGAGGTCAAAGTATTAGTGAAGATGTAAAGGACTGCAACTTTTACTGTAGCTCCAGCTGTGCGGCTCCAGCTGTGCTGTTCACTTAACCTCTCGGGGTTTGATTCTCTTATCTGTAAAGCTACATCTGCAGTAAGATTTTCCAGAGAGTGAACACATGTTTGATTGAGCACTTTGAAAGTATGTACCTGTCTGAACATGAAGCCCTGCCTCCGAGGACAGGCAGAAATGACAGTGTCCCAACTGGCCTCTTCTTTCCCGAGTCCTGAGAAAGCTTATTCAAGGCCGAGGATCTGTTTCCTTGATATCAAATCTCTCCACATGAATACTGTTTACTGAACCAGGCTTTTTAATCGGCCTCAGCGTTTTGTCACAAGGTTTTGATTTTAGCAAATTCTCATCATTATATATTTGAGAATACCTAGGCTCACTGGAAAGGAGGTGATCAAACAGGGATGCTGTCATTCTGTCATAGCCCCACCACTGGGCTCCTTTGTTCCAGTCTCTCTCTGTCTCTATGTGTGTGCGCACGCGCGTGCATACACCCACACTTGTGATTTTTAAGTTAACCTGTGATACTTACACAGTATATGACTCATAGCAAGTTGTTCAGGTGTTCAGGAATTATGACATTGGTTGTTGCTTCACCATTAGATGCTTTGGTGAAACTGTCTCTAAACAGGTCTCGTCCTAATGCTTGAACCTCTAGAAGGCTTGTCAAAATATTTAACTGGTACGTCTTTTTAAGTAACGTTCATTCCCTACGCTGAAGTGCTGAAGCTTGTGAGTTTTACTGAAACAGCTGCCTGAGGACAGGTTCTCCTTGCAGTTACTGCAGCATGCAGTGAATTCTGCTTCTGAGCATTGTCTGACGGCCCTTAAAAGAAAGGAAGTGTCATCTCATCAGTCTGCAGGAGGTGAGAGCAGGGGGAAAAAAAACAACAACCCTGTATTCCTCAATCAATGGTAGCAGCTTCTTGGTTTTCAGTGACTTTCTGCTACTCGCCAGTGCAGGAGACATTCTGAAGACATTCTTAATAGTGCCCCAAAATGGCTCTAAAGTCATCTGTCCCTACTCTGGCCCAGATAGTGCATACCGTTTAAAACTGCACTTCCAGGGCAGAGTGTGAGAGTCTTCACAGCAAGCCCCATTATATCTCTCAGGATATTTATCTTTTCTATATCCCTAAAGTCTTGTCTGCTGTACTGTCTTATGGAGAGTTCTTTGCTCTTTCTGTGGTTGATTAACCCACTTAAATACCATTTCCATTATCACTTCGTTAACCTCTTTTCCTGTGCAGCAGTCGGCAGCTTTGGGGCCTTCTGTACACGCACTTTTCTTGGATTGTCCCTTGCTTCTGGGGTGTGTACCAGCACAAGATTGTTAGAGATTCTGGCCCAGGTCTATGTTTTACTTTACTTACCCAGGAGAAATGTCAAGGTTCTTAGTGATGAAAATGCCGTCCCCATGACTGTCACCCGATGTGCTCACAAGACATCTGATACGGTCAAGTTGGCACCCTCTCCATCAATCCAGACGGAACTCACTGTGCACAGTGCCCCTAAATACACCAACTTGGATAGGCAGAGGCACAGCGGGTCTTGTCGTTTGCCACACTGTGTTAAAGTTTCTTCTCTCCTCGTTCCAGTAATAGCTCTGAAACTATACATGTATCTGAAGTCTTTAGAGTAGCAAATCATTGCTGGACTTTGACTCAGTGCCACCACTTAACACACAATCCCAGCCTAAAAGCTAAATTTCCCCAAGTCATGGAATTTCTCCATACATTACCAGTCATGTCCTACCCTTTTCCTTTTCCTTCTAAAATGACTGTGCTCTTGTGTTGAATTTTTTTACTTGTTGACAAAACTCCTATAATGAATGGATGAAATGAAGCAATTGTGAAAAACTCTGAAAACCACGGAGTTTGCATCTCTCTCTCTCTCTCTCTCAATGGGTTGTAAACTATATGTGCTTTTCTTTTTTTTTTAAAGTGATGGTGTTATATCACCAAGGTTCTTGTGAGCTCCGCAGGGTGTCACGTTGCTCTATGTAACAAACCCCTCTGCTCCTAAATCCCTGGGCTGGAAATGATTACGGAAATCTGAATGGCCATTTCCAAAGTCTTATGAATCTGGAGAATTTCTTACTCTTTTGGGGAAAAGTTTTACAAAGACTTTTCTATTCCTTTGTAGAGAAAGACCTGGCCTTTGTCGCAAGCTTCTGTTGAAAACATCAGCAGTGTTAGCTTGGGTAGCTTTGTACTTGCAGGGTAAGCGTGGTCTCCGCTGCAAAGTCTGTGTTTTAACTTTGTGCAGATGCGTGCTAAAAGAACATGATGTGCTCATTTGTTGCATTTATGCTACTTTCTTACTCTAAGTAAGATGGATGAAATTACATATTAAATAAAAACAGCAGCTCCAACAGCAGTCCTTAGCAAATGGAAAAAGCCTTCCAGAGACAGGAGAGAAAACAAGACGATGGTTTTAATAACACATTGACTTGTGAGAACTGTCCATTTAAAAGCTTGTGTATAGTAAGTTCTTTGTGGGATTTTCTTGGTATTAACTGCCTAATTTTTAGAAGTGATCTGACATTAAATTGTGCTGGTGTGATATTTACCAACACATTGTGTTTTATCTAGCCAAATATAACATTAATTTTTATGTGCACTCAGTGGCACGGACACCTATCTGTGAGATGAGACTCCAATGACTAGGAATAGCTGCATGGCCATGGGCAGACTATTAAGCCTCCCTCAATTTTTGTTTTCTGCATTTCAAGATTGCTGGGATCAAATGAGAATATGCATCTGGCAGAGCTTGGTATATATTTATCTTCATGGGCTCATTCTAGGTTACAGGCTTCTTCAAGTATGTGTTTTCCTTTTGTACTTTTGAGCTAGGAAGTACTTTGTGTTGGCCTTAGTTCTCAGTTCTAGAGGGAAATTTGGAATCTGGAGAATACTTTTCCTGAGCAGCTCCTGAGCATGAAGTGTCCCCTCCTATCCTGGGCAGCCAAACGTACCCGAGACCCAAGCAGTGTAAGACCCACCACAGTGCTTGCTCCCGTCCTCCCCAGTTTTTCCCTCCCTTCTGTTTTTTTGTTTTTTTGTTTTTTTTCCCTGTGGCCTGGTCGACTTTAAGGAAGCTTTCAAAATGCAAGAACTATTTAACTTTGTTCCTTTATTGTTAAAAAAAAAAATTAGGTTGATCAATACGGAGCCTTAGCTGGAAGCAAACATGAATACTTTATTATTGATTTCAGTGACTACTGCCATCAGGCTTCGTGAGGATGAAAATGATTTATGAAATACACTCCTAGGTTAAACAAACCCATTTTCTTTTATAGTTAAAGTCACTAAAAGCAGACTTTTTATATGCATGTGATTTTGTAGCAGTTACTATCTCTCCAGTATGTATGTATGTGTGTGTATGTGTGTGCATATATGCACATACAATACAATCTTACGACTCTTAAGTGGCCTGCTGAGTGGGTGCTTTGGGAAGTTTTCTGCCATAGCTTTACTAATTGCTAGATGCTTTTCATATATATATGTATATTGCCCAAAAGTCCACTAATTTTGTGCATCTTAACAAATGTTTAATTATGTGAGCCAGAGTATTGAGGTGCTGGAAGGTGCTCTACATAGTAACTAGTTGCACACACAGTTAAGCCAAACTAGTGAGTACCAGAAAGGGCTGTCCAAAGGCGGCAGCTATTGAGAAAGATATGGAAATGAGTTAGCTGTGTGGAGATACTGCCTGTGTCGGCTACCCTATCAGTAGGAACTCCAGCAGCTGGGCCCTGGTGCTGCTGTTCGTCAGTCAGTACAACACATAGGCTGCCTCTCCACCTGCTGGGGAATCCCTGGCCTCCAGAGGATGCTCGTGTCCAAAGAAGGATCTAAGCATCACTCCTTGTCTTCTTATTAGACTGCTAACCAAAATAGATCCTCATGAGAATTTGGTGGATGCTAGAGGATCTTCTAAAATAAAAACTATGACTCCAGAAATGTAGAAGGGTTGCACATTTGAACCAACCCAAGAGACAGCCTAGTTAAATGTGAGGTGAGAGACCTTTCCCCACGAGGTGCAAGATAATCAGCACAGAGTATCACTGAAGAAAGAGGTCTGCTCTGCTTGAGCACTGTGCACACAGAGAATCAGAATGGCACGCAACCAGTTCTGCACAGTGCAGTTGACTGCCATGTGGGCAGGATCTGGAGACAGACCTCCAGCAGTTTCCTTTTCCCTTCCTGTATTCAAGAGGCATTCTTAAAGAAAAGAATTTGAGGGCATTAGTATCACTATCTGTCTGATTACTGTGTTGACATTTTTAAAGTGCCATTAATCATAGGAAATGGAACTTAATGATGTAGAAAAATGCCCAGCCAAGGAATGTCAAGAAAGGGAGCCATGACCCAGAACTCACATGAAACTGGAGGGAACTGCATCCTAACCATCATTTTTTGTTTTGTGTTGCTATGGCTTTACCTCTGCTCAGTAATTGAGTAGCATCTGTGCAAGTAGGGGGATAGCAAACACTGCAGTATGTGATGTGTAAAGAATATGAAGAACATTCATCTTTAGATTATATGTTTGAGATTTTACTTGCCTCCTTTTGGGAAAAAAAATCACTTTTTCTTTCACATTCTCCCTTTTATATTGTTGCTGTTGGGTGTGTCCAGGTTCTCTTATGCATGCTACTTACACATGCTGCGAGCATGCATAAATGCCTAGTTACCCTCTGGTATTTATTTTCCTGCTGAATACTCCATGAAATTTTTAGATAATTTTATGGAAATGTGGCTCAGTGGCATTTGTGTCATTGGTACTGGCAGTCTGGCAGGTCACCCTCCCATCACATAGATACACACATACAGCAAGACTATAGGACATGAGCAGAGTGCTTGTCAGAATTTGGCAATGCTTGACATGTGCCATGTTGGATTTTGGTATCACCAATAGATTGTATGTGACTGTTGCTCTAAATTCAAATGTTTTCCTAACTGAAAATCGTAGGAAGCATGAGGTAAGTACAGATAGCCTTGTCTAGAAAGTCTGCATGTGACACTGAATTGGAATAAACAGCATACTGTAAAATGGTCCTGGGCCAACTCTGATCAGGTGCTGCCCTTGGGAAGTAGCACAAGAGTTTAAATACACTCCTCCCCCACCCACACGCCCTTCAGCTACCTCACTTATTACAGCAAAGGCCGGATGATGTATAGTGACCTGGGGAAGAGAATTTGAAGATGACCTATGTAAGAAAATGTAAAAAGTCGTATTACTGATGAATTTGGGCTTTTCTTTCCACTGAAGGTTTTTGTCATTCATTGGCGGGACACTGCATGAGATTGGAAAGCCTGAAATGCAACAAAAAATAAATTCATCTCTCAGAAAAGAAAGTATAGAGAAGATTGCAGAGAGGTTACAGACAACGGCACACACCTTACAGGTCATCATGGACGGTCTGAGCCAGCCCGAAAGCTTTGACTTCCGAACAGGTAAGCTGAACTTGAGTTGTAGCCCATGCCTTTGTATAGCTACGCCATCACCTTTGGTCCTCACAATGGCCGAGTGCCGGCAGTGAACAGATTCTGCCATCCTGTCCATGAGAGAGCCAGAGGTCAGCATTTGTCCTCCGCAGTCACTAGGATTGGAATCTGGAGTCAACCAGAAGCAGGGCTCTGACTCCTCGCCTGCTGTTGATTTGCAGTGCACTCAGCTGGATGGTGCATCACTGTGTGCATGGAGGCACTCTCTCCCTGAATATACTGTGAATTATCTTCTGTCTGAAGTGCTGGAGGGTAAAGTTTTCCCTTCATGCCAAGTGAATCTTCTTCCTAAATTGCAGCCTTCCAGGTTTCTGGATTCCTTGTCACAGAACACAATGAACAAATAAGATGATACCTCTGTGTTGATCATCTTTCTAATTTAGCATGCTCTTGGCTTTCTGTGCAGGTAGAGGGTGAAGGAAGTATAATAGCCGTAGTTGTTGAGAGCAATGGCCCATTGAGACTGAATTGCCGCTGGAGAAAATTAAACACTGAGTAAGACCAGTGGTATCAAAGCCTTCCAGTTGTCCTTCATGTGAAGTGGCTGCTCTCACAGATGAAACTGCCAAGAAGCCTGCTTCTCTCTATGTGGATTCCATGGTTGTCTTTTACAGAAACACTAAGATTAATGTCTCACACAGGGTGAAATTGATGACATGCCTATGTAGCAACTGGATGGTTGACAAAGACTTTAGCCACAGGTAGCCTATACTGGCTTTTCCTGATATCTTGGGTTTTCTATCACACTGTCGATTGCTTCATTATCTCAGTTATACTAAGGACTCAAAACAAAGCACACACCCAGTTAACCCAGCTAAGTAGAAAGCCTTCTTTAATGAGCCTCTTGTTGAGCAGAACACAGACAGACCTGGTCTTTCCAGCGTGACAATTATAATTTCAAATAGGTTTCTTTAAGCAGACTTTGCAACTAACCTTTGCCCCCTTGTTAAGTCACAGTTTTCAAGATATTTGGGAACTATCATTTTATTACTGAACACATTCCCAAAGAGGGGATGCTGATGAGTCATACTTTGGAAGTAAAGAGGGGATAGACATATTTGGGGCATTTTCATATTAAGTATTTAAATTATATCTCTTTTCTCCATTTTCTCAAAAGTGTTTTCTGTCTTAATGGCCTCATTCTTTCTTATACTCATCAAACTTCAGTTTTTTCAGTGACATAATCAATTCCTTTTTAATCAAAGCTCTCCGTGCAAGTTAGTTTCCTTAATTAGGAACAAGCTGATGACAGTGACCTCACTGTATGTGCTGCCTTGGCTCTCAATGCGTTAAAACTTGCATGTCCGTGGAGGGTTTTTGGTTTCTCAGTGGCCCCATGTTCTAGGGGAACATGTTGAGTAGCTCTTGAATCTGGTTTTCATGCAAAGTTAAACTGAGCAGCTGATCAGAGCCCCTTGGGGATTGGCAGCAACTGGACCTCTGCAAGAAAAAGGAGGAGAGAGTTTTCAAGCATAGGCCTGGAGACCATCCTGCCCTGACCCTGGGTGCCTGAATTTCACGTGGCTTTGAGTAGCCCTCACCCTGTGTGGGTTGAATTCCCAGAGATTTTCTGCTTTGGGATTCAGCATCAGGTGATATCTCAGAGTCAGTCCCCATATTGGGGTGCTTAATGAGGACAGTGAAATTGGATGTATTGGGTTTGGGCTTGTTTGATAGCGATGGGGGAGCTTGATTCTAAAAGATCTTAAGGTGGTTGGACTGAGGGAGGACAAGAAAGGTAAGCAGTTATGAATACAGATGTAAAGAATAACTCAACAAGTAGCCAGGGCAGAGCAGCAGCTGTGGAGGAAGCAGAAATGGACCGGGTGCTGACTTTGTAAGGGCTAGTGTTGGTGAATAGACGCATGGATAGTGGGGTGGGCCAGGAGAGGACTGTCAAGACTGAGATGGGGACCTCAGTATCTTTTGTCTTTGTGTATCTAGCATCCAGCTGAGCACCTGGCCATGAGGTAGGAGGAAGTAAATATTCAGTCAGCTTAACTGAAGGAAGAGAAAGAAGGCTAGCTCTGACTGTTGTGGGTTTCTGAGCCATACGTAATAGAGAACCTATGTATCCTGATTGAATAAATGTGTTGGAAATAGAAAGCATTGACTCCTGAATTCCCAGTTTGTGGGAAGGAGTAGAGAGAGAACATTTGATTTCACCCACGTTCGTCCAGAAACTAGTGGAACTTTCACCACCTTGAAACAATTTAAAAATCCAGGAACTGAAAGCTAACTCCTGCTCTCGTGTCTCTGGGGCTCTCCTTTCCTGAGCATTTGTCATTTAGTTCAGTGTGGTCACCGAGCAAAGGTACACTCCAATGGTCCTTTGCCAGAAAGAAAATGAGACCGTCTGTCCATGGCCTTACAGACTGCTCATGTTCACATTAGTGAGACAGACTGCAGAGAGAAGAAAATGTCAGAGAAAATTTTCTTGAATCGTCTGTGTAAACTGTTTCTCCCAGGATGTATTTTTTTTTTTTCAAGACAAGCCTGTGCCCCCAAGTCCTTTTGTCTCTGTCCTCAGAGACTACTGTTGATCTGGGCATGGCGCCTTCTTGGTTATACTAACATTTGCTCTCTTTCCTCATAGATTTTGATAAACCTGACTTCAAAAGAAACATAGTGTGTCTGGAAGATCTACAGGTTGGGACAGTTCTTACAGGCAAAGTCGAGAACGCCACTCTGTTTGGGGTCTTTGTGGATGTAGGAGTGGGGAAGTTGGGTCTGATTCCTATACGAAGCATAACAGAAGCAAAGCTATCTAAAACGAAGAAGAGACGGAGCCTGGGCCTAGGTCCTGGGGAGAAAGTGGAAGTGAAAGTCCTCAACATCGACATCCCCAGATCTAGGATTTCGCTGGACCTCCTTCGGGTGTTGTGAGTTCCTCACTGAAGGCCAAGACCACTGTGTTTCCTCGTTTCTACAGCTTTCAAGGACAAACCAAAGCTCATGAAACCTGGACATCAGATGAGAGGGAGTCCTGGGTAGAAGTGTTGGTCACACCAACCTGACTCCCCGTTTAGAAAACAACTCCTAATGTCCTCACATGGCGTTGGATGGCAGCAGTTTTCTTACTTTTTATAATTGCTCATTGACTACGCTTCTATAGCAGGTGGCTTCACTTCTCCCTGCTGAGCATCTGCTGTCTTGGACCTGGTGGGTTGTTTTCTTTATTTGAAATGCACGATGTTGGTTGACACATTAGGACTAGCAATCTTTAATTCTGCCATTTTTTAGTTGTTAAATTAGGACTTTTGCACACAATTCATAATTTTGTAATAATCTTTATTTTCCCTTACCAAGCTGAGCAAAAATATACCAGTAAAAGAAATTATCATGTGTTTATGACCATCAAGTGAATGACAGTGTATTCCTCAGAAGAACATATGTATGGCCCTACAATAAATGACTGGCTGGTGACTTTGGTGTGCTGTGTTCATTGAGTGAATGCTAGAAACCACACTGAATTAAAGTTTGTTGAATTAAAGTTCCCCTTTGGGGAAGTGGGACGAGTCTGGAAATGTCAAGAATTACTTTAATTAACTTAACATAGAGGGCACATTCTCTTAACCGTTGGGATTAAACTTCAAATAAGAATAAAAATAGTCTTTGAAAAGACTAACTGTAGTTCAGGTGAGATGTGCCAAGAACAGTGAAGGAAGTGACCCCGCTCTTGTTCAGTGAAGGTAAGCATTGCATGAGAGCTCAGGGTCAAATGAGGTGATAGAGCCACATTGAGCACTGCTGCTGCGATGGTTTGCCCAATACTGTTTGTGAACAGTGACCTGACGGTCCCCATGGGATCTCCATGGGGAGTGTAGAGAGGAAGGGTACTGAAGGCTGGCCAGCCCTATTGGGCAATAATCCTTTATTTGTAAGTAAGCGCCCATTACCCTTGCAGACTTTTCAGTTCTGCTTCTTTTTGTTCTCAGGATGCCCCGTTTGGGATCATACAGTTACCCAGTGATAGTAGTCGGGAAATAGTATCTCACGATGGTTCTGCCTGGTAGCTCTCCATTGGTGTCTTTGGAGTCCTGTTTGCCTAACTTTAATTCCTGGTGAGCTTTTCTGCTGCTTGCTGGTCTTCACCTGGCAGTGCATGCTAATACTATCATTTTTTGTAGGTCTTCCTACTCATTCTTCCCAAGGTTCTCTGGTTCACAGTGCCATAGTGCTGAGTGGCATCCCAGGGTGCTCTCAGGAAGGAGCCAGCACAGCTCTGAGCCCGTGACAGCTAAGCCTTCATGAACACAAAAGGTAGTTCTGCAGTCAGCGTGTCCTCTGCCCTTTTTCTCTCAGACGTGCTAGAGACTACAAAGACCGTCTTAGGAGAAGAAGGCCATATCTCAGTCGTCATTGTCCTCTTACTGATACGGGTTTGAGAGATCGAGTCTGGTTGGAGACGGCAACCATAAACAGTTTTGCAGAGTTTGGCTGTAGGGGAACATGGCATAACAGCTAGAAGGTGAAAATGGAGCCAAGAGAGTTTCTTTGTGTCTCTAGAAAGAAGAAATAACGTGTAAAAATTAAAATAGGAGTTTGATACAGACGACAGGAAAGTTGCTGAATGATATCCTGAATGGGTTCAAATGGAATCCAGTTTTCAGAGGGTAGTTTAAAAGATAGGGACACAGTAACAACTGAACTATACTCATATCTGCTGGAAGAGAGAAAATCCGTTTTCTCCAATCAAATGGCAGAGTCTATCAGCACTCTAGACTAGGCCTCATGTTCAGGAGTAGTTGACCAACATATAATGGACAATATTCCACAGGCTTTCTTTTTGTTGTTATTGTTTTGGTTTGGTTTTGTGTGTAAGCTTTTACTTGGTTACAATTGGGTACTTTTTGGTTTTTTTAATGTGGTTTTATTTTGCTTAGTTTGGGGGGGTCCTGCTGTTGTATTGGGGTTTTGGTTGTTTTTTTTTTTGAGAATAAAGTTGGGTGGGTGAAGAGGGGAAGAATATAATCAAAATATATTTAAATTTTAAAATTCTTTTAAATATTAAAAACAAAATGATTTTTAAAAAGCTAGGCATACAGAGTTCATCCACATTGGTAGGAGAGGAGATGGGGTACTTGAGCACAGAGGCAGGAGTGGATGCGGGAGCACACAGGTCTCTGGGTTTCTTCTGTTTTTCCGTATTGAAATCAGAGAATTGAGAAGAAGAGGTTGAGATGGAGTGAAAGGTGAAGGCTGAGGCCAGTGCTCGAATGCGGGAGTTTTGAGGAAAATGTCTAATGTGAAGGACTATTCTAAAGCTGCTGTCATTTAACCAGTGGGGCTGGACAAACGGGACAAAATAACAGTAACCAAAGCAGTATTTTTAATTAGGACAAAATTATATTGTCATTTTATAGATAAATTCCAGGTGGATCATACATAAATGAAATTTCTTCTGAAGATTACAAGCAAATAGAGAAAGGCTTTGAGAAACCTTTGAAAAGCTATGTACAGTGCAAGAAAAAAGTATGGGAAAACATGGCTCTGTGAAACAAAAAATTCTACTCAGAAGGACATGTCCCAGGTGATTGGGCCCTGTGCCAGGACAAAGAAGATATGGTGGAGCTTGTCTACGGTAGTCTGTAGTGGTCCTGGAATCTAAGCAGCGGTCAAATGTGGGCATTTTGGAGTTTGCCAGTCTAATGCCCCCTCTGGAGTACCAGTGTCATCTCCTCATGCTGGAAGCCACGAGACTTTAGAAAGCTTAGCTCTGGATTAATAGAGTACTCGGGTGGGGGCAGAAAGGTCTGTATTTCTAACTCCGACCTCAGAGTTAACACTTGTATTAAAATTGGAAACGGCAAGAAGGGGCAGGATGGAAAAACCAGAAATAAATTCTGTCTCCTCATTTTGGCCTCCTGCATAAAGCCAGCCATAATTATGAGTTGGGTTTTATTACCAGATCATGAAGACTCCTGAATGACAGGGTTCATTGCCAATGCCGTCTGTTCCCCAGGAAGAAGAATGGGATTTCTTCTCACTCACTCGTCTTACAGGGTGCGGATGGCTCACACAGCCTGGGTTTCTTAGGTGAGAGGGATTGCAGACTCACCCCAGAAACTATGTGCTCCTTACCCTGGAGCAGGCAGGCCTCTAGATGACAACTATGGTCCTACCCCCAAACGTCCTCCCTCGCACTGAAGTAAGGAAAGGATTCATCTAAATGCCACAGAAAAGTGTCATCCAGCAGGCCTGGGTTGCTGTGTAGCCCAGTCCTAGCAGGCAAATCTCCAGCAAGAGACACTGGTGGGTTGGAGCTCGGGTGGGGTGTATGTAATGACTGTGTCACTGGAGAACCCCATTTTATCCAAGCAATCAGACACAGTTCAATTCTGGATTTACTGCAGTGTTTTACAGAGTGTTCAAGTCACCCAAGGGAACCTGGTGCTCACTGACTGTCACTGCAGACAGCTTTCCATCCTTACAGCAAGGAGGAGCATTAACTGCAAGGCAGCCTGCGTTGGCATGTCTCTGTGACCCAGGGCCTGTCCCCTTGGATCACTTCACACATGCGGTTCAGGTTCAGTTCCCTCAGTAATGGAGAAGGTGGCACCAAAGGAAAAGAAACGTTTCTCAAATTCTTTGCTTCACACTGCCAAGGAATTCATGAGGCTAGAGCACAAAATGCTTGCTTGGTTAAGTTTGTATAATTTGGTTCTTAATAACCAAATGACTCAGTTTAAGAATTGAGGGCATACTGTTTTACCTAACACACCTGAAGTTCTTTTGTCATAATTTTATGACCTTTTTTCCTGATTAAAAAAGGAACTCATTGTGGTATAAAATGTACAAATAATGAAATTAAAACATCCACACTATGAAAAGTAGCCACTTTTGGGGTTGGAGAGATGGCTCAGTGGTTAAGAGCATTGCCTGCTCTTCCAAAGGTCCTGAGTTCAATTCCCAGCAACCACACGGTGGCTCACAACTATCTGTAATGGGGTCTGGTGCCCTCTTCTGGCCTGCAGACATACACACAGACAGAATATTGTATACATAATAAATAAATAAATAAATATTTTTAAAAAAAAAAGAAAGAAAAGTAGCCACTTTTATAGTTCATCTACTTCCCAGACCTTGTATGTTCCTGTGAAGACTTTTAATAGATTGGGGTCTTAACTACTGTTTTGTTAAATTGGTGTTGTTTTTACTCTTCTGCTTTTTATCTATAATGTGTAGTATGGACGATCTTTTCATATCGATACCTACATATCCGCCTCATCACGGGTCCAGGTTGGAGTCTCAGATGGCTCTGTCCCCCGAGATGGTAGTATTCTTCCAGGGGGCAGTGGTTCCTTTAAGGAGGTGGGGCCTGTGTGACAGAATAGTTCCTTAAAAATGGACTTTTGAGCCGGGCGGTGGTGGCGCATGCCTTTAATCCTAGCACTCGGGAAGCAGAGGCAGGCAGATCTTTGTGAGTTCGAGACCAGCCTGGAACCCTGTCTCGAAAAACCAAAAAAAAAAAAAATGGACTTTTGAAGGTTATACCTGTCCCTGATTCTGGCCCTGTGCTGTCTATGTCCTGCCATAATGTGATCCTCACTCTGATGGGCTAAAATCTGAAACCTTGGCCAAAAAAACAAAAAGCAAATCTCCCTTCCCTTAATTCTTCTGTCAGGGATTCTGTAACAGCAGTGTGAAAAAGCATTGTCTGTGGAAAAAATTGCTGGGAACACTGGTATATAGTCCTGAAGGTATTGTTCTGCCAAGTATAAGCATGTTTAGATGCCCAGGGCAGAGGATAATTACTGTTTTGTGAAATGTCTCTCTCGGTTCTGTATGCCCATTGTGTGTGCTGATGAAGGGTTAAGATGTAGAATATAATGTTATCTTAGTTAGGGTTTCTGTTGCTGTAAAGAGACACCATGACCACAGCAACACTTACAAATGAAACATATAATTGGAGTGGCTTGCTTACAGTCCATTATCGTCATGATAGGGAACATGACAGCATACAGACAGATGTGGTGCCAGAGCTGAGAATGCAACATAGTCAACATATTGCAGGCAGCAGGAAGTTGACTGTCACACTGGGTGAAGCTTGAGGAAAAAAATGACCTCAAAGCCCACCCCCACAGTGACACACTTCCTCTACCAAAGCCACACTTCCTAATAGCGTCACTCCCTTTGGGGGCCATTTTCAAACCACCACAGATGTGTTACTTATTTAGGGTTGTGACATTCAAAAGGGAAGGTCAAGCCTGGAAGAAAATTTCAGGAGTAAGAATGATGCCACCATCTGTTGTCACTGTGACCAAGTGCCTGATAAAAAGTTATAGTCGGGAGGATTTGTTTGGGTTGTCATACTTTAAAAGTGGGTATAGTCCTTGATGGTGGGAAGGCACAAAGGCCGGAATGTAAGGTTGCTAGTCACATGTCAGAGAGCCGTGCATGCTGGTGTTCGACTTGTGTTTTCCCTTTCTATTGCTTGTGGAAGCTCAACCCGTGAGATAGGACTGCCAGCATCCATGCTGGGGCTTCCCTCCTCATTTGCACCTCTCTGAAAATGCCCTCACAGAAACTGGCAGAAGTGTGTCTCCTAGGTGATTCTAAACCCAGGCCAGTTGACGAGGAAGTTACGAAACCTTGGAGTCACTCCTTCAGTTTGGGACTATCTCCCTTCATATGCATCCCCACTCCTCCATCAGATCCCGGGAACAATCTCACCCCAGATGAGGTCTTGTCAGAAGAGTCTCACGGACCTGCTAGGCTACATAAATCAAGCTGACACAAGGCTCTCCTCGTGCCACAAAACCAGCCTTCACTTCCTAGCCACTTCTGTGACTCAACAACATTTAGTTAATGTCTTCCCCTGCATTCTCTGTGGGGGTTGTGTCCACCACTGCTGATGCTAATCCAGACATCTTGATCCTCCCTCTCATCCGTTCCTCCTCTGGCTTCAGCCCGGATTCTCCATCTTCTTCCATTGGTTCCCGAGGTGTGTTCACCTCAGGCTCTCTCTTAGCTCACTTTCTGTAGAAAATAGAGCGCTGACAAATCTCACGTGCCTGTCGTATTTGAGGATTACCACCCCAGGGCAGGAAAAGGAAGAGAAGATTGAAGAGCCAAGGAAACAGAAAAGACAAGCACAAAGAGCTGCTCAGCCTCAGAGGAGAACCTGGCCAGGATAGGAAGAAGGTGTGTGAAATGATGGTGGCTCACAACAGGAAAAGGAAGAAACAGACATAAAAAGCCAGAATGTTTACTCAATGTCTTTCTCCCTGCTCAGTCCTCGCCTGACCATGCACTGGTTACCCATATCTGCCTAGGCTTTGCTTCTTGGTTTCTGTGGACAGCAAGTGAGGAAATGGGTTCAGTGGGGCTAGACCACTGTATCGGAAGCACCTTGAATCCCCATGGCAATGGTTGTGATGGAGGTCATGCTGAAGTCTGGTTCTTGTTCCCTGTCTTCATGCCCGGCTAAGGTGAGATAGCTGCCCTTGTGACCACAGTAGCATCCAGGCTGAAACAATAGGGCTGGGAGTGATGAGGGAAAGCCACATGAATTGGGGAGCCCCATAAACAACCAGCACAGACTCTGCCACATTAGAATTGGTCTTCCCCAGCGCACTTAATTTTCATACAGTACAGAGCCTCCCCACACCAGTTTTCCCCCATCATCGCTTGTACTTGTGGTTCTCAACCGCCACCCATGCTACTGGGCCCAGGTAGTCCAGACCCCCAGAGCCTGCCCATTTTCAGTGTTCCTTTGGTTCCTTTTGTCCCCCAGCCCCAGCCCTCTGAGAGTTCTGAGCAGCTGCTGCACATCCAAGAAGGAAAATGAGAAACTCATAGCAGTAGGGAAAGGGCTTTGGCTCGGGGAGAGTTTGGCTCCTGTGTGATTGATACTGGAAGCTGTTATAGCTGGAAATGGATGTGAGTCAAGGGCCAAGAAAACTAAAGCTGACAAATGGCCCTTAACCCACATCTTTCAAAGAGGAAAACACTCTCCATGTCCTATTCCATCCCCAAGATAAAAACATCAAAACCCCTAGGAGAGGATATGCAAAACTAGACTGTGTATGTCTAATTTGACAAAGGGTTATTTCAAAATAAATCGCTCAAAGCAAAGTACAGGGCAGGAGAGTTCCTTTGGGTTTTGGCCAACCCTTCATTACTGCAGTCTGTTGGCCCCAGCAAATAGGGCCAGGACCAAAGAAAACAGTCTGCAACCATGCTTCACCTCCAGAAACTGGACCCTGTGCTTTTAGTTTCACTTAACAGTTTTACTGAGATCAAATATACACAACATACCATCCACCCATTTAAAAGATATATACAAACGAAGCTGGGCCTGGTGGTACATGCCTTTACTCATCACTTGGGGGAGCTGGGGCAGGGTGACTCTGGAGTTCAAAGCCATCATGGACTATACAGCAAGACCCCCACCTCAAAAGACAGCACAAGAAAACAATAAAAGGCACAGGCTTTAGTGTGTTCGCCGAGTTCTGCAACAGTTGCCACGATAGTTCTCTAGAACCTTCATCACCTCAACAGTCTTGCTGCCACTAGCAGCTGCCCCACAACTAACCATCAACCCCAGCTCCAAGGAATGACCAATCCACTTACCGCCTCTGTGGCTTTGTGTTCTGGACATGTCACTTACTTTTATTTTATCTTACCTTGTGAGACAGGGTCTCACTATGCGGTCCTGTCTGGCCTGGAACTCATTATACATAAACCATGTTGGCCTCAAATGCACAGAGATCTGCCTGCCTCTGCTTCCCAGGTGCCACCAACCCCAGCACACACTGCATTTTTATCAACAGTTTGTACAGGTTCCATTTTTCCACATCATCAGCATTAGTGATTACTCATACTTAATTACAGCCACTCTAGTGTTATGACATTGTGACTTTAACTTACATTTGTCACACACACAGTGCCATTGTTCATGTTTTGTG
This sequence comes from Dicrostonyx torquatus, assembly GCA_028555095.1. Lineage (NCBI taxonomy): Eukaryota > Metazoa > Chordata > Mammalia > Rodentia > Cricetidae > Dicrostonyx > Dicrostonyx torquatus. The sequence goes on from JAQHUG010000024.1 coordinate 5,949,560, forward strand.
TGCTTTCTGACTATACATATGTGTTCTCTGAAGAGACTCTGGCCACTGTTTCTAATTAGGATGCTTTCTACATTGCACGCATTTTTGCGTACTCTAGGAAAGACTTCTCTTCAGATGTACAGCTTTTACCAACCGTCCCATTGTAGTGCCTGCCCACTCATTTTCTTGATGATGTTTATTGAAGCATGTTTTTAGTTTTTATATTCAATTTACATAGTTTTTCAATTTGGTTACTTTGAACTTTTGATGTTATGTTTAATCAACTCTTGCCTAGTCCAAGATCACAAAGATTTATGACATTTTCTTTTCTTTTTGGATTTTAATTATTTGAAGCTAGGTGTGAAGATGCTCTACCTATAATCCCTATGCTCAAGAGGCTGAGGCGGTAGGCTTGCCAAATCAAAAGAAATTGCCAAGCTACAGGCCAAACCCCATCTCAAAAAACAATGTTTTAATCATTTTAGCTCAGACACTCAGGTTTCTGGTCTACAAGCACAGTTTTTATTTATGTATAGACTAAGACAGTGGTTGCAACTGATTTTTTGGGATGTCAGTATCCATCTGTCCAGTTATCCCAGCACTGTTTGTGAAAAAAACATTTCTTCATGTTTGTCTTAGGACATTGTCAATAATCAGTTGACCATAGTATGAAATCTCTACTGTAAAGACCAATTTTAATCCACAGACCTTTATGTCAGTGCCATACACTCCTCCCTCTTTTTTGTTTGATGCATTTTAATTTTTTAATTAAAATTTTCATGTAGTATATTTTGATCATGTTTTTCTCTCCACCAACTTTCCAAGATCCTCTCCATGTCCCTACCCACCCAACTTCATGTTTCTTGGCTCTCTCAAAACAAAGAAACAAAAACTGGGCAAAACACAAAGAAATGAAATCTAAACAAAAAAAAAGTAAGTCAGAAAGAAACAAAAAAGTCCATAAAAACACCATCCACTTGTCCATTTTAGGTTGACCAACTGCTTCTGAGCATGGAGCCTTCTCTGGAGTGTGGTTGATGCACCCCATGTCTCCACTGGAGAAAAGTGATGTTCAGTAGCACGCATTCCTGGGTACCGTAATATTAAAGGTTTCAAGATTGGGACTATTGTCATCCAACAATTTTAAACTTTCCAATCATGAACACAGGATGTCTTTCCATTATTTGTTTTTAAGTTCCTTTAAAAATGGTTTTGTTGTTGTAGAGGGTAAGTTTTGCATTTTTGTTACTTTTATTCCTATTTTACTCATTTTGATGAAATTATAAATGAGGATGTTTCTTATATTTATTTCTGTACACTCACTGCCAAGTATGTAGA